>JAYESA010000009.1:17562366-18247366 GCA_036927795.1 Iris macrosiphon | reverse complement strand
ACATCGTTAGATTACTTTGTAAATGTATGCATGCATATATTTTCATACAATCTAACTATTGAAAGGAGGAAGGGTACACTGCGCCTGGCCTATTTAATAATTTTTCGATTGTTGGGCTGGATCGAGACACACGCTATATTCAAACAAACCAAAACTATTTTGGGCCAAAAGTCTCGCTTTATTTTATTAAACCTGGTTCTAACCCACCCTTATGGGCCTCGGTCCAGTCAGCCGGCTTTCGGTCGACCTAATTATTTCGACCTTTGTTCCTACCCACAATTTACTACAATATAGCTTTGATTAAAAAAAGCAGTGACAATTTTATCTTTCAATGAATAAAGAATATGCAAGCATATTTCAACGAATAAAGAATATGTCAAGCATTGATGTTGCCACTCGGGAAAGAGGTCGGAGGGGACTTATATTATATTTCAAATATTTTAAAAAATAATAGCACACACACTAACATAAGTGTTGTATAACCGTGGTCGTGTCCTTACCTTGTGATATTGTGTCCTTGCAGTTGTACTACAAACAGTCCACTACAAGAAAATTGATTTTTATCAACATTTTATAAACGTCGAAAAAAAGGACAAAAACATTGGCATAGAAATTTCCAACGTTTTTTTAACATTTTCGACAAATGTCGTTATCGCAGTCAAAAATTTACGATGTTTTAGATAAACGTCGATATAGATAAAAACAACGTTTACAACATTTAATAAACGTCAAAAATTGTGCAATAATGGATATTAATTTTCCAACGATTTAATAAAAAAATATCGGAAACTAAACTCCTTTTCCAACATTTTTTGCAAAAACGTTAGGATTTGCTTTCCCAACATTTTTCCAATTCTCTCCCAATGTTTTAACATAAATGTAGGTATAGGTAAAGCCATTTAAAAAAAAAAAATTTGAATATATTAGCCATGCACTTGTATTTAAACAACTTCCTAATGAGTAATTAAACCACACTCCAATTAACATTATAAGTTCAACATTATATAATTTACAAAATAAACTTTTATTGATCAAAATACAATATTGTACTATACTACCGAGTTTAACAAAATAAAACAAGTTAGAATTGATAGCAGTGAACGTCCCATCTGATAGCTCTTTGTTGAACTGCAGGTACTTGGACATAGTCAAGTCTTCCACAGCCACTCACTCGAACATATTCCCATTTGAGATCCTCTTCCACAGACCATCAAGTTATAAAGCACATGGAGAATCATACCGTATAAACCAATCAGATTCAAATGAGTGAAACTAATTTTCTTACGTTTGAAGGAAAAATATGAAAGCTTATAGTTTAAAATATTCTGGAACAAATTTATAGTCATGTCGCAACTCGTAAGATATCATTGGTGGTAATTCAGATGACAATATATGGAGCTTCTTCAGCAAAGCCTCCAAGTCCAAAAAACTTTCTTGCATGATAGCTTTATATACTGAGTATAAGAAGAGCTATAAGCTGACATAGTTGCTTGTAACGAAGTGTTGCATTAAAAATAAAGAAGTTCAAGTTAATAGAAGATTGGTTAGTATAAATACAAGTATGGATTGAAAATCATGGGTTTTTCTTGCCTCATAGCTGTTATGATATCCATTCAGGATAAAACAATGAGAAACAAACCTGTCAGGCAACTTTCCTCCGAACCCGCATGCAGGGAAACGTCTATCAGAATCATAAAACTGGATAACCTCTCCAACTCCTAGAATAGCCTGCTCAAAAAATGAAAAAAATAACTGACGAATGCATTCTACTGATGATACTATATAACAAAGTGACACCAAAGACTCATCAATAAATGATATTACTTGCTGATAAGAATTCAAACGCCCAGAAGGATCAATATAGTGCAATGAACTAGATTCCCGAGGTTTCCCATTTGAAGCTGGATACACATATACACAAAAGTGAGATATTGTGTTCAGAAAACTTAAAATGTAGAAGTGGATAAAAAAATCTTCTAGAAGCATATAACTGACCTGTAAAATTTACATCAACCATAAAATTAACCTCAAATCCGCTCGAAATGTAATCCAAGAAAATATATTGGGTTTTTTCACAAAACTTATCTACAATCAGTTGTCCCATCAGCATCTATAACAACAAAGACAAGCGAAAGAAAGTTATAGACATACACCAAAATTAAATCAAGAGAAAGAAAGTATATTATGACTGCATAGCAACTTACTAATTCTGTTTGTAGAAAAAGGAGACGCACCAGCCTTGTCCGTATTAAGTTTTTCTAGAACTGCCAGACTTGCCTGAATGTTACTGTTTGGAGATTGTCAACTTCACTTAAGTTGCCTGTCCTGAACATAATCTAATGAAATTTGTGAAAGTAATACAAGTTATATCACAGCCCACTAGTCACCCTAGAGATTGATGATTTCCATTGCTATTGAAATCAAAACACTCTATAATTAGTGGTGTCTCCTGCAAGTAATAGAACAGAAGGTTCAGTGAAGATAATAGTAAAAGAGTCAGCCAGTGCACCCTTGATGCAGTAATGTTAACTTTCAAATATAAGGGTTGTGCATGCCTTGCTTCCATATTGTTGTGTGGTCAAAGTTAAAGGTTTCCACAATGGTCGAGATTGTTGTTAGAGTTAATCATGTTGAGGAGGTTGAAAAGGTTGTTATTTGGGTTTCAATAAATTCTAGTCTTTAGAAATTTTGTTATTTGATCTATGCTTTTGATTTGTTATCACTTAGTTAAAATATGGTTAGAGGGTGCTACTTTTATGCATTCTGTTAGAGTTGTAAATGGCTATTTAAAGGCCAAGTTGAGTTTGAACAATATACAAATTATTCTGATTAAGAATCAAATACTCCTCTCATCTTTCATTTGGTATCAGAGCTATGGCAACGAGCAAAGCCCCACGACGCCGACATCTATGAAGGAGATCTCATTCACCTTCAAGTACCCCATGCTGACACGGACCAACTACGCGGATTGGGCTCTCTTAATGAGAGTCAACATGCAGGCGCAAGACCTATGGGAGGCCATCGAACCCGGGAAAGCCGACTACCGTGACGACAGGATGGCCCTGTCCGTCATACTCCGTGCCGTGCCGCCAGAGATGCTGCGGACACTGGCAGTAAAAGACACTGCCAAGGAAGCATGGGACGCTGTGAAGATGATGCGGATGGGGGTCGAGCGCGTGCGCGAGGCCAAGGCGCTGAAATTGCGCGCCGACTTCGAATCAATGAAGTTCAAGGACGGCGAGTCCGTCGAGGACTTCGCGATGCGGCTCACGGGACTCGTCAACGACATGCAACTACTCGGCGACGAAATGGACGACAAGAAGGTAGTTAAAAAATTCCTTCGAGTCGTTCCATCCAAGTACACGCAAGTCACCATCGCCATTGAGACTTTAGTGGATCTCAAGACGCTGTCAATTGAAGAGCTTACCGGTCAGCTTCTAGCCGTCGAGGAGCAGTACGATCTTGGCAGCAACTCCGGCGACACAAGTAGATGCCTTCTCCTCTCCGAAGAGGAGTGGCTCGCTCGCACGAAGCAGAGGAAGTAAGGTGAGACTTACTCCGACGGCGGCAAAAGTTGTGGTCGCGGACGCGGCAAGCCAAGAGGCCGTGGTTGCGGCAACTCGAACAACGACAACGGCAACGCGTCCGGCGGCACGTGCGACAAGAAGGGTAAGTGCCACAATTGTAGCATCTACGGCCACTGGGCGAAGGACTGCCGCAAGCCGAAACGCTATGAGCATGCCAATCTCACGCAAGCCGACGACGATGAGCCAGCACTGCTGATGGCGCAGGAGTACACGCTCGCCGAGACCACCGTGGGCACGACAAACAACGTCGTACTCGACGAGGTGCACGCTCAGGTGCATTTGGGCCGTGAGGACGACCACCACGGCGAAGCATGGTACCTCGCTACCGACGCCAGCAACCACATGGCGGGCTGCAAGGAGGTCTTCGTCGAGCTGGACACTGGAGTCACGGGCTCCATCAAGTTTGGTGACGGATCCGTCGTTGACATCCGAGGGCGTGGTACGGTGATGTTTACGTGCCAGAACGGCGAGCACCGCACCCTCACCGGCGTCTACTTCATCCCGAAGCTACGAAGCAATATCATCAGCCTTAGGCAGCTCGATGAGAACGGCTGCCAAGTCTTGATCGAAGGCAGCGTGCTCTCGATTCAAAGATCGGCAGCAATACCTCCTCGCCAAGGTAAAACGTGCCCGAAACCGACTGTACATTCCATATCTTGATATTGTACAACCAGTGTGTTTAGCAGCACGACTCAATGACGATGCATGGCGGTGGCATGCACGGTTCGGCCACCTAAACTTCGAAGCACTCAGGAAGCTAGCTCGCCGCAACATGGTGCACGGACTACCACAGATCGAACACGTCAATCAAATCTGCGATAGTTGTCTTGCCGAGAAGCAGCGCCGCACGTCATTTCCGCAGGATAACAAGTATCGTGCCGACAACATGCTAGATCTCGTTAACGGTAATATCTGCGGGCCGATCACACCGGCGACACCCGATGGTAAGCGCTACTTCTTGCTCCTCGTCGACGATTTCAGCCGCTACATGTGGTTACTTGATGCTACTGGGTTCGAAGGATGAAGGGATTTCAGCCGCTACATGTAGAGACAGGGCGCAAACTGCGTACGCTCCGTACTGATCGTGGGTCCGAGTTCACATCCATAGCATTTAGCGAGTATTGCGCGAACCTCGGCATCAAACGGCAACTCACAGCACCGTTCTCACCACAGCAGAACGGCGTCGTCGAGCGCCGGAACCAGACGGTTGTCGCGATGGCGCGCAGCCTTCTAAAGGCAAAGGATATGTCCGAGAAGTTCTGGGGCGAGGCGTTCACGACGGTTGTCTACATCCTCAATCGCTCGCCGACACGGAGCGTCGACGATAAGACGCGTACGAGGCATGGCACGGACACAAGCCAAGCGTGCACTTCCTCCGCACCTTTGGCTGTGTTGCATACGTCAAGGTGGTCAAGCTGATTTACAGAAGCTAGAAGATCGCAGCAAGCACATGGTCTTCATCGGCTACGAGCCCGACACCAAGGCATACCGGGTATACGACCCCGTCGGCAAGCGCATGCACATCACACGCGACGTTGTCTTCGATGAGGAAGCCAAGTGGGACTGGGGCGTGCAAGACACGTAGGTGAGACATTTACTGTTGAGTATACTATGATCCCCATACCACATGTTGAACACGCAGGCACGTCGGTGCACGGGGGTGGCGATCCATCAACACCAGTCCCACCCAGTCCAGGGCCGTTGACGCCGGCATCCGAGACAGAAACATCCGACTCGGTGGTACAACATGGAGTAGAATTTGTCTCGCTTCAAGACTCATGTAGCCTCATCCACATACGGCCAGAGGGTCATTCCGACCAGGGCCAAACGAGAGCTTCTATGCGACTACAACAGTATGCGGCTCTAGCCTCACAAGATTTTTTGTTACAACCGAAGACGATTTCTCGCACAGTTAGTATTGACTAAGTGTCCAATTGGGCGAATTATGCACACAACAGCCCTGAGATCTCTTCAAACAGAAAATTCTAATCAAACCCACGTGGCGGCTTGCCCGCACCATGCGGCAACAGTTGCAACCGTATTCTGTTGAAGGAACCTTATGCGGCCACCAAACAGAGGCATATGCGACACCCATAGCCCATCAGCACGATGGCAATAAATAGGAGCAACTAGAACGTTCTAAAGGTTGGATTTTTCTGTTTCAGAGAGAGACCGAACCAAAAGAGTTGGCTATCTGCGGATTCACACTAAAACCAATGAGAGAAGTTTCTGCGTCCGGATCGTCCACGGAGTAAAGAGAGTTGCTACACTCCTAACCCTCTATCGTCACCCCCCAGATCAAAACAAATTTGTACATAGATTGTCTCTTAGGACTCTTCTCTGTACTCTCTAGTTTGTTAATCAAATCAAGTTCTCTTAGTTCTTCCTTTTGATTTAAATGGCAAACAATCATAGGTGATGAGGAGGAGGAGATTACCCAGCTAAGTCAAAACTTGCCAAGGAATTTGAAGTAGAGGACTTGGAAATGATGAGGTATTTTCTCGGAATCGAGGTGGCTCGAGGAAGAGATGGGATCGTCCTCTCTCAGAGAAAGTATGTACAAGATCTGCTTACAGAAACTGGTACGCTGGGATGTCGATTGACAGTCACTCCAATTGATCAAAAAGATATATTGGGAGCTGAGACAGGAGAGACGGTTGATCGTAAGAGATATTAGAGACTTGTAGGCAGATTAATTTATTTAGACCACGCTCGCCCTGATATCTCATTTGTTGTGAGTGTAGTGAGTCGCTACATGCATGATCCAAGGAAGGGCCACATTGATGCAATTTTTATATTTTGAGATATATGAATGGAGCTCCTAGAAGAGGGCTATGATTCAAGAACAACAAACACATGGGTGTTAAGGGGTACTGCGATGCATATTGGGCAAGTTGCATGGACGACAGAAAATCTAGCTGAGGTTACTGTGTCTTTGTAGTGGGTAACCTAGTCTTATGGAGAAACAAGAAACAGTTTGTGGTAGCACGATCGACCGCTGAAATAGAATATAAAGTTATGGCTTTGGGAGTGTCAGAATTGTTGTGGGTAAAAGCACTGCTGACAGAGTTGAAGCTGGACCAGGGAACACCATTGTGCCTACTGAGTAACAGTCAAGCTGCACTATATATAGCTAACAATCTATTTCAGCATGACAGAATAAAGCACATTGAAATCGATCGATTCTTCATCAAAGAGAAGCTAGAGAAAGGAATATTAAAACTCGATCATGTTCGCTCAGAAGAGCAAGTCACAGATTGCCTTACTAAGGGTCTTAATTCATTGAGTCTTTCTAAACTATGTGACAAGATGGGAATGATTGATATCTATCAATCATCTTGAAGGGGAGTGCTGAGAGTATCAAAGGATTTTTTAGTCCCACATGGTGGAGTAGAGTAGTAGAGAGAGGGGTTAGCTTCTCCTATATATTTGTAGTTCCACATCAATAATAAACAAGCCAAGTATTCTACTAAATTTCTATTAATATATTTCAGATACTTCACTCTGTTTTCAGTATGAGGCAAGTAGAAAAAGAGGCAAGTATAAAAGTTAATTATGTGATTGATATTGATTCTGAATCAGCCAGAGAGGTGCATGGACCATCCGCAAAGCAGCGTCCCTTTGCAGATGATGTCATTAAACAACACAAAATTCCACTGCAAGGAACCAAATGAACCTGATCTGAGTTCTAATCTAGATGAACAATTACCTACAAATGAGCAACCATTGCGAGCTCTAACGGAAGTACCTGAATCTAGTCCAGAAGATGAACCGGATTAGACTCCAAAAATCCAAGAACCCATCAAACCACCTAAAACTAATGTAGACGATACCATGGTAGAAGAGTTCAAAATTACAGGTGTAAAGGAACCCAATTCGACATTGGAAAGAAGAGATGAAGTTCCCTATAGATCTGGCCCCAGAAATCCATTTAGATGATGTGAAAATATAACTCCTCCAAATTCCTACCATGAGAACTACTGAACCATAAGAACCAAACCACTATTTCAAGCAATAGACAGAATTAGAAGAATCAGATGCAAATGTCGAGAAACCAACCAATGATCTCAAACAACCTGTCGCAATAGCCACCGAATCAGAAGAACCGGACTGAACTTTTCAACGAGAAGATGATGAAACCGAAGCTACTACTGCAAAAACACCAGATCCGGCTCCACAAACAACAAAATCATTAGAACTAGAAGAATCACACATAAATTCTGAGAAAAACGATGATAAATCTACTGATGGTCTCGAGTTTTCTACCGCAACAACCACTGAAGCAAAAGAAACACTATATCTGGTTCCCAAAGCAACGAAAGCAACAAAAATTGAAGAATCGAACACAAATTTCAATAGAAAATTGAGGAACCTACCGATGATCGCGATAATTGGCGGGAAAAGAGGAGGAGAGCACCGATGGAGAACTAGGGGCTGACGATGGTTTCGTTGGAAGTAGAGATGGCGCCGGTGTGGGTGGTGGTGGCCGAGAAGGAATGGTGGTGGAGAAGGAATAGTGTGGTGGTGTGGCAGTGGAGATGGCGCTGGAAAGGGGGGTGGTGGTGGTGGTGGTGGTGGTGGTGGTGTGGCAGTGGAGAAGGATGGGCTAGGTTTTTTTAATCGGAAGAGAGGAGCAGCCTGGAGTGTAGGAATTAGAGGGTTTTAGGAGGGAAATCCAAAATATTAGAGGGAAAGGAAAATAATCATAGAATTCCTTTCGCAATATTCTACGTTTCCAATAAAAAAGTCGATAAATTTTTCGACGTTTTATCAAATGTCGGGAAAAAACGTCGAGAAAGACAAAAAAAATTTCAACATTTTAATGCAAAAAGTCGGTATTTGTTTACCAATAGTAATGCTTGACATTTAAAAGCAAACATTGGTATTTTCCAACGTTTATTGTAGAACGTCGGTGTATCATGTCTAAGCCGACGTTCCCATAAATCTCATGTCTAAGCTGGCGTTCCCATAAAAGTCGGAAGAAAAGAAAAAACGTCGAAAAAGTCCTTTTTTTTTAGTGGTTCCTCCATTGTTCTCTAGACAAGATGAACATATACAATCTTCGTGATAGAGACATTAGCCTCAACTCAGACCAAGGAAACTATTCTATGACAGCTTAACCTATCATTTTTTCAATTAATAGATATGCTTTAATTTGACATAAAATTAGTACAAATAGTATCGAAGTAGTAGAGAATATCCCATTTTCATCCTTTAAATAAAAAAACTTACAAACAATTTAATAGGATTCATTGTGCAATACAAATAATCGTTAATAGAATAGAAGCGGGCCCATTTATAGTAGAGAATTTTTAATTCCATAATTTCCAATTTGTATATTGTAAATAAAATCTTATAATTATAATTTAACACAAATCCGATCCTGAACCAGTTAAACTGGTGCGACCGAACACGGCACTCTAATATAGAGGGTCCTTAACGTTTTTTTATTTAAGCCTAGAAGGAATAAAGATATAATATTATATGTAATATTTCTTTAACGACAACTAATCGTAGCTCAGCTGGTAGAGTTCAGCATTGTAGGTATTGAATATCTTATGGTCATCAGTCATGTAACTTCTATTACTTATAAGTTTCGTTATTTATAGGTTTTCTCATTTTTTTTGTTTTTAAAATGATTATAAAAGACGCACTTCAGTGATAAAATAGAATGTGTTACTAAATATGACTTGTTTGTTTTAGTACTTGATTATTGATATGATTCATCTTATGCTTGATATTATTAGATATTAACATTTTTTTAAAATCACTGATTATCAATATATTACTTCTTATTATTGTATTTTACTTTTGTTTAGAGTTATATGTTCACTACATTCATTTATTCTTTTTTATTTTCTGTCTGGTTTTGTACGATCTATTTTACGTAACGTCTCTTACCTATTAAGATTATTATTCTATGGATTATTATCTTTGAATAGATTAACTTTGTTATCTATTGAGAATGAATTTTTTTATGAAGTTGATATTCAAATCTTAATCAATGAAATAATATTATGTCTAAAAATAAAAGGAGGACAGATTTTCGGTGATGGTTGTTGTTGGTGTTGGTTAATGCTTAATTTATTTCTTTTAATGTTACGAACATTTCCTTTTTAATTATATACTGGATTTTTTTTGATATTTTGTACGCTCTTCCCTTTTAAAGTTTGTATTATTTGTTCATATCAATTTGATTGTACTAATTTATGTCTTTTTTTTCTTTTCCTTTTTTGCACTCCTAGAATTGTTAGGTGTTGATGGTTTTGGAGACGTCGGACAAATAACTGAAAATTTTACAAATTTTAGTATTATTTTTTAATATTTAAACTTTATAGTCGTTTGAGCAATACAACTCTTATGATCTCTTATTAATTTTTACCTATATACTTTATTGTTTTTAAAATTAAATTAAACTTGCATCATTAATATATGACATCGATAAAAAATTTTATGTTTATCTTCAGTTTTTGAACAGGGTCATCTAAGTCTCAGGACAGACCTTGATTTAACACAATTCGTGGAATTGTGGTCTGTTCGTTACGATGGAGAACTTCCATGAGAATGTGCACGATTCAAATTCTTTCTTGAAAACTTAGTTACTAACATGGTGAAAGAATATATATATATATATATATATATATATATATATAATTTAACACCAAGCCATTTTACAATATAAAATTCTCAACAATAAATACCAAGTTAGCCAATTTAAATTATCCTAAATGTCTCTCAACTATAATGTTATGACGTTTTTAGTAGTTTAATTTTTTTTTGCTCGATTTTAACAGTAAAATTTTATAAATTCTTTTTTTTAAATATATATTATTTTAAAAGACATCGAGACTGTTTCAAAATTATATTTTATAATAGAAAAGTGCAATTTAAATACTTGTATTGTGATGTATTATTTTGAAGTGGTTTCAATGTGGTTCAAAATTGACGAAATATACTTCAAAAGAACAATTAATAATTTTTTGTGTCATAATTAAACAATAAAAAATTAATGTATCAAAAATGTCTAAACGTTATAATTGAGATGCCATTAGAATAATTTAATCTTAAAGAAAGGATTAATGAAACTAAGTAATTACAAAGTGGCAATACAAAATCTTTTTTTACGAGTTAAAAAAGTCACAACTACAATAGACATCCAAAACATCAAACAAAATACCAGAACCGATCAAACCAACCTGGTTCAAATCAAATCGATAAATTTTTAATCGAACAGAAGGACTGCTAAGGTTGGATCGATTAATAGATTAATAATATAAGAAATCGATAAAACCAAACAAAATCGATCAACAAATGAACCTTATATATTTTTATTATTTTGTTTTGTTGTTTGTTATTTTTAAACTTTTTATGTCTTTTCAGAAATAAAATGATGAAATGAGCTATTGTGTTTGTTGGAGATGTAATGATAAAATGATAATATGATGGAAATGGGTTGTTAGGAAGCATGTGGCAAGGAATTGATCAAAATATTTATATTTTTTTTGATTTTAAATATGTTGTGTTCAAATACAAAATTGATCATAGCGGAGCTAAACCGATTGGTTTGATTAGACTATTATTATTTAACAATTGGCTAATTTTGATTTAACTGCAGTTGTAACCAGAAAAGTCGACCACTGACTGATGCATAACCCTAGTACTTCACAAGATAGTGAGAATTTTTGTGTTCCATGATTTCCTGATTTGGTGACCAATGCCAAAGCTCCCATAAATTGATTCTTCTCAGTTGGAGGAACTGATAATGGGAATCAAATCGTCATTGATCTGAAATGGGATAAGATAACCTCCTCAGCGTTGGCGTCACTGAAAATAGAGTTAGATTAGTTTTTTTTTAGATGTCCAACGATACGTACGAAACTTTGTGAACATTATATTCCTTACTATTTAGACCCACTGTCCTACACCTTTTCCACAGTTTGATTTCGAAACCGTCCATCTAGTCAGAAAAATTATACCTCTTCACACTGACCACAAGAGTCAGTTGAGTTCGGTAGTTAGATTAGTGTTAATAATCCATATTAAAATGTGTTTACAAATAACTGAGCATGTTCTTATTGATGTCAGCATCAAAGGGAATGCTATTTTAATGAGTAAAGTATTAATTAAAAAATAAAAAATGGATATGATTCCACTCCACATATTTAAACAAACTTCTTCATTCATTTAAGGGGGCGTTTGGTATGCAGAATAATATATAGCAAAAAAATTTATATTTCTAGAAATCAAATTTTAAATAATTAAAATTTTTGGAATTTTTTATCCTCATGTTTGGTTACTATACAAATATTTTTGGGAAAAAAAAAATCTCTAAAAAAAGCAAAAAAAAAAAAGAAAAAACCAAGAAAAAAAATTAGTAAAAAAAAAACTGACAAAAAAAAAATCAAAAATGGCAGAAAAAGACAAAAATAGATAAAGATGACAAAAAACGATCATAACGACCAAACTAACAAAAAAAGCGGCAACAAAGATTAAAAAAGGATAAAAGAACGACAAAAAAAATCTATAAAACGATTAAAATGATTAAAAACAATAAAAAAAACGAAATACGTCAAAAACGAAAAAAATGATCAAAACGACTAAAAATGATGAAAACGTCCAAAAATTGACCAAATTCGACTAAAAACGATAAAAAAAAAGACAAAAAAAGGTTAAAAAGGAAAAGAAAAAAAATAAACAAAATATTTTTTTGTCCGGACAAAAAAATATACCTACATATTCTTAAAGGATAGAATTTTTATGTTTTGTGGTAAATTATTTATTCGGGTATTCGTAATTTCCAAAAGTATTTTTTTATAGCCAAACAAGTATGGTAATAGATTCTCATCCTAAATAAAAAAAAAAATGATCTATTACCAAACGCCCAAATAGCTGAGAATATATTGACTTTTCTTTCCCAAAAATCTATATTAATAAATGTCTTGAGATTGAAATGTATGGTGATGTCATTAAGGTGGGTGTTGCGTATGATTAAATTTTTGTTAGGATAGGAAGAGATTGGATAAGGTTGGAAGTTTAGTTGATATTGAGATAGAGATTATTGGAAAGTACTTAAAAATGAGAAATGTTATCATGGACTAGATTGGATGATTATTACATACATTGCCATGTAAATTTTGAATTATATCGACGGCTTCTAGATTTTTATCCCATGTCCATAATAAAGAGGAGTTTGTTGTCATGTGTATAATTTTTTTTGTCATGTATGCACGCGAACTTTACCGTCGGAGTCCAGAATTTTACCGATTCTGCTGGTCGCCACCGAATTTTTTTGGATGATATCATCTTCAATAACATAACATCTAATATTATAGCTCACATGGTAAATTTTAACAATTTTTTTTTAAATCCAAAATAGTTAATTTTAATTTTAAAATTTATCATATCATATGTCATATAATAAAAGATGACGTCACCTAAAAAAATTTAGACGACAAATAGCATTTTTATTTTACACCGAATGATGTATATTTAGAATATTTGGATTCACTTTCACAAAGTGTTTCAAAAAAATGCACCAGGAATCGTACTAGAGAAAGAACAATCTTAAGAACTAATCCCTTCAAAAAAGATAACAATAAAAATATAATAAATAACAGAGGTTGGATGGTCCAATGTTTGAGATGTGTGGTCGAGGGTTGTATCCTGAGTGTGGGTACCTATTGTTATTCTTAAAAACAATAGAAGATGAAGATTGTTGGATTATATCTTCCATTCAGTTAGACGCTCAAGTTTGATAACGATATAAAAAAAAAATTGGTGGAGAAAGTTTGACCTCACATCCGATAAAAGTGGAAAAAAAGGTACATATAATTGAGATTGGTCATGGACTTAACAAAAAAAATTTATTTCGAAGTCATATGAGCCAAATCTAATATTGTACATCATTAATCAACTCCGGTTTGGGTATCATTGTGTTCCTAACAAATTGTTATCAGAACATGAGATTACAAGTTGGATAAGATTGAGCGCTCGGTTGATTTGAGACATTGTGCTGACATGTACTTGATATGTACACTCCTAGGTAGTGGTATGATTAATTTGGGGTACGTGTAGGTTTAGTTCTATGTTCCAATAGATCGCAATAATAATATATTTGATCTCCTGGTTGTGAGCTAAGGTAGAAATTCGTTATGTTGTATCTCCCCTTCGGCTGTTAACTCTCAAGTTTGATAAAAGAATATATTTGACCATAAAAAATACTAAGTCAATCCGTCCAAAATCCTATTCATGACAGAAATCTGAGAGTTCAATTAAATGTTCAACACAAAAAAAGAAACGAAAAGAAAAGAGAGCTTAAATATCACACGAGTGTGTTGTTCATCCACTTCCTCTACAAGTTATAATTCATCAGTGTCGGAAGATGGGGCCGACCGACCGACCGATACCCAAACCCTGCCCCCCCCATCAGCTTGATCGCGTCCGCGGAGTAAAAGTCCGCACCAGCATCAGCTGTGCTGTTGCTGCTGTCGAAGAGGTCGTCAATGGAACAGTACGGAGCTTCGTCGAATAACTGAGAAGCGGAGGTATAGTCATTACTCTCTAGCAAATGAGCTATGGAGCAGGATCTCGGCAACACAGGAGTCGGAGTCGGAGTCGGAATCTTCTCTTGGGATTCACTAGTACTAGTACTCTTGTCCTGCTCTGCATTTGTAACACTAGTACTAGTACAGTTACTACTATTCTGATGATGATGATGATTCCCCTTGTGGTAAATTCTACACAACACCCAGTGATCCAGTCTCATGGATCCGTTGGTCGAACGACTATTGGTAGCACCGGTGCCTGTGAGCCGGTACTCGTGCATGATCCAATCGGTCTTCGATCCCCGTGGCGGCCGTCCTTTATAGAAGACGAGCGTCTTCTTGATCCCTACAAAGCGGGACGAGCTATAGACCGCCTTGTCGGTGCCCGTCGCCTTCCAGTATCCGGACCTGGTCGACCGGTTCGGCCTGCTCCCGTTCGGGTACTTGCGATCCCTTGGGCTGAAGAAGTACCACTGTCCGTCGCACACGTCCGACTTCTCTGCATTGAATTACCGAAAAAAGGGAAATTCGATACCGAAAGAAAATGGAACACACGACAACATTAATTTACAGTTCCCAGATCATGGAAAACTAACCTGGCAATTCCCACGGATCTAACTTGTAGATGTTGAGCTCGGGGATGATGGGAACTGGGCAGGGCCTGGAAGTGGCTTGATTCTGTAGGTAGTGGATGATCAGTTCTTCATCCGTGGGATGGAACCTAAACCCGGGTGGGAGCGGCTCGCTACCCATGTTTGTGTGCCTAGGAATAGTGAATACTAGAGATATCGATGTTGGGAACAAGGGAGCTAGCCATTTTATAATGAGCAAGCATGCTAGCTTTCAATATAATACGAGTTTGGAGAGGCAATTATTAGCAAAGGAAGTTGACAATTTTACGCGTGGTTGAAAGAAGAGCCTGGATGAAATTACACTTGGGTGGTGGTTCTCCAGCCACATAAGTGCGTTGGTCCTTGGTTGGTGCAAATCTTTAGCCAGGGTTTGGTCGACCAAGATTCGTGGAGAGTTTTTACAGGTTTACATTTGGAGGGAGGTGCAAAATTCTTACTTTGTACGTACGTCAAGCACTCGTGAGGTGGTGTTGGCGTGGATGCTTCTACTGATGTAGGAGTTGAAAGGACCTTCCAAGTGATTTCTGGAATGCGCTGTCCAAAAGTTCAGTTACTGGAATCAGATTTATGATTTCATCTAATTGTTTTATTTGTTGGCAGGTATTCGTTATGATCTGTTATGTATTTATTTCATTGCTTGTCCTGTCATCTATTAAAGGCCCCAATCAATGAGAGCTACGCTCCTAAAGCAAAAGTCCTAGATGAGTTCTTAACCTTTAAAACTCCATATTGAAAAGTCATTGGAAACTGAAATAAAAAACAAAATTCTGAACGAATTTGTTAGGATAGTACAAGATCTTCCTGAACGGATATCTAAACTAAAAACTAGTGCTAACTCCAGAAAGCAACTGGTAGAAACAAGCGTTGTTCTTCCTTGCAAATGCAGTTGCAATTGAGATAGAACAAAAAAGAAGAAAGAAAAAAGAAAAGAAGAAGATAGAATAAAATTATTCTTTCTGGAGCGGTGAAGACCACCGTTGCTCAAAGCGAGATTCGTCATCTATCAACAATCAGCTCTCAGGAGCCAGCAAGTTCACAAGAGAACTTCTGGAGCGCTCGTAGTCACCTCTTTGTGTGACTCGAACGGACTCCATTAGACTCATCTTTCTCAAATTTTAGATATATCTCAAAAGGAGGCTAGTCTAGGGAAGGATGAAAGTTCCTCCTCCTCTTCTTTCCGATGTGAGACTAAAAAATTAATATACAAAATTGATATCCCACAATCGCAGCCCAATGCATAGTCCACTCAGCGTCCGTTAAGCACCAGCTCAGCACCCGCTCAACGTCCGTTCAGCACCCGCTCAGCGCCCGTTCATGCAATACGTGCATGTAACACGCGCATGCAACCCGAGCATAAAGTGTAAAGTGCGCCAACAAAGCGTCACTTTGCGCCCTTGAGCCCGAGTCTGAGTCCGAGTCGCTAAGCCCCTTTGGGGCTTAACTCCTATGAAATAATATCCAAGAGCATGACAAAAAGCTTAAAAGTTTTCATTGAGTAGTTAATAATTTTCTCCTAATAAAATACCCCCACATGGCACCCATGTGCCCCACCACACCCCATGTGTATACCTCAACACATACAAAGTATTATATTGAGATACCTACTTTGTGGTTTAGCCAATGTGTGACTATCTTTACTAGTCCAAAGGCAAAAAATACCAATAATCCCCCACATATCTTAATATATGGGTTGACCGTTTCCCACAGTGAGTGTCCATCATGCATTAGGATAGATGTCACTTCAAATTAAATCTTCCCGCATGGGTCGAATAACAGTATGATACAAGAATGGACTAAGCCTTGAATTCTGCACCGTAGCTATAATTATTCTCACTCACACAATGACATAAACTATGCTTCCGGTTGCACATTAAAGGTCATGTGCACGCCGGGTTTCGGTGTATGTATCTTGGACGTCTACAACTTTACCCTCAAGAAACGGCCTATATCTCTTTTCATACACTCAAGGTGAGTTCTTTTAAAGAGTCCTTGGCATGAAGCCTTGTGCTTCCTTGCGGTGCTACTCTGCTATGACATAGCCCAAAGCCGAGGTCCCACCTCATTGTGGTGTCATCCACTGTAGCATAAGATCCTAGCCTCTTTGTAGTGCCAAACTACCAGCATGAAGCCTTGTGCTTTCTTGCGGTGTTGTGTCGCTGTGACATGGCTCGCGTAGCCGAGGCTTTACCCTTACCCTCTATAGGTACCTCTTGGTGGTGTCACACCACTGTAACATAAGGATACCGGCCTCTTTGTAGTGCTGCCTACCACTCTTTATTTTACAACATTAGGCCATCTGCCTATATGCGGTGCTACGCCGCAATGACATGGCTCACGAAGCCAAGACATTATCCTATTGAGGAACCTCATGGTGGTGTCACCCACTGTAGCATGGAGTTCTCTGCTCCTTTGTAATGCTACCGTACTTCCTGTAAAGCACGCCAGATAGTCCAAATGTCCTAGAACTCATTAAGGCATCTAAGCCATCCTCCCACAGAACTTTGTTCTACTCAGAGAATAAATAGTAGACAACAGTGGTTCTGGGTCTGTAATCCCTCAATGTCTCAAAGAACTACTCACTGTTCCTGATATTCTCCCAATCAATGATCATTCTTTGAACAAAAAGCTAGATGACTAGTAGATTTTTCTTTGAACTAATAGCATAAAACTTTATGGTAGAATTACAAAGACAGAATATCAAAAGTCCTCCAAGCCCATGTATGTTGTGTCCTTGACTGTATACGGTGTTATGCCGCTATGACATGGCCTGAAGCCGAGGCTTTATCCTGTCAAGGTACCTCATATGGTGTCGCCACTGTAACATGGAGTACAACGCTCCTTTATAGTTCTTATGATTAGCTGGCGCTTGAGGCCTTATATGAACGGATCCGCCAGACCCTCCTGACTCCGATCATCAACCACTATATTAATGCCATCTTTGATACGCTCATGTAGTATCTTGAACAGACCCGCTAGAATCACCTTGCTCCGAACATTAACCGCTACCATGATGTCATCCTTGATGCGCTCATACAACACCATGTGCCTTAGCCGCACATATCTCTTCTAACCATTATAGAGATAAATTGATGCCACCGTTGCAGTCGTCTAGTTTTTGCAGTGAATCAGTACCGCCGAATATGCGTATCAACCATTAGAAGATCATACATGAGCTTCTGAAGCCACTCTGCTTCATCCACTGCAGCCGCCAGTGCATAGAACTCAGATTCTATCGAGGAATAAGAGAACATTGTCTGCTTCTTCGACTTTTACGATATAGCAGCTCCACCCATGGAGAAGACGTATCATCCTGTGGACCTTTCGCTCTCTACTTCTGAACACCAGCTTGCATCACCGAAGTCTTTCACTACTGTCGGATACCCGCTGTAGTGCAGTACAAAATTCTCAGTCCTTTTGAGATATCTCATTGCTCTAGTGCTCAACACCAGGATTGCTCGTGAACCGACTCAGCATCCCTTCGCTACAGAAAGTTTTTTCGAAGTATGTTACCTTGTTGGACATTACCATCTGACCGACATTGATATCCATACTCAGGCCCGCCTTGCACAGCAGACTCCCAAAAACCAGATTCTTGACGATCATTGGTACGTGCTTCACATTCTCCAGTGTAAGTGACTTTCCAAAAGTCAGCTTCAGCACTACCATCCCGATCCCCAAACTGAAACTTCAGACTTATCCGCCATCGAGACTTTCTCAAAGGTAGGCTCATACTTGGCGAACAACTCCTTCTTAGAGCACACGTGACAAGATGCACCAGTGTCCATCCACCAGTTAGTGTCCATGCCATGTGACTCAACCTGCACCATCATAGCAACTAGGTTAAGCTCATCTTGCTCTTTCGGTTTAGGCTTTGACCTGCAGTCGCTCTTGTAGTGACCCTTCTTTCCACAGTTGTAGCATGTCACATCAGTCTTTGACTTTGGCTTGAACTGAGCCGACTTCACCTTCAGCTGGTTGAAGTGATTATTCTTCTTCTTCTTGTAGAATTTTTTTTGCTTCCCTTTAGAGTCACTAGCATGTACCATGTTGGCCTTATCCAACTGCTTGGACAAGGAGTCCAACTTCAGTTGCCCCTGGCTTTGTCACAACCCGTACCCGGATATTCGGGCATGAGTACGCGGGTACGTCCAGCCTACGCTACAGCATCGGTGGTAGAACGCTGTCTGGGTCAACTCTAACTAACTAACTAACTAACATCTCAACAATATATATATGGTACCTGTCAATTATCTCAACTCCAAAAGGAGAAACAATATGGTATCTCATAAATGTAACTATACTCAATCACAATGCAAACTAAGGAAGATAGAGCATGAATGGAATAACGAAAAAAATAATCAAGATACAATCCACAAGCCTGAAATAATATACATGCCTTGAATCTCAATAACAGTCTAATACAAATCCACCAAAATAAACTAAACCTCCTCAGGCTCTGGTACTAAGTCCTCCTGGTCTATAGGAGTATCCTTTAATGGTATGTCCTCCTGCAGTCCGTAGAATATAGGACATTGATCTATATATGAGCCAATCATCTGAAAAAATATATCCAGTCCGGATTAGAGCTAAGTACATACCTCTGATAGCAGTTTCAAATACATAATCGAGCATATAAAACAGATAATAGAAAATAATACAAGATAACTAAACAAAATAAAATAAACTAGAGTGAACATGTAATATACTGGAAAGAAGAACATGCAATAGAATATTTGCAATATAATAGAAATAACTGAAATCTAACCATTGTGCCTTGGAATACAAGTTTATTATGTGATCGGTTTAGGTTGAACACGAATACAATAATGTAACTCAATTACAAGTGTGGTGTGTAATCGATATGTACACGAATACACTGGTACTGGATCACATAATCAACTCCTACTCTTCCATTCCCAACTAATACCAATGGATCCAATTACGATACGTTACGAACACGAATATGGGCGCACTAAATACGAGCAGTGTGTGTACACAAATATAAGCACATTGAACACGAGCAGTGCGTGAACACGAAATACAATAAATTAATACCCGATACACACGATAAAATATATGTGAAAGAGTACCTGCTGAACATGGTAGGGGAAAATATCTCCTGACAGGATCCACGTAGTACCAGTCCGTGAAACCACTGTGTCGGAATCAAGTATACAGTTCTAGAACATGAGATATATACACTATTATGAAATGAAAACTAATAGCGAAATATACTCTCTTGAGATCCTGAGCAAGGTGTGTCTCTCGATGCCCAAACTGGTGTCACAAAAACCTATATGTGGTATATTGCATCAATACAAGGTTTTGGAATAAAAATAAGTTAAACTAGTTCAATTCTAGGTCCAAAAGCTATTTCTAAGTCATAACAATCAAACTAGGTCAACTCTAGGTCAAACTAGTCAAACTTGGTCAAACTAGCTATTTCTAGGTTGTATGAGTCTATCTCTAGGATATTTGGTCCATACACTATGTAACTAGGCCATACTAGCTAGGATACTAGGATACAAACAAAATACCGTATCATAAGATACGCAAGTTATTAGATATAAAAATACTATATATATATATATATATATATATATATATATATATATATATATATATATATATATATATATATATATATATATATATATAGTACTCTTAGTCAAACTAAAGCTAAGTGGATACCTTGGCTTTGAACCAATGCGGTATCACACCACCTACACACCTATCTTGAAATACAAACTCAATACCTTGAGTATAAACCAATACCTTGACATTACCTTGGTATCACAAGGTAATTCAAATTCTAACATGTAACTAACTACCTATACACCTAACTATATACTATCATGCATTTAACTTATACAATACTATACTAACTGTAGCGCCCCGTTCTCCCGGTGCGGAGAGCGCGGCTAAGAAACACAAACGGTATCGTTCGATCGGGATAGATTGAATTAAGAACTCGTCCTCGTTATGGATTTGTTTCTTCGGAATCGATTCCCATATTCAGTGGACTGCGCCCCAAGGATCGGCTTAGCGGCAGAGTCAGGAGGGACCTCTCCGCTGCTATCTTTTATTGCCTCGGTTTTCGATGTCGCTTATTGCTTTCGTGCTTTGAGTTTGTTTTGGGATTTTGATTGTTTTCCTTGAACGGTTTCGATGGTTTTTATTGTTTTCGTTCATTGACTTGCACTTCTATTCCGAGATTGGAAAGAGAGAAAGAAGTATTAATCGAGCTGTTCGTGTGCAGGTGAACGAGCAGTAGACGGCTTGCGAGCGGAGTCGTGAAGCGCCTCTTTCCTTCTCCTTTTCTTCCAACCAAGTGAGTGGCTACCATCCCGATTAGCTAGCCCTGCTTCCAAGCTTCACAGCTAAAAATCTTGGATTCTTGTTGCCCCGATCAAATGATACCAAGTAATAATAAAAGATACCAAGATAAAAGAGAATAGACTTGCTAATACTGCTTGTCAATCAAACTTGTGAACGATTACTTGAATGCATGCTTGTTCGTTTGGAATGTTCACTATATCCTTCAAGTTTAGTTAGAATGCATATCTTCTATGAATATTGTTATGCATATGGAACACATTTTTCTTTGCCATAGATGGATCTTATAGACTATGCAAAGACTGTTGTGTATGGAACTTGTATCGTGCTAGAATTTAACTTGAAACGTGCATGGATTGATGGAAAACTTAACGAACGCTTCGATCACGGACAACTTATGCACAAGGTTTTGGAGGTTTCGCGGACGGTCGCCAGGGCGCTGGGACCGATCCGATCTGGACGGAACATATGGATTAGTCAATTGGAATTGAGGAAGTAAATGGCATGTGGCGGGGCTCGCAACCTGCGTCGTGTATCGTTTTCTATCCCGTGACTATAACTCGTCCCTTTGTGGCATCACGCCAGTGATCTTCTGTATATTTAAACCTGTTGCATACTAACTTGTGTCTTCGTGGCAGGGAAGGCATGGTAAGTATTGTGCAGGTAATTCAGACGGGCAGGTAAAATCCACCGAACGGTGGCACGTTCATTTTCAGTAAATTATATATGCTGCTTACTTGTAAATGAACTAAGGCAAGATAGAAACCCACAAATGCATGCTTCATTAAAGACAACGTGTTGATTGGTATAGTCAGGCTAGCTCGCCTTCACCAGCATGTTTCGATATGCTGACCCTCGTTGAAACAGGTTCTCCGCACCAAGGCGAACCGAGCGAGGAGCCGAAGTCGTCTTCCCGATCCAGTCCAACTGTTGGCGCATCTTCACCGCGCCCCTTGAAGCATTTTGGAGTCAGGAGCCTGCAACTCTTCATACACAAAATGCAGCTCCGTGGCAAAGCCGTCCTCCAGCCTGGAGGTCCTTATCATTTTGAGTTTATAAAGGGATGTAATGTACAGGACTGCTATCTCATTTTGAGTCAACACTTTTGTAAGCCGTTCGGCATATTAGCTGACTCGTTCAGGAGTTTGTAATAGATGTTCATTATCAATAAAGAAAACTTTTCCATGTTTCAAATCTGTGTTTCAATTTATCTGCGTACTCTGAATATGTGCTTGCTATGCAAAATACTGTAGCCTTGTGCGGGCGCAACCCCAGGCCCGCACGGCATCACGATTCGGGGGACGCCCCAACGATTCCAAGGAATCGGGTCGTGACATAATGGTATCAGAGCACAGATTCAAGTTCCTTAGACTTCGTGCTGGAAAAGTTCCTTTAACGATCAAATTCCTGTGCGAACGCTTGAACTCGCTAGGCCAAAATGAGATACGTTCATGCAATAAGTCCATAATACATTATGATTCTAATGTAATTTACCTTCTTTTGAAGGAATGGATCCAGCGCAATCTACAGCGCAAGCACCGAACGAAACACAAGAAAGCAGTTCGGGCACTTCGAGAAGCTCTCGTAGCCAACGAGGCATGTCTCAAGTCGACCCGCTTGAGCGGGTGCTACAAATGCTAGAAACACAACGACAAAGAGATGATGCTCGCAAAGCCAAGCTCGAGAGCAATCTAGAGACCCGATTCTCAGTCCAACAGAAGCAGGTAGATGCCCTGCAACAGATCGTTCAGACTTTGGCTGCCAACCATTCCGCCGCAACAGCAACGACTCCGGTGGAACAGCCCGTGCTTGAAGTGGAGACGCCTCAAATCCCAAGGCCGAGGGACGTAACTGCCTTCAACTTTGGCCATTTCAAGAAAGTCTGCAACACCCCATTCAACGGGACTGAGGACCCAGTGGTAGCTCTAGATTGGCTAGCAGAACTAGAAGATCACTTTGCTCTGCTAGAGGTCCCCGAAGAGAAGCGCGTCTCCTGCGCGCAACTACAGCTCCGCCTCAACGCACACGATTGGTGGGACGTGCATCGACGATCTCTCCAATTTGATCACGGAGAGGAGGCGATCTCGTGGACGACCTTTCATGCCGCGTTCGAAGAGGAGTTTATACCCCCTCCAGTACAACGTCAAATGGAGAATGATTTCGTGCAACTGAGGCAGGGCAGTTTGACTGTGAAGCAGTACTCCGCCGAATTCAACCGACTCTCCAAATTCGCTAGGGCCTATTTACCTGATGCAGCGAGTCGAGCCAGAAGGTTTGAAGGTGGACTACGCCCTGCCATCCATTCGCACGTGGTCAACAATCAGTACGGGACAATGCGTGAAGTCATAAATCATGCCCTATCTCTCGAACCGCTGTATCCTCACGTTTCCACCGGCGCTGTGCATACCTACAATCACAAACGCCAAGGCAACGACGGAGGAAACAATGCTGCAAAGCGTCGAAACGACGGTGGTCAGCATAAAGGGAACCAGGAAAAAGGACTATGCTTCTATTGTAAGAAGCCGGGGCACACCGCAAATAACTGCCATATTAGAAAGGGTCTGTGCTTCAACTGTGGCGATCCAGGCCACATATTTCGAGATTGTCCCCACCCTTCTAAAATCCTGCCTCAACGTAATATTCCTTAGAGGTAGGCTCTATTCCTAAGTTTCGGGATAAAACTTCCAATTGGTTGGGTAGGATGTAGCGCCCCGTTCTCCCGGTGCGGAGAGCGCGGCTAAGAAATACAAACGGTATCGTTCGATCGGGATAGATTGAATTAAGAACTCGTCCTCGTTATGGATTTGTTTCTTCGGAATCGATTTCCATATTCAGTGGACTGCGCCCCAAGGATCGGCTTAGCGGCAGAGTCAGGAGGGACCTCTCTGCTGCTATCTTTTATTGCCTCGGTTTTCGATGTCGCTTGTTGCTTTCGTGCTTTGAGTTGGTTTTGGGATTTTGCTTGTTTTCCTTGAACGGTTTCGATGGTTTTTATTGTTTTCGTTCATTGACTTGCACTTCTATTCCGAGATTGGAAAGAGAGAAAGAAGTATTAATCGAGCTGTTCGTGTGCAGGTGAACGAGCAGTGGGCGGCTTGCGAGCGGAGTCGTGAAGCGCCTCTTTCCTTCTCCTTTCCTTCCAACCAAGTGAGTGGCTACCATCCCGATTAGCTAGCCCTGCTTCCAAGCTTCACAGCTAAAACTCTTGGATTCTTGTTGCCCCGATCAAACGATACCAAGTAATAATAAAAGATACCAAGATAAAAGAGAATAGACTTGGTAATACTGCTTGTCAATCAAACTTGTGAACGATTACTTGAATGCATGCTTGTTCGTTTGGAATGTTCACTATATCCTTCAAGTTTAGTTAGAATGCATATCTTCTATGAATATTGTTATGCATATGGAACACACTTTTTTTTGCCATAGATGGATCTTATAGACTATGCAAAGACTGTTGTGTATGGAACTTGTATCGTGCTAGAATTTAACTTAAAACATACATGGATTGATGGAAAACTTAACGAACGCTTCGATCACGGACAACTTGTGCACAAGGTTTTGGAGGTTTCGCGGACGGTCGCCAGGGCGCTGGGACCGATCCGATCCGGACGGAACATATGGATTAGTCAATTGAAATTGAGGAAGTAAACGGCATGTGGCGGGGCTCGCAACCTGCGTCGCATATCGTTTTCTATCCCATGACTATAACTCGTCCCTTTGTGGCATCACGCCAGTGATCTTCTGTATATTTAAACCTGTTGCATACTAACTTGTGTCTTCGTGGCAGGGAAGGCATGGTAAGTATTGTGCAGGTAATTCAGACGGGCAGGTAAAATCCACCGAACGGTGGCACGTTCATTTTCAGTAAATTATATCTGCTGCTTACTTGTAAATGAACTAAGGCAAGATAAAAACCCACAAATGCATGCTTCATTAAAGACAACGTGTTGATTGGTATAGTCAGGCTAGCTCGCCTTCACCAGCATGTTTCGATATGCTGACCCTCGTTGAAACAGGTTCTCCGCACCAAGGCGAACCGAGAGAGGAGTCGAAGTCGTCTTCCCGATCCAGTCCAACAGTTGGTGCATCTTCACCGCGCCTCTTGAAGCATTTTGGAGTCAGGAGCCTGCAACTCTTCATACACAAAATGCAGCTCCGTGGCAAAGCCGTCCTCCAGCCTGGAGGTCCTTATCATTTTGAGTTTATAAAGGGATGTAATGTACAGGACTGCTATCTCATTTTGAGTCAACACTTTTGTAAGCCGTTCGGCATATTAGCTGACTCGTTCAGGAGTTTGTAATAGATGTTCATTATCAATAAAGAGAACTTTTCCATGTTTCAAATCTGTGTTTTAATTTATCTGCGTACTCTGAATATGTGCTTGCTATGCAAAATACTGTAGCCTTGTGCGGGCGCAACCCCAGGCCCGCACGGCATCACGATTCCAAGGAATCGGGTCGTGACACTAACTACATACTAACATACCTCTATATTTAATACCCGTATCCAAGATACCTCAACTCTCATTACCTTGGTATCACACAAGATAATCTAGAAATACACTAACCAATGTTAACTAGTGCTTATCTACATATATATATCTCATTAATATATTTATAACTTACTAACAACCAATATATATATATATATATATATATATATATATATATATATATATATATATATATATATATATATATATATATATATATATATATAGTTTATCAATATGTATATAACTAACTAGCTACCTATACAACTCACCGACTTGAGCTATAAGTTAAGAAAAACCTCCCCTTCAAGTGCACATCATGTAATTGCTGCTCTAACTGCTCTTGCTGTTGCCCTTTCTATTGCAGTTGTTGCTGCAGCTAGTTGCTGCTACTGCTGCTCTTGCTGTTGCTGCTGTAGTTGCTTCTCTTGTTGTTGCTGCTGCAGCTGCTCTTGGGTTCTTGGTTCTCTAGCTGCTGCAGCTGCTGCTCTTGCTGTTCTTGCTGCTGTTGCTGTTGCAGCTGCTACTCTTGCTGCTGCTGTTGCTCTTGTTGTTGCTGAGCAATTGCTCCTCTGATACCAGCAACCCGACCCCCCTCTCATTGACACTCGACACACACACACACACACACACACACACACACACACACACACATATATATATATATATATATATATATATATATATAAGCAACACACACACACGCGCGCGCACACACACACACACACACACACACACATAAATATAACTATACATGCATACATATATAAATAGATTACCAAACATACATATATATACTCATCCACATACATACATATATATCTATATATATATACCTCCACATATATATGTATACCACATTCATATATCTCTCTCTCTATATATATATATATATATATATATATATATATATATATATATATATATATATATATATATATATATATAATTAATCACACTAGTGATGCATATGAACCCCTTATCTCTTATGACTATCAAAACATCAAAATGAGATATAAATCATATACATAAATACACATACATATATATATATATATATATATATATATATATATATATATATATATATATATATATATATATATATATATGATAATATAATTATAACATTCTATAGCTATTACCAAGGCAAATTGAATTAAAATACAATGAAACAAACACGTGGAGTGCACCCACCTGTATCACACTCATTCTATGATACGCTTGAAGATATGGCTCCATCACACAACCAAACATATCCTGAAGGACACGAGCAAGTCTAAAATCATAATTAGAATCAACACGAAGAGCTATCTACTCAACTACGTGTCCGTGTCAAAATATGATATGCTCAAACTTCCGTGTCGGAAGAAAACCCTAAAATTAACACGTATCTCCAAATTGTCGGGATACGGCCTACACGTATCCAATTGTGGATATGACACTAGTCACACACAATTAAATACATGTCAATTTGGTCTAATTGACCTATTGACAAACACAAGATGTGCCAATCTCGGAATTCCCCCAAAATGGACACAAAATACCACATAACTTTCTCCATAGGCCTCCTATGAACCTAATTCCAATTCCTATGGGTAGCCTTAGTACATGGGAGGGTTTCTTATGATTAAAATACATATTTAGAACCTAATTAGAGAGAAACAACTGAATTGTACCTATTAGGAGATGGATTCCCAATAAAATTTTCAAATTTGGTGTCAAGAGCCTCCAACTTGTAGATCCTCGCTCCTTTTTGTAGATCCTTGCTTCCTTCTTGTAGATCCTTACTCTAATAGCCTCCAATGATGAATAGGAAAGAAATTGAAAAGAAATTTGAGTAAAAATTGGTGTGAAAATGAAGAAATTTGGAAGAGAAAAAATTCTAGATCTAGATTTGGAATGACAAATGAGGAGAGAGAGAGTCTCTCTCCACCCCTATGGTGGCCGGCCATTTTTCCTCCTCCAAGCTACTATGGAAAGCCTAAAATATCCCTTGAGGGTTGTCATGAAGAAATAATTAAGGAGGAAAGGTTCTAGTCTAATTGGTTTCACTACTTAATTCATCCTTCTAATGAATGGGCTTACTATTGGGCTCAATTCTAACTAGATTTAAATGTTGGTCCATGGATCAAAACTAAACTAGTTAGGTCCACTAACACAAGTTCAAAATAAATCTAACATCTAACAATAAATAAATAATACAATAAATGAATATTTACAACATGCACAACATTTAATATAATAATCCTAATATAAATATATCCATGCCCAATTACCAAACTACCCTTAGTTGAAAAAGTGAGGGTGACAGGTTTCATCTTCAATGTGAATCCAGTGAAGAAGATCTTTGAACTGGATCTCCATCTTTTTATGGTTTATGTCAGTCTTGAACTTGATCCAGTCTGGAGAAAGTTTGGTGACGATAGCCCCCACCATAAATTTGTCTTCCTGCTTCATGCCCTCTTTCTCCCATTTTTGCTGTATCTTCAGATGTTTCTTAACTTGTGGTAATATCACATTCTCGTCCTCAAATTGCAAAGTGAAGAACATCTCGACGAGATAGATTTTAGACATTTTTTCGTCAGTTTTGTAGTTCTTCTCAAGAGATTCCCAAACATCTCTTGCTTTCTCCTTCTTGCTATAGGACTCTGCCATCGAGTCGTCCATATCATTGAGAATCAACAACTTGCAGATATCGTTGTCTCCCTTCCACACTAGACTTGCTCAAATAACAGTCCATGTCCCCTCCACACTAGACTTGCTCAAGCAAATTTGTTAGCCTCATAGCGCCTGGCCGCATGGGCATCGGGCCGCATGGGCTCTTGGCGCATGCGCATCGGGCCGCATGGGCTACATGCATCATAACTCCACGAAGTATGCGCTTGAGCAAAAGTGCAAAGTGCGCAAACAAATCGCCACTTTGCACCCTTGAGCCCGAGTCAGAGTCGCTAAGCCCCTTTGGGACTTAGCTCCTTAGAAAAACTTTCCAAATGTGGTGACAAAATAAAGATTGTCATTATGGGGTTCACACTTAATCCCTCTAGAAAAGTCAACCCACATGGGCCACCACCCCATATGCATATACCATTACTAAGCAAAGCTATATATTGAGATATACACATTGGTGGTTTTTCAATGTGGGACTAAAACTCCCAATGCAAAGTAAAAAATACCAACATCCTAGCCCACCAGTAGATCCACCCGTGTCCAAAAGTGCACCGTAGGAGAAGGTACAGTAGACGTAAGAGTGAATCGTTGCTTCAATATTTGATGAGACTCGTCTTTAAGCACTAAACTTCTAGAGTAAAACTTTGAACAGATGACTGTATCAAAAAATTGATACAACCATTGTATAAAAGGTGGACCCTCCACTCTCTTCGTAGAGCGTGCAAATATATATATATATATATATATATATATATATATATATATATATATATATATATATATATATATATATAGAGAGAGAGAGAGAGAGAGAGAGAGAGAGAGATGGGAGGGCCCACCTGTCATACAGTGGGTGTATCAATTTTTGATACAGCCACCTGTATCAAAGTTTTACTCAAACTTCTACACCTAGTCAAGTTCTGTGTTGGAGTTTTTATGTGCGGAAGTGTGGTGTTAAGAAAAGAACACAAAGAAGTAAAGAACAAGAGAGGTTTTTAGGCTGGAGATTTGATGTTTTTACTAAAGGTTTTACTTGCTTGATTGCTTGCTACACTTCAATCCTTTGCTTACATAGCTATTTATAGAACTCAAGATACATCAAGAGCAATGAACATGACTCTTAGTTTTTCTAAATACATTCATGCATGCAACAATGAACTTGACTTATTGGTTTTACACAAAACTCTTCAAACTTCTTCATGGTCAAATTTTCATCTTGGAACCAATGTGTTTCTTTATTGAATATTATGAATTAAATATTTTCAACATTCCGCTGTTACTTTATATATATTTTTAAGATGTATGTGTGGTAAATAAACCTTTTATACCTATGATCCTCTATAGAAACTTAAAACTTCGGAAGAGATGTTGATCGGCCTGGTGGACTTGTGTATATAATTTCTTGTAGGTGCAATTAAGCACAATGTACCAACCTTTCACTTTTCTTCAAACAAAACCTTCTGAAATCCAGAACCACAAGGTATTTACTAGCAAGTCACCAATCACTAAAAGTTGAGTTCAAACAGACCAAATTTGAGCTTAAAAAAACTCAATAAAAAACTGTCTTCTTCAATGTGCAACGACCAGCCTTGGTCCGGACGTGCTTACACTCGCCATCTTGAAATTCCTCGGAAGTAACTCATAGTACTTAGCCTTCCATATCCTTGGAATCCACTATTTAAACTTGCAACTGCAATGTCTAGCACATGATTTTTCGTTCCACTCAAGCCATGAGATTACTTAGAAAATTTTCGAAATACTCTAGAATTGCATCCAGTCTTTGAAAAGATTCTGTAAATTTTTTTTGGATATTCTTTAAAAACAGAGAATATTCTTTGCATCTATGAACTTGTTGAGAATTCTTACCATTTTCAAGTGACTAGATATTTGTTAGTTGTAAATACTTTTCATAATTGTATTATAAATATCTAGTTTGTAGATAGTTTTAGTCGTTAGTTCTATGACACATGGCATCATTTTCATCGTCCATGTAAACACCATGAGGTTATATAAAGAGCAAACCTACACAAAAGTTGCAATTGTCTATAGTCTACTGAAGTTATTTTTATCTTTTAAATATTTTTTCTTTTGATCTACATTTTTTTTCATTTTTGTTTTAACGATCTAATTGAGTATTTCGAAAAGGTCTGCACGAATCTTAGAATAGTAAGTTCGGTGAACCGCACCGGTTAGTGTGTAGGCAAAACAAGAATCTGTGACAAGCTACTCCAAACTAATTGTCTGGTCTGGACATATTTCCCATCCCACACTACATTGATTACTAAAGCTAACACCTCCCTTTCCTTGCAGCATCACTTCCCTTTCAAAGTTCTTTACTACGATGAACGACTATGCATATGCTAGTTAACTGTTCATATGCTGTTCCTATAGTATGTCCTTGTGTTGATTAACTATGAAATCAATGCACGTACCCCCTCCATAAATCAACTGCATATAACTTCAATTATAATTTGGATCATTTTGTATAAGGATATCGGGTTAGATCTAATTAGACTTTGGGTGCTGGATTTGTCCGTTTTAGACTTTGGATACTTGAACTTTTTTAAATAACATATTTTAGAGACAAAATTGGACTTTCAGTGACAAAATGAGTCTTAATGACGAATGTTCGTTACTAAAATGTTCGAATATCCAAAGTCCAAAACGGACAAATCCAGTACCCAAAGTCTAATTAGATCATAAACCTGATTTCCTTATACAAAATAACCCTTACAATTTCTTACTTGCTTCAGTTCATCAAATTTCTCCGTCAAAACATACTGAAACAAGGAAGGAGTCAGGTGACTCAGCTCTCGAGCAATAACACCAAGTTCCTTGCAAAGATAAACAATACTTTGTGTCAAGTTTCCCGTAGGCTTATATCGCAAATTGCTATATGAACCATCTATCTATATTATGCTATAAATACGAAAAGAGAAGTATTTCCATATAGGGAAACTTTTGTCTATAACATGATATCATCATGAAAAAGAGGGTAAGAACAAGAAGGGGAAAGTTCTCCTTTAATGTATGGAAAGTATTCAAATAAATGTTGCTTAAAACAGCAGAACTAGAATATCAAAAAGTACATGAATTGTATAATTGCCCTGTCAAATTGACGCGCTTTATAGAATCATTTAGAGCTAGTTTTTTTCTTTCTCATTAATTTTATAGCAAGCCCGAGCATGGGAATCAAAAGGGCAGATTGGTCATAATAGCCCTAAAAAAAGGTTATGGTATATCGATCAATCAATCTCTAATCTATTTATACTGCTGGCTGTTCTTGCTTGCACGGTTCACACTCACTTAGCCTATTATCGTAACCAGTACTCACTATATGTGCCATAGAGTTATTCAGCTGAGACCAAGACCCAGGGGATGGACCGTGCGCCTTGCTGCGAGAAGGTCGGCCTGAAGAAGGGTCCGTGGACGCTGGAGGAGGACCAGAAGCTCGTCGCCTATGTTGAGGTGCACGGTCATGGCAGCTGGAGAGCGGTGCCTGAAAAAGCTGGTGAGAATGATACATAGGTCCATATATGTTGTACATTTTGTTGAATGTTGGTATGTCATTTTTGTGTACTGTCGTTTGCATAGGACTGCAAAGGTGTGGGAAGAGCTGCAGGCTGAGGTGGACAAACTACCTAAGGCCAGATATACAGAGAGGCAAGCTCAGCCTGCAGGAGGAACAAACCATCATCCAACTCCATGCTCTCCTTGGGAACAGGTAGGCAACACTGAGTACACAAAATGCGGGGTCTCAGAAGAGTCAATATGTACACACCATCATCCTGCTAGTTGAACCTGGCCCTACCATCAGAGTGTCTATTCTGATTCAAGGGAAAACCATTAGTAGTTAGTAGAAAGACATTCAATATCAACTGTCATGTATAAAAAAAAGTAAAAAAAAAATCAACAGTCATATAATCTTGCCTCACTAGAACTGAGTTCCAGTTTCTACGTGTACATATGTTGCTTTTGTTCAAGCTTATTGAACCTTGTATCATATATCGACTGATATATCATCTTTCAGGTGGTCAGCAATTGCCACACATCTGCCGAAAAGAACTGACAATGAGATCAAGAACTACTGGAACACCCACCTGAAGAAGAAGCTGGCAAATACAGGAATTGATCCGGTGACTCACAAGCCAAAGAGCGGCACTCTCAGCTCTGGCAATGGTCAGACCAAGATTGTTGCCAGTCTAGCCCACATGGCACAGTGGGAGAGTGCGCGGCTCGAAGCTGAGGCCCGCCTAGCCAGAGAGTCAAAACTCCGAGCCCCCTCCAACTCTGTCCCATTCCAGACAGAGAACCAGCTAGGCTCACCACTGCCTCTCCCTCTGCTGCAGACCAAGTCGAGCACACCACCGCCACCGCCTTTCCTTGATGTGCTGCAAGCGTGTCAAGGCCTGTGGCCAAAACCGGCCAGTGGCAACATGGGGGCAAATATTCACCTGGAGTTGCCCACATCGAGCTTGAGCCCCTCGCAGGACATGAGCATTGGGCTTAATGACAATTCAGAAATACCTATGCCAACATTAAAAACAATGAACGCAATGATACTTGATGGAAAAGCACCATGCATCAAGAGCTGGTCCTCGGAAGGGTCCGGGTTCACTGACATGCTGTTGAGTAACTCGGACGAGCAAAATTCATTGGACAGAGTTGGAGACACTGAAAATGGAGAGGGAGATAGCTTCTTAGAGTGGGACAACAACGAAGAGGAAAGCAAGAACTATTGGAACAGCCTACTGGATTTCGTGAGCTTGTCAGAACCATCAAATCTAGAACTGCTACCAGGAGGCAAACACTAATCATAACGCAACATCATCTGAGCACAGTATGTCAACAAACTGAAATTGTTCTCATCCTTCCAATAATACTAAAATTGGCTATGGTTAATGTTGGTTTGTCGAGTCTTGTTTGCGTTATTAATGACAACTTCTCCGGAATTATTGGTGCAATCAGTGACGAGTTGACTCGATTAATTCTTGTTGGTTACCTATCCATTTGGTTTGAGTCACTGCTCTTGTTTCTCTATTGAAAGATTATGTGCCTTGTGAACAATGTAGCATATATTCATGACCACTGCATACTTGCGTACTATATGTCTACTGTTTTGAGCAAGAGAGCAAGATATCAGCATATAATCAGTGTTCTAAACAGCGGCCGTCTCGAGCGTCCAGGCGGGTTTAGGCGGTCTCTCTCCGCACCACTTTTCGGTAGACGGTGGAGTAGGCGGCCAACGGAGCTTTGGAAGCGTAGGCGGACGCCTAGGCGAAGCAATACCTAATATAATATTTTGGTCAAACGGTTTTGCATACATTATGGGCCTATGGTTCACTTTTACAAGACTAAAACTTAATAAATCTTTGTTCTACAACATAGTTATGCATGAAACATGCTTAAAATATGTATATATAATGCAAAAAATTGGCGGCACCTAAATAGTAAAAAAAATCCAAAATATATCAACCGTCTAGGCGGTAGGCGGACTCTTTCCACCGCGCAGCCGCCTACCGTCGTTTAGAACCTTGCATATAATGATCAATTTCAAAACCTTTTTGGGAAGAGTTGGATTACAAGTAAAATGAGAGAAACAATTAATTTCATATGGGTAAAGACCGAATCACAAGATACATTTCAACCAAGATGCTAATGGTGGTCACTCCACACGTTCCTACTACATTACACGCACATAAATGTGTAGGCAAAGCCGCATAAGCAGACGGAAATTCAAGTTTTAAGGTTACAACTTACACTCTGATGAATGTGCATTGTATCATATATTGAAACATGTAGTAGCAGTAGTGTTCCTTATTGGCAGATTTTCATTGATCTTCTCTCAGAATGATTTCCGTTTTGTCCAAGCAATGATATGCCAGTAATGTACTTCATCAGCAGGAATACATTAGCTATGTCTATGTATAAATTGAAGATTTTATAAAAGCTACAAAACTAAGCAGGATTGGCGATACCTTTAGCAACATAGAAACACGACGTCACCAACTGGGACGACATAGTGATGTCCTGTGAAAATAGACCAACAAAACATCGTTGGTAATTAGTCGCTAGATGTCGCTCGCATGTTGTGATAAATGCGAGAATACGACACAAAGTCTAATGACACATAAGTGCATTAGCAACGCAGGATATGTCGCAGACATGTCAAAAAAGAAAAGAAAAGAAATACATGCATTCCATGCCTGATTCATTGTCCATCGATGGTACTCCTAATTAATAACTCTAAATCTTTAAATGTTTTCCTCGTATTTATACTTGCAATTAGGATTAGTTTAATTCCATTGAAATCAGACTAAGTTAGCTTATAACTATTATTAAATGAAATATTGTTCAATTAGTTTAATTATGTAGTAACTTATACCCACAATAGTTAAATTAGAACACCCAGTTAACTCAGCAAATGGTAAGAGTCAAGTGTAGTATCAAGCAAGAAAAAGATGGTACGGGTATTCCCAGCAAATGACACAAGCTGCAATAATATCATGGGGTCACCAAAGCTAGCAAAAATAATCATGAAACTACCCAAAGGTAAGTATCAAATCAAACTATCAACAAAAGCCTTAGGTAGCATGTATGATCTAGTACATCCAAGGAACATCAGAGCCTATACAATCGGGGGCATTTAGAATAAGGTTCCTTCGTAAGTTTTTTTTGTTTTGTTTTTGTTTTTGTTGAGATAGTCATTCATGATCGTCGTTGTCTTGGACCACTAGCACCATGATCTCCTTAATTTCATTCCCATTTTTATATTGTCAATTTGAACCAATGTACACTCCTTCCCACTAGACCACCCCCTAGTTGATTCCTCGGTAAGATAGTTATCAGTTATAACTGTAGCAAAAAAAGGAACTATTTTTTTTTTAGTTAATTGGATAGATATTTATCCTAGCCGACTAGGCTAAAAATCCAGTCATTTTAATTTTATTCAACATTAATAATCTATTACATCAAGTTTTAAGAGGACCATATAACTGTTTCTTCACTCGGACGAAACAAAAGACTAAAACTACTACAAATTGAACAAACTTCTACTACACTTCAAACAAACCAAACTAGCAACTCTCTTCAACTTTCCACTTTTCCTTTTCCTTTCCAGTGTTCCTGTATTTTAGATGTCTTTTGATACGAATTTTAACAAAAATTAACAGATTTTAACAGAAGACGAAGTCCAAAATAAAAATAAAAAAATGAATCATAAACCAAAAAGGATTTTTTTTTTTTTTTTTTAACTACAACATTGAATACTCCTGCATCCTTTGTTTCTAATTCAAGTTGATCAGAATGGCCCATGAACTCTCAGATTAAGGGTGGAAGCATACATTACAGGTACCAAACAATTTATTTTTTACGTTTTAGAATACCCTCTTTATTCAAGAGCTTATTGCTTCTGTTGGCAAGAACTTATGGTCCTTATAAGACTTGACCACATGGGGTTTGTTTGCACACTTAATTATAGTGTCTATATACAATTTCATAATTGGGTGCCTCAAAATCCTCCAAGCATAATACAATACCTGATTTTAAATCAATATTCATTAAAGTACATATGGAGTTGCTCAATATATTGTGTGTAAATTGCTCCTACAGATAAATTTCATTTCACAAAGGAACACCACCTGAGTCATTCAAAAGGATATTAATCATTCATTGGTGGTCTACAAACTGCTTCATAGAAAAGTACGTACCGATGACTACAATTGATGCCCCCATCACGATAATTAGTACTGTAATCATTAACTCTATTCCCCTACGCTATTTCTAAAGATCTTAAGATAGCATAAACAAACAAACAAACAATACTGCGATAGTGAAAATGAGAGTTCTGGAGAGGGCGAAAAAAAATCTATTTGGAGCTTTCTCTGGTTTTTTCATACTGATATACTACTTGTTTCAGCAAATTAAGTGCAACCCAAGACTATCTGTAATCCTAAAAACCCAAGACTATCGGTAACCTACGAAGTCCAAACACTCCAATATTATATGAGCAGTGTTGTGTTGGACAGATATTAGACACAACCCGGACACACCACAATTTGTGTTGTGTCGGTGTCGCCATGGCCTTACTGCGTCTTGTCATACTGTGTTCATGCGAAGTAGCTACTAACTCATTGGTTACAACTCAATCGGTATACTTAGGTTATGACAAACTCATCACTTTTCTAATAATATTGCCAAAGCTTTGGGGTCTTCATAACTTACTTTGGGAAACATAATCCTCCTATCTTTCATTCAAGTATATAAAGTAGGAAAATCTGTATGGCCAGTGAAGCATAAGGCATATAAACTTCATAGTTTAAAGTATCGGCCGATACCGATCCGATACGGCCGATACCGATACAGTTTGGCATGTCCCGATCCGATACCGACCGATACCCGATACTGACCGATACCGACATTAGAGGTCTCTTTTCCAGTCAATTCGGCAAAAAAATTTGAATTAAAAAAACCAATTAGAAAGGATGTAAAAGCATAGTAAGGTTGTAAAAACATATAAAAGAGAAAAACTTATCTATCACATATAAATCAATCGACAAGGATGACTACTATTTCATTCAATATCAAAAATACTAAGAAACAATACTGAAAATACTTTAAATTATGCATAAATGTATAAAATATATTCTCTAAAATGTTAATAATTTATTAATAGTTGTTTGCTTTCCGATACCAAAAAATCCGATACTCCGATCCGAAACCGCCGATACTACCGATACCGCCGATCCCGATACTCATAGGAATGGTCTGATACCGATTCCGATACCGATACTTTGAACCTTGATAAACTTAGGGCAGTAAGAATCACTTTACAGTCAATAAGAGTTCATTTTTCATGAAATTCAAATCCATCAATACTTCCAGCCCATAGAACGCAACAAACTGCAATAAGAGAAAAAAAAAAAAAAAAACCTCCGACACATGCAAATACATCAAACCTTTGTAACCATGTCCTAGACAAAATTATAAGGGACATGATGAAAACAAATCTTTGCTTTCATGTAATCTTTAGCCCTGCGATGTTAAAATTTGCATGCGGATATAACTTGTCCAGGTTATCACCTTCGACTATCGAGAAATCAACTGCTGCAACTAGATACAACTCTAGGTAGATGAAACATGTACTACGATTCTCTCCCAGGATTCAAAAGCTAACTCCCTGACGTCAGGATAGGTCTTAAGATGCATGTTTGAATCCGCCGGCAAGAAGTACTAGGCTTAACCATCCTCCTTGTGGCAGCGCATATGAAATTGATAATAGTGAGAAACAAAACGAAATGATTCAGTGTTGATATGGTATGTTGGGTGTCATATTTAAGTATAGTATAAGCACATGGGAATATCCTGAGGACATATTTGGGATGCCAGAATATGTCACAGGATATTCCGTTATGAGATTATTGTCATAATGATTGAGATCATTGTATTAATGACTGTAAGGCTATATAATGCCAATGAGACAATCAATAAAATCATCAACTAATTTCAACATGGTATCAGAGCCAAGTTTCCACAAACCCTAGCCGTCACCAAGCTTCCACAAACCCACAGGAGGATTTTCTAGATCTCCTCCACCGAACTCTTCCACGCCCCCCTCCCTTCCCGCCTCGTCTACCCCCCTCCCTTCAAAAAAAAAAAAAAAAAAAAAAAAAAAAAAGGCTGTGACATGCGTGCTGCCGCCTCCTCCACACCAGCACTAGACATCGCCTAATAGGGATGCCTAGATCTGGAAAAAGGGGGGACATGTTCGGATCTAGGAGCGGACGACGAGGACGAGCGTGAGTCGTGGAGCGGACGTGACGTGATTGGATAGACGAAGCATCGATGGAGGAGATCATCAAGAAGCTAGATTCTGCAGAGGTGGCGACGTTGATGAAGTTGTTGACGATGTCGGCTGGTGAGAACACGACACGAACGTCGCCGGAGTTGAAGCTTCCCTCCATCGATCTGAAATTAGATGGACCAGCCACCTATCTGAGTTGGTCACGGCGGGTGAGAAGAACCCTCGCAGGAAAAAACATGGAGTGGTTCCTGACGGGCGAGACGACAGAGCCGGACGAGGGCTCGACAGGACGCGATGAGTGGAAGTCCACTCATATGGTGATCTACATCTGGCTTCTCAACTCCTTAGTCCAGTCTATTGCCGCCACAGTAGACGGTATTGAGATGGTGAAAGATGTGTAGGAGAAGTTGAGAAGGACCTATGATGGTGTGGGGAACAACTTACGGGTCTTCCAGATAAAGGGGGAGATTGATGACACCGTACAGGGAGAGAAGACGGTGCAGGAGTATGCCACGGAGTTGGAGCGTCTGTGGTTGGATTATGATCACTCCTCAGATCGGGCGAGCTGCGGGGACCCTAAGTGTAAGGAGAGACAGGTGTGTCTGCAGGAGAGGACGATGAAGTTTCTCAAAGGGCTGACTGCAGCTTTCGCACAGAGGACGGCCCTACTTCTAGCCCAACCAAAGATCCCTAGCCTTGAGGAGGCTATCTCAGCCATGATCCAGGAGGAGACACGCATCAGGCTGCAAGCAGGGACATGTGGTCCCCTCGAAGCAAGGTCAGCACTAGCGATCACCAGCTCAGGTAACACACGATCTAAGGGAGAACCCTGGCAGGATAACCGGCAGTGCTACAACTGTGGGGAGATGGGTCATCATCGATATGCTTGTACCAAACCACCTAGGGAGGGAGACTCAGGTGGTGCACGAGGACCGTTCGACGGACGAGGATATAATGGAGGACGTGGTCGTGGTCGAGGGGGTAGACGAGGCGGCCGAGGAGGTTATCGAGCAAACCTCCTGATATCAGAAGGGAACGGAGAAGCTGATGGCACCATTACTGTGGAGGACCAGGCACTGGGAGACATGAGGAGTAGAACAGAGGAGGCGTCCACCTCATTCTTTGTTAGGGGCAACGCTGCCATATATGCCCATCCATCAAAAGGTACTGACGAATCACTTGCCCTTGCGTCTATCTCTTCCCTTAAATCATCAGACTGGATTATCGACTCGGGAGCATCTCGACATGTGACTGGAAATGCTAGTGAGTTTTCTTCCTACACTCACCTAGCATCAGCAGACAGCATTCAGACAGCTGATGGCACTTTCCAGCCAGTGGTCGGTAAGGGTACTGTTAATTGTACAGGTTCAGTAAGATTATCCAATGTTTTACATGCTCCATCCTTTCCAGTCAGTCTCTTGTCCATTAGTTCTATAATCCTCCAACTTAAATGCATTGTTTCTTTTGATATTCCTAAGGTGACCTTCCAGGAGAAAGGGACAGGACGAAGACTTGGGACTGGCACTTGGCATGAGGGACTGTGGTACCTAGATCGAGAAGGACTGGACTCAGCATTGGTATCTATGGCAGAGAAGGCTGGCATGGAAGGACTGCAGCAGAGGACTGAGGATACCTTGATGCTCCATCATCGGAGGATGGGACATTCTTCCTTTGATACTCTAAGTAAGTTATATCCAGAGATTTATGCAAAAACAAAAAAAGAGAAATTAGTATGTGATGCGTGCGAGTTAGGAAAACTTACTAGGAGCTCATATGTTGGCACGGGTCATAGGAGCACTTTTGCTTTTGAGGTAGAACATTCTGATGTCTGGGGTCCATGTGCTACTAACACTATGAATGGTTATAAGTACTTTGTTTCTTTCATTGAGTGTGCCTCTCGTGTTACCTGGTTATATTTGATGAAAAATAAGAATGATGTACCTGCTTGTTTTCGGGATTTCCATAAGCATGTCCAGACTCAGTACAAAGCAGTTGTGAAGGTACTGAGGTCTGACAATGGAACGGAGTATACCAACAGGACGCTTGCAGAATACTTGTCAGCACACGGAATACAGCATCAGACCACCTGTGCATACACACCAGCACAAAATGGAGTTGCAGAAAGGAAAAACAGACACCTTCTGGAGGTCGCAAGAAGTATGATGATCGACATGAATGTCCCACAGAGTCTGTGGGGGCATGCAGTGTTGACAGCAGCTCAACTCATCAACAGGATGCCCTCGAAGGTCCTCGGATGGAAGTCCCCATGTGAGGTATTGCAAGGCAATAATAGTGGGATACTCCCACTGAAGGTGTTTGGGTGTGTGTGTTTTGTGAAGGACAACAGGCCATCAGTTGGGAAACTTGACCCTAGAGCGGTCAAATGCATCTTCGTAGGCTACTCGGCGACCCAGAAGGGGTATGTGTGCTGGAGTCCAGTAAAGAAGAAGAAGTTTGTCAGTATGGATGTCCACTTTCGGGAGCATGAGCCATACTACCACCAGGACGGAACTTCACACAACACGCCTAATACTGCCAGTATTAGGCGAGAGGGGGAGATGGAGAACTTTGTGGTAACCGATTTAGAAGTTTGGCATGGAGGCACGGAGAAGGGACAAGAAGGTGAAGGTGTTAGGCCTACGGCTCAGGGAGAGTTACTTACCTACAGCAGGAGAGAGAAGCAAACTGCAGGACCAGTACCGACAGTGCCAGTGCCAAGTCCTTTGCCTGCGTTCGTCCCAACTCCTGAGGCACCGACACCAACCCCCCTTCAGGTGATACCCCCTCCTTCACAAAATATCATTCCTCCTACTTCTACTCCTCCCACACCACTATCTGTACGGAGGACCACTCGCAGCAATGCAGGAAATCCTCCAAACAGATATGGTTGGGATATTGCTCAGTTTGTTTCTTATGACCATATCTCTTCTTCTCATGGAGCATTTATAGCATCTTTGGATAGTATTACTGTACCTAACAATTGGCAGGTTGCCAAGAACGATCCAAAGTGGAAAACGGCAATGCACGAGGAGTTGGGAGCTCTGGAGAAGAACCACACTTGGGAGCTTGTGAGATTGCCAGAGGGAAAGAGAGCAGTTGGATGCAAGTGGGTCTTTACCGTGAAGCAGAACCCAGATGGACAGGTTGAGCGCTACAAAGCTCGACTAGTAGCCAAAGGATACAGTCAGACGTACGGCATCGACTATGACGAGACCTTTGCACCAGTTGCAAAGATGAGCACTGTCAGGACTCTGATTTCTCTGGCAGCGAATGGTGGATGGAAGCTACACCAACTGGATGTGAAGAATGCGTTTCTTCACGGAGATCTAGTGGAGGAGGTGTACATGGAGATACCACCAGGATTTGGCACCAATCAGACAGTAGGCAAGGTCTGCAGGTTGAAGAAGTCCATCTATGGACTGAAGCAGTCTCCTCGAGCGTGGTTTGACAGATTCAGAAGAGCGATGATAGGGATGGGATATCAGCAGATCAATGCGGATCATACTGTGTTCTTCCGTCGGAGTGGAGGCCACATCACCATGCTTGCGGTGTATGTGGACGATATGATTATCACAGGAGATGATGAGCAGGAGATCGCCCAACTCAAAGGAAAGCTTGGCAAGGAATTCGAGGTGAAGGATCTCGGCCTTCTTCGGTACTTCCTTGGGATTGAGATTGCTCGAGAAGCAGAGGGGATTGTTCTCTCTCAAAGGAAGTATGCACTAGACCTTCTCACAGAAACTGGGATGTTGGGGTGCAAACCTGCAGCGACACCAATAGATCAGAGGTTCAAGATTGATGCTGAGGCTGGAGAACCAGTTGATCGGGACAGATACCAGAGACTGGTTGGCAAGTTGATCTATTTGAGCCACACACGTCCTGATATCTGCTTTGCAGTAAGTGTGGTGAGCCGCTACATGCATGACCCACGGAAGGGTCATATGGATGCAGTGTACCAGATTCTGAGGTACCTGAAAGGTGCTCCCGGGAAGGGACTAATATTCAGGAAGAACAATCACGTGAGCATCGAGGGCTACTGTGATTCTGACTGGGCTAGTTGTGCTGATGACAGGAGGTCTACCTCAGGATATTGCATATTTGTAGGAGGTAACTTGGTCTCCTGGAGGAGTAAGAAGCAGTCTGTGGTGGCCAGATCGACAGCTGAAGCAGAGTACAGAGCTATGGCCTTGGGAGTTGCAGAGCTGCTATGGTTGAAGAATATGCTGGTGGAACTGAAGCTGGATCAAGGAGCCAAGATGAAGCTGTGGTGTGACAATCAGTCAGCTATTAGTATCGCCAACAATCCAGTACAGCATGACAGGACCAAACACATCGAGATTGATAGATTCTTCATCAAAGAGAAGTTGGATAGTGGATTACTGGAGCTTGGCCATGTTCCAACCAGGGATCAAGTAGCAGATGGACTAACCAAGGGACTCGCCTCAGTGAGCATGATTAGAGGATGTGACAAGATGGGCTTAGTGAATATCTTTCACCCATCTTGAGGGGGAGTGTTGATATGGTATGTTGGGTGTCATATTTAAGTATAGTATAAGCACATGGGAATATCCTGAGGACATATTTGGGATGCCAGAATATGTCACAGGATATTCCGTTATGAGATTATTGTCATAATGATTGAGATCATTGTATTAATGACTGTAAGGCTATATAATGCCAATGAGACAATCAATAAAATCATCAACTAATTTCAACATTCAGTACTTCAGATTGGACTTCATTAAAACTTCATGATATTACAATTGCTTGTGTTGTTCCAAATATGTGTTACTTTTCTTGAGCAAATGTCAATGAAACAAAAACAAAATAAGAAGATGATGATCCATTTTGCTTGTCACTAGACAATTAAAACTTCAAAGGAAAAATACATCTCAATGTCGACAATTAAAACTTCAAAGGAAAAAATACATCTCAATGTCGTGATTAGAAATCACACCGTATAGAATTGCGTAGACCTCATCACACGTATTGTGCAGGTGGTTTTTATTTATTTATAACAAACTTAGTAACAATAAAATTTGAATTAAATTAAGTAAAATTAGATTAAATTTTGTCCAACTAGATTAATTTAAATTAAATTTCATTAGGTTAAATCAAATTAATTATTATATTAACTAGGATTTTGAATATGTATTAGACTAAATTAAATCTTTAGATATATTATACTCAAAATTATATATATATATATATATATATATATATATATATATATATATATATTGCGGTAGATTAGATTTCATTAGATTTTAAATCATGAATTCGAAACTATGGATTAGATCAAATGAACAATAATATGTGAATTTGATCATTTATATTTAAATTATGGTAGTGGTCTTTGCTATGTTGCACACGCAAACGCTTGCGCCCGACACTAGATAATTTTGTGTATAGGTAATAATAAATTTTTAAATCTACAAAACTTGCTACACAAAAAATATTAATTTTACTATATTATCTATTAGTGATATTACAACAAAAAGTAATGTAAACTAAAGCAAACTTTTGTGACACAAAAAACTGAAAGAGACCGAAAGAAAAAAGAAAAAGAAAAACATTTTAGACAGATCCCAGATGCTCTGACGGATTTTCTTTTTTTCTTTTTTTTTTAAGTTGTTTAGTTTCGAACAATTTCGTTAGATTGCCTCTAGTCCTACAAAATTTTCTGTATCAAATTTACACTGAAGCAAGCGATTCAAAGAAAGTTTCACCACGTATTAATGTGGAACTTCGCTTTTCAAACAATTATAACTTTCTCCAATTGAAAATGAAAGCAAAGAACATACTATCTAAACTAACAAACATGTGTGTTCAGTAAGTAAAAGAGCACACCATTTTGATTGATACATATGAGTGCACATCCTGAATCAGAAATGAACCCATAATCGGCTTTCTAAGTCAGATTCTAGTGAGAAATTTAATTTCTTTAGTTTAATGTAGCTGAAGATTGCTGCAAATATTAATGGTGTAAATCATGTAAATCACATATACTCTATAAACATTCTACATACGCAACATAATGAAAATTTCAAGTTAGTTTCTTCTAGCCACCCTATCCAGTAGCTACCCAAAAGCGTCGTATGTCAGCATGCATAAAGTCTTCGGGATAGTATAGGCTTGCCAGGTTTATGGATTTCCTTGAGAAAAAAAGGTGCAGATCATGAGACTTCCACCAAGACAAAGGGGGGCCTCAGGATTTCCTCGAGATTAAAACTAAAACTTAGGATGCTAAAAGCTAGACATCAACAACTCTCTCAATAAACTTCATTGTTACAGTGTTTGTTTCTTTCATTCCCTTTTGGGGCTTTAATGGCTATCTACTCATCGTCACTATGTTTTAATTCGTATCCAGGAAGATGTCACCTTCCCCCTCTTTAAGAACCCCACACCTTCCTACTTACCAATTCAAACCTCCAACTCAATCCACCTCAATAATCATGTATAAGTATAATATCCCTTGATTATATACTTGTTATTTTGATTATTTTATTTCTATTCTACTAGTGTCGGACACACGAGTTGTGTGTGCAACGTATTTTTATGTAGCAAAGACAACTACCATAATTTAAATATAAATGATCAAATTCATGGATTATTGTTCATTTGATCTAATCCATAGTTTCGAATTAATAATTTAAAATCTAATAAAATCTAATATATATATATATATATATATATATATATATATATATATATTGGGTATAATATATCGAAAGATTTAATTTAGTCTAATACATACTCACAATCCTAGTTAATATAATAATTAACTTAATCTATAATTTAATTTAATTTAATTTAATCTAGATGGATAAATTTTAATATAATTTTACTTAATATAATACAAATTTATTGTTACTAAGTTTGTTATAAATAAAAAAACCACACACACAATCCGTGAGATGAGGTTTTTACACAATTCCATATTGTGTGAGTTTTAACCACATGTATTGAGATGTATTTCTTCTCTTCCTATAAAGTTTTAATTTTTAAGTGGCAAGCAAAATTAATCATCATCTTTCCTAATAGAATGAGAATGCTATCCCTTCTTCATAACCTGCTTGAATGGCGTCAATACACTTACTTGCATCCCTTTCCTTTGCTAATCTCTATATCTCTTCCTTTCTCTAAGCAGGTATTTTGTTTCATTGACATGATATTACAACTTGCTCAAGAAACGTAACACATATTTGTAACCAAGTCCAACTGAATCATTCAGTTTTGTTTCTCAAGCATTGGACTATTATTAGTTCCATATGCACTGTCACAAGGAGGATGGTTAAGCCTAGTATTTTTGCCGTGGTGGCAAAGTCTACTAGTACTTCTTGTCGTGGTGGCAATAGTCTGCTGCTACACCGGCCTACTATTACAAAGATGCATGGACTCAAACATGCATATCAAGACCTACGCAGACGTCGGGGAGTTAGCTTTTGAATCCGGGGGGGAATCAACAATATCTGTTTTTCTTGTACCTAGAGTTGTATCTAGTTGCGATTTAGTCGAATGTGATAACCTGGACAAATTTTTTTCGCATACAAATTTTAATATCGTAGGACTAAAGATTACAGGATCGCAGGACTAAAGATTACAGGAAAGCAATGATTTGTTCTCATCACGGTCCTTATAATTTTGCCTACGACATGGTTACGAAACTTGGACGTACTTGTATATGTGTTGATCGGAAGGGTATTTTCTTGTCCTATTGAGTTTTATGGACTGAAAACATTAATGGAGTTGGATTTCATGAAGGAGGAACTCTAATTGACAAAAGGATTTTTACTGTCCTGATTTTATGCCTTCTACTAATGGTCATACAGTTTCCACTATTTGCTATATTTCCCAATCCCACTTATGTTCTTCTACTAATGGTCATACAGTTTCCACTATCTATACCTCAGGGCTATATTTCCCAATCCCACTTATGTTTATGCCATTGATATTTGACATAATAACTTGTATTTCTATAAAGTTTATTCCGGAAACATAATCCTGGCTTCTTCAAAATCCCTAAACTATAGCGGTAACATTTTCCTAATCCTATATTTTTCAGTTGCCTGGTCGCTTCATCTGGGTTAAGCATCATCTGTGAATTCTACCTTGACATAAACCATGCAAGCACAAATGGATACTGAGTCTCTGACAATCCCCTGCTAATAGCTTTCAATTCATATATTCTGCAGCTTTGTTTGCTGCATTAATTGTGATTCGTTGCAAATCCTGCTATTCGGCGTCTCCAAGATGTCACTCGTTTTTATCATGCTTGGCATTTGTACCGAGGTTGATCCTGTAAGTTACCTGTGCCACTTCCAAGTTAGAAAGTGGCTGGGGCCGGGTAACCATCTCCAATGTCTTGGCTATTGATAACCCAGTTAAATTCCTTAGTTGAGTATGACGATGACAAGGAGGTCCTCAAACTCCATCCAGGTAGGCATATAATTTGATAACTTGATTGCTGCTAGCTGTGGGGACGAGGCCATATTGATCACTCGCTTTCAGCAGATGATATATGCAAACATCTTTATCGTTAAATTTGTTATCCTGTTCTATTCTGACTATCAGTCCTCTGATTATGCATCCGTTGTGTCAATTATGATCACTCGTTTCGCATATTGTACATGAAACATATACATATTGAGTCTATTTTTGTTCACCTACCAAAACCAGGATGGATATTCACCCTTCCACTCAAACGGTTGACACGTGTCATTTTCATCTAACCTAAAACCACTCTATAAGTGGTTTGATGAACATCCACACTAGTTTTTACCACGCCACTAGTTCGATACATGGCAAACTTTGAATGGAATTGTGAACATCTACCCCATTTTTGATTGGTCGCAGAGCCAACGATGCCACAGGCATGACCTGCAGTTACAGTGGCTGCCTACAGATGTGATACCCCTGGCTGATTCTCAAACTTATATTTACTGAAAGAAATATCCATAATAAGTATAGCCTTAGGGTCTGGATTCTACCAATCCCTTTGTCCAAACGCACCAGTGGCATTTCTTGTGTAGTTTCCTGCAAAATTTATATTCCTCTCACTTCTTGATGTATGATATGAATATCGCTTCCTGACAGCCTAACCCATAATCGCAGAGCAGAGAACACCTAAATTCCACATCAACCAGTTCGGAATGAATCCAACTATCCACTTCCTACTTAGTCTTTAGGACGTGGGAGGAACTCAGCAATAATAATTACTCACAACAATAATTATCAATTAATCTAAGTAATAACTAATCAACAATAACAATAATTACCAACCTGTTCGAGGCCCGGCGCCTGTGGAGGGGGCGGCCTCAGGAAGCTCAGATGCGGCGGCCTCGGGAAGCTCGGCAGCGTCTCCATCGCTGTCGGAGAAGAGGGACCGCCTCATCACCGCCGCTCCCCGCAGAGACTTTCTTCTCCACATTGGCCGCAACGACAAGATGGTAGGGGAGCAGGGATTGTCGTCGAGGCCGGTGAAAGCTGCTGGCTCGATCGGTTGGCGGCGCAGGAGAGTCGGTTGTCTTGGGCTCCTCCGGAATATGTTGGAATCGATCGTGGGCGCGATGGAGATCAAGGACTGCAGTTGCGGCTCAACATCGAGGCGAGGTAGAGGGCTCGCAGCGCGCGCACGCGCGCTCGACGGCCGACTGAAGGTGCAACGTCTCCGGCGTCTCCATTGTTGACGCGGAGGCTGCCATTCCGGCCGGGATGCTCGGTCGGTTCCTGACGCTCGCACGGTGGCACGCGAGTCAGTCGAGGCTCGAGCGGGAAGCAGTGAGGGCGGATCCGGCGTTCACGGTCAGTGGTGGAGTGGGGTGATGGTCGAGTTCAGGATGGTACTGTTCCACTGGAACCGTGAGGAATGAGGAAGGAAAGAGTGAGGAGAGGCATGTGTTTGGTGAAATGTGTGATTCTGTTCTCTGGAACAGTGGGAAATGAGAGTGAGGGAGAGTGGTAGTGAAAGGGGAGGTTGAGTGTTTGTTGGTGTTGGTGTCATGGGTGCTCTGTGTGCTAGATAGGGAGGGAGGGGCTTGCAGCAGCGCACGGGGGTGCTCTGAATATAGAGTGCAGGGGGATGGGGTTAGGTGTCGTGTTGTGAAAGGAGGGGCATGGAAATAGTATGGATTCAAAAGCATAGACGGACGGTGAGGTAAGGCGTGCTTCTTGCATGGAAACAGGATATGGTCCAAAAGGATAGATGGATGGTGAGGTAAGGCATGATTCTTGCATTGAAATAAGATGGTCCAAAAGGATAGGATGGTCCATAGGATAGAGGGATGGTGTGGTAAGACATGCTTCTTGCATTGAAATCGGATGGATCCAAAAGCATAAGAAAAAGGGTTGTTTGGTTATATTAGCATGGGGTATGGGACATGGAGGGTTGATGTTGTAGTAGCTGTTGTTGTACGGTGAACAGCGGAAATAGGGATCGAGAAGGAGAGGCTCCAAAGTCGAGGTGTCTAAATAGACGGACGATTCGAAATCCGTCATGATCCAGTCTGGTCAAATCCGGTCCGAATCGTTGATCTGGTCAAATCCAGTCCGGATCCGGTCAACGATCCGGACCGGCTCGGCCCACCTCCTCCGCGGATCCGGACCGATTTCGGGTTGGGTCGGACCAGTCCGATTTTTTTATTTACTTTAATATATATATATATATATATATATATATATATATATATATATATATATATAATCAGACCGGTCCGACCTGACCGCAATCGGATCCAGACCGGTTCGGCCCGGTCCTACCTTGACCGGATCATGGGCCGGACTGGATCATATTGTTTGTTGACCGGGCCGGGCCGGGCCGACCCGCCGCTCTCTTCGGATTGAGTCCGGTCTGGATCGGACCAGGTCAAACCCGGTTGACCTGGACCGCGGGCCGGTCCGGACCAGCCCAATACACACCTTGACTCCAAAGTCCAAACAAAAGGTGCAGTTCTATTATGTCTTTTTCCTTCTCTCTCTTACTATTTCTCTCTCACACACACACACTAGAGACTGGCGAAAAGTTGAACCAAAAGAGAGGTTAAGATCATAGAGGGGACCAAAAAGAGTTGATGATGGACTAGCTTCAAGGTGTGTATTAGGTCGGTCCGGGCTGGTCCGCAACAGTGGTCAACCGAGTTTGACCGGGTCCAGTCCAGACCTGGCTCAACCCGAAGAGAGCGGCAGGTAGGACCGGGCCGAACCGGTCTGGGTCCGGGCCGGCCCGAATATATATATATATATATATATATATATATATATATATATATATATATATATATTATTATTTTTGGGCCGGTCCGGTTCAATTTTTGTTATCTACTTATATATATATATATATATATATATATATATATATATATATTAAAGTAAATAAAAAAATTGGGCCGGTCCGGCCCAACCTCGAACCGGCTCGAACTCGCTGCACACCGGACCGAACTTTCGGGCAAATTTTGCTAACCCAGTTCGAACCCTCGGAGGAGGTGGGCCGAGTTGGTCCGGATCGTTGACCGGATCCGGATCGGCCCAGACCGGATTTGACCGAGCCGGGCCCGTGATGGATTCCGGGCCGCCCCGCCCATTTAGACACCTTGATACTAGCTTTAGTTAGCTAATCAATAATATTTAGCTAAAACAAACTAGATAACAAAGTGTAATTAATAAAGTCTAATAATATCTTTAATGACTAAGATATCAATACCAAATTTTAGAAATAATAATAATAATAATAAATAATACTAAAATAATCTTTAGTAATAATAATCTAAATAATAACATTGGTAATAATATTAATAGTACTAATAGTGCGATGATATAGATATACTTAACAATAAATCCTAAGATTGTTAACACGAATATATATACAAAAAATTTACTGTACCCATAATAAATTTATATTAATTAAATATAACGATAGAAGTTTAAATTTTTTTAAAATTTTGATACATATCGCCAACTCGGATGGCAAAATTTTGCAGAAATTTATTTTTGCCAACCCAGTTGACGAAAAACCAACTTTTTGGACGGGAAAACCAGATTTTTGCCAACTCAGTTGGCGAAAATAGGGCCTTCTCGGTTCGGGTGGGTCGGGTGGGTTCGGGTGGGTTGGTTGGTCTACGGTTGATGGGTTGACAGGTTGGTTTAATATGTAGGTTTGGTGGGTTAGTTTAAAATGTAGGGTTGGTTGGTTGGTTTGAATATGTAGGTGGTGGATTTAAATGATGTCCTTAAATATTGGTAGTTGGTTAAATATTTAGGTGGGTATTGGTGAGTGTTGTGTATTATAAGGAGAGAAAGGGAGGAAGCAATCGTTGAAGCAAGTGAAGAAAAGCAACAAGTGAAGAAAAACAAAGAAGAGAAGAGAAGAGAAGAGAAGAGAAGAGAAGAGCATGAGAAGTAAGCAGAGAAGAAGAGAAGAGAAGAGAAGAAAAGAAAAGTAAACATAAGGAGAACATGTTTGTAATTTTTTAATTATAATTATAATTATATAATTGTAGTTACTATTTTAACTATCATAATTGTAATGTTCGTGATAGTAGTCATACTAACACTAAATATTTGATTACATATTTTAACACTAAGTAAAAAATATTACAAATGGGTACCCAAAATGATGGACGTATTCCAGGAGGACTTACCACAGATACGATTATCCAGCTACGTGAATCGCACATTTCTAGTCTAGTATTTTCTGGACAGGTATATTAAAATTAAATTATTTTAGTAAATATAATTTATATTTTTTTACATGTCTAATAATAACATCGTTTATATATGTCATATATAGCAATACGATTATCCTGATATATTTTGAGTACGAGAGCATGTCGCATGGCATTATGAGGACGACGTTGGGTACTGGATGTTGACTGAAGAACAACATGGTATAGTGAACGTTTTTTATTTTGATCATATTGATCAGATACATTTTCTACTTCACGACCGAGACTTGATCTTCAGTTTAGTCGAGTGGTGGTGGCCAGAAAGAAATACCTTTCAGTTACCGTTCGGAGAAATGACAATTTTGCTAGTATATGTGGCAAATATCTTAGGATTACCTATTACGGGTGAACCTATAATATTTAAAAATGATGAAATATTTTGCACCAAAACTGTGATAAGGAAGTATTTAAGCGTGGAGCCGCCTACCATATATGATAAAAGTTTTGTGACGCTTTCGTGGTTCTGCCACAACTTTATGCACCTAGATCGTATTGGTGAGGAAAAAATCTTAGTGGATGCGGAACGAGTAAGTATAACATTTAATGTTATTATTTATGTAATATATATTTTTATTTAGTTTAACTGATATACTTTTTTTATTATATGTCCAGGTGCTTGCACCATGGCCTACTTACTAGGTCTAATCAACGAAATTTTATTTTCAAACTCCGAATTTAGGACAAATTTACGTTTTTTACCTTTTCTAGAAAATCTGATAGAACCTACCCGTAATGCATGGGGAGCTTCTGTGTTGGCATATTTGTACACCTCCATGTCAAAATTTTTGTATTTTACTTCAGTTGATAAAAGACAGAAAAAATTGAATGGATGTATGACATTATTACAGGTATAAATTTTTTATATAAATTTATTTACTAAAGAAATATGTACACTTACATAATATTTTTTTTCTAGGTTTGGTCCTACGAGTACTTCAATATCGGTAGGCCAGTCTCCCGTATTGATACCGAAGATGGTGTATACCCATCAGCTTTATGCTGGATGACGGCTGCAGCTGATCCAAATCAATGTGTTCACAAGGATATCGCAGTATATCGGGGCCAATTCGATTCACTTAGGTTTAACGAGGTAAATTTATAGTGTCTTATATATTTTTTTGTATTTCATACAGTCAATATGTTTTACAATTTTGTAGTGTCTTACAATATTGTTGACATAAAATAGGTAATTTTTTTACCGTAACGGCTTGGGCAGAATCCTCTTGAGTTACAAACAACGACGGATTGAGTCTATAAAGATTTTTTATAATATTCCATGATAACATCATGTATCGTCCAGCTGATCGTGTTATACGACAGTTTTGGATGATACAACACATTCCTGATGAGCCACCATATTTCAATCGTGGTAAAGGCAATGCAACTACCAGAGTACACAGATTGATTCCTGGGTGGAATTCTAGATTTAAGACACATAAGGTAGGATATTTGTCCCAAATGATGTCCTCTATTGATGATGGTAAGTTGTTCCAAAAGTTTAACAAAATTTATTGCAAAAATTATAAGAAATCATATGTTCATAATTTGTAATGGTGCAGCCTACAGTGATGATGTATATAGATCTTGGTGGGGTGTAACACCCCGTTCCGCTCAAGCGGACTGCCGTCTCAAACGGCAATCGTGCAACTGTCCCGACCCGCTTTGCCTCGATCAAGAAGCAAAGTATATTCAGACTTGCCCCTACAGGAATCCGGCTTAGGCTTTCAGAGGCTCGCTCAGACGTATCGCTCTACCGAGGTGAATCATCGCTAAGGTGGGTGGCTACGGTGAACTTGTCTTTGCTTAGCCAGCACACATAAAATCTGGAATATTTATGCTAGTCGCTAGGTGAATCACCCCCTGCATGCTAATAAATCCAACGCACCTAGCTAAGGGAATAATCCTAACTTGTATTGCTTGCTAGAACATGGAAAAGGAAATACTGCTTATATTCAGACCCTCGCATGCTAAGTCCCTTAACGGTTTTATCTCTCGGACTACCTTCGGGCCCGAGCAACGTGCCTGCTTATGTACCTAGAAACGCATGCTTGTCTGCTTGAATGTTACCGTGTTTTCATGCAAACTCCGGGAGACTACTCAGTAGTCATTCCGTGTATGATTGACCCTGCAAGTATCCAGGACCGTTAGGTCACCAGGCAGCCCCGAACCAGGGGAATGCATCAAGACAAGATATTCACTGTACAGAACAAGATCCAAGTATCCCGTGTACTCGTGTACTCGTGTTCCCATGCACTCGTGTTCTCGTGTTCTCTTGTTCAAAGTGCACGCGTGTTCTCGTGTATCTCGTGATAATTGAATGACCCAAAAAGAAAGTACATGTCGCGGACAACTCGGAAACGAGGTATAGTTCCACGGACGGTCACCGGGGCACTGGGGCCGATCCGATCCGGATGGAACTCTTGTGTGGTCCCTCGTGTTCGGGCGAGTGGTTTGTAGCACCTCGTGTACTTACGTTGCATTCCACTTTTTCGGGACCACATCACGTGTGTAGTCCATCGTGTGCGGACAAGATGGTTTGTAGCGCATCGTGTACTTTGTTGCATTCCATCTTGGCCTTGGACTACTTCATGTATAATCCATCGTGTACGGGCGAGATGGTTCGTAGCGCATCGTGTGCTCTCGTTGCGTTCCACTCTCGTCTGGGATTAGTCCTTTATGGCTATGCCAGCGACTCATGTTCATATAGATAAGTCATCCTCGCTTAGCGGCTATCCGCGTGCGAGTTATTGCATCAAGAACAACTGAGCACACCAAATACTGTCCCGTTCAATGACTCTCATGTTTGCATGTTGCATGTGCTTGCCTCCTGAATGTTTATACATGCCTCTGCTCGAATTTATACTGTTTGCCTCAATGTTTGCCTTGGACAGGGAAGGAGATGGTAAGTTGGTGAGTCTCGTCGTGTTTCCTCTAACATCGCATGTTGCACTGCCCGACACGATAGGCTATTCAATATCTGCATGAAACTGATCCTAAGGCAACTAGAAATACAACTTAATAGTTGTGCACGGAACCTGTATTACGTGTTTGGATTTGTCGAGCGGGCGAGTAGCTTCCCCACCAGTGCATTCAATGTACTGATAATCCACCAGTTTGTATGCAGGGTGCGGGAGAACCTCGTGCGGTGCGGACGCCTCCAACGTGCGTGCTAAGGCGTGGACAACACTCCGAAGCAACGGTGCGTCCGGGACTGAAGCACATATACAAGACATAAGTTGTGAACATCGCCTGACCATCGCCTGTACAATCATTCCACAGTTGTAGCCACTTGGCACGCTTTTACTGTTTCAGAGAGAGGCTTGAGCGACTTGTAATCTCGGCTATACGCCGCCTGTAATACATGTTTCATAAAAGAGATTACTTTACTTGTTTCGATGCTTCCGCTATATTGTCGACTCAGTGAACCTGTTACCGATCGCTATGCGTTCCTAAACTCCGCTGCACTCGGACAATCTGTGCGACTCTGTGGCTTAGAACTCTTGCCGCCAGCCAATGAACCATGGCCTTGCACGGGCGTGGATCACGCTCGTGCGGCATCACGCCCGGATAGGTTAAGCGATCGTTCCGCGGGAGCGCTGACGAGGGTGATTCCCGCCTAGCGGGAACGGCCGATTGCCTGCGGAAGATCGGGGCGTGACAGGTTGGTATCAGAGCCTGGCTTCTACGCCTTTGGACTTCGATTCGATATCTCTGTTTCGAAAGCTCGTTCGTGGGTTATTTGCACGCTCTCTCTCAATGCCTCGATGGGATGTTCCAACAATAAGTCTAAATACTTTCAAAATGCGTTTTGATTGATATGATTGCTTGTCTGGTTGTATGCTGCGAGTGGCCTTTGAGCCAACCTGTGCGAACCCTTGAGAGTATCGCTAGTAGCTTGTCCGATTTTCACTAATCCTAAGTTTGGTTGAATGCATCTGTTCGAGGGACGCCTTGAACTAGTGCACCATCCAAGACTTAAGAAAAGGTGAAACTCGAGTGCTGAGACTTCGCTATCACTAAGCTGGTTGACGTGTTCACACTAGAAATGCATGTCGAAGGTGCGCACGATCCAGTCTAAGCGATATGCTGATTTTGAAGCTTGTGCAAGTGAAGATCCAAATGAACAAGTGCAACGACTTGTCTAGGATTGCCTCAACCCTAGAATACTGCTTGTCCTTAGTAAGTCTCGAGGACGATACTTTTTCTAAGTTGGGTAGGATGTAACACCCCGTTCCGCTCAAGCGGACTGCCGTCTCAAACGGCAATCGTGCAACTGTCCCGACCCGCTTTGCCTCGATCAAGAAGCAAAGTATATCCAGACTTGCCCCTACAGGAATCCGGCTTAGGCTTTCAGAGGCTCGCTCAGACGTATCGCTCTACCGAGGCGAATCATCGCTAAGGTGGGTGGCTACGGTGAACTTGTCTTTGCTTAGCCAGCACACATAAAATCTGGAATGTTTATGCTAGTCGCTAGGTGAATCACCCCCTGCATGCTAATAAATCTAACGCACCTAGCTAAGGGAATAATCCCAACTTGTATTGCTTGCTAGAACATGGAAAAGGAAATACTGCTTATATTCAGACCCTCGCATGCTAAGTCCCTTAACGGTTTCATCTCTCGGACTACCTTCGGGCCCGAGCAACTTGCCTGCTTATGTACCTAGAAACGCATGCTTGTCTGCTTGAATGTTACCGTGTTTTCATACAAAATTCGGGAGACTACTCAGTAGTCGTTCCGTGTATGATTGACCCTGCAAGTATCCAGGACCGTTAGGTCACCAGGCAGCCCCGAACCAGGGGAATGCATCAAGACAAGATATTCACTGTACAGAACAAGATCCAAGTATCCCGTGTACTCGTGTACTCGTGTTCCCGTGCACTCGTGTTCTCGTGTTCTCTTGTTCAAAGTGCACGCGTGTTCTCGTGTATCTCGTGATAATTGAATGACCCAAAAAGAAAGTACATGTCGCGGACAACTCGGAAACGAGGTATAGTTCCACGGACGGTCACCGGGGCACTGGGGCCGATCCGATCCGGATGGAACTCTTGTGTGGTCCCTCGTGTTCGGACGAGTGGTTTGTAGCACCTCGTGTACTTACGTTGCATTCCACTTTCCCGGGACCACATCACGTGTGTAGTCCATCGTGTGCGGACAAGATGGTTTGTAGCGCATCGTGTACTTTGTTGCATTCCATCTTAGCCTTGGACTACTTCATGTACAATCCATCGTGTACGGGCGAGATGGTTCGTAGCGCATCGTGTGCTCTCGTTGCGTTCCACTCTCGTCTGGGATTAGTCCTTTATGGCTATGCCAGCGACTCATGTTCATATAGATAAGTCATCCTCGCTTAGCGGCTATCCGCGTGCGAGTCATTGCATCAAGAACAACTGAGCACACCAAATACTGTCCCGTTCAATGACTCTCATGTTTGCATGTTGCATGTGCTTGCCTCCTGAATGTTTATACATGCCTCTGCTCGAATTTATACTGTTTGCCTCAATGTTTGCCTTGGACAGGGAAGGAGATGGTAAGTTGGTGAGTCTCGCCGTGTTTCCTCTAACATCGCACGGTGCACTGTCCGACACGATAGGCTATTCAATATCTGCATGAAACTGATCCTAAGGCAACTAGAAAGACAACTTAATAGTTGTGCACGGAACCTGTATTACGTGTTTGGATTTGTCGAGCGGGCGAGTAGCTTTCCCACCAGTGCATTCAATGTTCTGATAATCCACCAGTTTGTATGCAGGGTGCGGGAGAACCTCGTGCGGTGCGGACGCCTCCAACGTGCGTGCTAAGGCGTGGACAACACTCCGAAGCAACGGTGCGTCCGGGACTGAAGCACATATACAAGACATAAGTTGTGAACATCGCCTGACCATCGCCTGTACAATCATTCCACAGTTGTAGCCACTTGGCACGCTTTTACTGTTTCAGAGAGAGGCTTGAGCGACTTGTAATCTCGGCTATACGCCGCCTGTAATACATGTTTTATATCAATAAAGAGATTACTTTACTTGTTTCGATGCTTTTGCTATATTGTCGACTAAGTGAACCTGTTACCGATCGCTATGCGTTCCTAAACTCCGCTGCACTCGGACAATCTGTGCGACTCTGTGGCTTAGAACTCTTGCCGCCAGCCAATGAACCATGGCCTTGCACGGGCTTGGATCACGCTCGTGTGGCATCACGCCCGGATAGGTTAAGCGATCGTTCCGCGGGAGCGCTGACGAGGGTGATTCCCGCCTAGCGGGAACGGCCGATTGCCTGCGGGAGATCGGGGCGTGACAGGTTGGTATCAGAGCCTGGCTTCTACGCCTTTGGACTTCGATTCGATATCTCTGTTTCGAAAGCTCGTTCGTGGGTTATGTGCACGCTCTCTCTCAATGCCTCGATGGGATATTCCAACAATAAGTCTAAATACTTTCAAAATGCGTTTTGATTGATATGATTGCTTGTCTGGTTGTATGCTGCGAGTGGCCTTTGAGCCAACCTGTGCGAACCCTTGAGAGTATCGCTAGTAGCTTGTCCGATTTTCACTAACCCTAAGTTTGGTTGAATGCATCTATTCGAGGGACGCCTTGAACTAGTGCACCATCCAAGACTTAAGAAAAGGTGAAACTCGAGTGCTGAGACTTCGCTATCACTAAGCTGGTTGACGTGTTCACACTAGAAATGCATGTCGAAGGTGCGCACGATCCAGTCTAAGCGATATGCTGAATTTGAAGCTTGTGCAAGTGAAGATCCAAATGAACAAGTGCAACGACTTGTCTAGGATTGCCTCAACCCTAGATTACTGCTTGTCCTTAGTAAGTCTCGAGGACGAGACTTTTTCTAAGTTGGGTAGGATGTAACACCCCGTTCCGCTCAAGCGGACTGCCGTCTCAAACGGCAATCGTGCAACTGTCCCGACCCGCTTTGCCTCGATCAAGAAGCAAAGTATATCCAGACTTGCCCCTACAGGAATCCGACTTAGGCTTTCAGAGGCTCGCTCAGACGTATCGCTCTACCGAGGTGAATCATCGCTAAGGTGGGTGGCTACGGTGAACTTGTCTTTGCTTAGCCAGCACACATAAAATCTGGAATGTTTATGCTAGTCGCTAGGTGAATCACCCCCTGCATGCTAATAAATCCAACGCACCTAGCTAAGGGAATAATCCCAACTTGTATTGCTTGCTAGAACATGGAAAAGGAAATACTGCTTATATTCAGACCCTCGCATGCTAAGTCCCTTAAGGGTTTCATCTCTCGGACTACCTTCGGGCCCGAGCAACGTGCCTGCTTATGTACCTAGAAACGCATGCTTGTCTGCTTGAATGTTACCGTGTTTTCATGCAAACTCCGGGAGACTACTCAGTAGTCGTTCCGTGTATGATTGACCTTGCAAGTATCCAGGACCGTTAGGTCACCAGGCAGCCCCGAACCAGGGGAATGCATCAAGACAAGATATTCACTGTACAGAATAAGATCCAAGTATCCCGTGTACTCGTGTACTCGTGTTCCCGTGCACTCGTGTTCTCGTGTTCTCTTGTTCAAAGTGCACGCGTGTTCTCGTGTTCTCGTGTATCTCGTGATAATTGAATGACCCAAAAAGAAAGTGCATGTCGCGGACAACTCGGAAACGAGGTATAGTTCCACGGACGGTCACCGGGGCACTGGGGCCGATCCGATCCGGATGGAACTCTTGTGTGGTCCCTCGTGTTCGGGCGAGTGGTTTGTAGCACCTCGTGTACTTACGTTGCATTCCACTTTTCCGGGACCACATCACGTGTGTAGTCCATCGTGTGCGGACAAGATGGTTTGTAGCGCATCGTGTACTTTGTTGTATTCCATCTTGGCCTTGGACTACTTCATGTACAATCCATCGTGTACGGGCGAGATGGTTCGTAGCGCATCGTGTGCTCTCGTTGCGTTCCACTCTCGTCTGGGATTAGTCCTTTATGGCTATGCCAGCGACTCATGTTCATATAGATAAGTCATCCTCGCTTAGCGGCTATCCGCGTGCGAGTCATTGCATCAAGAACAACTGAGCACACCAAATACTGTCCCGTTCAATGACTCTCATGTTTGCATGTTGCATGTGCTTGCCTCCTGAATGTTTATACATGCCTCTGCTCGAATTTATACTGTTTGCCTCAATGTTTGCCTTGGACAGGGAAGGAGATGGTAAGTTGGTGAGTCTCACCGTGTTTCCTCTAACATCGCACGGCCCACTGCCCGACACGATAGGCTATTCAATATCTGCATGAAACTGATCCTAAGGCAACTAGAAAGACAACTTAATAGTTGTGCACGAAACCTGTATTACGTGTTTGGATTTGTCGAGCGGGCGAGTAGCTTCCCCACCAGTGCATTCAATGTACTGATAATCCACCAGTTTGTATGCAGGGTGCGGGAGAACCTCGTGCGGTGCGGACGCCTCCAACGTGCGTGCTAAGGCGTGGACAACACTCCGAAGCAACGGTGCGTCCGGGACTGAAGCACATATACAAGACATAAGTTGTGAACATCGCCTGACCATCGCCTGTATAATCATTCCACAGTTGTAGCCACTTGGCATGCTTTTACTGTTTCAGAGAGAGGCTTGAGCGACTTGTAATCTCGGCTATACGCCGCCTGTAATACATGTTTCATATCAATAAAGAGATTACTTTACTTGTTTCGATGCTTCCGCTATATTGTCGACTCAGTGAACCTGTTACCGATCGCTATGCGTTCCTAAACTCTGCTGCACTCGGACAATCTGTGCGACTCTGTGGCTTAGAACTCTTGCCGCCAGCCAATGAACCATGGCCTTGCACGGGCGTGGATCACGCTCGTGCGGCATCACGTCCGGATAGGTTAAGCGATCGTTCCGCGGGAGCGCTGGCGAGGGTGATTCCTGCCTAGCGGGAACGGCCGATTGCCTGCGGGAGATCGGGGCGTGACATGGGAAGCTCCTCTTATCAGCAACAGAACCTACCAATTCCAAGAGTTTCGATTCCAACATCGAGCCATAGATAATTATAGTCTCTGCTGCTATTATGATTATGTAGAAGGGATGGTACGTTATTTTTATATAAAAATGTCTATCTTCGTAGTACTTATTTATGTCCTCTATTGAATTCTATTTAATATTTTAGCTTCCAGATTTAAATATCGCATAACAAAATAATCCAGTGGGGGACCCGTTGCACACAACGGTTGGCAAATTTTTGGCTTCTATGCAACGAGGACCGACTCCTCCGAACCCTCCCTTACTTATTCCAGGAGATTATCCTCAAGATCTTGTTGCACAACGACAAGCACGCCCCCCTAGGAAGTATACGTCAGTTTGGTATCAAGATGATAGTCTGTCACTACAAGATGATGATGTCCCTACTCAGGCGACGGCCGGTGCGAGCACTTCTCAGTGGGATGGTACGGGCACTTCTCAGTGGGATGGTGCGGGCACTACTCATTGGCCTGAGTGGGGCACTTCTCAGGCGATGGCCGGTGCGGGCACTTCTCAGTGGGCCCCTGAGAGAGATTCTCAGTGGGATAGCCTATTCGCCCCCGATGTTACCACATATTCGCATATCTTGACAACTCCATCAGCACCGATGCCATCTCAAGTGGAGGACAGTCAAGGAGGTGGTGATGATGCGGCCCCAGAGAATATACGAGAAAATAGGGACCGACTCAATCTAAGAGAGATTGATCGTCTGAACTATTGGAAATTAGCCAATAGAGGTCGATGAAATGGTTATATCAGTACGAACTTTATTTGAATGTAACTTTGTTCTATTTCAATGAAATTACATATTGTTCTCATAAAATGAAACTATTTGAAACGGATTTTTTCTAATAAAGGAACAAACTTTGACATAATTGCGGCTAAGGGGATAACTTTTAAAAATTTATATATGGGAGGACAACTCGCCAACTCAGTTGGCGAGTAGGGAGAGAGGGGGAAGACCGCCAACTAAGTTGGCGGGTTGGGGGAGGGAACCGCCAACTTAGTTGGCGGGTGGGATTTAATTTGGTTTGTTTAGGTTTGATTTACTTTTTTAAGTTGGATTTAATCTATTAGTTAATTTGTCATTATTTAATAATTGGTTATCTATATTAATTTGTTATTATCTATATTAATTTGTTATTATCTATATTAATATTTATCATCAATATTATATTTTTTGTTAATAAGGTATTTTTATTATTATTTTATTAAGAAGTTGATACCATAACTATAACATAAATGAGCCGTCCAAGTCGTATGTATATCATCATCCATTTTATTAAAAATAAATTACGGTAAAAAAAAACTAATTTCTCTCTCCTTTTTCGCACAAATATATATATATATATATTTGAAATTAAATTTAAAATTATTTTAAAACTAAATTTAAAAATTAATTCAAAGAAAAAATATCACAAATATTTAAATTGTTTAACAAGATATCATAACTATATTATACAATCAAATAATTCTTAATTATGATATAAAATATAATTACGGTATCTAAATATATTGTAACAAGATATTATCTAAATAAATTTATTAATATTAATATTGTTGTTGTTGTTGTTGTTGTTGTTGTTGTTGTTTATTATTATTATTATTATTATTATTATTATTATTATGTATTATATAAAGTATACGTAGATAACATAATAATAAATTTTTGTTTTGTTTTGATTTTTGTTGTTGTTGAATAGATAATAAGAAATTATTTATTAGTAATATCATAAAAAATATAATATAGATAATAATAAATCAAAAATATTTATTTTAAAATTTAATCTCTATCTCTACTATTATAATGAGGCTTCAAAACGGTTAAAAAGTGAGTCGTCTAAGTAAATACTCCACAATTTATTTAAACAATTAATCTCTATCTCTAATAATTTGTTATTATCTATTCAATATATATATATATATATATATATATATATATATATATATATATATATATATATATATATATATATATATATATGTTATCTACATATAATTTAATATAATAATAAATAATAATAATGATGAATTTATTTAGATAATATCTTGTAGTTAGTTTAAATATAATTTTTTAATAAATAAATTATTTAAATAATATTTTGTTACAATATATTTTTAGAATTTTGGATATGTATTTAGTTAGATAATATCATATACTTAGTTTAAATATAATTCAAATATTTAATTCCATAATTAATTTTAATTAAATTAGGTGTAACAAAATAATCAATAAATAAATTATTTAGATAATATATTTAAAAAAAAGGGATTTAAGCCTCATTATAAGAAACTAGTAAATTCACGTTTGTTGTACGTAATATAAATATTTTTATGATATTGTTGAAAAATTGATTCAAATATTTAAATATATTTAAATTAAGATTTGTTAAACAATTTAAATATTTGTGATATTTTTTCTTTGAATTAATTTTTAAATTTAGTTTTCAAACAATTTTAAATTTAATTTCAAAAATATATATTTGTGCGGAAAAGGGGAGAGAAATTAGTTTTTTTACCATAATTTATTTTTAATAAAATGGATGATGATATACATACGACTTGGACGGCTCATTTATGTTATAGTTATGGTATCAACTTCTTAATAAAATAACAAAAAAAACTTTATTAACAAAAAATATAATATTGATGATAAATTTTAATATAGATAATAACAAATTAATATAGATAATAACAAATTAATATAGATAACCAATTATTAAATAATGACAAATTAACTAATAGATTAAATCCAACTTAAAAAAATAAATCAAACATAAACAAACCAAATTAAATCCCATCCGCCAACTAAGTTGGCGGTTCCCTCCCCCAACCCGCCAACTTAGTTGGCGGTCTTCCCCCTCTCTCCCTACTCGCCAACTGAGTTGACGAGTTGTCATCCCATATATAAATTTTTAAAAGTTCTCCCCTTAGCCGCAATTATGTCAAAGTTTGTTCCTTTATTAGAAAAAATCCGTATTTGAAACTATCGGCAATGCCTTTATTCTCTTGGTTGGTTTGTACATCTTCTTTTATTGTGTCCTAAACTATTGCAGTTACTATATCGAAGATCTATTAAAGCTTGATCATTCGCTTTGATCCGGTTCTTCTTTGGTCTTCCCGTCTTGCGTCGTACATCTGGTACTCCAATGTGTCCTCTAACCAATATATTTTGGAGGTTGTAGGGGACTGGAATTGGCTCCAGGTGCAGCTCATATACGCTTCTTAATGCTTGCTTAGAGAAAATACCTAGATAAAAACTTTCGATGCTAATATTTTTAGACTTACACGCATAACATGCATGTACACATGGAAGCAAAGTATGATACCACTTTAAACATGAACATAATTTTTTATCTAAGTCTACAACATATATTCTATTTATTTTATAATCTAATATTTCAAACAAATATCTAATTATATTCAACGTTTGTAGCCGGTGTTTTTATTTTATGATAAGAGCCATAGTTTGTAACATCTTAGGACAATAATCAGTTTAAATTTTTTAGCTTTTTGCCTGTTCTTGTCCTAAAGTGTTATAATTTTGGCTCAAATTCCATCAAGTAGTGTCGTTAATGGTTTATCACGTAATTTTTTTACCCAGTTATTGAAGCATTCAGCAAGATTCGACGTGTGGATACCTAATCTGGGATAAGAAGAATACGCTGTTATCCAGTGTGAAAAAATACGAGTTTCATCATTTACTCCAATGAGCCAGTTGTAAACGTCTATGTTTTCAGATTTTATTTTTTCCAAATAATAGTTCGCATCTGTTTCATTATAGCATCTAGCATGATAGTCTAAACTATGTTAAAAATATGGAAATCTGAAGAGTTTTTTCAAATTTTGTTTAAAATGTTGAATACAAAAAAAATGAGGCAATTCTAGAAATATATCATGCATAGCCCTTATCAATCCTTTTTGTTTATCAGATATAAAAAAATTATATTCCATGCATCAAAATATTTTTTAAAAGATGTTCTCAAACCGTTTAAAAACTAAGTCCAAGAATCAGTATTTTTACTCTCAGCAAAACATAAGCAATTGGATATAACTGATAATTTGGATCATGAGCACAAGCAATAAATAAAATACCTTGATATCTAGAAGAAAGAAAAGTAGCATCAGTACTAATCACAGGTAAACACTCCCTTAAAAATCCATCAATGCATGCCTTAAAACAAATAATTTTTTTTAAATCTATTGTCTTCTGTAGTCTGTATAAAACATTGGCTACCTAGATTTGTCTCAATAATTCTAAAACTATACTCTTCAAGACTACTATATGCATCAATATAACTACCACTTATTTCGGATAGAGCAAGTTCCATAGCTTTCCAAGCTTTACAATATTTAATATATATTTTGTGTTCTCTAAATATATCATTTACAATATGCGATAGACTATACGACTGATTATCTTGAATTCTATCAATAATCTTATTTTTAACCCATACAGTAGTAGCTAATGGATGAGAACCTGTTATAAGTCCCCCTAAACAAGAATGTACATTTTCTAGCGTTGTTATAACAGAACTTTCACCTTTACCACTTGCTTTAGTGTATACTCTCAAATTATAACTTGAATCGTTACATTTATATATAATCCCATAGCATTGTTTATGTGGTGCCCCGTTTTCCCTATTTGGGAAGCGCGGCTAAGAAATACAAGATGGTATCGTTCGATCGGGATAGATTGAAACAAGAACCCATCCTCTTTATGGATTTGCTTCTTCGGAATCGATTCTCATATTCAGTGGACTGTGCCCCTAGGATCGACTTAGCGGCAGAGTCAGGAGGGACCTCTCCGCTGCATCTTTTGTTGCCTCAGTTTTCGCTGTCGCTTGTTGCCTTCGTGCCTTGAGTTGATTTTCGAATTTGCTTGCATTTTTTTGAACGGTTTCGATGGATTTTATTATTTTTGTTTGTTGAACTGTACTTCAATTCCGATAAGGGAAAGAGTGGAAGAGGTATTGATCAGCTGTTCGTGGCAATACAGGTGAACGGACAGTAGGCGACGCTCGAGCGGAGTCCTAAAGTGCCTCTTTCCTTCCTTTTCCCAACCAACTAAGTGAGTGGCTTATATTCGATTCAGTTGGCCCTTCTTCCAGTCTTCACACCTAAAAATTTTGCATTCTTGTTTGTCCTGATCAAACGATACCAAGTAATAACTAAAAGATGTCAAGATAAAAAGGGAATAGACTTGGATTATTATTGTTTGTCAACTACACTTGTGAACGGTTATCTATTGCATGCTAGTTCATTCAAATGTTCATCATATGCTTTAATTTTAGTTAGAATGCAGACTTCTTCTATAAATTGTGCTATGTATAGAACATGCCATGCTTTGCTTCAAATTGTTCAAGGAGGCTATGCAAAACAAAATCATGCAATACTACTTGTCTTGTACTCGTATTGCCTCAACCGCATGAACTGTTAACTTAGTAAACATACCGTTTGATCACGGACAACTTGTGCGCAAGGTCATTGGTTCCTGCGGATGGTCGCTGGGGCACTGGCACTGATCCGACCCGGACGAAACTCTATTGTATAGTCTATTGTACTGGACGAGATGGCTTGTTGCGCTCAATGTACTTTCGCTGCAAACCATTCTCGCTAGTGACTAGTGTCCATTATGGTTTACGCCAGTAATCCCCACGTATATTTAAACCTGTTGCAAGCTAACTTATGTCTTCGTGGCAGGAAAGGCATGGTAAGTGTTGTGAAGGTGTTTCAGACGGGCAGGTAAAAGCCACCGAATGGTGGCAAGTATTTCATTAAATTCTATATTTACTATTTGCTGTAAAATGAACTAAGGCAAGATAGAAAGACCACAAAAATATGCATACTTCATTAAAATAATATGTTGATTGGTATAGTTGGGTTAACTCGCCTTCACCAGTATATTTCGATGTACTGACCCTCGTTGAAACAGGTTCCCCGTACTAAGGAGATCCGAGCGAGGAGCTGAAGTCATTTTCCCTATCCAGTCCAGCTGTAGGTGCGTCCTGAGCGTGCCATCTTTTGAAGCATTTTGAAACAAGAGTTAGAAACCCAAAAATAATACAGCTCAGAGGGAAAGCCGTCATCCCTCCAGGAGGTCTTACATTTTAAAGTTTAGTAAAGGGATGTAATGTACAGGACTGCTATCTCATTTTGTGTCAACACTTTTGTAAGCCCGTGCGGCAATTAGCTGACTCGTTCAAGAGTTTGTAATAGATGTTCATATTATCAATAAAGAGAACTTTTCCATCTTCAACTTGTGTTTCAATTTATCTACGTACTCTGAATATGTGCTTGCTATGCGAAAGCAAAATATCGTTAGCCTTATGCGGTGCGCAACCTAGGCCCGCACGGCAGTCACGCCCGGGGGACGACTATCGATTCCACGGGATCGGGACGTGACATGTTGGTATCAGAGCACAGCTTCAAGTTCCTTTGACCCTCGTATGGAAAAAGTTCCTTTAACGATAAATTTCTGTTCGAACTCTTGAACTCGTTAGGCCAAAATGAGATACGTTCATGCAATAAGTCTATAATACATTATGATCCTGATGTAATTTACCTTCTTTTGAAGGAATGGTGCAAGCGCAATCATCAGCGCAAGCACCGAGTGAGACACAAGCTCAAGAAAGCGGCTATAGCACACTGGGAAGCTCACGGAGCCAGCGAGCCATGTCTCGTATCGATCCTATCCAGCAGATGATGTGGATATTGGAGGCAAACCAACAGAGGGAGGAGGCGTGCTACGAACGGGCCGAGAAGCGAGCGGAGGAGTGGTAACTCAAGTTTCAAGATAATGTAGAAGCTCGATTCTCAGTCCAACAGAAGCAGGTAGATACCCTGCAATAGATCGTTCAGACTTTGGTCTCCAACTATTCCACGGCAACAGCGGCGACTCCAGTGGAGCAGCCCGTGCTTGATGTCGAGATGCCTCAAACTCCAAGGAAGAGGGATGTGACTGCCTTCGACTTTGGCGACTTCAAGAAAGTCTGCAACACTCCATTCAAAGGGACTAAGGACCCAATCGAAGCTCTAGATTGGTTGGCCTAACTTGAAGACCATTTCTCCCTACTTGAGGTCCCCGAAGAGAAGCGCGTCGCATGCGCTCAACTGCAGCTCCGTCTTAATGCGCACGATTGGTGGGACGTGCATCAACGATCTCTTTAAGTTGACCATGGAGAGGAGGCAATCTCGTGGGCGACTTTTCGTGTCGCGTTTGAAGAGGAGTTCATACCCCCTCTTGTGCGTCGTCAGAAGAAAAACGAGTTTGTGCAACTAAAGCAAGGCAACATGACAGTTAAGCAGTATTTTGCCGAATTCAATCGACTCTCCAAATTTGCTAGCGCCTATTTACCTGATGCAGCGAGTCAAGCTAGAAGGTTTGAATGTGGTCTATGCCCTGCCATCCATACGCACGTTATCGTTCATCAATACGAGACTATACGGGGAGTCCTGAACCACGCCCTATCTCTTGAACCATAGTATCCTCATATTACTGTCGGCGCTGTGCATACCTCCAATCACAAACGCCAAAGCAACGAGAAAGGAAACAACGCTGCAAAGCGTCCAAATAACGGTGGCAAGAAAGGAGAAAAGTTAGATAGACTATGTCACTTCTGTAGGCGGCCGGGGCACACTATTGATAAGTGTCGTCTGAGACTTGGGTTATGCTTAGTTTACGACGAATCAAACCATGCAGTTCGTGACTGTCTGTTGCGTCATGATCGCCGTCCCTAACATAATGTTTCATAACGGTAGGTTCTATTCCTAAGTTTCATGGACGAAACTTCCAATTAGTTGGGTAGGATGTGGTGTCCCGTTTCCCCTATTTGAAAAGCGCGGCTAAGAAATACAATATGGTATCGTTCGATCGGGATATATTGAAACAATAACCCATTCTCTTTATGGATTTGCTTCTTCGGAATTGATTCTCATATTCAGTGGACCGTGCCCCCAGGATCGACTTAGCGGCAGAGTCAGGAGGGACCTCTCCGCTGTATCTTTTTATAAACCCCCTAAATTTTCAAATTATTAAATCTTGGATTTTCCCCAATTTTCTGGAATTTTTTGGGAATTTTCTGTAATTAAAATCAAGGTTTTTAATTAATAAATGATTTTTAATTGGCAATAAATAATATTAAAATATCATAAAAATAATATTTTTGGGTGTAAAATGGAAAACTGGACTTAGGGTAATTTTTCTGAATTTTTCTGGGCCTCAGACCTATTTTTAAATGCCTAAAAACAATTTTTAATTAATTAATTAATTAACTGTTTTATTTATTATTATTTATTTTTATTTTATTTATTTTTTTCTCTTCTTTTGGGCCGGCCCGGCCCAGTGGACCGGCCCAGCAGCCCAACCGCTAAACCGGCCCAGCCCCAACCCGCTACCGGGTCGGGTCGGGTCAGACAGACCCGACCCGCCTCCTGCCCGACCCGCTGGCCCAGTCAGCCTCGCCTCCCTCGCGTGGCCTCCGGCGCCCGAGTCTGCCGCCGCCTCCGGCGGCCAGCCCACGTCTCCGCTCCGCCTTCCCCGCCCTCGCCTCCACTTTTCCCCGCCACGCGCCGCCTAACCCGGCCTCCCCGACCTCCCCGACCTCCTCCCTTCCCTATAAAAACCCACACCCTCCGGCTCCCTCTCCCCTCCGATCCGCCACCACCGTCTCCGGTCAGCTGCCGCCGCTTTCCGCCAGCACCACCGCCCGTGCCACCTCGCCGCCGCCGCAACTGCTCCCCTCTCCTCTCCTTTCCTCCTCCCCTCCGGCGTCGATCCACAGCAGCCGCGGCCGAGATCGCCTCCGGCAGCCGCTGCGACCGTCCCCGCTCCCCCGGCGAGCCGCCCTCGGCCTCCCTCCGCCGCAGAGCCGCCCAAGCCGCCTTCCTCCGGCCGGCCTTCCCTCGACGGAGCTCAAACCCTAACCCAGAAGCAATCGGATACGGCCTGTGTCGTGTCGGACACGACACGGACTCGAGAAAACCCTAGTTTTCGGAGGCCTGTTCAGGTGCGTGTAACTTTCTCCTCGCTGCCCCGTTTTCAATTTCGTAAATTGCGTTGTGAAGCCTGTATGACCCTCTCGGTGCCCAGACAAACCGTTCGGGGCATCGCGTCCTGTGGTGATCGCACACCGCGATCCAAAAACAGGAAAAATCAGACCCTGTTTTACCCCGGAACTGAGTACGCCCCGCCAAACGGGACGACTTGGTCGCGTGCGGTCTTCACAGATACGTGCGCGTCGTCGATACAGATGTGTGAGATTTCGTGGAAGCTGATTCGGGTGTGCGTGCACACCGGAATCAACGCGTATCCGCGGACATCGTCCCGTATCTGACTTTTCGGCAATTTGCCCTAACTTTTTGTACACTCGTCAGATCGAGACGAAACTTGCGCCATCGGACTCGTAGCGATACGCTGGTCCTGTGGGTCAAGTTTGGTTCGATTCTGAGAACGTTGACGAAATCGCGTGTCGTGAGCCCTACAAGCCCCGCTCGACGGGCGATTTTGTGTTCGGCTCATCGGAATCCAAATCTGGAAGTTCCGTTGGGTTCGTATCAGCGTTCCTGACCTATTGACACTAAGTTTGGTGAATTTGGAGACCTTTGACCCGGACACGTTTTTCGGTGCAAAGCGGGCCCATCGGCGGACCCCGTTTTACCCCGAAACTACCGTTTTTGCCCTTGTCTCCAAATTGGACCCAAGGACAGGCGTTTCTAGCTATTTGACATCTTCTGAGCGTGTTGGTAATGTCTATTTCAGCTTTTGGACTCATCTCTGGAATTTTTCCCCAAGAGCCAATATTAATCAGATCCAAACAACAGGCAAGTACCTGCACTTCAAGTTAAATCTTTATATTGTGATAATTAATTCCCTGCTTTACTAGTACCCTTGATGATTACACCTAGTGTTAGAAATGCTGGATTTTCATGTCTTGAATATTGAAGTTCTTGTCTTGTTTTTTCATGTCGGGTGGGAGAATACTAGAAGGCATGTAGTTTATCCTTCCCCTTGTCATGTTTAATAGCTGTTGGTACGCGACTGTACCTCAGCCGGATCTCGATTTTTCCTGTTTAATAGCCGTTTATGACAGCCGGATTAGCCTTATAAACCCCTACATGCCAACTATGTATTCTAAAAACAAACACAAGTTCACACAGATAGTTTCTGGTCTCGTTACATATATCTTGCTGACTGTTGTAGTTTCATTTCCTGTCTCATTTATTTCTGCTTTCTCATATCCCTGTTTACAGCTTTAACTTTGAGATAATGATGTTCTGTTATGCAGTTTCTCAACCTGATATTTAATATTTAATTGTCATAAATATTTAGTTTAACCTTGTTGTGCACTGCGTACTTTGCTCCTTTCCTGACTGGATCTGTTGATTTAGGCGATGATGAGGATCTTGCCCCTACTTATTATGGTCCCTATGAGGGGACTGATGATACCTATGAGGAGCCAGATCCCACCCAGGAGACCCCTGCTGCAGAGTAGCTAGTAGTAGCTATCTTTTATTTCTGTTTCTTATCCTATTTATCGGGTTTGTCCCCGATTTCATTCTGATTTTGCTGTACTAAACATTTGAATCTGTTGTCACATTTATTTCAATTGCAATCTTAAGTTTCTGTTCTCATTATTATCTTGTCTATGTTAATTGTGAATGAGCTAGTTAGTAAATATGGATTTGACCTAGACAGCGTACTACCGCCGACTCTGCGGCGTAGGCTGGACGTACCCACGCACTCGTGCCCGAACTTCCGGGTGCGGGTCGTGACACTTTTGTTGCCTCAGTTTTCGCTGTCGCTTGTTGCCTTCGTGTCTTGAGTTAGTTTTTGGATTTGCTTGCATTTTCTTGAACGGTTTCGATGGATTTCATTATTTTTGTTCATTGAACTGCACTTCAATTCCGATAAAGAAAAGAGTGGAAGAGGTATTGATCAGCTGTTCGTGGCAATACAGGTGAAAGGACAGTAGGCGGCGCTCGAGCGAAGTCCTGAAGCGCCTCATTCCTTTCCCCAACCAACTAAGTGAGTGGCTTATATTCGATTCAGTTGGCCCTTCTTCCAGTCTTTACACCTAAAAATATTGCATTCTTGTTTGCCCCGATCAAATGATACCAAGTAATAACTAAAAGATGTCAAGATAAAAAGGGAAGAATTGGATTATTATTGCTTGTCAACTAAACTTGTGAACGGTTATCTATTGCATGCTAGTTCATTCAAATGTTCATCATATGCTTCAATTTTAGTTAGAATGCATACTTCTTCTATAAATTGTACTATGTATAGAACATGCCATGCTTAGGTTCAAATTGTTCAAGGAGGCTATGCAAAACAAAATCATGCAATACTACTTGTCTTGTACTCGTGTTGCCTCAACCGCATGAACTGTTAACTTAGTAAACATATCGTTTGATCACGGACAACTTGTGCACAAGGTCATTGGTTCCTGCGAACGGTCGCTGGGACACTGGCACCGATCCGACCTGGGCGGAACTCTATTATATAGTCTATTATACTGGACGAGATGGCTTGTAGCGCTCAATGTACTTTCGCTGCAAACCATTCTCGCTAGTGACTAGTGTCCATTATGGTTTACACTAGTGATCCCCACGTATATTTAAACCTGTTGCAAGCTAACTTGTGTCTTCGTGGCAGGGAAGACATGGTAAGTGTTGTACAGGTGTTTCAGACGGACAGGTAAAAGCCACCGAACGGTGGCAAGTATTTCATTGAATTCTATATTTACTGTTTGCTGTAAAATAAACTAAGGCAAGATAGAAAGACCACAAAAATATGCATGCTTCATTAAAATAAAGTGTTGATTGGTATAGTTGGGTTAGCTCGCCTTCACCAGTATATTTCGATGTACTGACCCTCGTTGAAACAGGTTCCCCGTACTAAGGAGATCCGAACGAGGAGCTGAAGTCATTTTCCCGATCCAGTCCAGCTGTAGGCGCGTCCTGAGCGTGCCATCTTTTAAAGCATTTTGAAGTAAGAGCTAGAAACCCAAAAATAATGCAACTCAGAGGAAAAGCCGTCATCCCTCCAGGAGGTCTTACATTTTGAAGTTTAGTAAAAGGATGTAATGTACAAGACTGCTATCTCATTTTGTGTCAACACTTTTGTAAGCCCGTGCGGCAATTAGCTGACTCGTTCAAGAGTTTGTAATAGATGTTCATATTATCAATAAAGAGAACTTTTCTATCTTCAACTTGTGTTTCAATTTATCTGCGTACTCTGAATATGTGCTCGCTATGCGAAAGCAAAATATCGTTAGCCTTGTGCGGTGCGCAACTTAGGCCCGCACGGCGGTCACGCCCGGGGGATGACTATCGATTCCACGGAATCGGGACGTGACAGTTTAAAGTAGCATGACAAGTAAAATTATGTGCAATTGCTATATCATTAATAAAATATCTAAATTCAGAACGATTATCAAATTTTCATCCAATGATTAATCCTGAAATGCTAATACTATCAACATTGCCATCAAATTCATCATTTAAATTTTCAATTAAATTATCGTTGTTTTCATCGTCGTTATTACCATCATCTACTATATGTTCCTGTTAAGTAAATGAAATAACTTGATGAGAAGAACTAGGAGCAGTATTAACTTCATTAGAAGCACGTACACTACTTACAATATTATTTCTATGTGGTGGTGAAGTTACATAAATATTAATGTATGTTGCTTGTACATTAACTTCTAGAATAAATTTTCATGTTTGTTCACTAACTAACTTTATACAATTAGTTAAATAAACATGAACCAATATAAATTCATAATCAATAGAACATTGCTCAACAATTTGATTACGTAAACTATCAAACGAAATATTTCTATCAATTAAAAAAATTTCAGTTAAAGCTCCTTCATAAACTAACTCATTAAGCACATCTCCAACCGAACATAATATTGTTAAACTTTGATCCATCACACGAGAATGAGCTTCTAAATACAGAGTGATTGAGCTTCTGCTTGAAAGTATAAGTAGATTGTGTTTGAAAGAGTAAGTGGATTGAGTGAGAAATGAATAGCAGAAGAAATTTATAGAAATGAAAAAAAATTTAGCCGTTGTAAAAATTTCTACGTTAAAATATGAACGTTACAATATGAACGTTGCTATGACAGAGTTACTATTAACATACCTAGAAAATAAACCTACAAAAACAAAAAGAACCACAAAAAAAAGCAACACAAATAAAAAAAAAACCAAACCAAATAAACCCTAAACAAAAAATCAAATAAAAAACCAAAAAAACAAAACCCATATTTTTGCCAACTGAGTTCGCCAACTGATGAGTTGGCAAATTTTTTCCATATCCCGTCCAAATGTGTAACACGTCGGATTCTTGGTCGAATTTTCGCCAACTGGGTTGGCGATATCTTTCGGAATTTCAAAAAATTTCAAACTTCTATCGATATATTTAATTAATATAAAATTATTGTCGGTACAGTAAATTTTTTGATATAATAAAGGTTACTTAGCAGCATTCATGAGTTCAGAAAAAAATAAAAAATAAAAATAAAAAATAAAAAATAAAAAAAGAATGAATAATCTGGGAAGTAGTTTTACACCGGTCGTACAAAAGAAGAAGACAGCCCAGGAGAAGCACGTCTCAAATCCTCGTCGAGAAAAGACAAATTATAAGGGCACTGCACATTTTACTCGGGGCTAGCCCATTGAAAAATAAGAAAAAATTACAAGTTTGCCATCATGAAAGTTACTCGGGGCTAGCCCACTGTTATAATCAGGACTGTCAAAATTTTGGCAGTCCTACCACTTGGAAGGACTGTCAAAATTTTGACAGTCCTACAAATTGTTAAGACTGTCATAATTTTGACAGTCCCACAAGCTATGTGGACTGTCAAAATTTTGGACTGTCAAAATTTTGACAGTCCTAATTTTAACCCACTGAAAATTTTATATAAAACTAGGACTGTCAGAATTTTGACAGTCCCACAAACAATGAGGACTGTCAAAATTTTGACAGTCCTCATTTTAATTGTCAGAATTTTTTTTAAGTTTATTTCTATTTAGTTAGTTTTGGATTTTGATTTTTTTTTTATTTAGTTTAACATCCAAAATAAAATATGTTATCATTGAACAAAATAAAAAAAAAAAAAAATCTACCGTACGAATATTACGTCTGCCGTCGATCAGACTTCAAACGGCCATAACTATTTGTTTTCAAATCGTTTTTCGTCACACAATAGGTCTATTTGTATGTTTTCGACGAGAGTAACACAATTCGTGTAGAGAGAATTTTCATCCGAAGTAAGACGTACATATTACGGACAAAAATATAAAATATAAAACTTTAAAGTATCATAACTTTTGACTGGGAGATCGAAACAAGCTCCAGTTTGAGCCAAAATGACCGTATGGAAAAGTACTTCGGGATAAACCGTTTCACCGTTTGACGGACTTTCCAAATTTTTAGAATCGCAAAAAAACGATGTTTCGACCTCCAAATTTTACTTTTTGTAATTTTTTTTTTACAAAATTTTTAATGTACCATTAATAAATTTACTATTTTAAATAACAGAATACTTTAAATTATTTTAAGGATAGAAATTTCAAGGATATTTTGAAATTGGCCCCCCCAACAATTAACAAAAATAAATTAACAGAAAAAAAAATTTTAGGACTGTCAAAATTTTGACAGTCCTACCAATTTGTAGGACTGTCAAAATTTTGACAGTCCTAAAAATTTAACATATATTTTTAGGACTGTCAAAATTTTGACAGTCCTTACAATTGGTAGGACTGTCAAAAGTTTGACAGTCCTAAAAATATATGTTAAATTTTTAGGACTGTCAAAATTTTGACAGTACTTTCAATTGGTAGGATTGTCAAAATTTTGACAGTCCTAAAAAATTAACATACATTTTTAGGACAGTCCTTAAATTTTTAGGACTGTTGAAATGCCTACAGTCCTATATAAATTTAGGACTGTAGAAAATTCTACAGTCCTTAATATACATAGGACTGTCGATTTTCCTACAGTCCTAAATCTATATAGGACTGTAGGAAAATCTACAGTCCCGTCCGATACTGCTCGACGTTGTCGACGATTCTCGACATTTTATGCCCTAAAATCGTGTTCGATTCTCTACATTTTCGACTTTGGGAGCCATCGACAAGGAGGACGAAGTCTCGAAGAGTTGGAGAGTTCCGCCGGCGGGAGGGGGAGGGCTCCGGTGGGATGGGGAGGGTTTGTGAGAAGGGTTTGGGAAAGTGGGCTAGCCCCAAGTAAAATAATGGGCTAGTGTGAGTAAACTTTGCTCAATCCTGGGCTAGCCCCAATCCTAGGCTAGCCCCAAGTAATATGTGCAGTGCCCTTATCAAAAGCGTCGAGAAAATCATGCCAAGAAAATTTTTGCACCCTCCTTGTGAAACAATCTCAAATCACGAGTCAAATTTACATACTTCAGAATTCGTTCGGCCATTTCAAGTGAGACTTCCAAAGTTTCTGCATGTACCATATAACAAAATCAATAGAAAAAAGAAATATATGATCTTGTAATAGTCAAATATATAAGGATATCAACGAGTGCACAGTATAGTTGCAGATCAGAAAACAAGCTTTTCTTCCTCACATCGAAGTCGTATTTTTAATCAATTGGAGTGGATCGCTGTTTAGTCTCATTCATGCCAAACCTCTCTCTCAACAATCTTCTCGACATACCTAGTTGATAAACAAATAATCTATCATCCACTTTGACCACTTCAAAGCCAAAATGGAGATGTACTTCGCCCAAGTGTTCCATCTAAAACAAAATAGAGAGTTTTGTCCAAAGTTTTGTAACCTCATATTATACTTTCCGTTGATGATCATATCATCAACATAAGTAAAATAATAACATACATGCCTCCTTGTTTTTTAATTAACAAACAAACTCATTTTCCAACTAGAAGCAAAATAATCACAAAATTGTAGGCTACAATTTTACCATACCATCATAAAGGCCTTTTTTTAGCTCGCATGCGTAATCATGATGATAGCTTGAAACATATTCGATGGTTACTCTATGAAGATGTCTTTGTCAATTTCATCATAGAAAAATATGTTCTTGACATCGAGTTGTCAAAGCTTCAATCCTCGACAAGCCATAAAAGATACGACAAGTCGAACCGAAATCATCTTTGTAACTAGACTAATATTTGTTTCTAGTCTTCTTCATATTTTTGAGAAGTCGTCCTCACTTTCATCCGCCTTCCTTTTTACCTTGGTAGACCCATTTGCAATACATGGGATCTAAATTTTCATGCTTTGGCACAAGATCCCAAGTTTCATTTTTTTGCCGAAAGTACTTATAATCTCTTCATCTAGAGCATGTTTATATTCTTTGACTCCTTTGGCGTCATTGAAACAAGAGGGGTTACGATCATCCATTGGTCCTGCAAAGGAACAAGAATACATGCTCACCAACTTTTTGTTTCTATATTGAATCGACTTTACAATCTTTCTTGTGGATTTCCAACGAGGTTGACCAATCTCAACCTTCTCACATGTTCATCGCCATGCTTCTCTTGAAGATTATGAGAAAAGCCACAACTCCCTCATTTATTGCTTCATCGTCAATGAGGAAGAAGAAGATTCAAAATTATGAGCACTTGGTGACATCATCAAATACATTATTGGCAAGAACATACTATCAACCTTGTCGTTGTCGTCAATATCTTGAAGATAAACTTTTGTAGGAGCACAATAAGAGGATGACTCATCAAAAATGAAATCTCTAAAACAATGAATCTTCATATTTTTAGATCCATGCATTTCTATTTATTCTTCCTTTCGTCATAGCCAATTAAGATATAATTTTTGGCTTTAACATCCAATTTAGTTCTTTTAGATTCCGGCATACGAACATCGCAAGGAGAATCAAATACATTGAAGTGCTTCATACTTGTCTTTCTCCAAACATTATCTCATATGGAGACTTCATGTTATTAGGACTAAGACGAATACAGTAATACATAAGCCGCACAAGCTTTATCTTCTACCCACAAGGTCTTGGATAGACTTTTTTGACCGACAACCAACCATTGCAAGTCTCCACAATATGTCAAATCTTCGTATCTATGGTGTCATTTATTGCGAAGTCTCCGAACAAGAGAGCATATCTTCAACGGTTTCTTTTAACTCCTTATATGTGAACTTTCCTCCATTTTCCGTTATCAATTTCATGATTTTCAAGTTGAGTATACTTTCATTAGTTTCTTCGAACCTCATGAACTTTTCGAAGACTTAAAGATTTCTCCTTCACAAAGTTACACTTAAGTGAACCTTTAAAAACCATCAACAAAAACAACATGTTGCAGAAGTTGAAATAAGTTGGAGTAGCAAATGGACCCATCAAGTCGCTATGAACTAACTCCAATGGAGATTTAAAACTCGTAAAAAACTTGTCAAATGGAAAGACGTTATGTCTTTTCAAACTGACACCCCTCACAAACTTCGTTGCGACTAAAAGAAAAGTTAGTAGAGACAACTCATTCACCAAAATTTGTGAAATATAGCTCTCATATCCATGCTAAAATTGTCCCAATCGTGCATTTCAAATAGAAGTTTTATCAATGGTACTCGGCTTTTTCTCGTCGTACATTTTATCTTGAAGATTTTTCAGATTTTATAATTGTGGAAGTTGCAATTCAAAGTGGCACATGGGTAGTTCCAACCTGTGAAGGAGAACCTCCCGGGAGAAAATCCTATGAATTCTAGCTACTATTCATTTACACCCCATTGCTAATAGTGTGGTGGATTTTCTCACCAATGGCAGGGTAGGGAATTTGGAAGGGTGATATGATCTTTTCGTCCTCTTGAGTTTAAATTCCAAGCGTATTTGGTTTCTTCTTTGGTCAACCCTCTTTATGTCATTTCATGGGGTATATAAATTGGTTTATTGGCTCTGTTAGCATCTGCTCTTCTTTTCTTTTTTTAGCTTAAACGTTTGTTTTAGACATTTCTTGCTTTATAATTTAGCTTGCAGGATATTGTTGGTACTTTTCACTTTGTTTTAAAAATTTTAATTCCATATCGAAAAACCATTAATGTTTATATCTTAATATATAACTTTGCTTAGTATTAATATATGCGCATGTGGTGGTAGTTCATGTGGGTTGACTTTCCTAGAGGGATTAAGTGTGAACCACAATTTTAATTTTATCACCATCTTTGTCATACCATATATATATATATATATATATATATATATATATATATATATTCTAAGTTAAAATCTACTCTTTATATTTTTAAATGAGTGATTTCTAATTTTTAATTTTTATTTCAGTCTTGGGAAGACATTAAATTTATATTGCCTAGATTTTTTTTTCCCATTTAGATCCTTCATAAATTTATGCAAGTGCATAAATTTTCTTCTCACTAACTTGCTAGGTGACATCTGGATCCAAGAGAAGGGGATTAGTGTCACTTGAATGAAGGAGAATGGGATGAATGGCAACTTACGTGTAGGATGCTGGGATTAGTTTGGTGTTCCAATACACCAACATAATGATAGTGTCTGTAAAAAGCCTCTTATATTTCTTCTTACTTCTTCTACACCCTCACTCTCTATCACCCTCTTCTCTCTTTGCTACTACTGCTGCTATTCCTGTTGCGACTGCTCCTTACTGCTACTGCTGCGGCGGCTGCTGCAGACCGCCTCCGAGCCAGACGTCACGCCCGTGCGGAACCACCGGCAAACCCCTCCGTCCGACCGGCCCTCCTCTGCGGGCTCCCCACCACCGAGCACCACTACTCCCTCTCAGGTGGGTTCTCCTATTTTAGGTATAATCTCTTTCCCAATTTCTTTAATTCTCTTTCAAATAAAACCTAGGTCAATTTTTTCAATCCATATGTTTTATCTATTTTCTCAATTTTCTGTAGAAGGAGATTTGTAAGAAAATTTGGAAAGCAAGTTGGCTATCAAATTTGTAAATCAATTTACAAGAACTAAGGCAAGCCCTTTCCTTTTTTCCTCTTTTGAATCAATTTTCTTGTTCTTTTGGAACAACTAAATCAAATATTCAAATCAGAATTGTTGTTTTTCAAAATATCTCAGATTTTGAATTTATATATATATATACATGTTATAAATTTTGGGTTGTAATTCATGATAAGGATGCTCCGACACAAGGATACTCATGTACGAATTCACAAATTCAATAGTATTAAATGGTGAGGTTTTCTATATATTATATTCATAAATTGTCTTGAGGTTATGAGAATTTATATATGTATACATATACTCAAGTATGTAAGAAAGTAAAGTGACTAGTTATAATTATTAATTGGGTATGTTGATGTATATGTGTAGTAATAGAGTTATAAATTCATAGATATACTATGGATGTAATCGATTTAGTTTTTATGTGAATTTGTCTATCATCATATAAGATATTGATAATGTATGATAGAAAATTGTTGTCCAAAAGTAATTTTGGACATTATTAGATGCAACGTGAGACTAGTACAAGGTGATTATATAGACTAATAAACTAGAGTTGTATAGGTAACAATGGAATGTGTTTTCATAAATGATACAAGATTTTATCGACCATTTTAGGCTCTAATCTGAATTATTTTTTAAAATTAAGCATTAAGCAAGCTTGAAAATGTCATAATTGACTTTGGAGAATTAGAAAACTTTAGGCGTAACATACTACAAATTATGTCTTACGTTCTCGGGACGTATCGGCGCAATCTAAGTCAAATATAACATTAAGTTGGTATAAATTCAACATTTAGAAATTTGGGTGTTGATGTATTTTGAGATAGCCTTGATTTCATATTGAAACTAATAAGTGGATTTCATACATTAGTTATCTAGAAGTTGTGTATTTATATGAACTTGGTTTTCATTTCATATTATGAATGTGTTTGTGTATCTAACCATTTCTCATGGTTTCCAAGGGTGAAGTTAGTTAATTATAAATTGCTAATTAATTGCTAAGGTAAAGAAAAGTTTCGGTATTATATATACACCTGCATGTGTTACAAGTGTTGAGAGTTGCTACACCGAAGGGATCGGCGAGCTCAGGGATTCTACGGAGGGTTGTTCCGGGTCTTTTATTATAAATTGTGAAAATTTTGGGCTCCAGAATATAAATGAGACTCTGCCGAAATTTTAAAGAAAATTCTAGAGAGCCATTTTTGAAAATCCCGAATAATTGGTTATTCTCTATTTTCAAGTTATTTAGCAAGTTACTTGACTTAGGTTCAAACTCTAAAAATTTTAGATTCAAAATTTAGATTTTAGGACGCGTAGAACACACATGCACAAAAGAGTAACATAATTTCTCAAATGTACTATATTCCAGGATAAGTACAACTTTCATGTTTTGAAATTATCCTACCAAATGGAATAATACCGTTTTAACACGATGCCATGAGCACACGAAACAAATATATGTTTGATTATTAAATGTCTCCACTACGACGGAACAATTACCGAACTGTATCCTCGTAAAGATGCGGTGATTGACACACGAAACGAGATACGAATCGGACCTGTAATTCAACTTAAAATTTGTATTTTAGATAAGAATGTTTGTAAATTGTAGAATTGCATTGGGTGTGAGAGAATATTTGGATCACACCGTCGACTCTTGCAATAAACACTTGATTAAAACTGATCTGTAGTGCCGACATCCTCATGGCCATGCGATGGTTTCTAGGTGAAGCTTAGTTCACTGCACTTGAGGGTTTTTGAGCATCAACTCAAATAATCCGACACTTGATAGAGTTTTTGAGCACAAACTCAAATAATCTGTCACGCCCCAGTCCCAAAATATCGAGGGACTGGACACGTGGCAATGGCCAGCAGCACGCAACCGATGGATAACCCAATTTAATGGATCCATCAGGGCATGCTTAAGCTGTAGTCTAACAGGAAATAGAACCAAAGTTACAGGTTACAGACTATTCTAATCTCATCCACAACAGATAATCACAGTTTAAATGCCAGAGTAATGCAAATAGAAAAAAATAAGCTGATCTTAATAAATATCTGGGGAACAATCCGAGAATATGTCTGGTACAACAATTGCAAATAGACAGGAAATAATCAACTGGAAATAGAAATAACTGACTACATACGGCCAATGCTCAGGAGAAGTCCTCTGGTGCGAGCTCGTCTTCAGGTCCTGGTACAGCTCCTGGAAGTGCTCTGGTACGGGGTATCTCTGGATGGATCTCTTCAGCTATACCTGGGGACATAGTCCATTCCAGGTCCTCAGGGGACATAACAAGGTACAGATAATACAAGCCAAAATATAAGCATGCAGCAGAATTAAATGAAACAGCAGGGTAAACTATGTAACCAGCTAAGTGATAAATGCAAGTTGAGAGCATCACTAGAACTCAGGCTGAGCCACTACCAGCTCTGTGTCGGGGAGCCGGTAGCAGTAATAACACGTAAAGGGTCTAGCTCTGCTGGAGAGTCTACGACCTCACACTAATAGTATATATATATGAAAACAGCCTGTAGCCTGTGTGTCTCTCCCCACCCAATGTAATCACACGTCTCATGTCCATGACACGCAAGATCATAACTAATGCAGCAGTCATATAATGTCTAGGAATAAACTGTCCATGTCATAACCTGTATCCTATACAGAATCATCGTGAATATCTCAAGAGGATTCTGTCTCATGAATAGTGTCAAGTGTCCTGGGTTCAGGTGTACTTGATAGGACAAGTACCAAGAGTAAGGGTATCGAATGTCCAACTCTAAGTGACGTACCCAACACCGCGTACGGTGTTGGCACCCGACTATGATCGGACGCTAAGTACGTCACACGGTCCTAGGTTAAGCATGTACAACAGTTATAATTAAAACAAGGAAAATATGCAACAAGACTGTAAAGTTGGCAAGGTATACTTGCCCTCTGATATATAACTAAGCCAAGGAATATTTAGCAAAGATTGCAAGTTTTGGCGAGGTACACTTGCCTGTGGTTCCGGCTCTGATTTCGGCTCTGACTTCAGTTGGATTTGCAGGCGGTACTCCGGTTGCTGAAACAAACATCACCATCAGATCTAGAAAATATCAATCAGCTAGAAACGCCTGTCCTTGGGTCCAATTTGGAGACAAGGGCAAAAATGGCAGTTTCGGGTCAAAACGGGGTCCACATGTGGGCCCGCTTTGCACCGAAAATGTGTCAGGGTCAAAGGTCTCCAAATTCACCAAACTTAGTGTCAACAGGTCAGGAACGATGATACGAACCCAACGGAACTTCCAGAATTGGATTCCGATGAGCCGAACACAAAATCGCCCGTCGAGCGGGGCCTGTGGAGCCCACGACACGCGATTTTGTCAACGTTCTTAGAATCGAACCAAACTTGACCCACAGGACCAGCGTATCGCTACGAGTCCGATGGCGCAAGTTTCGTTTCAATCCGACGTGTGTACACAAAGTTAGGGCGCGTTCTAGAAAGCACGGATACGAGACGGTGTCCGCGGATACGCGTTGATTCCGGTGTGCACGCACACCCGAATCAGCTTCCGCGAAATCCCACACGTCCGTATCGACGATGCGCACGTATCTGTGAAGATCGCACGCGACCAAGTCGTCCCGTTTGGCGGAGCGTACTCAGTTCCGGGGTGAAACAGGGTCTGATTTTTTCCTGTTTTTGGATCGCGGTGTGCGATCACCACAGGACGCGATGCCCCGAGCGGTTTGTCCGGGCACCGAGAGGGTTATACAGGATTCGCAACGCAATTTGCGGAAACGAAAATGGAGCTACGAGCAAAAAGTTACACGCACCTGAAGGGGACCCGAAAAACAGGGTCGAGTCGTGTCCGACACGACACAGGACACTGTGTCCTGTGTCCCGTGTCCGTGCCCTAGGGTTCAGGGCTTGGGGACACGCTGCGGTGGCCGGAGGACCGCCGGAGGGGGCTGGGGGCAGTGGGGGAACGGTCGGCCGGGGCTGGGCGGTTCTCGGGGAGGCGCTGGCGGCGCGGGGGGCGGCCGGAGGCGGCCGGCGCTGCTGCTGTTCCTCGCTGCTGTGAGCTGCGGTGGCCGTCGCCGGAGACGAAGGGGGAGGGGAGGAGGAGAGCTGGGCTGCGGCGAGGGGAGCGGTGGCGACGCGCTGGGGCAGCGGTGGCACGGCCGGTGGCTAGGGTTTGGGGGGACTCGCCGGAGAAGGAGAGCGAGCGGGGGTTAAATAGGTGGGGCGGTGCCGTTGGTGGCCGGGTGAGGCGGAGGGGGATCCGGGGTCGGGGGCTACGTGGCCGGGCGGAGCGGAGGGTGGCCGAGCGGAGCTGCGCCGGCGCCGGAAGCGGAGGGGGAATGGGTCGTGGGGAGTGAGGGGGACCCGGGTAGGGTCGGGTCGGGTGCGGGTCTGGGGGCCCGACCCGACCCGCTAGGGGCTGGGCTCGGTTGGGCCGGGCTGGGCCGGCCCAATGGGCTGCGGGCCGGGTTTATTTAAAAATAATAATACTAATAATATTTATAATAATAATAAAATAATTAATAATTAAATAAATAATAAATAATTAAATAAATAGTTTTAGGTGTTTTAAAAATAGGTCCGGGGCCCAATAAATTCCAGAAAAATTGCCCTAAGTCCAGTTTTTCATTTTACACCCAAAAATATTATTTTTATAATATTTTAATATTGTTTATTATCATTTAAAAATCATTGAATAATTAAAACCCTATTTTTAAGTTACAGAAAAATTCCAGAAAATTCCAGAAAATTGTGAAAAATCCAGTTTTTAAAATTTTGAAAATCAGGGGGTTTACAATCTACCCCCCTTAAGAGGATTGCGTCCTCGCAATCAAAGAATAACCGGTCAACTGAGATGACGCGGTCGTAAGCATCGTTTGAAAACACATCACAAGATACTCAGGGAAATACCGTTTCCCTGACAATGAAAGTTATGCACTTCCAGAAAAATCTAGTTAAAGAAAAAAAATTACAACTTTTATGAAAACCAGGTTATTATTAACAAGTTGCAAATTACTAGGTTGGGGCTGAGGTCACGAACCAATGGGCACGAACTACAACAAGACTAGAAACGGATAACTATAAATCACTTACGCGCATTGGCTACTCCACGAGTCTGCACGTTCTCCACGGTCGTCGCTGGAGCTTGTCCGTGTCCTTGCAGTTGTTTCCTCTGCCGCTGTTGAGTCTGCTGGAAGAGTGTTGCCTGGGTTACCAAGGGTGGCCTCGGTATTGGTGAAGCTTGCAATGCTGGAGAGGCTGACCGTGGTGCTGGTAACACTTGCTGGTTACCTGTTGGTACTCTGTCTCGACGCTCAGGGCATTCTTTGAATAAATGCTGACTGGATCCGCAAGTTATGCATAATCTCTTCTTTCGTCTGCACTCGTCCTCAGTGTGGCCTCGCCGGTGACAATAAGGACAGACAGGTATTGCCGGTGGAGATGCTTCTGGTGGCTGGTGTACGTGAGACTCCCTTGCAGTTCCTGCCGGCGGTGCTCCAGCTGGTGCTGATACGGCGGGTTGAAGATCTGTCAATGCCTTCTCCCGATGCTGGGGACAATCCTTGGCCAAGTGTTCATTGGTTCCGTAAATCAGGCATAATCCCAACTTACGTCTGCACCCGCTCTCAATGTGGCCTTGTTTGTGACAATGTAGACAAGTGGGCAGTACTTGCGGAGACGCTTCGGGTGGCTGGTGCAGCTGAGGCTTCTTTGGAGTTCCTTCCTGTGGTGTTCCTGCTGGTGTTGATGTGGCTGGTTGGTGAATCACCACTGGTTTCTCTCGACGTTCTGGGCAATCCCTTACCGAATGCTTCTGGGATCCACAAGATAGACATTGTCCCAGTCTGCGTCGACATTCTTTAGCGATGTGGCCTACCTTGCCACAGTAGTGACAAGTAGGAAGGAATGAGGCTCCTGATGCTGTTCTTGGTAGTGAATTTATCTGTGGTCGCTTTGCAGCTCTTTCCTGTTGTGCTTGGTCTGGTGCTGACGCATACGGCCGCTTCTGGCTGGACTCGATCCTTGGGGTGCACTCCATGGGTCTTGCTGCAGTAAGGACGTCCTCGTCGAAGGCGGTTGCATTGGAACTGTTTGGCCTCCGTGACTCCGAGCTAGTTCTATCGATGGAGTTCTCCGATTGGTTTTGTTGAGCTTCTTGTTGCACCCTCTGATAGGCTTGCATCATTATGTAGAACATGTGGAACATCTGTTGTTCGTCCATAAGCGGTCCCAGTGTGAAGGAAGGCATCGGTGGAGTAGGCTGCGTCAAGGGTGGTACGTCATCTTGACGGATTGTTGAGGCAGGCTGACTTGCTTGACTGCCTTGTGATGATTGGCCCTCACCGACTGGTATCACAGCGTCTTCTTGGGTAACCACAACGGGTTGTGGTATTTCTTCATGAGCCTCGTTGCTGGCTTGTGGGTTCATTTCCCTGTATCAAATACAAACGATAAGAGGCACACAGGAATCAAGGCAGGATGCAAGTCAATAATTTAATTCGAATAGATATCAAGAACGATTCAAGCAGGTGGATGAGATCCTAAAGCTTATCCTAGCTTTATTGCAGGCCTGTTCGATCCCTGAGTTGAAACCGAACGATTTAGTCGAAGAGACCTGCATGGGCCACCACAAAAACCATGTCACGCCCCAGTCCCAAAATATCGAGGGACTGGACACGTGGCAATGGCCAGCAGCACGCACCGATGGACAACCCAATTTAATGGATCCATCAGGGCATGCTTAAGCTGTAGTCTAACAGGAAATAGAACCAAAGTTACAGGTTACAGACTATTCTAATCTCATCCACAACAGATAATCACAGTTTAAATGCCAGAGTAATGCAAATAGAAAAAAATAAGCTGATCTCAATAAATATCTGGAGAACAATCCGAGAATATGTCTGGTACAACAATTACAAATAGACAGGAAATAATCAACTGGAAATAGAAATAACTGACTACATACGGCCAATGCTCAGGAGAAGTCCTCTGGTGCGAGCTCGTCTTCAGGTCCTGGTACAGCTCCTGGAAGTGCTCTGGTACGGGGTATCTCTGGATGGATCTCTTCAGCTATACCTGGGGACATAGTCCATTCCAGGTCCTCAGGGGACATAACAAGGTACAGATAATACAAGCCAAAATATAAGCAGTGCAGCAGAATTAAATGAAACAGCAGGGTAAACTATGTAACCCGCTAAGTGATAAATGCAAGTTGAGAGCATCACTAGAACTCAGGCTAAGCCACTACCAGCTCTGTGTCGGGGAGCCGGTAGCAGTAATAACACGTAAAGGGTCTAGCTCTGCTGGAGAGTCTACGACCTCACACTAATAGTATATATATATGAAAACAGCCTGTAGCCTGTGTGTCTCTCCCCACCCAATGTAATCACACGTCTCATGTCCATGACACGCAAGATCATAACTAATGCAGCAGTCATATAATGTCTAGGAATAAACTGTCCATGTCATAACCTGTATCCTATACAGAATCATCGTGAATATCTCAAGAGGATTCTGTCTCATGAATAGTGTCAAGTGTCCTGGGTTCAGGTGTACTTGATAGGACAAGTACCAAGAGTAAGGGTATCGAATGTCCAACTCTAAGTGACGTACCCAACACCGCGTACGGTATTGGCACCCGACTATGATCGGACGCTAAGTACGTCACACGGTCCTAGGTTAAGCATGTACAACAGTTATAATTAAAACAAGGAAAATATGCAACAAGACTGTAAAGTTGGCAAGGTATACTTGCCCTCTGATATATAACTAAGCCAAGGAATATTTAGCAAAGACTGCAAGTTTTGGCGAGGTACACTTGCCTGTGGTTCCGGCTCTGATTTCGGCTCTGACTTCAGTTGGATTTGCAGGCGGTACTCCGGTTGCTGAAACAAACATCACCATCAGATCTAGAAAATATCAATCAGCTAGAAACGCCTGTCCTTGGGTCCAATTTGGAGACAAGGGCAAAAATGGCAGTTTCGGATCAAAACGGGGTCCACATGTGGGCCCGCTTTGCACCGAAAAATGTGTGAGGGTCAAAGTCTCCAAATTCACCAAACTTAGTGTCAACAGGTCAGGAACGATGATACGAACCCAACGGAACTTCCAGAATTGGATTCCGATGAGCCGAACACAAAATCGCCCGTCGAACGGGGCCTGTGGGGCCCACGACACGTGATTTTGTCAACGTTCTCAGAATCGAACCAAACTTGACCCACAGGACCAGCGTATCGCTACGAGTCCGATGGCGCAAGTTTCGTTTCAATCCGACGTGTGTACACAAAGTTAGGGCGCGTTCTAGAAAGCACGGATACGGGACGGTGTCCGCGGATACGCGTTGATTCCGGTGTGCACGCACACCCGAATCAGCTTCCGCGAAATTCCATACATCCGTATCGACGATGCGCACGTATCTGTGAAGATCGCACGCGACCAAGTCGTCCCGTTTGGCGGGGCGTACTCAGTTCCGGGGTGAAACAGGGTCTGGTTTTTTCCTGTTTTTGGATCGCGGTGTGCGATCACCACAGGACGCGATGCCCCGAGCGGTTTGTCCGGGCACCGAGAGGGTTATACAGGCTTCGCAACGCAATTTGCGGAAACGAAAACGGAGCTACGAGCAAAAAGTTACACGCACCTGAAGGGGACCCGAAAAACAGGGTCGAGTCGTGTCCGACACGACACAGGACACTGTGTCCTGTGTCCCGTGTCCGTGCCCTAGGGTTCAGGGCTTGGGGACACGCTGCGGTGGCCGGAGGACCGCCTGAGGGGGCTGGGGGCAGTGGGGGAACGGTCGGCCGGGGCTGGGCGGTTCTCAGGGAGGCGCTGGCGGCGCGGGGGCGGCCGGAGGCGGCCGGCGCTGCTGCTGTTCCTCGCTGCTGTGAGCTGCGGTGGCCGTCGCCGGAGACGAAGGGGGAGGGGAGGAGGAGAGCTGGGCTGCGGCGAGGGGAGCGGTGGCGACGCGCTGGGGCAGCGGTGGCACGGCCGGTGGCTAGGGTTTGGGGGGACTCGCCGGAGAAGGAGAGCGAGGGGGGGTTAAATAGGTGGGGCGGTGCCGTTGGTGGCCGGGTGAGGCGGAGGGGGATCCGGGGTCGGGGGCTACGTGGCCGGGCGGAGCGGAGGGTGGCCGAGCGGAGCTGCGCCGGCGCCGGAAGCGGAGGGGGAATGGGTCGTGGGGAGTGAGGGGGACCCGGGTAGGGTCGGGTCGGGTGCGGGTCTGGGGGCCCGACCCGACCCGCTAGGGGCTGGGCTCGGTTGGGCTGGGCCGGGGTGAGGTTGGGCCGGGCTGGGCCGGCCCAATGGGCTGCGGGCCGGGTTTATTTAAAAATAATAATACTAATAATATTTATAATAATAATAAAACAATTAATAATTAAATAAATAATAAATAATTAAATAAATAGTTTTAGGTGTTTTAAAAATAGGTCCGGGGCCCAATAAATTTCAGAAAAATTGCCCTAAGTCCAGTTTTTCATTTTACACCCAAAATATTATTTTCATAATATTTTAATATTGTTTATTATCATTTAAAAATTATTGAATAATTAAAACCCTATTTTTAAGTTACAGAAAATTCCAGAAAATTGTGAAAAATCCAGTTTTTAAAATTTTGAAAATCAGGGGGTTTACATAATCTGACACTTGATAGGGTTCTTGGGCATCGACTCAAGTAATCCGGCACTTGCTAAATAATAAAAATAAAACTGGTGGGACTAGAATCTAAGCACCTTCCATCCAGCAAGTTACCTGATTCCGGGTATATAGGATTATTGTCAAGACAATATGTGTGATTATGATCCAAAAGCGTTATCTAAATTGCATTTGCATATAGGAAAAAATGTGCTGTGTTTTGTGATTGTGAATGTGCTTTTGACACAAATATAGAATAGGTTTGTTAGGAATAAAAATCTCATAGTTCAAGTTTACACTTTAAATCTTCAAAATAGCTTTTTCTTCAGTTTTCATATCAGTTTTTCATTATCTTCTTATACAAATTTTCTCTTGAAATTTCATATTTATTTTGATATTTAATTGTCTGTTCTTGATATAAGGACTTACTTGTCGTTCTGAAGATCTAGTTTTGTTCACTAGGAGAAGAAGATAACTCGGAAGAAATGCTGCATTTATATAACGTTGATGGAGTAGATGGTTGATGGAAGATAATCTTTTGGAGAAATCAGCATACTTCATTTTGTAGCTGGAATATATAAATTAAATGTTTTGGGAACTCTGGAAGTTTGATGTTTTTTAAGTATGTAATATATGATAAATTTTCTAGATGCTATGTATTTTATCTTAGAATTTACAGGCAACAATCGAAAGTACGAATGATGGTACATCGTATTGGTACGTAGCCTGGAGATGTATTTACGTGCCAAATTTTCGTATTTTGGGAGCGGGGCGTGTCAATCTTTAAAAAGCTTTCCTTAGGAGCTAAGTCCCAAAGCGACTCGGACTCGGGCTCAAGGGCGCAAAGTGATGCTTTGTTGGCGCACTTTGCATTTAGCACGTCAGCATCGTCACATTGCGCTCATACGCTATGCGTCCAAGTGCTTTGCGGCCAGACGATATGCGGCCTGGAGTTATGCAGCCAGGGGCTATGCGGCCTGGAGCTATGCGACCAGCGAGTTAACATGAGCGAGTCGAGTGTGGAGGGGATTGCGGCGCATAGTAATCTGTGCCTTCCGGATTATACGGCGCATGCGGTGCGTGGGGTCTGTGCACAGTAGCAGCTGCTTTCGGCACTACTATGTGTAGTGTGACCGACGGCGGCGACGGCGCATATGCAGCATGAGTTTTCTCAGGCCGTATATGTGCTGATTTTCTCTATATATAGAGGGAATCCTCTTTCATTTGAGGGTGGCGAAAATTCTGATTCTTCCAGAAAATTCGAGAGCACCAGAGCTCATATGCGGCCAAGCCAGCACCCCTTCCACGTAAGTGATTTTTGAGTGATCCGAATGTGACTTAAAGCGTTCCAGAAGTTCTCGTGTGAACTTGCTGGATCCTGAGGACAGATCGTCGTATTGCGCGAATATTGTCTTGAGCACCGGTGGTTTTGATCACCCCAACAGGAACTCCATTCTTTGTATTTATCTTTTTCTGCCCGTTCTTTCTCATTGTATCATCTACGAACGTAAAGAGAATAACGTTTTATGTTTCTTTCTGAGTTTGCTTTTTCTCTTTCTAGTTTGTTAGTTTGTAACATGTTCGTGGTTTAGTGCTGCTGTGGAGTTGTGTGTCACTGTAGAGACGCTCTCGAGTGACTCACTGTGTACCAACTTTTATAGAAGACGGATTCCTTCTACTTTGATTTGGTTTCGGAACTTACAGATATTAGTTGTTTCTTTTGCATATGAATGCTTTTATACAATATTCTTATTGGGGTCAACCTTTATATCTAAGTGGTAAGGACGATTCGTAAGCTTCACTGTCGTTATTATGCAAATCATTTTATCCTTTAAATCTAAGGATAGACTTATTTCTTTTATGAGGTACTCTGCCTGGATAATATGAACATCCTTTCCTGTCATCTTCTGTGTCTTAACCTCTTAACCACTATGGGTACCCTGGCATGTAGTTGGTATTGGATAATATGACTGGAGGATTATTCATAAGAACTCTGATTGCTCAGGAAAATTTTGAGACCAGAGAGGGCCAAAGAGTAGTCTGTTTGACAATATACACACGTATTTTTAGAGGATCTTCACTGATAGAACTTACATGGTTTATGTTAGTAAGAATAATTCAAACTCCGTATTTTAGAATATAAAAATAAAATATTAATAATGTAATCTAATCGAGACCGAGGTTTGACTTGGTTCAATGTCCTTAAGACAATGTTCATTATGTACAGGTGCTTACGATTTAATGGTCTTAGTCTTTCAGGATACAACGGTACTCCTCTTCCGATAGTAGCATTTTACACCGCAGGAATTTGTCGAAACAATAGAGGCAGTCTCTTTCTCTATTTTGGACTTGATGCTTGAATGTATGAATGAATGAGTTTAACATGACTCTCATTTTTACAAATAGTGAAAAGACACAAATAATAAATAGACACAATGTTTAAAAGTGACACATATTTTAATAGACACGCACATTTCAATATTCATTCAATTTTTTCAATAGTTGTGGTGGACTGGGCATTGGGAGCTTTCATAATCCAGAAGATGGCAAATCTGAATACGGAGAGCTCAAACTGGATAGGTGCTATTTTTTAAAAATATTTCTTCTGCCTATTTTTCTCTGTTGTTTCCGTGGCGATAATCTTCACAGCATGGTCTGTGTCAAACTCAGAGATAACCTCAGTTGAAGACAATGAGTGTTTTGGAGGAAGGGCGCAAGCTGCTACATTATGACACATTCATCACAGATTATTTTGATAGAGGAAGCTATGCTTTGTCTTAGGAGGAGTTTGATATGCGGAATACTTTATATCCAAAATTTTAAATTTTAGGAAATTAAATAGTTTAGAAAATTATATTTTAACGTTTGGTAACTATATAAATATTTTAAAAAAAATGAAAAAATAAATAAAAATAAAAAGATAAAATAAACTAAGGAAAAACCCAAAAAACAACAACAAAAAACCTTAAAATGGAAAAATAAAACCTTAAAAAATAAAAACCAAGAAAAAAAAACTTAAAAAGATGAAATAAACTGAAAAATAAAAACAAAATTCTTAAAATATGACAAAAAAACAGAAAATGGAAAAGGATAAAAAAAAACGAAAGAAACAAGCAAAAAAAAAACGTAGGAAAAAAATAACAATTTTTTTTTTGTCCGGATAAAAAAATTATACCCACCTATTTTCAAGGAAAAGAATCTCACATTGTGTCGATAAATTATTTAACAGGATAATCATAATTCTGAAAAATAAATTTTTATAACCTAAACTAAATATGAAAATTGATTTCTGTCCAAATTTTTTGGTGAAATTGATTGATCGTTACTTTTGGACACAGATTCCGTCAAAAGTGAGAGGACACGTACATTATAGAAACAACATCCTTAAATATGTTAAAAAAAAGTGGAGGGTACAAATTTCATCAACCTAACTAAGGAAGAAAAAAAAAAAAAAAAAAAAAAGGGGGAGAGAAAGAATTATATACAAAGCTAGTTAGTACCTTGTTACTCGGTATCAGTGAAACCTAAACACAGATGAAACCGATCCAGAGCTTGCCAGATCCGTCGTGACCATCGTCTTCTTGCAATAGACGATGGCATCGTTCAACTTCTCGTCCCGATCCGAGACGGACAACTGGCTGTAGTAGTGCCCGCAGGGGCTCGACAGCCCGAGCCCGCCGCTCTTCCTTCGAGATCCATCACCAGAAGTAGTGTCATCATGGCCTCGTGTTTCACTGTTCTTGCAGCACGTCCAGTACTTTCTCAATCTCCGCCCGACGAACTGCCAACACTTGCTCAGGGCCGACCTGGAGGCCACCGATGAGCCATCCGACGGAGACTGGTCCGGAGGGGAGCAGGGGAGGTTGAGGCCCAACACCCAGGCATTGAACGACTCATCGTACTTGAGAGAAACTGCATCCATGGGAGAAACTTGGGTCGTGGTTCATATTTCAATTCGTATTTCTTTTCAAATATACCTACATGATTTTGATTTAAGGAAGGATTAACCAAATTTCTATTTAGATTTGCTAATCCCAGGCTCGTTACTTTGCCATTTTCTAATTTCAGTCCTTAAATTAAGCCTGAATTAATGTGCAGTAGGGTGATTGAATATTGAATATTTTTTTTTTTTCAATTATAGAATCTTGCTAGGATCAGTATTGTGAAATTTAGTGTGACTCACATGGAGATGTCACCAATCACTTTGATCTTAAAAAAGGAATATCTTTATGAATAAATATCATCTAAAATAGCCAGTGTGCCTCCTTGGTTAATATTGATCAGAACTACATGTAGGAGGAAATTTTTTTTTTTTTTTTTTAATGTCATCCTTTTGGAATGGAATTATAGGAGTACTTCAAGTATGTAGATGTACACATTCTCTAAATTGATTTCTTTTTTGGCACAAGTACAAAGTTGGGTCATATTAACTAATACTAGCTCCAAAGTTTAGAGTGCAAATCCTACTAATTTGGATGTCAGCCCTTGTTTAGTGCAATATGTTAGGTTGATGTCCATCATAATTTTATCCCTTCTAATCTATACTACTATATAATAATAATAAAAGTTAATTTTATCATAAATTTTGTTTTCTTTCGAATATGTATTTACCAAAGTTTAATAATTAAAATTGATCGTTAAATTTAATAACATTTGCTACATAATTATGTACATAATTTTTTTATATAATTTGTTCTTCTGGTACTTTTTGCTCTTCTCAATTACATAAAAAGTTAATTAAAAAACGATTAAAATACGTGCAATTCATACCAGTGTTTCTTAGACTCTGTTTGGTAGAAATGATAAAAAAGTGAAAGGAAAAAAAAGTAGAGATTTTTCATCAATATAGAAATGAAAGGACATTTCCTTCCTTTGTGTTTTGTAGAAGGAATAGAAAATGGAAGAAATACACTTTCATTTATTTGGTATGAAAAAAAAATTGAAAATATATATATATATATATATATATATATATATATATATATATATATATATATATAAACTTTATCAATTATATATTCAACTAAAAATATTTATTTACCATTTGACTCTATTCAACAATTTCTAAATAATATAATTCATACCCCCTTATGATAGGAAATTAGGATAAGCCTGCATTTCTTTCTTCCACATTGAATTTCTTTGTTAGAAAAAAATAATAATCTCTCCACTTTTTTCCTCTCCACTTTTTCTTCCTATATCAAATAAAAAAATATATATTATTTTTTGCCTTTTTTTCTTTTTCTATTTTTTGTCATTCCACTTTTCTCTACTACCAAACGGATCTCCATAATGACAGGATGCTTGAATCACTTGTAAGCGAGACAGGAGCCGAGCTTGAACTTATACCTATTAATTATAGGTTCAACTTGAGTTTATTAGTTTAAGCTTGACTCAAATGTCAAGGCTATGATTGTTTACAACCCTAGTTACAATGTAAGAAGAACATCATCTTACAATAGGTTTTGTTAACATATATCCTAGGATACATAATAATATTTTAATAAATATATATATTTTATATTAATATTTTCTATCAGTATATTTATCGGTGTATCTTTTACTTAAAATATAAATTGATAAATATAAAAAATATATTAATAAATGTGTTGGTAAAAGTACTAATATAAAATACATATTTATTAAGATGTTATTATATGTCTTTAGGACATATTTGTTTGTCGACAAATATCACATTTTTTATTTTTATTTTGTAAAGGCACAAATCTTATGGTCCCAATTCCAAAGATATCCGAGAAAGGAATGAATCAAATTAATGCATGTAATTTTCCTGTATACTCTTCACTAGCAGCACAAGAACGGGCCAACTTCCAGGTGGTTGATAGGTCGCAAAAGGTTCTACCATAATTTGCTGCTTAGTGGCTCGTGGGGTCACGACTTGTCTCCCGTCAAAGGTGCATAAGAGTGCGGGCCGGTCCGGAATTTGCCACGGATTCGACCTAGTCAAATTAGGTCCAGATCGGTCCGGATTCGGTCAACGGATCGGTCCACTCCGGCCCACTCCTTCCACGGATCCGGACTGGGTCGGAGGATCCGACCAGCAAACCCGACCCGGTCCGGCCCGATCAACCTTCTGCTCGGGCCGAGTGAAATTTAGACGCCTCGGTCGGGCCGGCCCAGACCGGCCTGTCTCAGGTCCGGTTCGGTTGAATTTTTATTTGTGTTTTTTTTTAAATATAACCGTTGGGGGTATTTTTACCAAAATATTTTTAATTTAGTGGCAATTTTTTGACAGTTTTAGGAGTATTTTGGCCATTTTACTAAAAATAACCAAAATACCCATTATATCAACTTTTTAAGGGTATTTGGGGTCATTTGTCTCCCCAAAAAATCCTATTAATTGTCTATAATTCATGAAAAATAAACACAACAAAATTGCTTCCCTATTACAAAATTTATTTTCTCTCTTACAAAGTTTAGAAGCAAGGCCATTACAAAGTTTAAAAACAAAACAATTACTGGAGTCCAACTTCTTTCCTCTCAATATATTTTTTTGCGATTTTTTTTTGGAGGCTTCTAGCAGACGTTACAAGTAACTTTAATATTACAGAATATTTTTTTTTCTGATTTGAGATTTTTTTTTTCCTCTCTCTCTCTCACTTTTTTTTAGAGAAGTAATTAATTGAGCAATAAACTTCAACGAAAGACGGACGACGAATTTTTTTTTCAAAGACTTGTACATTTTTTAAAAGTTTTATGCAAATATGAAATCATTTACAAGTTTATATTTTGTTTTGTTACCTAATGTTATAATACATTTATAATTTTATAATCATTAATAAAAAAATCAGCTTTTTTTTATTTAATGTTGTTAGTTGTTTACATTTAACTTCTTTATGTCTATATAAATAACTTCTTTAAATTTTAAATTCTAAATTTATATTTAATTTAAAAAAATAGATTTATACATATTGATATTCTAAAAAAAATTAAAATAAAATTCAACTTATAAATATTTAGATTTTAATTTATACTTAAAGTTATATAAATATTGATATAAATAAATTTTCTAACAAATAAATTTATAAATTTCAAATTATACTAAACATATAACTCATAAATTTCAAAAAAAATTATACTTAAAGTTATATAAAAAAAATTCTAAACAATAACTTATATATTTCAAATTATAAAAAAATTACTTTGTAACAAAAAAATTATAAATTTTAACTTAAATTTATTAACATATAAGTTATATCATATAGATTATATATAAAATGTATATAAATAAAAGTAAAAAAATATATATTAAACCGGGTCGGACCGGCCTGGACCGGTTCGACCCGGACCTCTTCTGACCGGATCATGGATCCGAACTGGATCAAGTTTTTTTCTGATCAGACCAGACCGATTCGATCCAAACCGGATCCGGTCAAACCCGGTTGACTCGGACCGTGGACCGGCCGGACTGGCCCAATACACACCTATGAGTCTCCCGTGTGGCTCACCAACCATTTAATCAACTCGTCTTTGATCCCAACTCATCTTCAAATGCTTCACAAGTGAATTCATATTGCGGAAATATGAATTGTTGCAAAATATTTTTTTGAGTGTTTTATCAGTCTGCAAAGTTCTTTCCTCTACCAAATTTCTAGATTGATAGGATTTGACTTGTATTTAGTAATCAAGATTAGAGTAAAGTCCTACCAACCATATCAGGCTGAATAGAGATCCTAATATTCCTTACATTATAGATCATTGTACTCAAAGAGAAGTGTTGGGTAGCCTTAAAGTTGAGATAAAGAAAAAGAGAAAAAATAAAGAGGTTAAAGAAGGAAGAGATTGCGTTTCTCAGTTCTTTTTGGATGTAATTTTTGGAAGAAAAAATTGGATTCTCTTTGTATATTTTCTCTAGTATTGGAGGTTACTAAGTTGTTCCAATATCGTAAAGTCTATCTTGTGACCTTATTTAGTAGTTATCTCGTTCTCTCGATAATTTTTACTAGTTATAATTTTTCACGTATATATATTCTTTGTGTCGCTATGCTTGTATTATGTGGTCTTTATTTCTTGAAAGAGTCGACCATCGTGTTCGGTATTGCGGTTGTGGGTTCGTCGCGGACGTGATGTCATACAAGTCAAAATTATACTTGTACAAGAGAAGAATATGCACGAACAATATTCATTTGAAACTAAGATCAACACAAAAAAAAATTGAATGCAACAGTAGGAATAAATAACTCTTATATTGCAGTGGAATACAAAATTTTCAGTACAAAATGAAATACATTTACAGCTTACATTGCTTGAACAATAAAAATAAAAACAACTGCTAGGTTGTCATTAAATAATATCTCCATTCAATACATTATGCTTTCCTTTATTACGACTGAAATCAAATGTGCCTCAAATCGGAACTCTGAATACTTTGAAATAGGAAAAAGCTTTAAAAACTACAGTTAAAGCCTTTTTATCTTTCTCGTAAGTCCGCTTTGTCTCCAACACCTATGGATGAGGGAGTCAGCATATATATATTTGGGAATGCATTGGTGAGCGAAACTAGCCCAACTCACCTAAACCACAATATAATCATGTGAAGTAAATATTTATTAAGATGATCTTTCTATTAGGGATGTTAAGTTTAGTTAGATAGATTTATGTTAACCTTCGATGTCAGCCAGAAGTGCTCTGGCCGCCGCTATTAATTAATTATTGGCTAATGTAGAGAGAATCAGTGGATTGTAGTAGTCTAGGTACCACCTGACGAACTTCTTCAGGCCGGCCTTGAGATTGGTGGTGGGAGGTATATACTTCAGCGGTGGTAAGAAACTCGGACAACGTGGCGGAGCAGACGACAAAAGAAAAAAGTGATAATCAACAATATTGATTATTTGGAAGAAACCAGGATTAAAAAAATCCTATGCTCTGATACCATGTTACAAATAAACAATACTGATTTTATTATTGGATGATGTAAAAGAGCAATAACTATGAATATATATATAGATGGAAAACGGATTCATATATGTATAGAAGTAGGAAAAAAAAATGTATCCTTAGAGGAGAAAAAATCAAATCATAAATCTAATTAGTATCCAATCATAAATCTAATCTAATTAATCTTAACATAAATCTAATCTAATTAATCTTAACAAGGGACTAGGGTCAATTAACAATTCATATTTAGTGAAAGCAGTAAAATATATAATCATATCATTTTATATGTGATTTTTTTACCAACAACTGATTTTTTGTCCTTGGATAAAATACAGGAACACAAGATATTCATTAGTATGTAGCTTGTTTATGCGATCGTTGACAATTTATGCACCATGAAGGACTTTTACATGTTATTGTGACGCACTCGTTCAAATCAAGTAGCTAGCCTCTCATGCAATATGTCATTCCTATTAGAACGTACGGATATTTTTCTAGGTCGAGCAGACCCGGTGTCCCAGATACCGTTCAAGAAATTTTTTTAAACCTTGTGCACAAGTTGTCCATAACCATGCAAATGCATAAGCAACATAACTATAAAGCATAATTTCTATGGTAAAATACTGAAAGTAAATGTAACAGATATCTCTACTTGTATATTTCATTCATCGAGCCAATGATCGTATTCTCACGTTTATATTCCGAACCAACACTTAGTGACCTAGCGGTCCTAACATTTTTATCGTTCGCTTGGTGACATATTTGTCCCAACATTTTCAACTATCACTTAGTAACTGTCACATCCCAGAACCAGAATACTGGAGAGTGGGAGCGGATAAAGCCAGCTACGTACACCAGAGTACTCTATACCCCGAGATACGATCACGACTATCTAGACACGTGAGGGTTTACTCTACAATCCAACGGGCTTTACTGGGTCAAGAATCCTAGTTGTCTCAATCTCAAGCAAGCAACATGTTACAAGAAGTATAATCATCAAACATATAATAGTAAGGCATCCCAAACTATACATACATAGATGATCATGAAGCTTGTTACCAAAAATAAAGAACTAGCAGAGTGTAATATTACATGATCAGCTCTAGATATAGTCTAGAATATGCTTTACATGTAGGCCCGCAGGCTAGAACGTCAAGAATCAAACAAGAGATCAGGTGGGTGATGAAGAAGAAACTCACTCAAGTCCTCGGGTGTTCCTCGTGTTCACCATCTGAAGGCGGAATGTACGGGAGATCCTGCGGTATTGCTCCAAAATTTGGCCATACAAAACCAGTAGGGGTCAGACCCTAATACAGCAAAGTACCAAAAGAGAGCCAACTTAGAAACTAAAACCAGCATGCAAACATTCAATAGCATCAGGAAATATAAATAAATGCAACAGGGAATTAAGTAGTTTATGCAGTTTGGAAATTAGTAACGGGTACAGTTCAGGATTAGTAGCTGGAGGATCCAAAACAAGACAAGACAAAAAATATCCAATCACGGTCAATCATGACCTACGACTTACTACCATTAACTAACTAGGGTTATCAAAATTCTGGTTACTAACAAATGCAGTTGGAATTCCATGCATCCACATGTCCTGCAGACTATCCGGATTATCCAGACGTAAGAGTACATAGTATAGATTAACGAAAAATTTCAGTGAGAGCATAAAAATTTAATATATTTATAAAAAAAGCATAAAAGTTTCTAAATTTACATCAAAAGCATTAAAACGTCCTTTCGAAGGGTGTTTTACGCTTTTCCGTTAGCTTCCGTTAACGGTTGTAATTAGACATAAAAAAAAAAATATATAAAACGCCCTTCCGAAGGGCGTTTTATATTTATATTTTATTTTAATATTTTCTCTCCTCTCTCTCCTCTGTCTCCCCTCTTGTAGTGCCTCAAATCCCGATCCGACCGGGATGTGCACTACGTAATTGGGCTTGTGGCTAGTCCGTTTGAGTCATAACTTAGAACTTCGGCATCTTCTTGCCACGGACGAAATGCGATGATCCTTTCCAACTCATGGAAAGGCCTCTATTGAAACGAGTCCAATAGTTTTCGTGTTTGGTTGCTTGGTTTTCTTGATTGCCGCTTTGGGATTTGATTTGGTGTTGCTTTCGATTTGCTTGGTTTTCGCTGCTGGTTTTATCGTTTGGAGCTTTGATTCTTGGGGAGTTCGGCAAGGAAGGATAGGCAAGATTCTAATTGGTGCTCGTGCTGTGCAGGTCCGCGTAACTGACGTTTGATCGTCGCTAGGCGGGAATCTTTGTTTCAGCTACCTTTTCCTTAACCAGTGAGTGGTTTGGACCCTTCTTTCCTACTTCTTCACGCCAACATCTTTAATGTTTCAAACGTTCACTCGATGATGCCCGGTTGGACGCCTAGGAAACCCTTTGCCACAATGCATGCCAGCCACTAAGAAAGGAACAGGGGATTTTTGTAGACTAATATTTCTATATGCTTGCACACCTTATAACTGAGTTTGTTTATAAAAATGGGGTTTGGTTGTTGGTGGTGGCCTAGTGCCTCGGACGGAGTTTGGACCTATGGGATATCAAAATCGGAACACCGCATTGAGAAAATATGAACTGTTGCATGAGATATATATTGCTGCTTAACTTCTTTCTGTTTCAATCGATGCATTGTATGATATATGAATTGTTCATGCATTTGCATGGTCTGGGACAACTTGTGCACAAGGTTTATCATTTCCTCGAAACGGCTTTCCGGGGCACTGGAACCGTATCGATCCGGAGGGAAATATTTGATTCGTGCTCGTCACGATGCATTGCGGGACCTCCAGCAGGGCTTGCTACCCGGGCTGATAGGGCGCGCCGCTAATGCTTGAATATGTCCCTAAGGTGTCGATCACACCAATGACCGCATAGACTAGAATACATGCTAATCTATTGTCTTGTGCAGATGGTAAGTATACTTGTGTTTCGTTGCAGGGAAGGCGTGCATCGGTTGAGTAAGCAATCGATGCACTGGTTGGATTTCGATATTATTTTCATTCCTATCAAAACATGCAACTGATATGAATTGAATTCACTTGCCTCTTTATAGAAGTCATCTTAATGCATGCTCGCCCCTAATAAGCTAGTGTCGATTTAGTCGAGTGGGTTCATCCCGCTCACCAGTACAAGTTGAGTACTGACCCACGTTGTGGGCAACTATTTCAGGCACTCAGACGGTGCAACGCTAGTGGATAGACGAGGAGGCGTTAGGAGCACCTCTATTTTGAAGTATAGTTGGAGTCAGATCATTTTGGAGGCTTGGACTTTCAACCTATACAAGGGCGTAATGTATGAACGACGTGGACTATCTGATGGAGCGCGCCCTGCCTTTTGAGTTTATCTTTTGTAATACAAATCAAGTAGCCGAGAGGCGCATCAATATAAACTCTATGTAAATTACTCTGAATTATCAATGAAAAAGCATGTTTCTTCCTGCACTGTGTTCAAATCTCTGTGAATGTGTTTTATAAATTGTGTTTCAAAATGGGTTCCTATAACTGCAAGTTCTTGCCTTGTACGAGCGCAACTCCAGGCTCGTACGGCATCACGCCCCAAGCGAGGACGAATCGGTTCCGTAAAGGATCAAGCGAGGACGACCGACCCTTTCGGGATCGGGACGTGACATATTGGTATCAGAGCCGAGGCTTTACTTCCACGGGATTTCAAAAGATTATAAAGGAGTTTGATGCGCCTCTCAATTGAGTTGCGTTCGGCGTCCGCTGCATGGGAAGAGTCGCTTATACAATGAGCCCATAGATATAAATCTATCGTTTTTGGAGTGTTAACAAGTTACTCTCTTTTGTAGCCATGGCTAAGAAGAACACTGCAACTGCCAGCAGTGCTCAATCCATTCAGAGCGATCCAGCAAGCTCTGGAGAATCCGGAGGAGCGGGTTCAACCGGAATGGCGGAACGGCTTATGCACCTCATGGAGGCGCAGCAACAACAAGCTGTTACCCAACAAGCTAAGATACAAGCGCAGTTTGCTTCTCAACAGAAGCAAATGGATACAATGATGCAACTGATTGCATCCCTGGTACCGAGCAACGGGACATCCGCAGCAACGCCTGTCACGCCTCCAGCCGTGGCGGTAGAAGACGAGTCAGAAGAGACACAGCCTTCAGCGAAGAACTCCTGCCGAGCAGCTGAGTTTACAAAAATGCACCCCTCTACGTTCAACGGACGAGCGGAGCCGGACGTGGTATTGGGGTGGATTGCTAAGCTGGAAGGACTTTTCAACCTGGTTGGCATCCGGGGATCCAAGCGAGTTGCCTGTGCATCGGTTCAGCTGGAACTGCGTGCGCATGATTGGTGGGAGGCAACGAAGCAAGGAATTTACGATGCCAATCCCAACTGCAAGATTACTTGGGAAATGTTCAAATCTGCATTCATTGAACAGTATATTCCCCGAGCAGTCCGGCAGCAAAAGGAAGACGACTTCAGCAATCTGGTCCAAGGAAGTCTGTCTGTGGATGATTATGATTCAGTATTCGCTAAGCTAGCAAAGTTTGCTGGGCAATTCTTGCCTAATCAGCAGGCGTGGTGCTACCGATTTCAGAAAGGTTTGAATGACGATTTGCGAAGGGACGTCATCAACCAAAGATGCCAAACATATAGGGAATGTTATGAAGCGGCTCTGAACAGCGAGCGGATCTTTGGGCGCCCTCTCCCAAAGACCGAGGTACAAACCCCCCGTGCCAATAATAATAAACGTCCTCATGAAACGGGAGGGTCTGGAGCACACAAGCGCTCGCACACGTCTGATAATAGGGGCCAATCCCAATCACTGAACTGCAGCCGGTGCGGCAAATCAGGGCATAAAGTGAATGATTGTCGGGTTCAAGGATGTTTTAAATGTGGTCGCCTGGGTCACAAACAGTTTAACTGCAGAGAGGGCAAGCCGAATCAGAATAATAGAAATCAAAACAAAGGGCCTCCAGCAAGTGATGCAAATGCTGTGCCAGTAAATCCACAACGCCAGGGTGCTCAGGGCCGAGTCTATGCATTGACTCGGGATGAGGCATCTGTATCCGACACTGTTGTAACAGGTACTCTACTATACCGAGAATTACCCGCTAGAGTCTTATTCGATTCAGGTGCTACGCATAGTTTCATATCTGCTGATTTTACTGTTGAGCATAAATTAGCTTCTACTGCTTTAAATATGAACCTTTGCGTAAGTACCCCTTCGGGAGTCGATATGCCCGCCCATGCGATCTGTAGGGATGGTTACATTTGCATCGGAGGTAGGAAGCTTTCCTTAGATGTCATTGTACTAGACATCAAGGATTATGATATTATTCTCGGTATGGACTGGTTGGGTGCTTGCCATGCAACAATCGAGTGCGCGGAGAAGCGAGTCGTATTCCGTCTACCCGGCGAGGCAGACTTCTACTATTCGTGCAGCGCTGCACCGAAGACGGCAATGGTGATATCAGCAATTTCGGCTAGGCGTATGTTGCATTCGGGCTGTGAAGGGTACTTAGCTTCTGTTCGAGACACCCGGCGGGAATGTGCAGATGCAGCTCAGGCTGAAGTCATTGCAGATTTTCTCGACGTGTTCCCAGACGAGCTGCCCGGAATGCCTCCTGATCGTGAGATCGAATTCAGCATCGACACTTTTCCGGATTCGCGACCGATATCAAAGGCACCTTATCGCATGGCCCCAGCAGAGCTTAAGGAACTTAAAGTTCAGTTGCAAGACCTGTTGGACCGAGGATACATTCGTCCAAGCGTTTCTCCTTGGGGCGCTCCGGTGCTGTTCGTGAAAAAGAAAGATGGATCCATGCGGCTGTGCATTGACTACCGAGAACTGAATAAAGCGACCGTGCGGAATCAGTACCCTTTGCCAAGAATAGATGACTTGTTTGATCAGTTGCAAGGTGCAAGAGTTTTCTCTAAAGTTGATCTCAGGTCAGGGTATCACCAGTTGAAAATCAAATCGGAGGATATTCAAAAATCTGCTTTCAGAACCCGTTACGGACACTATGAGTTCCTCGTGATGTCGTTCGGTTTGACGAATGCCCCTGCAGCTTTTATGGATCTGATGAACCGCGTGTTTCGGCCGTTTGTGGATAAGTTTGTAGTCGTGTTCATAGACGACATACTAATCTATTCCAAGAATGAGGCGGAGCACAAAGAACACCTGAAGATCGTGCTGCAGACATTACGAAACCATCAGTTGTTCGCTAAGCTCAGCAAGTGTGAGTTCTGGTTGAACAGCGTGGCGTTCCTTGGTCATGTCATCTCGGCCGAAGGCGTCGCCGTAGACCCGAAGAAAATAGAAGCGGTGGTGGACTGGAAGCAACCTACGTCAGCCAGCGAAGTTCGAAGCTTTCTGGGCCTTGCGGGATACTACCGTAGGTTCGTAAAGGATTTCTCTAAACTGGCCTCGCCTATGACCCGCCTTACTCATAAAGGGATTGCATACGAATGGGGTGATGACTGCGAAGCCAGCTTTCGGGAACTTAAGCGGCGTCTTGTTTCAGCTCCGATCCTTGCACTTCCAGATGGGGTAGAAGAGTTTCAGATATACAGCGACGCTTCAGGACTCGGCTTAGGGTGTGTGCTCATGCAGAGGGACAAGGTAATATCGTACGCCTCCAGGCAACTGAAGCCGCACGAGAAGAACTACCCGACGCATGACTTGGAATTGGCGGCGATTGTATTTGCATTGAAGTTGTGGAGGCATTATCTTTATGGTGTTGCTTGCAAAATCTTCACAGATCACAAGAGCCTCAAGTATCTTTTTACCCAGCGGGAATTGAACCTCCGGCAGCGGCGTTGGCTAGAACTTAAGGACTATGACCTAACGATCGCGTATACTCCGGGCAAGGGAAACGTCGTTGCTGATGCTCTGAGTCGGAAGCACGTTGGCTCGTTATCTATAGACAATCGTTTACTTCGAGATCTAGAGGCGATGGGCATCGAGTTTCGAGTTCGGCATCCAGGAGTGCAGCTGGCACCACTCCATCTTGAACTGGGTTTACGTGGTAGAATCAAATCAGCTCAGGAGGGCGATCAGTTCTTAGCGAAGGTGCGCGGATTGATCTCGGCGGGGAAGACGTCTGACTTTGTGGCAGGCGAAGATGGGGCCTTACAGATGAAAGGGAGGCTATGTGTTCCTAACGACCCAGAACTCCGAAGGGAAATTATGGCGGAAGCACACTACGCGAAGTATTCTTTACATCCGGGGAGCACTAAGATGTACAAGGACTTGCGCGGGACCTTCTGGTGGCACGGTATGAAGCGGGATGTGGCGACCTTTGTGTCACAGTGCATGGCCTGTCAACAGGTAAAAGCTGAGCATCAGAGGCCCGGCGGGGAACTGCAGAACCTCGCTATTCCCGAGTGGAAATGGGACAACATCACTATGGATTTTATTGTGGGATTTCCGAAGACGCCACGGGGGCACGATGCGATTTGGGTCATAGTTGATCGTTTGACCAAATCAGCCCACTTTCTTCCCATAAAAGTTACTTGGAGCGTCGATCGGTTAGCACAAATTTACATAGATGAGATCGTCCGATTACACGGAGTACCTGCCTCAATCGTCTCTGACCGTGACGGACGCTTCTTATCTCGTTTCTGGACTAGTCTACAAGCTGCTTTGGGAACCAAGCTACAGTTCAGTACCGCATACCACCCGCAGACTGATGGACAGACAGAGAGGACAAATCAGATACTCGAAGATATGTTACGGCTGTGTGCTATTGATTTAAAGACTAGTTGGGACACGCATCTTCCTTTGGCAGAGTTTGCGTACAACAACAGCTACCAATCAAGCATCCAGATGGCACCGTACGAAGCACTATATGGGCGAAGGTGTCGATCTCCTATCTGTTGGGACGAAGTCGGCGAGCGGCAGGTACTCGGGCCAGAGCTGGTAGAGCAGGCAGTTGAAAAAGTTCGCTTGATTCGGGAAAGACTCCGCACAGCACAGAGCCGACAGAAAAGTTATGCTGATGCACATAGAAGACCCTTGGAATTCTTGGTCGGGGATCATGTCTTCTTGAAAGTGACGCCGATGCGGGGTGTGATGCGTTTCGGCGTGAAGGGCAAACTGAGTCCCCGGTTTGTCGGCCCCTTTGAGATACTAGAACGAGTTGCAGCTGTGGCATACAGAATAGCACTACCTCCCGCCTTGGCAGAAGTACATGACGTATTCCATGTTTCCCAACTACGGAAGTATGTGCATGACCCAAGTCATGTGGTTAGTTTTGTACAGTTGGAACTGCGCACGGACTTGTCATACTCAGAAGAACCGGTGCAGATCCTGGATCGTAAGGAAAAAGTACTTCGCAACCGTACGATGTCCTTGGTTCGCGTGCTGTGGCGGAACCATTCAGCTGGGGAATCAACCTGGGAAATGGAATCGGAGATGAAGGAGAAGTACCCTTCATTGTTCATTCAGTCGGAGGTAGGGCCTTGTTCTTAAGTTTCGGGTCGGCCTTGTTCTTAAGTTTCGGGTCGAAACTTTTTCTTAGTGGTATATTATGTAGTGCCTCAAATCCCGATCCGACCGGGATGTGCACTACGTAATTGGGCTTGTGGCTAGTCCGTTTGAGTCATAACTTAGAACTTCGGCATCTTCTTGCCACGGACGAAATGCGATGATCCTTTCCAACTCATGGAAAGGCCTCTATTGAAACGAGTCCAATAGTTTTCGTGTTTGGTTGCTTGGTTTTCTTGATTGCCGCTTTGGGATTTGATTTGGTGTTGCTTTCGATTTGCTTGGTTTTCGCTGCTGGTTTTATCGTTTGGAGCTTTGATTCTTGGGGAGTTCGGCAAGGAAGGATAGGCAAGATTCTAATTGGTGCTCGTGCTGTGCAGGTCCGCGTAACTGACGTTTGATCGTCGCTAGGCGGGAATCTTTGTTTCAGCTACCTTTTCCTTAACCAGTGAGTGGTTTGGACCCTTCTTTCCTACTTCTTCACGCCAACATCTTTAATGTTTCAAACGTTCACTCGATGATGCCCGGTTGGACGCCTAGGAAACCCTTTGCCACAATGCATGCCAGCCACTAAGAAAGGAACAGGGGATTTTTGTAGACTAATATTTCTATATGCTTGCACACCTTATAACTGAGTTTGTTTATAAAAATGGGGTTTGGTTGTTGGTGGTGGCCTAGTGCCTCGGACGGAGTTTGGACCTATGGGATATCAAAATCGGAACACCGCATTGAGAAAATATGAACTGTTGCATGAGATATATATTGCTGCTTAACTTCTTTCTGTTTCAATCGATGCATTGTATGATATATGAATTGTTCATGCATTTGCATGGTCTGGGACAACTTGTGCACAAGGTTTATCATTTCCTCGAAACGGCTTTCCGGGGCACTGGAACCGTATCGATCCGGAGGGAAATATTTGATTCGTGCTCGTCACGATGCATTACGGGACCTCCAGCAGGGCTTGCTACCCGGGCTGATAGGGCGCGCCGCTAATGCTTGAATATGTCCCTAAGGTGTCGATCACACCAATGACCGCATAGACTAGAATACATGCTAATCTATTGTCTTGTGCAGATGGTAAGTATACTTGTGTTTCGTTGCAGGGAAGGCGTGCATCGGTTGAGTAAGCAATCGATGCACTGGTTGGATTTCGATATTATTTTCATTCCTATCAAAACATGCAACTGATATGAATTGAATTCACTTGCCTCTTTATAGAAGTCATCTTAATGCATGCTCGCCCCTAATAAGCTAGTGTCGATTTAGTCGAGTGGGTTCATCCCGCTCACCAGTACAAGTTGAGTACTGACCCACGTTGTGGGCAACTATTTCAGGCACTCAGACGGTGCAACGCTAGTGGATAGACGAGGAGGCGTTAGGAGCACCTCTATTTTGAAGTATAGTTGGAGTCAGATCATTTTGGAGGCTTGGACTTTCAACCTATACAAGGGCGTAATGTATGAACGACGTGGACTATCTGATGGAGCGCGCCCTGCCTTTTGAGTTTATCTTTTGTAATGCAAATCAAGTAGCCGAGAGGCGCATCAATGTAAACTCTATGTAAATTACTCTGAATTATCAATGAAAAAGCATGTTTCTTCCTGCACTGTGTTCAAATCTCTGTGAATGTGTTTTATAAATTGTGTTTCAAAATGGGTTCCTATAACTGCAAGTTCTTGCCTTGTACGAGCGCAACTCCAGGCTCGTACGGCATCACGCCCCAAGCGAGGACGAATCGGTTCCGTAAAGGATCAAGCGAGGACGACCGACCCTTTCGGGATCGGGGCGTGACATATTGGTATCAGAGCCGAGGCTTTACTTCCACGGGATTTCAAAAGATTATAAAGGAGTTTGATGCGCCTCTCAATTGAGTTGCGTTCGGCGTCCGCTGCATGAGAAGAGTCGCTTATACAATGAGCCCATAGATATAAATCTATCGTTTTTGGAGTGTTAACAAGTTACTCTCTTTTGTAGCCATGGCTAAGAAGAACACTGCAACTGCCAGCAGTGCTCAACCCATTCAGAGCGATCCAGCAAGCTCTGGAGAATCCGGAGGAGCGGGTTCAACCGGAATGGCGGAACGGCTTATGCACCTCATGGAGGCGCAGCAACAACAAGCTGTTACCCAACAAGCTAAGATACAAGCGCAGTTTGCTTCTCAACAGAAGCAAATGGATACAATGATGCAACTGATTGCATCCCTGGTACCGAGCAACGGGACATCCGCAGCAACGCCTGTCACGCCTCCAGCCGTGGCGGTAGAAGACGAGTCAGAAGAGACACAGCCTTCAGCGAAGAACTCCTGCCGAGCAGCTGAGTTTACAAAAATGCACCCCTCTACGTTCAACGGACGAGCGGAGCCGGACGTGGTATTGGGGTGGATTGCTAAGCTGGAAGGACTTTTCAACCTGGTTGGCATCCGGGGATCCAAGCGAGTTGCCTGTGCATCGGTTCAGCTGGAACTGCGTGCGCATGATTGGTGGGAGGCAACGAAGCAAGGAATTTACGATGCCAATCCCAACTGCAAGATTACTTGGGAAATGTTCAAATCTGCATTCATTGAACAGTATATTCCCCGAGCAGTCCGGCAGCAAAAGGAAGACGACTTCAGCAATCTGGTCCAAGGAAGTCTGTCTGTGGATGATTATGATTCAGTATTCGCTAAGCTAGCAAAGTTTGCTGGGCAATTCTTGCCTAATCAGCAGGCGTGGTGCTACCGATTTCAGAAAGGTTTGAATGACGATTTGCGAAGGGACGTCATCAACCAAAGATGCCAAACATATAGGGAATGTTATGAAGCGGCTCTGAACAGCGAGCGGATCTTTGGGCGCCCTCTCCCAAAGACCGAGGTACAAACCCCCCGTGCCAATAATAATAAACGTCCTCATGAAACGGGAGGGTCTGGAGCACACAAGCGCTCGCACACGTCTGATAATAGGGGCCAATCCCAATCACTGAACTGCAGCCGGTGCGGCAAATCAGGGCATAAAGTGAATGATTGTCGGGTTCAAGGATGTTTTAAATGTGGTCGCCTGGGTCACAAACAGTTTAACTGCAGAGAGGGCAAGCCGAATCAGAATAATGGAAATCAAAACAAAGGGCCTCCAGCAAGTGAATGATTCTCGACGTCGGACATGAACAAGCCCATCAAGAAGCAAGCGATGCCCAAGAGGTCGGCGTCGGACGTGACCAACGAGATGAGATCGACGGCGCTCTCTCCGGAGAGGAAAAGGCAGGCCTTCAGAGGAAAGGATAGGAGGATATGAGACCGGAGAGGGAGAGGGGAGCGGAGAGAGAAGAGCGGTAGGGGAGGGGAGCAGAGAGGGAGAGGGAGAGAGGAGAGAGGAGAGGGAGAGAGGAGAGAGGAGAGCCGAACGGGAGTCTGAGAAGAGGGGAGAGAGAGAGAGAGAGAGCAGTCTGAGGAGGAGAGGAGAGAGAACTGCTCTCAATGAAATTTTTTGAAATTTTTTTATTTTTTTTCCGGAAAAAAAAATATTAAAAAAATGTAAAACGCCCTTCACAAGGGCGTTTTAATTTTTTTTAAAATTTTTTTAAATTTTTTTTAAATTTTTAAATTTTTTAAATTTTTTTTATTAATTTATTATTTTTTGCGGGAAAAAAATATTAAAAAAATGTAAAACGCCCTTCACAAGGGCGTTTTACATTTTTTTTTAAATTTTTTTAAATTTTTTTAAATTTTTTTAATTTTTTTAATTAATTTTTTATTAATATTTTAATTTTTTCCGGGGAAAAAAATATTAAAAAAATGAAAAACGCCCTTCACAAGGACGTTTACATTTTTTTAATATTTTTAAATTTTTTATTAATTTTTTAATTTTTTTCGAAAAAAATATTAAAAAAATGTAAAACGCCCTTCACAAGGGCGTTTTATATTTTTTTAAATTTTTTTAAATTTTTTTTAAAATTTTTAAAATTTTTAAATTTTTTTTAAAATTTTTTTATTTTTTCGGAAAAAAAATATTAATTTTTTTCTCCGCCCGTTAACGGAGGTGAGAAAAGAGAGGAAAAAAATTAATAAAAAATATAAAACGTCCTTTTGAAGGGCGTTTTTTATTATTTTATTTATAAAAAAGTTTCTTTTTCTCCTCCGTTAACGGAGTAAAAATTCATCGACGGAAAAACGTAAAACGCCATTCGGAAGGGCGTTTTAGTGCTTTTGATGTAAATTTAGAAACTTTTATGCTTTTTTTATAAATATATTAAATTTTTATGCTCTTACTGAAATTTTTCGATAGATTAATTAAGTATATAGTATTTTTCTAATAAATTGTAACACTTGACGATGTGCTGGAAGTGTGCCCCTTTCGACGAAGAGCTCCAAATCTATTAGGTGTTGCTGGGATACCGGGATTGCATGTAGCCAAAAAATTTCTTTAGATGTTTCTAGATAATTATTCTAGTTATTAACTTAGGCAAGTTATCAAGAATTCATGATCGTGGTGCTCAGGAATCTGCCTTAGACATGATGTAAGACTAGACGATAGATTGACAAGTACAATCATAACAGAGACAAGCAAGCAACCACGAGAGTTATCTTATTAGTACAAGCATTTTAGTTTGGAGATTATAGCATGTCAGGAGTGAGCTACGTCGAGTCACTATCAGGTTTATCAGTACATGTCAGGTATCTGGAGTTAGGGGTCAAGTTCATATATTCGGTGCACGATTACACAGATTATAATGCATTTTGCATTGGGTTTTCAATGTGTTCAATTGTGCACAAGTGTTTCATATTCATATCAATTTAGGTGTTCCGTTGCAGTTATAAGTACATGTATGTAACAGAACAGTTGCCTACAATACAATGACTCGCACGCGGACTACTGCAATCGAGCCAACTTAATCTATATGACAAAAAGGGTCACTGGCATAGCCATAAAGGACGAGTTATAATCTTGAGACGAGAACGATATACAATGCAGGTGGCAATCCCCACTACACAATATTTCGTCCATACAAACAACCATACGATAGGCTCCGTCTAGATCAGATAGGCCCCAACGCCCCGACGACCGTCCGCGAAACTAGATCCAAAAATCTACCTTGTGCACAAGTTGTCCGTGACCAAACGGTGTTTATACTATACAATCACTTGATGCAGTCTAAGGCAATACGAGCACGAGATAATCATATGGCATGATCTGTCTTCCATAGTCTCCCTGATCAATATATTGCATAGCAAAGTGAGACAAGCATTTAATCAAGGCAAAGAGCACAAGTTAGCATCTAAGCAAGCAACCATTTCATTCGTGTGAACATAAGTATTTTCGTTGGCACGATCTATGCGTAAAGCGAGGAGTGAAACCGTAAAGGAACATACCGAGCGACATAATTCTAGGTGCATGAAGTGTAAACATGTGAACAGTGCACTACGAAGAGTATACAAAGTTCTACTCGAGGTATAGCGGGGCCTAGTTGCACAAGACAAATGTAGCAGCGAGGGTCTATGTTATAAGCAAAGTTTTATTTCCATGTTCTAACACAAGCAATACAAGTTGGGATTACTCCCTTAGCTAGGTGCGTTGTATTCTTTATTAGCATGCAGGGGGTGATTCACCTAGTGGCTAGCATGTATCATCCATATTTTAAGTGTGCTGGCTAAGCAATGACAAGTTTATCATAGCCACCCATCTTAGCGATGATTCGCCTCGGTCGAGCGATACTCCGAGTAAGCCTCTGAAAGCATAAGCCGGAACTCCTGAAGGGCCAAGTCTAGAAATCATTTGCCTTAAACGAGTCATCTCGCTGAGAAAAACGGGTCGGGTCGTTTCACTTTTACCGTTTGAATCGGCTGTCCGCTTGAACGGAATGGGTCATCACACGAAGAAGCATTTTGAATATCCAGGAGCTCATGCACATAACTTATGTAGCTCCCTGGAAAGACGATAGCTTCGCCCAAAGGTGTCTATAGTTTTGAAGTTTTAGTAAAATGATGTAATGTACATGACGGTTATATCATTTTGAGTCTACTTTTGTAAGCTCGTGCGGCAATTATCCAACTCGTTCAAGAGTTTGTAAAAGATGTTCATTATCAATAAAGAAAACTTTTTCATGTTTCAACAATGTGTTTCAATTATCTGCGTACTCTGAATATGTACTCGTTATATAAAATACCTTGGCCTTGTGCGTTGCGCAACCTACACACGCACGACGTCACGTCCAGGGGACGATTATCGATATTCACGAAATTGGGACATGACAGTAGGAAGGCAACTACAGATTCGACTAAGTCCTTCTTGATAATGTGCCAGCACTTCCAAAAAAAATCACCAGGGAATACATCATTGCCGGTCGCGCTGTCTTTATCTAAAGATAAGATCGCCTTCCAGACCTCCTCTTCCGATGTTGGCCGCACGAGCTCAGAGTTTTCCTATCAGAGAAAATGTGCGGGATGGCTTCCATTAGACTATCATTTCTTACCACAGTCTCTTTAGAGTGGAGATCATTGAAGAAGTCTTTAGCCTCCTTCTGGATGTCATCGTGAGCCACCAGTAAGTTTCCTTCTCTGTGTTCTATCTTATGGATGAATAGTTTACCTCTTTTATTCTAAACACAGGTGTGAAAAAATTTGGAGTTCTGATCTCTGTCTACATCCTATCTCAGTCTAACGCCGTCTCGATGGCGAGCTTCGATTTCAACTTGGCACGAGCAGCGTTAAGGGATGTCCTATCCTCCGACGTGTTGTGGCTCTCAAATATCCTCTCAGCTTTGCTAACGTTGTCCTCCGCCTGACGAGCCTCCTGGAAGAGGTTGCCAAAAGTTGCCCAACTCCAAATAGAAAGAGCCATGCGAGTCGACTAAAGTCTATCAACCACCCGCACAAGCAGGTTCATATTTTGTGCCTCCTACCACGTGCGTTCGACAGTAGGAGGAATTCTGCGTGCTCCATCAACAGATGAAGAAATTTGAAGGCCTTATTGATATTCGGTTTGACAACAGAGACCTCAAGAAGAATGGGGTAGTGGTCAGACTCTAATCGGTTCAGATGAGTGACGAAGGAGCTATAGATCATGTCAACCCATTGTTGGTTGGACATGAACCTGTTTAAGCGTGATATTTGATTGTTAGGAGCCTCTGCATATTCGACCAGGTAAAGACGTTTCCTGAAAAAGTGGTATGGATCAAGTGGGATTCAAAAATAAACTGATTGAATTCAAAAATGGAACCCGCATTAGGAGTGTTTCCTCCAGATCTATCATCCAGATGACCGATAGCATTGAAATCCCCTCCGACCACCCAAGGCAAGTCCGGGAAGTCACTTTGGATTTGAAGGAGGGAGTTCCAGAGATCCCGACGCTGCTTCTTGGTGGCACCGCCGTGCACCTCAGACAAAATGAACTTCTTGGACAGTTGAGGATGGGCAACCTCCATTGAAAGAGCCTGCTCGTCATCAGCAATTCTAAGAAAATTGATATATTTACCGAAGAAGATCCACGTGTGATCCTTGCAGCTAGCTGTAGCCTTGGCAAAACCCAGCTTTATTCTTTAATGATCTATCTTCTCATTTGAGACTTTAGGCTCAATAACGGCAAGGAAAGAGATGTTGTGCATCTTGATTAAAACCTTCAATCTATTTAAAGACTGTTTCCCTGCTATACCTCTAATGTTCCATATCATGAGGTGCATTATAATGACTTGTTGGAGGGGTTGGATTTTACTGTCGATCTAAGCAATAAGCTCGAGATGTTCGATCTATTCTAAAGAGGGTCTTGTAATGTCCTGGTCTTCCTTTTACTGCTAATGTCCGATGAGGAGGGGTCGTTCAGAGGTTGGGGGATATGCTCAATCTGTTCAATGTGAGGATCTGGATCTTCACTGACGTCGTCAAGACCTTCCAAGGCTGCCCATGAGTTAGCCAAGATGATTTCTATGTTGTCTTCTGCTGCATTTGTTGTAACTCCTTCTCCCCCTCCCTTGTTCTCAGAAAGTTCTGCAGCCTCTGAACAGAGAGGGCCCTCCCTAATAATCTAGCAGTCTTCCTGGCACACCATAACCCCCTCAGAGCAAGCAACTAGGAGGCTGCTTGCTGCAGGCTCCTGAAGCTCTCGAGGCTGGGTACCAATATCCGGGACATAATCTATCTGCAGGATAGGGGAGGTCACTGCATATAAATCCTGCCTATTCACTACTGTAATATGGGTATCTCTATCTGTGTTCTTAGGGGATACCACCAGCATGTTAGCAATCTGTTGTTGTTGTACGGGCACTGTTGTAAATGCTTCATTCTGGGGTGAAACATTAGCCTCTGATGCTGCCCCGCCTTGCTTGTTGCCTCTCTGTTGTGAAGATGCAACTTCTTTCCCTTTTTCTTCCCCTTTCCGGCGCTTGCACCCGGCTTCCGAGTGCCCTTGATGTAGGCAGACTATGCAGAATTCCGGTTGACTCGAGCGACGGACGGAAAAGGAGGTGCCTCGAGTCCAGCACCCCGACCGACATCAGGCCCGAGACCTGAGAAGCCAGCTCAACTTTGACAGGAAGGGTATATATATATATATATATATATATATATATATATATATATATTGACAATTTTGGGGTTGGGGGTGGCCATGGCTCCATTCTAACATAGCTAGGTTCGTCCCTGGCCAGACATAACTCTTTACGTGGGTGCTCTCTACTTTTTTTCAGTGAGCGACATGCTGACTGGGTACCAGTTTGTTTGTCATCCGAGAATTTCTCCATCTGAAACCCAAGTTTAGATGGAACTCATAATATCTGCATTTAGACTGATCTTGAATTAGTATCCATATCTTGTTGTTACAGTATTGTGTGGTGCCGTTAAAGTGCTTAATCAGAGACCTGACCTGTCTGAACCAACGGCAAGATGCGAATTAGTATCCATATCTTGTTGTTACAGTATTGTGGTGCCGTTAAAGTGCTTAATCAGAGACCTGACCTGTCTGAACCAACAGCAACACGCATGCCTACCAGAGAAAGAGACTAGCATATCCGCAGATTTAGAGTGGCAAAACCAAAATATTAATGTACCACTACATTTTTTTCACAATGGACACAAAGCTAAAGCCTTACCAGCATCTTTGCCTAATTTGCAAAAGCAAAGCAAAGAAAGCTCAATATGTAAAAGCAAAAAAGAAAACGGAGTTGATAATAACGTGCTCCATATTAAATGGACACAACCCTAAACACATAAGTAATGTTTCTGTTGAAATTAGTTGATCGTCTCATTGGCATTATATAGCCTTACAGTCATTAATACAATGATCTCAAACACCTCAGGATGCCCTCGAAGGTCCTCGGATGGAAGTCCCCATGTGAGGTATTGCAAGGCAATAATAGTGGGATACTCCCACTGAAGGTGTTTGGGTGTGTGTGTTTTGTGAAGGACAACAGGCCATCAGTTGGGAAACTTGACCCTAGAGCGGTCAAATGCATCTTCGTAGGCTACTCGGCGACCCAGAAGGGGTATGTGTGCTGGAGTCCAGTAGAGAAGAAGAAGTTTGTCAGTATGGATGTCCACTTTCGGGAGCATGAGCCATACTACCACCAGGACGGAACTTCACACAACACGCCTAATACTGCCAGTATTAGGCGAGAGGGGGAGATGGAGAACTTTGTGGTAACCGATTTAGAAGTTTGGCATGGAGGCACGGAGAAGGGACAAGAAGGTGAAGGTGTTAGGCATACGACTCAGGGAGAGTTACTTACCTACAGCTGGAGAGAGAAGCAAACTGCAGGACCAGTACCGACAGTGCCAGTGCCAAGTCCTTTGCCTGCGTTCGTCCCAACTCCTGAGGCACCGACACCAACCCCCCTTCAGGTGATACCCCCTCCTTCACAAAATATCATTCCTCCTACTTCTACTCCTCCCACACCACTATCTGTACGGAGGACCACTCGCAGCAATGCAGGAAATCCTCCAAACAGATATGGTTGGGATATTGCTCAGTTTGTTTCTTATGACCATATCTCTTCTTCTCATGGAGCATTTATAGCATCTTTGGATAGTATTACTGTACCTAACAATTGGCAGGTTGCCAAAAACGATCCAAAGTGGAAAGCGGCAATGCACGAGGAGTTGGGAGCTCTGGAGAAGAATCACACTTGGGAGCTTGTGAGATTGCCAGAGGGGAAGAGAGCAGTTGGATGCAAGTGGGTCTTTACCGTGAAGCAGAACCCAGATGGACAGGTTGAGCGCTACAAAGCTCGACTAGTAGCCAAAGGATACAGTCAGACGTACGGCATCGACTATGACGAGACCTTTGCACCAGTTGCAAAGATGAGCACTGTCAGGACTCTGATTTCTCTGGCAGCGAATGGTGGATGGAAGCTACACCAACTGGATGTGAAGAATGCGTTTCTTCACGGAGATCTAGTGGAGGAGGTGTACATGGAGATACCACCAGGATTTGGCACCAATCAGACAGTAGGCAAGGTCTGCAGGTTGAAGAAGTCCATCTATGGACTGAAGCAGTCTCCTCGAGCGTGGTTTGACAGATTCAGAAGAACGATGATAGGGATGGGATATCAGCAGATCAATGCGGATCATACTGTGTTCTTCCGTCGGAGTGGAGGCCACATCACCATGCTTGCGGTGTATGTGGACGATATGATTATCACAGGAGATGATGAGCAGGAGATCGCCCAACTCAAAGGAAAGCTTGGCAAGGAATTCGAAGTGAAGGATCTCGGCCTTCTTCGGTACTTCCTTGGGATTGAGATTGCTCGAGAAGCAGAGGAGATTGTTCTCTCTCAAAGGAAGTATGCACTGGACCTTCTCACAGAAACTGGGATGTTGGGGTGCAAACCTGCAGCGACACCAATAGATCAGAGGTTCAAGATTGATGCTGAGGCTGGAGAACCAGTTGATCGGGACAGATACCAGAGACTGGTTGGCAAGTTGATCTATTTGAGCCACACACGTCCTGATATCTGCTTTGCAGTAAGTGTGGTGAGCCGCTACATGCATGACCCACGGAAGGGTCATATGGATGCAGTGTACCAGATTCTGAGGTACCTGAAAGGTGCTCCCGGGAAGGGACTAATATTCAGGAAGAACAATCACGTGAGCATCGAGGGCTACTGTGATTCTGACTGGGCTAGTTGTGCTGATGACAGGAGGTCTACCTCAGGATATTGCATATTTGTAGGAGGTAACTTGGTCTCCTGGAGGAGTAAGAAGCAGTCTGTGGTGGCCAGATCGACAGCTGAAGCAGAGTACAGAGCTATGGCCTTGGGAGTTGCAGAGCTGCTATGGTTGAAGAATATGCTGGTGGAGCTGAAGCTGGATCAAGGAGCCAAGATGAAGCTGTGGTGTGACAATCAGTCAGCTATTAGTATCGCCAACAATCCAGTACAGCATGACAGGACCAAACACATCGAGATTGATAGATTCTTCATCAAAGAGAAGTTGGATAGTGGATTACTGGAGCTTGGCCATGTTCCAACCAGGGATCAAGTAGCAGATGGACTAACCAAGGGACTCGCCTCAGTGAGCATGATTAGAGGATGTGACAAGATGGGCTTAGTGAATATCTTTCACCCATCTTGAGGGGGAGTGTTGATATGGTATGTTGGGTGTCATATTTAAGTATAGTATAAGCACATGGAAATATCCTGAGGACATATTTGGGATGCCAGAATATGTCACAGGATATTCCATTATGAGATTATTGTCATAATGATTGAGATCATTGTATTAATGACTGTAAGGCTATATAATGCCAATGAGACGATCAACTAATTTCAACAGTTTCTTTTTCTTAAATTAATTTTTTTTTCCCCAACCAAACACAATCTTCCAAAGAAAATTAGAATGGTACTAAAATTTTTGAAATTTCCTTCTCAGATTCTCTATATAAAGTGATGAGACGCTTGGGTGAATCAAAGCCACATTTACTTCAAAGAATGGCTTCACATACAACTAGGCTGAGCCACCAGTCACCAGAACTCCATGACACATCCACAGCCCAACACTCTGCAACTGCCAACCTCCTCGAACATCTCTTGCCACCCTTTCTCCTCAGGAAGGTAGTCACTCACGTGTGCATATTTGTGTAAGAAATACATTAACAACATCAACGTTCATATGTATATGAAAAATTCTTGTAGGTTGTTGCTGAGCTGATAGCTACGTTCTTGCTGGTCTTCGTGACTTGCGGCTCGGCCGCCCTCAGCCGGAACGACGAGGCTATGGTGCCGAAGCTCGGAGCGTCCGTCGCCGGAGGCCTCATCGTCACCGTGATGATATACGCGGTCGGGCACATCTCCGGTGCGCACATGAACCCGGCAGTCACCTTGGCCTTTGCAGTCACCAGGCATTTCCCGTGGATACAGGTTTGTGCTCTCCACAGGGAATTTATTGAAAATGGCATGATTAAACATTTTATTTAGCAAAATATAACATTTTATTCAATGAATTAAATTAACATTCTATTGAATACCAATAATAAGCCACTGTCATAAAACATAGTAGTCTTTTCCCAATATATGTCATCTAAAAAAGGTATCACCGTATGTCAATAATTTTATAAATTTATTATTAAACAATATAAATAATAAATAATTATTTATAAAAAAGTGCCGTAGAAATTAAGAGGACGATTTATCCAGAAGTTGTCAAGGGGTTTCTAGTGTTAAATAAATCATTCTTAAATATACCCAAGCTTGACCATATGTGAGTTTCAACACATCATGGTTTTTTTCTTTATTTTCTTTATAATTTATTTACTTAACAATATTATAATTTATATTTCTAATAAATATTTTTTTTACTCTCTTTATTCTTCGTAAATAACTTTTTTGTTAATTTATAGCACATCATAAGTTCGAATAAATAAAAAATAACTTATTTAAATGTACGATTGTAAAAAACCATATGTGAGTTTCAACACATCATGGTTTTTTCTTTATTTTCTTTATTAATTTATATGCTTAACAATATTATAATTTATATATCTGATAAATAATTTTGTTACTCTATTTATTCTTCGTAAAGAACTTTTTTGTTTATTTATAACACATCATAAGTTCGAATAAATAAAAATAACTGATTTAAATAACTGATTGTAATTAAAATAGCTATTAGGGATATAAATTTATTTATCTAACTATCCTAATAAACTTTTTGAATTGTTTATCAAATAGAGTATTAACTTGGAAAAATATAACAAAAGAGAGAATCAATAACAACAAAAAAGTGAACTTGAGGAGGGGAAAACATAAATAAACCGTACAAAAACTGAACCCCATGTGACAAACCAAATTGGTTTGGTGGGTGACATGGATTGTAATTTTGTATATTATTGATGACGTGGCATGAAAGTCCACCATTTTGTTAAGTAAATTATTAATTCTGTTTTTTTTTTTCTAAATAAAATGTTTAACCACACTAGTTTGAAGGGGAAAAAAATCACTATAACATCAACACATCCTTGATTTTTAATTTGATAACCAAACAAAAACAAGCTCTCCATAAGAGTAAAGCTGAAAATATTTTGATCCTTCTCAAATTCTATATTAGTCTCTCCATATATATTGAGGGTCTGTTTGGATTGAGGGTTAACTCTAGTTAAGTGAGAAGAAATTAAGTGAGGAAAAAAAAAACCATATTTGGTTTGAGGGTGGAAGTTTAAGAGGAAGAATAATAGAGGGTTAAGTGAAGATTTGTTTAACCCTCTTTTGTCCATTTTTTAACCTTTTCAAATCGGGGGGTTAACGAAAGAAAAGTGTGAGATTTTGTTTAAAAAGTAATAAATACATCCCATTTAACTCTTTTCTTCACTCAAAACCTCCAATCCAAGCAAGAGTTATTAAACACACCTCACTTAACTCTTCCTCAAATCCAAACAAGATTATATGCATTGACTCTCCTCTCCCTCACTTAACTCTACCTCACTTAATTTCACTTAATCTTTTTTTTTTTTTTTTCCTTAATCCAAAAAGACACTGAAAGCTCAAGTTACATGCATTGATACTCCTCAAATCTTGTATGAGCAGAACCAGTTGCCACTGATGGGTTTTAGTTAATTATGATACACTCTTTACTTAAGTTTAGGTTTTCGTTTATTTTGAGCTTGAATCATCTTTACATGGATGATGTGACTTGTTATAAAGTTTTTAGTCGGGGACCATATATGGTAGAGAAGTGGCTCATGTTGTTGGGACCTTTTACCCTTATAAGGGCAATAATGCAGTACCTAAATGTTGGGGGTGATGGAGATTTTGGATGCATGGGCCTTGCAGATGGGAAGAAACAGAAGGGCATATGCAATTATGGGTGTTATAGGGTTTCCTCCAATATGATTAATTTTGGGGTGTCTTTGTTTCTTACTTCTATGCAGTTGCATCTATATTGCTGAGTGGTTGCATGAAGTTAGGGCTTGAGGCCATACCTACGAAGAAATTATTTAGTGGGATGGACTCATCAAGTACGGAAGTATTTGAGTTCGGATGAGTTGGAGTCGTCTAGGATAGACTAGATATGAACTGACTTATATAAAAAAAACAAAAAATATATATACATAGAATAAAATTAATGGGTTGGGCTCGGAATGGACTCACAAGAGCAGAATTAGAAATATTCGAATTCGGATGAGCTGGAGTGGTCAAGAATAGGCTAGGTGTGAACTAACTCATATAAAAAAACAAAAATATATATAGAAAGAGAATAAAAATAGGGTGGACCGGGACCAATCCCAAACCCTTCTGTAGTTCCGCTCTTGCGAATCACCACGTGGCAGTGGTGAATCGTGAGCCGTCAAATGGTATAATAATACATAGTAATATCTTACTTTTTTTAATCTTATTTAATGATATTTGATAATTGTTTGATTAGTTTTTTTTTATATATTATTATGTGACATTATACTATTGAACGGGATCACCATTCACCATTGGCACGTGGTGATCGAATCTGTCCCACTGAATAATTTCTTCATACTAACTGTGCATTTGCACTGCTAACTGTGTTTCTATAAATTGTTCCAAAACCAAACCGAAATCCCAGAATAGTTCGAGCAAGATTTGAGTCCCCGTCACGGAATTGTTCCTATGACAACATGATTAATTTGCTATTAAGACACTCATACATCTCATGTAGATGAAAAAGAAACTGAAAGTCCAAGGGAACCTTCGTCATCTAACTTGATATAATTACATCCATAACCCTAGTTCACGAAACAAACAACGATAAAGATACAAATTAAGTGCGTCCAAATGGACCTTTGTCATCCTTTTCTCGGAATTCCAGTTCATATTAAGCCAGCAACTAATGTTCTATAGCTAAGACGAGATTGTGACGCAAAATTAGCAGCCTTGGTTTTGTTGAGCGATACATCGTCATCAGTAACCAAAACTAGTTCCTAATTGTATTTGCATCCTTAACTACCTTTCTAACAAAAACAAATGGAGCAAGAATTAATGGAGATATCATCGATAAGAAACATTGGCGTCATATAAAGCTACAAGAAAGTTTACTCTGAGCTAGCATACATAGAAAAGATCTTACTATTTCCTAAGAAAAACATCAATATAGCTACTTGAGTAACTGGAGAAGCTAGTAAGTATATTTTAGTGTACTAGAAATAATTTCAAAAGCGAATTAAATTTCTGAAATGGAACCTTTCCATAGCTAGCTAGCCATTTTGATTGCCCTTATTTCTGAAATTCCGATACTCAAACCTCTTGCTAGGTACCATTCTACATGTTAGCCCAGCTCGCAGGAGCCGTGATCTCCTCCTTCACCATGCGTGCGGTGCTCCCGCAGGTGCACGACCTCGGGACTACTACGCCTTCCGGCATGACATCTCAAGCTCTGGTCATGGAAATCGTCGTGACCTTCTCGATGATGTTCGTCACTTCTGCAGTCGCCACTGATACGAAAGCTGTGAGTCCCTAGCTAGATAGCTAGCTAATTAATTAGCAATATCATAAAAAATTCTTAATTGGTTCTTGTTATTTTCTGAGTACTTTAGCTTCTTTTTGTTTCTGATCTATTTTGATCTAAACTTATAATTACCTGCTATTTGGTTTGCACAGGTGGGAGAGTTGGCAGGGTTAGCGGTTGGTTCAGCTGTCTGCATAACCTCCATACTTGCTGGGTAAGGATTAATGGTTTTTTTTTCTTTTTCCCACATTGTTTTGGGAGTTTTAGTCTTACATTGAAAAACCATCAATGTATATATCTCAATATATAGCTTTGTTTAGTATTGATATATGCACATGGGGTGTGTTCCATGTGGGTTGATTTTTCTAGAGGGATTAAATGTGAACCCCATTATGACAATCTTTATTTTGTCACCACATTTGAGAAGTTTTCCTTATGAGCTAAGTCCCGAAGCGGCTCGGGCTCAGGCTCGGACTCGGGCTCGGGCTCGGGTCGGACGCATACTTCTTGGCGAAATGCGGCCACCTAGCTTGTACGAACGAATCGCATGTGGAGGGGGACACGGTCAGCGGTTGGCGGCGCATGCAGCGCATGGTTATCCGTGCCATCCGGTTTATGCGACGTATGCGGCGCGAGGGTGTCTGTGCACAGTGGCAGCTGCTTTCGATGCTTTGAGGCGTTTGACAGCGTTGTCCTGTGCAGCGTGACCGGCGGCGGCGCTGCCGCATGAAGCTCCGACGACGCATGCTGCTACGGCTACGCATGCGGCCTGGTGTCGGATAGCGCATATGCGGCCTTGAGCTTTCTCATGCTGCATAGGTGTTGTTTTCCTCTATATATAGAGGAGCTTCTCTTTCTTTGAGGAAAAAAAAAACCGAGAGCACCAGAGCAATGTGCGGCCGCAGTGAGCACCATTCCACAAAGTATTTTTTGTGTGATCCGAATGTGACCAAGAGCGTTCCAGAAGTTCTCTTGTGAACTTGTTGGATCCTGAGGGCAGTTCGTCATATAGCGCGAATCTTGCCTTGAGCTCCGATGGTTTTGATCACCCCAACAAGGAGTTTTCTTCTTCGTATTTCTTGTTGGAAAATAGCCCAGTAAAGAGGAAACAGGACACAAGTCTTGTGGAGGATGAATAGACTTGGTGATTTTTATTGAATGAAATGGTAGCTATATATAGTTGAACATTTGATGTAAAGAGATAGACTAAAATAAAAGATATATCAAAGTTGTTTCAACAAACAAAATAACATATCAATCTAAACAAACTAACAAGACTATCAAACTAACAAACTAACAATCTAAACCAACTAACAATCTAAACTAACTAACAAGATTATCACCAACAATCACTCCATTAATCTTGCTGCATCAATGCTTCACTTTCTGCACCCGGATTTTCTTGCGCATCTAAAGGAACTTTAGTCGTCCAAGTGATTTAGTCAAGATATCGGCGAGCTGATCATTTGTGTTTACATATTCTACTTCAATCTATGCCCTCCTTAAGTGTCCCGCGCTCTTTGAGCAGCTTAAGTGCACCTGATAAGCCTTTGCCAACTGCACTCTCATGGATGATCTCATCCGGGATAATGTCCTCTTTCTCTTCATCAGCTGGTGGCTCATTGTTTAATGTTTCTTTCATCTCTGTCCAGCCTCCAGTGTCCAGTTTCATTTCATGATGAACAGATTTAGGAATATCCTCGTCGTCCTTGAAAATATCTTCGGAGTCAGGATTTTGAGTTTCTTCATTAAACTGCAAACCAAGTACAAACTCCTCCATCTCTGTAATCACAACTTTATTTTCTTGAGGCTCTCCTGTTGTTAAGGTTTGAGTATCTTCTTCTTTCTTATTTGCTAGAGCCATGAGTGCAACTGCATGAGGACCAGAAGCAGCAGATTCTTTCTTCCTCCTGAGAGAAATTTTCTTGCTTGCTCCAATGATTTCTCAAGATCTTCATAGTCTTCTCCAAATACCACATCTTTATCGTCCATGGGCTTAACAGTTAAAGTTTGCTCCTGCCGCGGTACCTTGGATGCCTCTTCTGCCTTAGCTAAAGCTGACTGGTAAGCACTATTCCTCATTTTAGCCTCAATTTTGGCTTCTTGTTCTTTAGCTGACTGCCTCTTGGAATCATTCCTGGAACCAAGATCACCAGTACCCAGACCAGCAGTGATGGCTTCTGTTTCAAGGGCATCAAGATCCAGCTTTTCCTCCATTGCCTTTGCCTTCTCCTTCTCGAACTCGCGCTTCAGAGTGGCGATCTCGGAGTTCAACTTTGCGACCACTTCTCGAGTTTCCTTCGATTTACTCTCCAACTGGGATTCGAGCAGAGATTTCAGGCGGATGACTTCCCCGGACAAGACAGCCACTTTCTCCGCGTTGATCTCGGCGATCCTCATCGCGTCGTCAGCATGGCTGAGGGCAGTGTTCTTGGCGTCGGCGGTCATCACCAGCTCCTTCTTCACTCTCTGGAGCTCCTGACTCATAGCAATCAAGGCGGCAACGTCCACCGCTTGCTGGCTCCGCGCTTTCTCGAGCTCCGACTGCCATTCCTCTTCGTCGTCCTCCGCCGGCGGCAACTCTCTCCTCTTGATCCTTCCAGAAGGTTCTGGACCCCACTTCTCCTCCGGAAGGTCCAATCGAGCTTGCTTCCTCGGATCTGCCTTCGGATTCGCTGGGAGTTCTTCTGTTGTGGCTTCTTCTTCCTCCTCGATTATGTACTCGTCTTTGTCTTCGGGGGGGGAAGAAGTTGGATTCCAGCCATTGGAGTTCGTTGGCGTCAGGGATATCCATCTCGAAGTCCATTAATCTTTGTTGCACCTTCTCTTCACGGATCTGCACTTTTTTCTCATGAAGCATGGCCATGAGCAGCGTTGGTTCATCGTCGTCGACTTGCGTCAGATTGGCACGCTCATCGCGCTTCGGCTTACGGCAGTCCTTTGCCCAGTGGCCGTAGATGTCACAATTGTGGCACTTACCCTTCTTGTCGCGCGTGCCACCGGACGCGTTGCCGTTGCCGTAGTTCGTGTTGCCGTGGCCACGACCTCTTGGCTTGCCGCGCCCACGATCATAACTTTTGCCACCGTCGGAGTAGGCGTCGCCTTCCTTCCTCTGCTTCGTGCGAGCGAGCCACTCCTCTTCGGAGAGGAGAAGGCGGCTACTTGTGTCGCCGTAGTTGCTGCCAAGATCGTATCGTTCCTCGACGGCTAGAAGACGACCAGTAAGCTCTTCAATTGACAGCATCTTGAGATCCACTAAAGTCTCAATGGCGATGGCGACTTGCGTGTACTTCGATGGAACGACTCGAAGGAATTTTTTAACTACCTTCTCGTCGTCCATTTCGTCGCCGAGTAGTTGCAGGTCGCTGACGAGTCCCGTGAGCCGCATCGCGAAGTCCTCGACGGACTCGCCGTCCTTGAACTTCATTGAATCGAAGTCAGCGTACAATTTCTGCGCCTTGGCCTCGCGCATGCGCTCGACCCCCATCCGCATGATCTTCACAGCGTCCCATGCTTCCTTGGCAGTGTCTTTTACTGCCAGTGTCCGCAGCATCTCTGGTGGCACGGCACGGAGTATGACGTACATGGCCATCCTGTCGTCGCGGTAGTCGGCTTTCCCGGGTTCGATCGCCTCCCACAGGCCTTGCGCCTGGATGTTGACTCTCATTAAGAGAGCCCAATCCGCGTAGTTGGTCCGTGTCAGCATGGGGTACTTGAAGGTGAATGACGTCGACGTCGTGGGGCTTTGCTCGTCGTTGGTTGCCATAGCTCTGATACCAAATGTTGGAAAATAGTCCAGTAAAGAGGAAACAGGACACAAGTCTTGTGGAGGATGAATAGACTTGGTGATTTTTATTGAATGAAATGGTAGCTATATATAGTTGAACATTTGATGTAAAGAGATAGACTAAAATAAAAGATATATCAAGGTTGTTTCAACAAACAAAACAACTTATCAATCTAAACAAACTAACAAGACTATCAAACTAACAAACTAACAATCTAAACCAACTAACAATCTAAACTAACTAACAAGATTATCACCAACATTTCTTTTCTTGTTCCCGTTCATTCTCGTTGTAGTTTCTGAGAACGTAACGAGAAGAACAGTTTTCTGATCCTTGTTGTATTTGCATTTTCTTTGGATCGCCAGTTTGTAACATGTTCTTGATTTTGTGCTTCTGTAGAGTTGTGTGTCACTGTAGAGTAACATTTGTGTGGATCTCAGTGCATCAACTTTTGTAGAGACGAACTCTTGTATGAGTCTCTACTTTGTGGACCTCCTCTACTTTAATTTGACTTCGGGACTAACAATGTTCAGTATGGCCAGTACTACAATTGAAGTGTTGTTCCAAAGTTAACAATTATGTTCCAAATTAAATCTTTCTTTGAGAATATATATATATATATAAGCGATGGCAGGTGTACTAAGTAGTCCAGTTCTATTGCTAGCTGAAGGTGAGTTATATATGCATGCAGGCCGATATCTGGTGGATCAATGAACCCGGTGAGGAGCATAGGACCTGCAGTGGCAAGCAAGAAGTACAAGGCACTCTGGGTGTACGTGGTCGGCCCGGTATTGGGCACCCTGATGGGAGCATGGTCCTATAGCTTCATACGTGTTAACCCGGGTGGGGTGGTCGTCTCGGAGAGGCAATCATCATTCAAGCTCCGACGTTTGCCGAGCAAAGATACATCTAATCATAACAGTAGTGGTACTATAGATAACCTGTAGTCATGACAAGACTACTGCCGAGTTGCTACAACCTCCTGAATCAACTGTACCTTGAATATCTAAAGGCTTCTGCTCTCCATGTTGGCTTTGAAGTACACACAACTGCATGCATGCCAAGCTTACAACTAATGCCACTTAAACAGAATATTATCATGAAGATAAATGTAAGGAGAAGTAGGCATCCATCGTGGATATAGAGTATACATTAACGAACTCTGCTACAGGGTCAGAAGAAATCGTACGTGGTCACGTGTCCGACTCTGGTTGGTCGGACTTTTTTGACCTACATAAGCAGAGACTGAAGTCATTTGTTTTGTTTCGGTCAATAGGATGCTGGTTTTTTCTGCGGTCTGTGAAGTATTTTTCTATGTTAACATTGAATGAAAAGGAAAAGTGTAAAAACCAGGAGGGATTTGTATTTTATGACGAGGGGAAATTCCTTACAATTTTTGTGCAATCCTCCTTGAGATGTATACATTTAGAAAACACTTTGAAGTAAATAAAAAAAAAAAAAAATTAAAACAGTAGAAACTTTTGTGTATTAGTTTCAATTCGAACACACTTTATATAATATTAGAGTACAATTAATATGATAAGTTTGCAGCATCAATTGTTTTTAAATAGTTGTTAAATTGGAGTATAATATCACCATTATTAGATTTCTAAATCATTGCTCTTTAAGAAATATACCGAAATTTATACAGGGTTACGTGAATATAGGAGTAATAGATGAGTCTCTTAATCATTTTGAGCAAGAGATAATCAACTGGGGGTACCACAGCTATTCATTTCTAATCATAAATTTTGACTTTATAGTTTGTACCCTTGTTGTTTTTTAGCTTATCATGTGCCACTGTTGTACAAGTTGCTCATGCTCAAAAAATAAAAAAAGAATAAGGTTATGAGATTATGTGATAGTTTTGTTATTTTGAAGGTTCCAAGTCATTTTTTATTTTATATTATTTTATTTTATGAAATTTTTTTTTTGGCACCACTGTATTGGTCGAATTTTACATCTTAATTTTCTTATGTTTTATATATAAGTTTTTTTTTTCGTATATAAAATCTAAGTTAAATTTCAACATATAACTAGTAGGGTCCCATCTAAGATTTTAAATCGTACCATGAAACCAATTGGCGAACTAACTCACCCTACTCTCTCGTTACCAAAAATCAAAAAATTGGCACATCTCGATCATCAATGCTCGATCGCTGAACAAAGAAAGAGCAATGTCTCATTGAACACTCAAGCTCGTTGAACTCATAGTCCACGCTAAAATAGCACAGATGATCAACCCGTCAATTGGCAGAAAATCATGGCCACTTAACCTCAAAGTCTCGATGAAGCCATGCCTCGCAGGACGAAATATCTACAAGAATGTCGACCATGCATGAAGCATTTCCCACAGGATAATCATCAATGCAGGAAATAATTCCCACAAGATGGTCGACCACGCACTAACGCTCGCTTCATTGCGCATCCAAAAATTTTGCGCCAACACTAGCAACGTGGCACATGACCCAAAGATTCAACGTAAACGTTTGCCTCGTTAGCACTTGTTTCATGTAGAACGTGTTCCTGCAAGAGCTTTTGTCACGATCTATTTTTCAAAGTACAAAAATTTGAATACAATAATACATCTTCAGATTATGTATCTATACAATATTTTAATATTATATTTGTAATTATCGTTTGTAAGTTCTAAATAAAGTACAGGATGTTTAATGATAAATTCAGAATTTTTATATATTTATCATACTATTTTATTTACATATTATTCTCCAAGTCTCACAAAACCTTTAATTTATATATTCAACTACAAAATGAACTATGTTGTTTTTCAGAAGAACTACCTCCATCATTAGTCAACCTCATCCACACTATATAAATGTAGTGTCTCTTCCTCATTTTCTTCATTTCCTAGTGAAACAAGCCCTTATGTCAAGAACGGTTAATTAAATATATGATAAAATATTACGAAGTTTCAAGGATAAATCATATCAGAAGATAATGAATAACTGATACGGAAACTAGAATACTTGCTACTGATTAATAATGTGAACTTGAAATATGAGGTTTCGTATTTCTAGTAAAACCTATTCTACAAGGTGTCAAAAAATACAGTCACAAACAAAATCCGCAATAAAAAAATTTTATATGCAAATACAATTTAGAAAACGCTTCTGGATCACATCATCAACTATTGTCTTGGCAATAATCCCATATACCCGGGATCAGGTAAATACTATATGGACGGTGCTTAGATTCCAGTCTCACAATATTGTGATATTATCGTATCACGATAATAACCATTGAATCACATTAAAATGTGATAACACATGATATAAACAATTGTCGAATTTTTTCTTTGTTTCAAAGAATTCGTATCATGTGATAATATAAACCATTATTGAATTTTTTGAACTTTTTCAAGAATTCGGAAAGAGGATAACATTGGATATACACAATTGTCGAATTATTGATCTCTTTCAAGAATTCGGATTCAATGACAAGTATGTGAGCTACGCCTCACCTCGGTCATCGCATGGCCATACGGATGCCGAAACTACTGATCAGTATTACTTTTTAAAATAATTAATATTGCAAAGAATTCTAATGTGTAATCCAAATGTTCTCTCTCACCCCAATACAATTCTACAAAATCACAATCATTCCTATCTAACATACAATTTAAGTTGAATTATTGGTCCTGATTTGTATCTCGTCTTGTGTGTCAGAGACTACACGTTTTACGAGGATATCGTATCAGTAAGTTATCCCGTCTTTGCGGAAACATTAATCATTCAATATTATATGTATTCTGTTTCGTGTGCTCATGGCATCACGCTTAACGGTGCTGTTCCATTTAGTAAAAAAAAAATTGAAAACATGAAAATTATACTCCTCACCTTGGAATATAAATCATTGCGATGTTTGTTGCTCTTTTGTACACGTGCAAGAGTGTCATATGCGTCCTATAAATTAAAACTTCGAATTCTAAGATTTTTAGATTTTTGAGTTAAGTCAAAATTTGCTAAATATCTTGAAAATAGAGAATAACCAATTAATCAGACTTTTTGAAAATGGTTCTCTAGAATTTCTCGAAAATTTTGAAATAGTCTCCTTTGTATTCTGGACTCTGAAAATTTTATAATTTAATATACGGATCCGGAGCAACCCTCCGTAGAATTTTCGGATTCGTCGACCCCTTCGGTGAAGCAACTCTCAACACCGATAATATACTCAATTTATATTTATAAATTAAATATTCAAACATATCATTCTGACCAAAGTTTGCATTTATGGAACTTGCTTCCAAACTAAAAATGAAAAGGAAAAATAAGCAAGATACATAAAAGTTTATATAATAGCCGTATCTCAAAACCAAAAAGCAAGCACTATATGTAACTCATATTCTAAGTGTGGTCTTTTCGAAAAATTTGCTATCTTGAATTTATATCTACAATTTGTCAATTCAAGATGAAAATTTTATAAGTGTACTTGGTTGTATATTTCAACTTAACAATTACTTCAAGAATGTTTGCCTTTAAATTGAGAATGCTACAAAGGTTGGCTAAATGAATTGATACTGACAAATATGGATTTGATCTCAAATTTTATGGCAATTGTTGCTATTGTAAAACAATAGTTAAGATTTGTAGTACCACAATGAAGTTGAAGGTCCAGCACTATTTTAATGACATATGATGGAGATTTTTGCTATTACAAGGTGATTAACCATAAGTGTAGCATTTTTTTTCTTTTTCTTTTTCTTTTTCTACACTTCCCTCTTTACCGAAGTATAAGTAAAATCAAGATAATAGCAACTATTATCTATTCACCAAACTAAATTTTCTTAGTTGATCATTATGTCATCAATATAAAAAGACCATTTATATTTCTCCTATATACAACTTGTTACACTTGGACCTGTAAGGATAGAAATTAATTATCTAGTAGATGTAGGCCTTATGAAATTTTATACATACAAAAACTCTCTGTCGGTCCATAAATATGCCATAAAGAGTTGATACCAAGTAAAACTTGATAATTTGTTATAGCATTACTACGCATATACACATCTACTTAATTTCATATAAAAAATTATATATGAATGGGACATAAAAATTTAAGCACTCTTTCTAATAATTATAAAAATAATAATACATGAGCTCTTGTGGAATTTAATGTATATAATCATATCATATTTTTTCTTATATTAGTACCCAAATTTGTGAAATGAGATGTGTCTGTGTTCCAACGAGGCACTCAACCATTTATGTATAATTGTTAACCTTCAAAATTTTTATCACAACTCTAATTAGAATTAACTCTGAAATACTAGAATTTTGGAAGTGAACAAGGAATGGAAAGAAAAAAATAAAAGAGGGCTTGCACACTTGAGTGTTTTTTAATAGGATTTTTCAAAAATAATTAGATCATGCTTGTACGATGTAATGATCCATTCCGTTCAAGCGGATAGCCGATTCAAACGGCACAAGTACAACGACCCAACCCGCTTTGATCAGCGAGAAGACTCGTTTGGACAAAGAATCCCAGACTTGGCCCTTCAGGAGTACAGACTTAGAATTACAAAGGCTCACTCGGAGTATCGCTCGACCGAGGCGAATCATCGCTAAGGTGGGTGGCTACGATGAACTTGTCTTTGCTTAGCCAGCACACTTAAAATATGAATGATACATGCTAGTCGCTAAGTGAATCGCCTCTTGCATGCTAATAAAGAATACAACGCACCTAGCTAAGAGAATAATCCCATCTTGTATTGCTTGTGTTAGAACATGAAAATAAAACTTGGCTTATAACATGGACCCTCGCATGCTACCTTAGCTTCGTACAAGTAGACCACGCTATGCCTCGAGTAGATGATTATATATTCTTCATAGTGCACTGCTTCACTTGTTTACACTGCTCACCTTATAAATTATGTTGCTCGATATGTCCATGTATTGCTTCACTCCTCGCACTACCCCTTAGACCCGTACTAAACATAAAGGCTTATGTTCTAAGGTAGACTATACAATATGTTTTCTTATGCTTATGTTTCCACAAATGGATGCTTGCCTTCTTACATTGTAGTTTGTACTCTTTCCCTCGTTTCAATGCTTGTCACATAATTTTATGCCACAATCAAGTCAATGCTATCTTGCCTTGCACTCATCCAATTCACCGAAAGACTATCTAATAGTCGTTCCGTGCAAGTATGAACCTGAAAGTATCTTGGACCGTTAGGTCGCCTAGGCATCTCTGAACCAAAGGATTGCACCACGTGTCACGTCCCAGTCCCAAAATGCGTAGGACCAGGAATACGTAACACGCCAGCTATGCATTCGACCAGACTCTGGTCTGACTCAAATACGTATAAGCTGTATAAGAAGAAGGGCACAATCTAGATATTCCATAAATATAAACCTCTATGTCTCAATCCACAATGTACAGCATTATACAAGAAAGAGCTATATGTGCTACAGTCGGCCGCCCAATAACAAACAAACTAGAATAGACTCGAGAAAAGATGAGTCTACAAAAACTAGGCTACAACAACAGATGAATAATCAATATAGAATAACCATAATGCCGGTAGATATAATGTGAGTACCTGGTACAATACCCGCAAGATATGCAACTCCATCAGCAACTCCAAATGCTTCATAATCGTCTATGCTGCAAAACTAGCAGGGGACCAGGTCCTCAGAGGGACGTAACAAGGTACAAAAATACAGCATGCCAAGTATAACAGAAAGTACAAGTACAACGACGGGGTAATCTAGCATAACCAACTAAGTGTGACACAGTTTAAAGACAATGTTCAACGCGTGGGCTATCCAAAATAAAACTGTAGCTCCGAACACAGAGACACACGGGGCATACCGTAGCTCCGAGCACAGAGTCACACGGGTGATACAACTATACTAGATACAGGATCACTACAGATACAATACACATACATATATAAGCGCGAGCAGAGGAGCCCAAACGTCTAGTAACTGTCTTCCGCTTCCGCTTCCCAAGCGATCAACGATGGTGCGCTGAACCTGAACCTCTATCTAACAGTCTCGACACACAGAAATAACTCAACAGACGCGACCCTAAGGTCGTTCCAGTCTCTGATCATGATGTCAGTATCAGGATACAGGAATCTGGCACGATCACAGTGTATGAGTGTGTCCTGGGGTATCGATATACTCAGGTACGTACATCGAGGTGTTACGAACATCTAACATTCATTTCAAGATGTTACAACGAACGTCTGCACCCGGTTGTGATCCGGACGTGAAGTATCGATCGTAAACAAAATATGCGCACAATGTACATACTGAAACAATAAAAATATCTATAACTGAAATGCAAGGTGGCAAGGTACACTTGCCTGCGTTCGGCTGCTAATGACGGGGATCCGGTACCACGTCCAAGTCCTCAGGTCCCGTAGTACCTAGAGATGAGATACAAACTCAATCAATAAACTATCACGCGACAAACAGGGATGTGACACACGTCTATACATATGCTCAGACTCAGCTACAACTCACAGGGATAAGACGCTAGAGGGTTGACCACGGTTGACTATTGGTACGATACATTAATTTAACTAATCATCTGTACAATATCATCAAACCATCCTCAATCCTTCTATATTCAGCACAGTATTCATTGGTATATCATGCATATTTATTCCTCATATTTTGCATCGGTGTGCACCGACGTTAATACGTACATTTACTGTCATCCTCAAATACACAATTAATAATTATTAACCTTCCGTTTCATATCATCGTTACCAAATCACAAAAAGTACTACTCTTAAATTAACCCATCATTAATTTCCAGTCCCCAAATCACCGATTAATGGTTTGATACTACACGCTAGTTCACAATCAAACACGTGCTCCTCAGTGTTCATCAATATTCAATATCAGAATCTTATTTCTCAATAATTTAAATCTGCTCCCACAATAATCAATTTGCATTTAATTAGGACGACACCTTAAAATCTCATATGGCGATTTAATCCCCACTTCATTATTTATGTCTCAATTCCATCCATCATGGATATAAATTCCATGTCCTTACTCAAATCATTTTTAAACCTTAATTAATTGATTTAGCATTTTTCCAACCATGTATAATATTCATAACATTTAGTTATAATCAAACCCTAAACTCCCATGCAAATCTTTTAATTTTATTTTATAACTTATGTAAACAAAAACCCTAAACCTATATTAAACCCTAATCACCCATCCTTAACACAAGATCATTTATAAACCTTAACCCTATCTAAAATACCAAACTATATATCAAAATAGAGAGGGGGGAGAGGTACCTCGACGAGGTGTTTGCTGGAGGCGGTGGTAGAACGGACAGCCTGCCGGGGGAGCTGCTGGCCGGAGGAGGGATGATGGTCGGGGTGCTATGGTTGGCAGGAAGCTAGAGGTGGTGGGGGAGTCAATGGTCGAGAGGGTGGTGGTGGTTCAGGGTTGCTCGATCGAGGGAGCTGGTGGTGGGGATGTGCTTGACCGGTGGCGATAATGGCGGATGGGGGTGTGCTCGCCGGAGACGAGGGAGGAACAGCTGGCCGGAGCGGCTCGGGCTAGCCGTGAGGAGGTGAAGCAAGGGCCGGGGGAGCTCGAGGGGAAGGTGGTGGATGGGTGGTCGGATGGAGGTGCAGTGGAGTGTGGCCGGCTCAGGTGAAGGAGGCTGGTAGCGGAGATGGCCTGCCAGAGGAGTAGTCGTGGCAGCGCCGGATTGAGGTATTGGCCGGAGCGTGGACAGTCGAGGGTGGTGCGGAAAGAAGCTGGGGGCGATAAAGTCGGGTCGATGGAGGCTCCGGCAATGGTGGAGGCGGCGAAGGTCGGTTGGTCGAGGGGTGCTGGAGATCCTCGCCGGAGTTGAAGTAGTAATGGCCGCAGTCGGGGAGGGCTCGGTGTAGCAGTCGGTGTTGGGGAGAGCTTCTGGCACGCCGGAGTTGGCTCGTGGCAGCAGTCGGAGAGAAGTGGGTGGCCGGTGGAGATCGTGGAGATGAAGACTATGGTGGTGGTGGGAACAGCCGGTGGCCGGAGTACAGCCACGGTGGCCGAAGGGGGGTCGTTCACCTTAAGAAGATGAAGTGGAGAGGGAGAAGAAAAAGAGAAGAAGAAGGAAGAAGAAGAAAGGAAATATGGAGGAGGCTCAGTTTTTATTGTAGAGGAGGGAGGAGAGAGAGAGGGGGTGGGGGTTTCTCTAGGCATGGGGATTAGGGCCTGCCTTGGGAAGAGGGGAGAAAGAGACATTATATAGGGGGTTGTGTGAAGATTGGATGGTGGAGATTGACTCATTTCCAATGGGTGGTGTAGATTCCTCATGAAGAGATTTGTTTCTTCATGCAAAAGGGAGGGGGGGATTGTTGACCGGTCAAAGAAGAGGGTTGGCCTCTTCATTGGCCTTGACCAATGAAGGTATGCCACATGTCCCAACATTTGCAATTTAGCCCCTTAAGCTTGGATAATTGCACAAACACATAAAATGATGAAAAAAATATGGGAGAATTGGTGTTTTGTGTTTTGTAAGGTGAGGCGGTGTTGTGTGTTTTGCATGGACATAATTAAATGGGCATTGGAATTAAATTAGAATTAAAATGGGATTAGTCAAAGTTGGTATCCCCAATTTAATTAGAATAAAATGTGTCCCGTACTTTTTAATTAAATGGGGCACCTGGGATCTCAATTTGGGAGTGACTCAAAGGTCAAGAATGGTGTAGGCTTGGTGTCAGTCTTTGTAGCGCCCCGTTCTCCCGGTGCGGAGAGCGCGGCTAAGAAACATAAGACGGTATCGTTCGATCGGGATAAATTGAATTAAGAACTCGTCCTCTTTATGGATTTGTTTCTTCGGAATCGATTCCCATATTCAGTGGACCGCGCCCCAAGGATCGGCTTAGCGGCAGAGTCAGGAGGGACCTCTCCGCTGCTATCTTTTACTGCCTCGATTTTCGATGTCGCTTGTTGCTTTCGTGCTTTGAGTTGGTTTTGGGATTTGCTTATTTTCCTTGAACGGTTTCGATGGTTTTTATTATTTTCGTTCATCGACTTGCACTTCTATTCCGAGATTGGAAAGAGAGGAAGAAGTATTAATCGAGCTGTTCGTGTGCAGGTGAACGAGCAGTAGGCGGCTTGCGAGCGGAGTCGTGAAGCGCCTCTTTCCTTCTCTCTTCAATAATCTAAGTGAGTGGCTACCAACCCGATTAGCTAGCCCTGCTTCCAAGCTTCACAGCTAATAATCTGAATTCTCCTTTGCCCCGATCAAACGATACCAAGTAATAATAAAAGAAACCAAGATAAAAGAGAATAGACTTGGTTATATGCTTGTCAATAAACTTCACGAACGGATACTTAAACGCATGCTTGTTCGCTTGGGAAAATCATTGCTTGTCTTGTACATTGCTTGTCTTGTACTCTTGTTGCCTCAACTACAGATTGTTAACTTGTATATTGTTCGATCATGGACAACTTGTGCACAGGGTAACGGTCTTGCGGACGATGCTGGGGCACTGGCATCGATCCGGTCTGGGCGAGACCTATTGTTTAGTCTCTTGTTCTTGGCGGAATGGCTTGCAGCACCTCTTGTACTTTCGTTGCAAACCATTCTCATCAAAGACTATCGTCCATTATGGCAACCAAGTCAGTGATCATCTTGTATATTTAAATCTGTTGCAAACTAACTTGTGTCTTCGTGGCAGGGAAGGCAAGGTAAGTATTGTGCAGGTAATTCAGACGGTCAGGTAAAATCCACCGAACGGTGACACGTTCATTTCAGTAAATACTATATGCTGCTTACTTGTAAATGAACTAAGGCAAGATAGAAATCCACAAATATGCATGCTTCATTAAAATAACGTGTTGATTGGTATAGTCAGGCTAGCTCGCCTTCACCAGCATGTTTCGATATGCTGACCCTCGTTGAAACAGGTTCTCCGCACCAAGGCGAACCGAGCGAGGAGCCGAAGTCGTCTTCCCGATCCAGTCCAGCTGTTGGCGCATCTTCACCGCGCCCCCTGAAGCGTTTTGGAGTCCGAAGCTTGCAACTCTTCATACACAATGCAGCTTCGTGGCAAAGCCGTCCTCCAGCCTGGAGGTCTTTATCATTTTTGAGTTTATAAAAGGATGTAATGTACAGGACTGCTATCTCATTTTGAGTCAACACTTTTGTACGCCGTTCGGCATATTAGCTGACTCGTTCAGGAGTTTGTAATAGATGTTCATTATCAATAAAGAAAACTTTTCCATGTTATCTGTGTTTCAATTTATCTGCGTACTCTGAATATGTGCTTGCTATGCAAATCATTAAAGCCTTGTGCGGGCGTAACCCCAGGCCTGCACGGCGGTCACGATTCGGGGGACGCCCCAACGATTCTAAGGAATCGGGTCGTGACAGTCTTTGACCCTTTAATCGGTCCGGCTCAACGGGTTAAGTTGGTGTCTCAAAAGTGATGGCAACGACATAGGTGTCCGACACGAAATTTAAATAAGGATTTCGGTTACGGAAAATTGTGCAATTAATTTAGAGAACAAGGAAATATAATTTTGAGCGACGGGAAAGTCCAGCACCTAAATTGGCGGGTCAAGTCAAACGTGCAATAATCTGTTGGAATTTATGGGCTGATGTTGGGCTCCGAATAATTCAACAATGGTAGGGCGCGCCGAGGATTTAATTAAAATAATCAGACATCTGCACCCTTACTCTAAACCTCAATCATTTGTTGCTAAAACAAAAATTTCCAACCCATTTCAGACTATCTATAGAAATATTTGAGGGGGTTTACACCATGTCAAGTTTAACTCTGAACGAGAATCATGTCAAGTAAAGTAAGAATCACAACTCTGGAGCATAATCGTTATGAACAAGAATCAAGAATTAACCTGTCATGTCATAAATCCCGTGAATTTGAGACCCAAGACTTGCATGTCGCGGACAACTTGTGCACAAGGTATTCATGTTCAGGTTCCTGCGAACGATCGTCGGGGCATCGGGCCCGATCCGATCCGGACGAAACTTCCTAACAGTCGCATGGTAGTGGGTGGCATAGAGTGAATGCCCCCTTGGCCTAGCGTTGCACTCCATACCGTCCTGGGCGAAGGTGGCATGTAGCGACTCATACCTCACGCATCTAATATCGCCCCAAAACTATAACCCGTCCTTTATGGCTATGCCAGTGACTCATATTCATATAGATAAGTCATCCTCGCTTAGCGGCAATCCGCGTGCGAGTTATTACATCGTATCTGGAATTTGAATCAACTGAATGGATATGAGTATAACACACTTATACATAATTGAACACTTAAACATCCATTGCAACACACTTGAGTAATCCGTGTAACTCGTGCACTTGAAACAGAACCTCGCTCATGACACTCGTGTTTGCTTATGCATTTTTCTTGGATTTTATTATGTATATACTCATGCTTGGTTTAACTTGGTTGCCTTGGACAGGAAAGGACGAATGGTAAGTTGGTAATTCTTGCCGTGTTCCTTTTATATCGTACGGTGCACTGCCACACAAGTTAGACTTTTCATTATGCCATAAAACTGATCCTAAGGCAAGAATAGAAAGATAACTAATAGATGGTGCACGAAACCTATATAACGTATTTGGATTTGTCGAGCGGGCGAGAAGCATCCCCATCAGTGCATTCATGTACTGATAACCCACTAAATTGCTTGTAGGGTGCGGGAGAACCTTGTTCGGTACGAAAATACCTTCGTGCGTTCTAAGGAGTGGAGTTCGCTCTGGAGCGTTGGAGCGTTACATCCGGAGCTGAAGTGCATATACAAGACATAATGTTAGAACATCGCCTATGTGTCATTCCATACTTGTAGCCACTTGGCACACTTTTATTGTTTCAAGAGAGAGAGGACTTGAGCGACTTGTAATCTCGGCCTAGCGCCGCTTGTAACAATTGTTCAATATCAATAAAGTACTAGTTTTACTTCTATAATTGTGTTATTCAATGCTTTCGTTATTGACGACTCTGTGAACTTGTTACCAATTGCATGTTCGATCCTTTTCCATTGTATTTAGACTATCTGTGAAACTATGTGGCTTAGATATTTTATCGCCTGTTAGGATCATGGCATTTCACGGGCGCAGCTTGTGCTCGTGCGGCATCACGTCCAGATGTGAGCGATCGTCCCGCGGGAGCACTGGGGCTGTGATTCATGCCTAGCAGGGACGGCCGATTACCTGCGGAAGATCGGGGCGTGACATATTGGTATCAGAGCATCGGCTTTGCGTCTTTATACTTCTTATCAATTTTTTCAGTTTTGTAAGCTTGTTCATGGGTTATGTGCATACACTCTCTCTCGTTGATCTGTTAGGATATTCCATATAATGAGTCTAAATAATTTCAAAAATTGTATGTGATTGATATGATTGCTTGTACTGGATAGTTATACGATGACCCTTATTCTGACCTGTATTAGATCTTGTGGGAATAGACCCGTGCTAAAATTTGTAAGTTATGGACGGACCCGAATACCTATACATGATTACCCAGCTGGTTAGTGTGCGGAATGGAATATCGTTCAGACAGTTAGCTATGCACACAGCCTTTTGGCTAAGTTGTGTTGAATATCGCGTGCCAAGATCCTTTGGTGCGAGATAGTTTGCAAGCAAGATTGGGATATCGTTCAGATAAGGGTAAGTCAGACTTAGATTGGCAACCAGTAAAAATATTATCAGTTTATCGCTAAGGCGAATATAGAGAATCGTGCTTAAATTTTGGGAAATAGCTCGGATGATATTTCGTATCGGCAAATACAAATCAAATATGGTTTTCTTGGATGACTATCAACAAGAATATATATATATATATATATATATATATATATATATACGAGACTAAGATTTATCGTAACGATGCTTAGGTATCGCACAGAAAATTCTAAGGAACGACTTGGTGAATATGCTAGTGAATGATGCGAACACGATTAAGGATTTAATTGGGTGACTCAATTTTTGAGTTGTGTATGGATCATTTTGGAAATGTTCAAGTGAATTCATAGGTCTCATACCATAGTTGGTTTGAACGATTTGAGAATGTGTCAAAAAAGTGATAAGGCTTATATCGAATAGGGATTCAAGGTAATAAAATTAATATCTTGGTCAAGAAAACCTGGTGGATCATACGGACGATTTCAATTTGAATCAAATGAATTGAAACTTGAGTAGGATATCGCTCGAATAGAAGTTAGCCCGAGAATGAATATTGTGGTTCGATGAAAAAGGTAACCGATAACGGATTCGACCTAAAGTTTGAAAGAACGATCTTGAATCTAGTTCAAAAAGATAACCTTCAAAATCAGTCCCGGCCAAGAACGATTATCCTGCAGGAGCGCTGGCGTGGTGATTTTACGTCCGGCGGCGATGATCGAACTCACGGGAACATATTTGATGATTATTCCAAACGAACTCGATGAATAGAGCGTATCAAAAGTGGATAGACTTTGACTTGAGTATTAAACTTAGTTGTTTGAGGAATGCCAGAAGTAAGATTATGGATTTATCGAACAGTAACATTAAAGTTGGAAAATTTGGCTAGACGAATAATGATCACGGCATGAACGAACATAACTTGTTGGATTATATATATCTTGGATGGAGCAAAGTATAATGATAAGGTGTCTCGATCATTTCAAAGATAACCATAACATTCGACATTCTTGTCTTGTGCGAGCATAACTTTATGCTCGTACATGTGTCACACCCAGATTAGGACGATTATCCAGTGGAAGCGTTGGCATGGTGATCTCACGTCCAGCGAGGATGATCAAACTTGCGGGAGACCGGAGCATGACAACTGAAGGATCATCTTGACTAGTGGTTCGACACGATAGGACGAGTTTGGGAATATAAGTGAATCAGAAGTATTTCAAGGATGAGTTAGTCTATGTCACGTCCCGGTCCCGTAAGGGCCGATCGTCCTCGCTCAGTCCCTACGGAACCGATCGCCCTCGCTTGGACGCTATGCCATGCAAGCCTAAGTTGCGCTTGCACCAGGCATAGTACCTGCACAAGACACAAGTTAGACAAAAATATACATTTATAGAGGCACAAAATTCAAAATGCAGAGAACCAAAGTTGAACACATTTGATAGAAACACAAAATACTTTCTTTATTGAATACTTGAAAATTAGATTACAAAGTACTTGCTTGGCTGAGTTACAAAATATGCCATAGGTGGCTTACAACTCTTTTTACAAATCCAAAACTAGCCACAACGTCCACACATCATATCCTTTTAGTAGGACTAAAATAAATGCCTAACGGAAGAAGAGCTTGCACAAATGAGAGAAAAGCTAAGGAAGCAGCACGAGCACGGTTCGGCTGGATGGATGCGCTAACACTGGTTCAAAATGTTCGCCAAGCTCTCGCTATCAGAACTTGAAGATTTGCTCACAAACGTAGGTCGGTACTACCACATGTACTGGTGAGCGACCATGGCCAAACTCACCTAGAAATCAACATTAAGTAAGCATATCAAGCTAGCATTATTAGGTGATATTTTTAGTTATCTAGTTCCTTTTTAACAATTCATACAAAGAAACATAAACAATAAATTGAACCATGCACATGATAATTCTTACCCACGGCCGAACGGTTATCCCTGCAGCTGGCATACAAGTTAAACATAATTTGCATATATGAATAAATTTATGAATCAATCTTGGCATCAGGTGTTAGGTATGCAAGAAGGTAAACCTAGCATGCACCATAACTACATGATAGTCCCCTCCACAGGATTAGCAGTTGGGAGGTACAAGCCCATCTTACTAATAGACCTATACCCTCCCGTAAGTAAGGACTTCAAGCCTCAGGGTATCTAGATCTCTCCCAGGCCGAACGATCTCCAGTGCCCCATGAACTACTCGAGAGATAAACCTTGTGCACAAGTTGTCCTGATCAAATGTGTGAATGCAATTTCCTATCAGATAAATATGTTATCATGAAACTGATGAACAAGCAAGTCTATCTCTTTTTCTCATTTTTCTAAATTAAGTCAAAAGGTTTCCAGCAGTATTTCTCAATAAGCAGCATATGAGGGGCAGATAAGCGTTCATAATGTAACTAGTAAGGTAGCAGTTCTATACTTGAAGCATGCAATAATGTTTATTTTTATCTTATCTTGTTAGTGGGGCAACATTTATAAGTGAACTAGAGATTCTTTATTAAGACGTGCAGACTAAAGGATTCATCGAAGGGCCTAAGCCACTCACCGATTGAATCAAACGAGGGGATGGGGAAGCCTTATGCAACGATCACTCATTGGTTATACGTCCTAAAATTACAACAATACTTGGTTAGCATCCTTCGATTTTTTCCCTTACGATTCAAAAAAATGCGCAAGCGACAAAAGCGAATCATGGAAACCAAGTCATCGAAAGAAAGACAAAACACAAAGCAACACAAAACCAAGTAGCAAAACAACCAACAAAAACTCTTAGACTTATTTCAATAGAAGCCATTCCATCAATTTGAAGGGTTCGTTCATTGCATTTTGTCCGTGTTAATTTAGGGGTAAGGTTTCCCCAAGACTCGATTCTCAACCGAGTCAAAGTAACAAGTATTCCATAAGTAACCTGCTAGGAGCGGAGCATTACAGTCTAGAACCTGGAATAACACACTTGATGGTTTTATGAATGGATACATGAATCTTGTTGGACGACTTAGAGTTTATGATTGAGATTGATAATTGAAAATTGAATCATGGCTTAGTGGTCTAGACTTAGAATGGATATGGGTTCTATCAAATATGTTTGAGGAGATAAACTATACGAATTGCTAGGCTTATCATGCGACATGGATACATCATAGCTTTAACTGAACAGACTCGAACCCTGTACAAATGAACGTGTTAATGTGAGTAGGATAATCTGTGTTCGATGTTTAGAAATTTGAGTGAAACGAGCTTGGATAGAATATCCCATACAAATGAACAATGGTTTAACCTTAGGAATTGGGGCGAGCATCGTGCGACGAATTTGTACGATGAATCGTATGCTTGAACTTGTGCCTATGACCTTGTGAGATAACCTAGTAATTAGGCAGACGACCTATGCCGAGTGAAAGAACTTGTGTAACTTACTTTATAGTACTATTGCTTGAGCAAGCCATAGAACTGGGACAGCAAGACTTAGAATTTGACTTGGAACGGTAAGTGTGTGCTATGTTTGACACTGGTAGAGTGTACGATAGGACATGGATGCTAGTCGGTTGATCGGATAGATCATTCTTGATGGTAGTGCAATACTTAGTTTGAGTGAGAATGGAAATAACTTGGATTTTATTGACCATGTTGGAGGTATCATCATGATTCGTAAGATGAAAACCCTTGAGATTTTAGAAAGTAGCTTGTACGACTTTACTATCGTTAAGTCTTGTTGAATGCATATGTTTGAGGGATGCCTTGAACGTGTGCACAATCCAAGACTCAATGATATGTTGAACGCGAGTGCAAAGACTTCGTTATCGTAAAGTTGGTTGACATGCATATGTTTGAGGGATACCTTGAACGTGTGCACAATCCAAGACTCAATGATATGTTGAACACGAGTGCAAAGACTTCGCTATCGCAAAGTTGGTTGACATGCATATGTTTGAGGGACGCTTTAAATATGTGCACGATCCAGACTCACGATATGCTGATCTCGAATGCTAGTGCAAGTGAATACGTTAGATTCGCATTAACGAGTATAATAATTTGGATAAGTTGCCTCAGCCTTAGATAGTTATTCAAGATGGATTATAACGTACCCCGCGTTAAGCGATATATGTTCCATGCTAAGGCGCAGTAGAGACCGAGTCAGAGCTTGGATTGAATGATAGAGTCATTCAATGAGGCAGACCCAGCACACACGCGACACCGATTGCTATATTGAGATAGATTCGATAGTTTTTGATAGAACGGTTTGCGATTAGGAAGTCTCAAGGACGAGATTTTTTCTGAGTTGTGTATAATGTAATGACCCATTTTGTTCAAGCAGATAGCCGATTCAAACGGCGCAAGTGCAATGACCCGACCCACTTTGCTCAGCAAGAATACTCGTTTGAGGCAAATGATCCCAGACTTGGCCCTTCAGGAGTTCAGACTTAGACTTTCAAAGGCTCGCTCGGATTATCGCTCGACCGAGATGAATCATCGCTAAGGTGGGTGGCTACGATAAACTTATCTTTGCTTAGCCAATATACTTAAAATATGGACGATACATGCTAGTCGATAAGTGAATCACCCCTTGCATGCTAATAAAGAATACAGCGCACCGAGCTAAGGGAATAATCTCATCTTGTATTGCTTGTGTTAGAACATGGAAATAAAACTTGGCTTATAACATGGACCCTCGTATGCTACCTTAGCTTCATACAAGTAGATCCCGCTATGCCTCGAGTAGATCATTATATACTCTTCTTAGTGCACTGCTTCACTTATTTACACTCCTCACCTTATAAATTATGTCGCTCGATATGTCTCTGTACGGCTTCACTCCTCGCACTACCCCTTAGACCCGTGCTAAACGTAAAGGCTTATGTTCTAAGGTAGACTATACAATATGTTTCCTTATGCTTATGTTTTCACAAATGCATGTTTGCCTACTTACATTGTAGTTTGTACTCGTTGTCTCATTTCAATGCTTGTCACATAATTTTATACCACAATCAAGTAAATGCTATCTTGCCTTGCATTCATCCTATTCACCGAAAGACTATCTAATAGTCATTTCGGGAAAGTATGAACTTGAAAGTATCCAGGACCGATAGGTCGCCTAGGCATATCCGAACTAGGGGATTGCACCATATCAAGTTTAACTCTGAACGAGAATTATGTCAAGTAAAGCAAGAATCATAGCTCGTGGAGCATACTCATTCTGAACAAGAATCAAGAATTAACATGTCATGTCATGAATCTCGTGAATCTAAGACCCAAGTCTTGCATGTCGCGGACAACTTATGCATAAGGTATTCATATTCAGCTTCCTGCGGACGGTCATCGGGGCACCGGGGCCGATCCGATCTGGACGAAACTTCCTAATAGTCGTATGCTAGTGGGCAGCATGGAGTGAACCCCCCCTCCCTTGGCCTCGTGTTTTACTCTATACTGTCTCGGGCGAAGGTGGAGTGTAGTGACTCATACCTCACGCATCTAATATCGTCCCGAAACTATAACCCGTCATTTATGGCTATGCCAGTGACTCATGTTCATATAGATAAGTCATCCTCGCTTAGCAGCAATCCGCATGCGAGTCATTGCATCGTATCTGAAATCTGAATCACCTGAACGAATATGAGTATAACACACTTAGACATAATTGAACACTTGAACATCCATTGCGACACACCTGATTAATCCGTGTAACTCGTGCACCTGAAATATAACCTCGCTCATGACATTCGTATTTGCTTATGCATTTTCCTTGGATTTTATTATGTATATACTCATGCTTGGTTTAACTTGGTTTCCTTGGACAGGAAAGGACGAATGGTAAGTTGGTAAGTCTCACCGTATTCCTTTTATATCGTACGGCGCACTGCCACACGAGTTAGGCTTTTCATTATGCCATAAAACTGATCCTAAGGCAAGAATAGAAAGATAACTAATAGATGGTGCACGAAACCTATATAACGTGTTTGGATTTGTCGAGCGGACGAGAAGCCTCCCCACCAGTGCATTCATGTACTGATAACCCACCAGATTGCTTGCAGTGTGCGGAAGAACCTCGTTCGGTGCAAAAATCCCTTCGTGCGTGCTAAGGCATGGAGTTCGCTCTGGAGCCTTGGAGCGTTGCGTCCGGAGCTGAAGCGCATATACAAGATATAATATTGGAACATCGCCTATGTATCATTCCATACTTGTAGCCACTTGGCACACTTTTATTGTTTCAAGGGAGAGAGATGACTTGAGCGACTTGTAATCATGGTCTAGCGTCGCTTGTAACACTTGTTCAATATCAATAAAGTGCTAGTTTTACTTTTATACTTGTGTTATTCAATGCTTCCGCTATTGACAACTTTGTGAACTTGTTATCAATCGCTTGTTCGTTCCTTTTCCACTGCATTCAGACTATCTATGTGACACTGTGGCTTAGACATTTTATCGCATGTTCAGATTATCGTCTTGCACGGACGTAGCTTGTGCTCGTGTGACATCACGTCCAGATGGAAGCGATCGTCCCGCGAGAGCGATGGTGCGGTGATTCGCTCCTAGCGGGGATGGCCGATTACCTGCGGGAGATCAGGACGTGACATAAGATGGTCTTTGATATGAAAGTGAAAGAATTATTGGAAGTGGTATTTAAGCAAACACCTTATAAGTATGAATTTTAGGAAAAGAAGAATTGAGAGTCAAGGAGAGGGGCTTGCCTTGATTTTTTCCTTGATTAGAACAATCAATACTTGATCTCCCAGATTTTTTTCCAATTTATAATCTAGAATTTCAAAATATATAACCATATATATAGGATCTTAGTTTAGGTTTATACTTTGAAAACAAATAGGAGAAAATGGAAAGAAATTATACCAAGGAGGAAAAGTTATGGTAGTATGGGTGTCCGGTGGGTCCCTGGAGCTAGGTGGCCGGCGCGGCTGGCGCGCGTCAGCCGCTTACGCAGCAGCAGCAGCAGTCGCCGCTACAACACTAAAGTTAGTGGCAGCAGCAGCATAGTAGTAGTAGTAGTAGTAGTAGTAGTAGTAGTAGTAGTAGTAGTAGTAGAGGTAAGGAGGAGAGAAGAAGAGGGAGCGAGGGATTCGATAGAGAGGGAAAAGAAAAGGAAAGGTGAAGTGAAAGTAGGGGGAGAGGGACATTTATACTGCCTATCTATCAGAAATTCCACAGACACAATGATGGTTTCTTTGGTGTTGGAACACCCTTTTTTTACGCTTTTCGCGGAGGTCTGAAGTTTCCCTTCCCGTACCACACGTATAAGACTACTGATTCCTTCTCCACTTTAACCTAGTGTCACATAAATTGCTAGGTGTCCATGAAAAAATATGTAATTATATTATTTTTCTTGGGTATCCAAAAGCAAAATTCTAGGTTTAAGCTATTGTAAGGATTTTTCTAGGGTTGGAAATGAATACAGAGTATATATTGATTTTTTTTTAACAAAAAAAATTCACTTATAAAAAATATATTTAACCAAGTAATAATTATCTTAGGATTTATATTGAGGAATATGTTATGACAGCTTTGTCGCTGAATTAAGCAAATCCTGCAATGATTGAAGATTCTGACCGTTTCAGAATCTTAAGCTATAAATAGCCTCGATTTCTGAATTAACATGGGACCAATTTAGAATGCAGACGTCGGTTTTGTCCAACCAGGTCTTCAACACTTTGTACATCCCGTATTGCACATACTATCTTTTTTGTGATAGTTCTAAGATGTTCTCCTTGGGTCGACTATGTCATCGATGTCTCTAGTAGATGTGACATTGAAGAATAATTCATGAATCTCATATCTGAAGGAGAAAGAAAGTATAGTCTGCAATCGACATTTGGAGACTTAGATGTTTTGAAGCACTTGAGAGGTTTGAGGCCCTTGTATTTCGTATCTAATCATCAACAGAGCAAAGTGATTACACGTCGATCAAGCAGCCATCGAGACAAATTTCTCGAATATTGTATGTAAAAATATTTTTATTATATTTATATATCGTGCAATTTGTAAATCAAAAGATTCTTTTATACAAAAGTTTTTGAAAAAATTATGTTGAAAATAGTTGGTTGACCATGCTTTATAAAACTTAAAATTCAACATGTATAAGGCAATAAGTTGTTCATGCAATGTCCAAAAAATAAACAAATAAAGGTTATGTATATTAAATACCATAAACTTAAAGGTTTTTAAATTAGAGTTATTTGTATTTACCTTACAATTCATAATCATATCTCCAATACCTCCCCAATTGTTTTTTGGGGAGGGAAGGGGGGGGGGCAATACTAATTACAATTAACATGTTATAAATAATTGGAGGGTAGTGCTAATTAAAAAAAAATGGAGAGGTAGTAAAGATATGATTGTGGATTGGGAAGATAAATACAAATAACTCTTTAAATTATTGTGATATCATAAAAGTTTAAGCAACTTGATATTATAACTTTTGTTTTCTCACTTAAATACCATAAACTACGAATTCTCTACAAAACCATGCTAAAGTATGACCCAAAAGACCATAATGTTCATTGTAATAATAATCATAATAAAATTGACTCATTTTGAAACTTAGTTATTTAAAAATTAACTTTAATTATCAGTCTTGATATAAAATTATTTTTTAGAAAAATTTTATTACCTTAAAAGTACTTTATTAGTCCTAAAAGTGTATTGGAAAAAAACTTCTAACACTTGATTAATTCCTAAAAAAACCATGATACACTAATCAAAAAAAATTATAATCCCTAAAAAATTAAAACGGAAAAGGCATAGAAAAGGAAAAAAAAAACCCTAATCCCATTTTCCTCCACTACCATCTCTACGACCAACCTGCCCCATCACGACCTCCTCCTCTTCCCACCTCTCCGTCGTTGCTCCTATCCACCCTCACAACCGCAAAAGTAACAAATTGGGAAGTGGAATTTGATGTTGTGTTATTGTTACGGATACTTGGATTTGGCAGTACAAGGACAACAGGAGAGAGGGGGACAACGTTGGCGAGGGGGAAGATTGTCGGTGGCAGCAACATGCACTACTAGAAAAATCAGGATTAGCGAGGCATTTTAGCGACGTCAAAGAAAACGTCGCTAATAAAAGATAAATTAGCGACTCCATATAAAAATGTCGCTAGACGTCGCTAAATGGCGACATTTAGCGACGTTTAGCGACTTTTATTAAGATTTTAAAAGGTCAAGTCGCTATAAGTTCAATTAAGGTCGCTAAACGTCGCTAATTTGTCTAATTTAGCGACGTTTAGCGACGTATTTAGCGACGTATATATTAAAAATATTTATCAACGTGTTTAGCAACGTCTATGACGTCGCTAAAGTTTATTTTAGGGACGTTTTTATTTGACGTCGCTAAATATCGCTAAATTTTGGTTAATTAGGGCTCAGTTTCCCCCCCCCCCCCCATCTGTCGAAATTTTTGAAAGTTTTAAAAAACTTTCGATTTCTCCCACCCCCCCTCTCCGGCGATCGGCTCTCCACGGCGGCGGCTACTCCGGCATCCCCCTCCTCCTCCTCGATCTCTAGGTAAATCCTAACTCTCTCTCTCTCTCTCTCTCTCTCTCTCTCTCTCTATCTCTCTCTCTCTCTCAGGATACACATGTGATACTAACACAACACACATACTTGACAGACACGACACACACACACAGACACTGACACTGACAGACACACACGACACACAGACACAGATACTGACACAGACATTGACATGACACGACACACACACACACACACTGACACTGACACTGATCAGGACCTAGGATTAGGGTTAGGTTTTTTGACCTAGGGTTAGGGTTAGGGTTAGGAGCAACTATATTTATGTTAGATACCATTTTTTGCGTAATCTTTGCAATGCAGATATAATTAATTTGGTATTCTGAAAAAGTATGAATCAAGTGGCTGATATAATGACTAAACCTCTCAAGCAAGCTGCACTTGTGAAGCTTAGAAAAATGCTTGGAGTATGCTCTTCCAATGATGTTGTTCAAGGGTTAACAGAGTTTATCTTTAAACTATTTTATGCAAATATCAGTTTAAGGGAGGGTGTTAAAGAAATATTCTTTCATTTGTCCAAGTTATTAGGAATAATGGAGCATGTAGTAGATATAGCTCTAATATTTTAGGAATTGCTTAGTGAGTTTAGTATGTCAGTTCTGTTGAATTTTTGTCTTGGTTTTGTGGTTTAGTTTTAGTGGTTTGCATGCCACCAGTTTTTTTTTTTTTTTTTTGCCTATAAAAGGGTTATATTTGTATTTCAATAAAGACATAGTTTTCATCTTCTTACTATCTTTCCTCTTATCAAGCACTCCTTGCAGTGGTGGAGAACTAAAAGAATTATACATGTTTTTGGAGAATTTGAGTGGAAAAAACTAGGGTTGAGAAAAGATTTGAGGAAGAAGAAGATGAACTTTATTCAATTTGAATTTTTGGAGGAAAAGTTAGTTACAGCTAAATCGTAAGCACTAACTATTATATTCCATTTCATGCCCATTCTCGCTACACTCTCAGCTATTTATATTAACTAAGATTGAGGAGAGCTACAAAAGTAGTGTCAACTACTGTGGGGGTGGACAGGAGATGAGAGCAGTCATGATAAGCATATAATAGTGGATGTTGTAACAACCGCATACTTACTGCTATTGGGGGTATTGTTGATCAGTAGGTGATGTGCCTGGTGTGCACATCTGCTCTTGGCAGTCTTCGGGCCTGCACAGTTGTAGGCAAATGCAATTAAGTAATATTGGGGGATCGGGTTTGCCACAAATTTGGGTTAAGGTAAGAAATTGATTAAGTTAGAAAGTTCGGTCCACTGGATGGTGTGCACTGAACTCAGTGAGGATTGTGCACTGATTTTCAATCAGGTTAGTTAGTTAGATGATTGATGATGGTTAGTATATGGTGAAGGTTAGTGTCAGTTAGTTGTAAGAGTATGATAATTAGATATGACTTTTAGTTTGGTATTCGAATTAGAGGCCATGATGTAGTGTCAATTGTTAGTAAATGTTAAGTTATATGTTAAAGGGTGGTTAGTGTTACATGTTAGTTGGATATTGTTCTCAGTTTGTAGGTAAGTTAATACTTGATGACTGTTAGTTGATAGGTGTATATGTTAGTTTAAATGGTTAGTGTTACATGTTAGTTGGGTATTGTTCTCAGTTTGTAGGTAAGTTAATATTTTAGACTTTGATAAATGAAAGTATGTATTATATCAGTTATAATTTTTATAGTACGGTTAAGTTATGAAGTTAGGTGATAAACCATTGTATGTAATAATTTATATGATACATACTATCATTTTTGCAGAAGTATCTAGAAATGGATATGAATTACTATCTGCGTCATCGTTCGTGGATGTACAACCGCCATCCTGATGACATGTACGGTGTGCGAGATGAATTCATTGAGGGTGTACAGCAGTTCCTGCAGTTCGCCAAGGCGTTCCCTCAGTACATGGATGGTACCAAAATTAAGTGTCCGTGTGTGAGATATCGCAACAGAAAATATCATCCAGAAGTGAAAGTTACATATCATTTGTACTCGAAGGGCTTCACGCCAAATTACTATCAGTGGACCGCGCACGGAGAACTTGTATCTCTAGCATCGGAGTCGGAGCCCTATGTGGAACCGTATATGGATGTCCACGACCACGATGCTTACGATGATGGGTTGGTGAACATGGTTTATGATGCGGCGGAGCCTAGTTTTAATCTGGACAATTATGATACGGCGGGACCTAGTTTCAATCCGGACAATTATGATACAGCTGAGGAGGCACCGAATGCCGATGCTCCAAAGTTTATGGAGTTGCTGGAGAATGCAAGGACTCCACTATATTCTGGTTGTGAGGATCATTCATCATTGGAGGTGGTTACAAGATTATTGAGCATCAAGTCCGATTTTAACATGTCGCAAGAATGCTATAATCGACTGATCAATTTGATTATAGAGATCTTGTCCGATGGTGCAAAGTTGCCTAAAGACTTCTATCGATCTAAGAGGATGGTAAGATCGCTTTGGATGAGATACAAGAAAATCAATGCATGTCACAACGGGTGCATGTTGTACTACAAAGACGACAAGGATGAGGATGCGTACAGATTCTGTGGTGCTGATCGCTACAAGGCCACTGTTAGAGAAAAGTTTATCGGTGCAAGGAAGCCTACCGATTCGTTGCACTACTTGCCTTTGATGCTGCGGTTGCAGCAGTTGTTTATGGTTAAGGAGACTGCAGAAAACATGATTTGGCACAGGCAAAAACAGATCGAAGGAGTATTGGATCATCCATACGATGGAGAAGCATGGAATCACTTTGATCGAGAGTATCCACATTTTGCCGAGGAAGCGCATAATGTCAGATTGGGGCTCTCCTCTGACGGTTTTACCCCATTCAGATTTTTGGGCTCCCAGTATTCGTGTTGGCCTGTGATCGTCACTCCGTACAATCTACCGTCTTGGATGTGCATGAAGACTCTGTGTATGTTCCTAACCGTTATTATCCCGAGTCCGAACAATCCGAAGAGGAACATCGATGTGTATTTACAGCCTTTGATAGATGAGTTGAATCAGCTATGGAAAGTAGGTGCCAACACGTACGATGTTTCTAGAAAGCAGAATTTTCAGATGAGGGCAGCACTTATGTGGACCATCAACAACTTTTCGGCCTATGGAATATTATCGGAATGGAGCACCCATGGTCGTCTCTCATATCCGTATTGCATGGACCGTACTCAGGCTTTTCGTTTGAAACACGGAGGCAAACCGTGCTTCTTCGATTGTCATCGACAATTTTTGCCGAAGGATCATCCGTACCGGAGGAACCGGAATGCTTTTCGTACGGGAGTTGTGGAGAAGGCCAATCCACCGCCAAGGTGGCCCCGATACACGATATGGGAAGAGGTAAAAGATTTACCAAGTGTTATCGAAGAGCCTGCTAAGGGGTACAAGTGTGACGGATTTGGTCGCACCCATAACTGGACGAAGAGGAGTATATTCTGGGATCTGCCATTGTCACGCCCCAGTCCCAAAAATATGTAGGACTATGACACGTAAGCATGCCAGCCGCATGGATATGGCAACTCCAATATATGGAAACCAAATCCATACGTACGCTGTAATATGAATATAAAATCCACAAGTGGTATAAAATGAAATACAAGTCACAGGTCAAAATCTAAATCTCATCCACCAAAATCATATAGAAATAAATAACCAGTATCTATGAAACTAGATCTCAACAAGAAGTATCTAGGGATGATAGTTGGATGGAAACAAATCCACTACCAACTCAAATGGAGAAGTAAATACAATATAAGTACAACTCACTCAAACAATATGAGTACCAGCTACCAATCACGGCTCGAAGAGAAGACATCCACGAAGCATCTATATCCTTCCAAATCTGTGCTCCTGCAAATACTCAAGAACAGGTACACTGACAGCGGACCAGGTCCTCAGAGGGACATAACAAGTATACTTAAACACATGCCAATAAAGTACTGAAATAAATATCCAAAGGGGTCGCCTAACCGTCTAAGTGAATGCAGTTAAGAACAACTTTCCCTACAAGTGAGCTATCTGGCTGAAAACTGGAATTTGGCATGGTTCTCTTTTGAAGATCCAGGGGCCCAAAGGCACGTCGTCTTTTGAACGGCGGAGGCCCGCCAATGTATATATATGGGTCATCACCACCCGTATCTCCAGCGGAGAATCCGGGCGTCACAGAAAAAGTGCAAAGGAGCTCAAATGCGGTACTTGTTGTTCTCCCCACCCCATGCTCTAAGCATGTCACATCCATGACACGATTTGGTCCATAGCCTATTCTTAGTACCCTAGCCCAATCCTGCAACCAAACAAGTACAAGGATGGGACCACCGTACTATAATAAGCTATGTCCCTGGACCTCTAATAACTGCCAAGTCTACTAGCATGCAAAGTTTCTAACAGCAGTTATCCCTAACGCACGGCCCACACGTACCGATGATCAGTCAATACATGCGTCCGTGATCTATATGAGACTCACAACTCGTGTAAAAATATGTGTCACGGCCAAATGAACCTAATGATAGTATATGATAATGGGGTAGTCTCATGTACAGGGTCAATGCAATACATAAGTAAAAACATATCGCGACGTCACCGTCGCGAGCATTTTATATAACAATTAAAATATATGAACTAAGGGCAGAAAATAAAGATGCATGCAACATATGGAATGTAAATAACAGTACAATGGCAAGGTATACTTGCCTGGCAAGAACTGCAAAATGTCATGTCCAGATGTCCAATACACAGGACCAGAAGCTATGGCCACAGAACAAATATCTCCGGATGCTAAAATAAATATCACCAACGTTTTCGGAATGAGCAAAATAGCTAAAAAGCACATCCCTTTCGTCCAATTTGGACACAGGGGCAAAACGGTAATTTCGGGCAAAAGTGGGGTCCACGTGTGGCCCACTTTGCACCGAAAAGCGTGCCGAGGGTAACAGTCTCTAAATGGGATAAACTATGGGTCAAGTAACTCTAAATGTCAATACGAACCCAACGGTATGTCCAAATTTGGATTCCGATGAGCCGAACAAAATTTGGTCCAAAAAGTCAACTGTGGGACCCGCCAATTGGCGATCTGGTCAACCATCTCAGAAATGCGTGAAATTTGGATCACAGGACCAGCGCGTTACCACGAGTCCAGTGGCATAAGTTTCGTCGCAATCTGACAATCGTGCACAAAATACTCGCGAGTTCCACAAAAGTGGCGACACGAAATGTGTCCGCGGATACGGTCTGATTCCGGCGCGCACACGCGTCCGAATCAGTCCCCACAAATTTTCACGTGTCCCGTTATTCTGTGTGCACCATTTGGTACACTTGGCACACTGCGGGGCAGTCCCGGTTGGCGGGGCGCGCTCCGTTCTCCAACTTTTGGAAAACCGGAAAAAGTGGGTGCGCACAGTTTTGTGACGAACATAACTATGTCCACATCAACTATTAGCCTAGGGTTATAATACAGAAAATAAAATAGATCATGTAATCTACAGGTATCAAAAAGAATCACTGAATTCGGATCTCTGTGGTGGGAGATACGAACTCGACAATATGGGTGGTCAATCTGGAATTCTGCGATTGCAGAATTCCGTCTGTCCGTCCATTTTGGACGCTGATTTACACCTAGGGGCGCACGTTTTCCGAGGTTGACTATAAAACAAATACTGGAGAGGGTTGAGGGAAGATCATACCTATGAAAACGGAACATCGTTTGGATGAGCGAGTCAACGGAAAAATACGCCGGAGCGAAGGTGCCTCGAGTGGGAGACTGCAGTTCACGATGTCGGCGTCGACGGGATGATTGGATGGCTTGGGGAGACTTCTCTGGCTGTGGTGACGGCTCTAGATGGGAAGAAGAAGTCTGGAGTTTCTAGGTTAGGGTTTTTGAGAGCTTATTATATATATATATATATATATATATATATATATATATATATATATATATTAAGAGAGAGAGAGGAAGTTGGGTCCGCGGATGACTATCCGCTGAAGGCCGGGTGAAGCGGATTAAAATGGGCGGTTCATTGCATGCAAGGTTCTGAGGGCTCGGGTACAAATGCTAAGGAGTGGGCTTTCCATGCATGCAAAGTTGCTGGAGAGAATTCTTAAGGAACTAAGTATCATAAGTAGAAGACTAAATAATATTATTATTATTGTTATTGTTATTATTATTAGTATTATTATTATTTTTTCTTTTCCTTTCCTTTCTTTAAATATATATATATACATATATATATATTTTAATATATATATATATATATATATATATATATATATATATTCACACATAAGAGAATTTATATAATAGGGTATTGCACATCGTTAGGCTAGCAACTGCTCAAGGGGTCTCCTACATGGAATAAATTCCGAAAAATTCCTGAAGGTCCCATAAGTCATCTAAGTGTCCGAACACCTAACATAAAAATTATAAAAAATATATTTCTCCTATTTGGACCTAATTACTACAATTTAATTAATAATAAATAAAAGGGTTTATACGATTTCTAGGAAGGGGTTTTACATTCTACCCAACTTGTAAAAATTTCGTCCTCGAAATTAAAATTAAGCCACAATAGAATGCAATGATGGTATAAGAATTGCATTGTTTAAAATGCAAGATTAGGTTTAAAGGGGTGGGCGATGTTGCACGTTGCACATCATGAAAAAAATCTATATGAGCGAAAAATAGGTTTCTTCATGTGTCATGTCCAATTGTGTGGACACATAAATGCCCTTTTGCATAAAAGCGTCCAACAATTGGAAGGTTGCACAAAGATGAGAATTGGATGATGGGCATGTCTAGGATAAGGGTGTAGAATTTGTAGGAAGGCAGTGGCTAGTGTAGTGCTCCAATTATCGGAGCACGGTAAGGCGTGTCAAGTGATATCATGTTATAAACTAAATAAAAAATACCGTGTTCTATTTCTAAGTGGATTCGTGCTAGCCTCAGTCTCACTATCTAAGCCGAGTGGGTCAAATTCTTAGGTGAGGGGTTCACAATCTGCCGAGCTTAAAACAATGTCGTCCTCAAAATTGAAATAAGGCAGAATCGGTTAATCCTTTATGTACAACAAGGCAAGTCAGTCGCAATCTTCTTGCGATAACTAAAATCCTAATCATATCCATTGCAATCATTTCTAGGTTAGGATGACCACTGCTCTGATCAAAATTTAACCTATGGTTATCTCTTCTCCCCTTGTTTCAAATTATCCATATCCACATAACATCTCCAAGATTTACATACTCATATAACTTTTATCTCACGATCTCTAACTATCATAATCTCTTTTAGAAGTGGTTTGAGTCCAATATATTCCCATTTTCACTTATAAAATTTTGTATGCCTCAACTCTTTAATTCCATTCACATCCTCATTATTTCAAATAGGTCGTCCAACCAAAATTTTAATTCTTAATTCAATTCACCAAATTAAAAAATAATTTAAATGCAGTCCACCAATATTCAAGTCTGAGATTCTATATTTATCCTCTAAATTCAAATTGGTGATTCTACCTTCATTGTTCAAAAAACTTAACTCATGCACTTAAGGTATAAATATTTGGTCCTCAATATCAATTCATTGATCCTCATCATCTTAGTCATCCTTCTAAATTTCTCAAAATTACAATGGCTTGAACCTCTCCCAATCTAGTTTTACTCGATCATAATCTAAAAGAAATTCCTCCTGAGTTGACAATGCACTACTACCCAACTTAGAATTTACCCACTTATCACCTAAGACTATATACCTTAAGAAATATCCCTTAATTTATTTACTCATGTCGTTCAATCCTCGAAACTTCAACGCCGATCATATCACATATGATATGTCCTTAATTGCGAAAGAATAATCCTCAAGTATGTGATCGGCCTATGGGGTATATCTAGTACTCTCTGTGTATCAAACTTTATACCGAGCACGAGGTTTCGTCTTTCCGAAATAGGGGAAGACGAAGATCAATAATAAAGAGTTCAAGGGCAGCGTAGTAGAATAGAAGTATTGGGATCAAGGCGTTTAAAGAATTCAATTGGGAATTGTCAAAGCAGTTGTGGATTGAAATCCTATTTTGGTAGTTCCTATTCACATGCTCGTATTAGTACGGTCATGTAACCGATACGATATGTCAGACATGTCTAGGGCAAGTATATTCGTCTACTAATCACTACATATCTCAATCCACGTAAAGTAGCGTTACGAAGGGCGAACCAAGCGCACTAAGGCTAGCTAGACCCTAATACACTGGTTCTGAAATGTATTAGTGTAGTACTCCAATAATACATGTCATGAACAAGCTCGATAAAGAATAAGCTTGCAAAACTAGGCTATAATAGCAGCATAAGTCAAGGTAGTACAAAGATTATAGATACGCTGGATTATGATGAGAGAAGTTACAAATAATTCAAGTTTGCAAAAACAAAACAACATAAGCAACAATAACAAAAGACTCTACAATCTCTACAGTTATCATATTAATTCCTTGTCTAAGTCGATAGTCGACAAAGTAGGGGTATGAGCCTCTAAGTTCTATAGTCTGGATAAACACTATCATCTTATGTTAGCATACAATTACTGCCATTCAGTTACACTTCATCAATGGATCACAAGAGCTATATGATACTAGGTGGTGAGGTATACTACCCAACTTATAAGAATTAACTAATACGGTGACAGTCTTAAGAGGGTCCTACACAATAATCTTGCACATGTAAATAAAACAGAAACTCTCTATTAGGGTATATGAGGAAATATCTTGGTATTGATTAGGATATCCTTTTTATGTAGGTAATGGTCATCCTAAGTCTTAGTCATAGCACTTACAAGCAAGTGTCGATGGTAAGGATAGAAGAGTTACTGGCCGTCAAGGAGGAAGGGTCTAACTTGTATCGAGGTGAGGGTACAAATTACACGATTTAAAAGCTAAGGGTTAATCATTGGTCACAATCTACAAAACAACTTAAACTTATCAAGTTCTAACTACCAAGCATAAAAATTTCACACTCAAGGCTACAACTACAAGCCTAGCAAACTATGAGCCCTTAACAAAGAATAAAATTACTTGGCCTACTATCCGAAGTGTCAGATGGCACGAGTTGAAAGATGAAGAGAAAAAATGTAATTAGCCGTCGCAAAATAGCGAGCGCTATGGTCGCAGGGAAACAATATATAAAATAAAGATAGAGGGCTCTAGATAGCATCATGGTTCTCTAAGGGGAGTGGGGTGTTAGTTGCTATATTCGGGGTATGATCAAGGGAGAAGTGTTGATTACATTCCTCTAGGCTTCCTAGGGTGCTGTCTACTAATAACAAGATAATGACATAAGTTTATAGTTCCAATATCATCTAACTATGAAGGTTAGGTTCAGTCCAAACATTAAGTTTTGTTTTCTATGGGTTACTCAATGCTAGGGGCAAACATTATGGTAGCCTTCTAACTAACTCTAGTAGTGTCTATACTACTCTCAAGTCCTCATAATACATCCGGATAGTGGTAAACCAATTCTAAAGGTAAGGAATTTTAGGGTTTACTAGATATTCTAAACTTAGTGGTGTCTCTATATTCTCGTTGTATTCTAAATAGGTGTGCTACTCTAATTATCATCTAACAACAGGAACTTCTATATTCTAGGAGAAGGCTATACTTAAAGAATTATTAGGGAAGTACAGGAATCAAGCAAGATACAATTGTTCAAATAGAACAGATAGGAGGAAGATGAATCATAGTCAATGTGAATGAGATCCTATATTCTAGTCCTAGGTGCAGGCTTGCTCGGCACAGTAACGTAACCGAGACAATATGCTCTTGACCTGCATGGGCCACCACAAAAACATGTCATGCCCCAGTCCCAAAAATACGTAGGACTAGGATACGTAAGCATGCCAGCCGCATGGATATGGCAACTCCAATATATGGAAACCAAATCCATACGTACGCTGTAATATGAATATAAAATCCATAAGTGGTATAAAATGAAATACAAGTCACAGGTCAAAATCTAAATCTCATCCACCAAAATCATATAGAAATAAATAACCAGTATCTATGAAACTAGATCTCAACAAGAAGTATCTAGGGATGATAGTTGGATGAAAACAAATCCACTACCAACTCAAATGGAGAAGTAAATACAATATAAGTACAACTCACTCAAACAATATGAGTACCAGCTACCAATCACGGCTCGAAGAGAAGACATCCATGAAGCATCTATATCCTTCCAAATCTGTGCTCCTGCAAATACTCAAGAACAGGTACACCTGGCAGCGGACCAGGTCCTCAGAGGGACATAACAAGTATACTTAAACACATGCCAATAAAGTACTGAAATAAATATCCAAAGGGGTCGCTTAACCGTCTAAGTGAATGCAGTTAAGAACAACTTTCCCCACAAGTGAGCTATCTGGCTGAAAACTGGGATTTGGCATGGTTCTCTTTTGAAGATCCAGGGGCCCAAAGGCACGTCGTCTTTTGAACGGCGGAGGCCCGCCAATGTATATATATGGGTCATCACCACCCGTATCTCCAGCGGAGAATCCGGGCGTCACAGAAAAAGTGCAAAGGAGCTCAAATGCGGTACTTGTTGTTCTCCCCACCCCATGCTCTAAGCATGTCACATCCATGACACGATTTGGTCCATAGCCTATTCTTAGTACCCTAGCCCAATCCTGCAACCAAACAAGTACAAGGATGGGACCACCGTACTATAATAAGCTATGTCCCTGGACCTCTAATAACTGCCAAGTCTACTAGCATGCAAAATTTCTAACAGCAGTTATCCCTAACGCACGGCCCACACGTACCGATGATCAGTCAATACATGCGTCCGTGATCTATATGAGACTCACAACTCGTGTAAAAATATGTGTCACGGCCAAATGAACCTAATGATAGTATATGATAATGGGGTAGTCTCATGTACAGGGTCAATGCAATACATAAGTAAAAACATATCGCGACGTCACCGTCGCGAGCATTTTATATAACAATTAAAATATATAAACTAAGGGCAGAAAATAAAGATGCATGCAACATATGGAATGTAAATAACAGTACAATGGTAAGGTATACTTGCCTGGCAAGAACTGCAAAATGTCATGTCCAGATGTCCAATACACAGGACCAGAAGCTATGGCCACAGAACAAATATCTCCGGATGCTGAAATAAATATCACCAACGTTTCCAGAATGAGCAAAATAGCTAAAAAGCACATCACTTTCGTCCAATTTGGACACAGGGGCAAAACGGTAATTTTGGGCAAAAGTGGGGTCCACATGTGGCCCACTTTGCACCGAAAAGCGTACCGAGGGTAACAGTCTCTAAATGGGATAAACTATGGGTCAAGCAACTCTAAATGTCAATACGAACCCAATGGTATGTCCAAATTTGGATTCCGATGAGCCGAACAAAATTTGGTCCAAAAAGTCAACTGTGGGACCCGCCAATTGGCGATCTGGTCAACCGTCTCAGAAATGCGTGAAATTTGGGTCACAGGACCAGCGCGTTACCACGAGTCCAGTGGCATAAGTTTTGTCGCAATCTGACAATCGTGCACAAAATACTCGCGAGTTCCACAAAAGTGGCGACACGAAATGTGTCCGCGGATACGGTCTGATTCCGGCGCGCACACGCGTCCGAATCAGTCCCCACGAATTTTCACGTATCCCGTTATGCTGTGTGCACCATTTGGTACACTTGGCACACGGTGGGGCGGTCCCGGTTGGCGGGGCGCGCTCCGTTCTCCAACTTTTAAAAAACCGGAAAAAGTGGGTGCGCACAGTTTTGTGACGAACATAACTATGTCCACAGCAACTATTAGCCTAGGGTTATAATACAGAAAATAAACTAGATCATGTAATCTACAGGTATCAAAAAGAATCACCGAACTCGGATCTCTGTGGTGGGAGATACGAACTCGACAATATGGGTGGTCAATCTGGAATTCTGCGATTGCAGAATTCCGTCTGTCCATCCATTTTGGACGCTGATTTACACCTAGGGGCGCACATTTTTCGAGGTTGACTATAAAACAAATACTGGAGAGGGTTGAGGGAAGATCATACCTATGAAAACGGAACAGTGTTTGGATGAGCGAGTCAACGGAAAAACACGCCGGAGCGAAGGTGCCTCGAGTGGGAGACTGCAGTTCGCGATGTCGGCGTCGACGGGATGTTTGGATGGCTTGGGGAGACTTCTCTGGCTGTGGTGACGGCTCTAGATGGGAAGAAGAAGTCTGGAGTTTCTAGGTTAGGGTTTTTGAGAGCTTATTATATATATATATATATATATATTAAGAGAGAGAGAGGAAGTTGGGTCCGCGGATGACTATCCGCTGAAGGCCGGGTGAAGCGGATTAAAATGGGCGGTTCATTGCATGCAAGGTTCTGAGGGCTCGGGTACAAATGCTAAGGAGTGGGCGGTCCATGCATGCAAAGTTGCTGGAGAGAATTCCTAAGGAACTAAGTATCATAAGTAGAAGACTAAATAATATTATTATTATTGTTATTATTATTAGTATTATTATTATTTTTTTTTTCTTTTCCTTTCCTTTCTTTAAATATATATATATACATATATATATTTTAATATATATATATATATATATATATATATATATATATATATATATATTCACACATAAGAGAATTTATATAATAGGGTATTGCACATCGTTAGGCTAGCAACTGCTCAAGGGGTCTCCTACATGGAATAAATTCCGAAAAATTTCTGAAGGTCCCATAAGTCATCTAAGTGTCCGAACACCTAACATAAAAATTATTAAAAATATATTTCTCCTATTTGGACCTAATTACTATAATTTAATTAATAATAAATAAATAAAAGGGTTTATACGATTTCTAGGAAGGGGGTTTTACAGCCATATTGGAGCACCAATCTGATCAGACATAACCTTGATGTCATGCATATCGAGAAGAATGTATTTGATAACATAATTAATACTGTAATAGAGGTAAAGGGGAAGACGAAAGATAATCCGAAGCCCAGGTTGGACTTAGAAGAAATATGTAGACGTCCTGCATTGCATTTGATAGAGGAGGGAAATGGAATGTTAAAGCAACCTAAGTCAGTTTTCTCACTGGAGAAAGAGGATAAAGGTAGACTTTGTAGGTGGATTCAGGGTCTAAAGTTTCCAGACGGGTACGTGTCGAACTTGAGAAGATGCGTCGACCTCAAGAAGAACAAACTGGCGGGTATGAAGAGCCACGATTGTCACGTATTCATGGAGAGGTTAATTCTGATTGTATTTCGGAAATTTTTATCGCAGGTCGTTTGGGACCTGTCACTACCACTTCTCCATGTAAGGGTATTTCTGTAATTTAACTATTTTAAATAATTATGTATTAAATTATTTGCTGAGTTTTATAACTATTATATTATTATTAGGGATATTGATTTTAGGTCAACCCTAGAATGCTTTAGGGCAAACCCTAATGACCAAACCCTAATGTGTAAACCCTATTCTAGCGAAACCCTAGAATTTTAAAATTAGGGTGAACCCTCAATACTCTAGCAGACCTGAACCTGAGTCCTTCAGGTTCTACATGAGAGGGTCAGGGGGGGGTTTAGTCTAAAAGCTGTTCATAGAAACCCTAAAATCAGGTTAATATAAATAGGAAGCCTCTTCCTAGGCTATTCTTCACGTAGAGAGAAAGGAAACCCTAGCCTCCACAAGAGAAACCAATTCCCCACCCCATTTTCGAGATTTGACCTAGGGCTCCCATTTTCTTCTCCTCCAACGCGAGGAAAACAAGGAACGTGGGCCAGGAAGCCTTGGAGAAGCCATCCCTGCAGGTGAGAACCCTAATTTTCTTCATTAAATTTCTGTTTTTAGATGGTAATGGCCTTAGGAACCCACCACCTGTGTGTAGTTCGAATCTTAGGGTTTTGATTAGTGTTTTGGTGACCCACATAGGTTTTCCCCAATTCTTCATGAACCCTAACCCTAAGTATACGTAGGTAGATCGATTTCATCCCATGGGTGTTGGTTAAACTCGATTTTAGGGTTTTAAGATGGGTTCATGAGAGTACTAGGTGAAACTCTATTTCCACATGTTAGGTGTTTGTTGTAATGCCAAGATGGTTTACCTATCTAATCTCCTCTAATGTAGTTTAATTTGATGTTGATATATATATGCAATGTGTAGATGTGTTGTTGTTTTGATTCCTGTGGAGTCGAATGTTGTGGGCTGTGGTGTGAATAGGAAATTCAGGGCAGTGGGTGATCGGGATATCACTGTGTGCTCTGCACTTTGGGTTCACTGTGCAGTCGGGGAGGACTGTGTTTTACATCAGTGTGCATTGGGGTATCCTTGAGTGTAGAGTCTGAGTATTAATGTGTATGTAGAGTTGGTATCAGTTTTGTCTTGGGAAATTCTGTGCTGTGTGCACCGAGGGGGAGGAAATCTTTCCTGTACACAGTCGGGTTTTGTGGGTAGTTCTGTGCACAGTTGGATTTCCTGTGCTGTGCATCAGTGTTTAGGGTGTTAGGTATTAGTGTATCCAGATCAGTGAAGCCACTGTGGTTTAGTTGTGTAGATACCTATATGTGCAGTGACTTGGGGTTGTATCTGTGTCTCAGGTACTGTGTCAGTCTATGGTTAATATGTGAGTGTAAGATTTGTACTAGTGTGTGAGAGGGACAGTGAGACCTGGGGGTTTGTTGCAGTGCACCAATTGCACTATACTGGAGTTAAGTACTCAAGGCAGTAGTTGAGATGGGGCTGTATGTCGAGTCTAGCTGTGAGTTCTTCAATGTATTAGTGATCAGTCCTTAGAGTTATGTGTTCAGTATCAGTAGGATATCAGTGTGTGTGTCTTAGTATCCCAGTATGTGTGCATTCAACACCTGTGTATTGTGCAGTGAGTGTAACTAGTGAGTGTGTGATCTTGAGTACTAGTTAGAAGTGTCTACCTATGTGTACTAGCATGTGTATAAATGCCTGTGCACTAGTAAGTAGTTAGGGGTGAGTGAACAATTGGGTAAGGTACAGAGCATAGAGGGTCAGTAGGTTCCTTAACAGTGCAGTGAGGAAACTGTGTTGCTGTGAAGATGAGTATCAGTAGCTACTTAAAGCCATGCCTGTGTGAGTGATCAAGGATTCACACTGCCTGTTGATCCTGCCAATAGCCCTATGTTTGTTTCTGTCCAGGCACCTAGGTATCAGTAAGAGGTTGATAGATTAGGGGGTCTGAACAGTTCAGATTTTAGTATCAGATTTCTGATACTTAGTGTCATCAGGTTGTGTAGTTTCTGTATTCAGTGATTCAAATATGTAGTCAGTGTGTTTATCTACATGTGTCTGTGTGTATAGCTTATGTGTAGGTGTTACAATCTCAAGTAGATAGTGAAGTTAGAAATCACATATTACTTGGTAGTTGTTTCTATGTGTATTGTCTTATGTACACATATAAGTGTATTAGTGAGGTGTGTTAATGTACATTAGTGTCAGTTAAATCTGTGTAGCAGTTTGGTGTAGGAGATGTATCAGACTTGGGAAAAGGGGTTTCACAACTGTGCATGCTGTGTAGATGTGTTAATAGGTATCAGTAAAAAGGGATGTGAAATTCAGTGCAGAAATCTGTAGGTAGCAGTACCCTGAAACTGTATGTGGATGAGATTTCAGTGTATTAGATAGCTATGTAAGTACCTGTGTACCAGTGAACAAAATGTGAGTTTCAGTATATTAGTGTGTCATAGTGTATTAGTATAAATTGTAGTGTGTGTGAGTGATTTGCAGTGTGTGTGAATTTAGTGTGAAGTATAGTGTCCCAGTTAGAACAATGTATCAGTGTAGAGTTTAAAGTATCAGTAAGGTAAGGTGGTTTGGGCTATTGGGTTGAACCTTGGTGTCAGTTAAGATATGTAAGTTATTTACACTAATAGCATATAGTATAAGAAATAGTAACTAGTTTCAGCAAGATACCAATATACCACACTATATGAGTTATATATATAAGGATAACACCTAGTATAATGAATAATCTAATATTGGTAAGTATAGAACATATAATATAGTGTATTAACTAGTATTAGTTAACAATAGCTAGTATGAACCTAGAAGCAAGGTATTGACTAGTTTTGACCAAAAGCCTAGAGTTGACTCAGTTGGACCTAGTATTGACCAGTAAACCTTAGACATGGCCTAGAAACTTCGTTTTTAAATTGTTAAGCATGTTATTCTTTTAATTCATTAATTAACATTGAATTTCCATAAATAGGTCATTGTGATTCCATTTTGGACCTCGATCCTCACACTCTGCTCAGGACTACAGGCGAGTACATTCTCTGACAGTTTTCATGGTTGATTACTTCTATAAATTGTAGTGTATTTCATACTTGATTCCGACACTACGGATACACGGGTTAGCACCCTAGATCCCCATCATGAGGAGTCGTGATTGGAATCCATCGTGCTAGCTGGGGGATGGGAAACTATTAGTAAATTATGTGATCATATCCAAACATTATATGCACCATAGCTCACCCCACTTCTCACGTCGGGTGCGGCCTGACCACTTATATGCTCCATAGCTGTTATATATGATTAGCCTGACCACTATATGCACCATAGCTAACCATGCGGTTAGCCTGACCTAAAAGAATCATAGCTAATCATATATAATCAGCCTGATCTAGTCCCAAGCCGATCACATAATAAACTGATATTTCAAACACTTAGCTAGATGTTTTATCTTTATTCAGATTTACCTGTTCTAGCAGTCACTATTTATTGCTCATTGCTAGATGCTTATTGTCTATTTTATTTCTTCAGTACTTCACATGTTCAGCTTTTATTTCCATCTTGTATCTTTTACACTGTTTATAGATTTTGTCAATTTAATGAAACTGCTGTTAGTGCTTGTGCTTCGCTCCAATCCTGACTGGATAACAACATTTTCAGAGAACCTGGAGGACTTTTGCCCTACTTATTACGGTCCAGGAATAGAGGAGGATTTCACCCCAGAAATCCCAGAGGAGGTGCCTATCCTAGAGGAGAACTTGCCTGCCCATGTTTAGATTATTTTTCTGCACTTATTATTTTAGACTGAGACTGAGATGTATTTATCTTATTTGCGACTTTGTGAGGTCATTTAGACCCGGGATTTGAGTTGAACTTCTTGTGGTTGGTTTTAATAGAACTCTTTTCAATTCTCATCGTGCCATTATGTTTATAGTTGTGATTGAGTATATTATAGAACTGTGATTTATTTATCTTTGTCCTCCGTACGGAGTTGAGACTATTGACAGGATATACTATGTTTGTGACCTAGACAGCGTTCTACCGCCGATGCTGCGGCGTAGGCTGGACGTACCCACGACTCATGCCCAATTTCCGGGTGCGGGTCGTGACACGTTTTTAGTGGTGGCCCATGCAGGCCTAGTCTGTGGTCTCTAGTCATAGTCTTAGACTGTTTTAGGAAATAGGAATTAGGCCAAAGATATGCTCAATCACAATTAGGAGATTCTGATTCTTATAATACTACTCTTAATGATTATTTCCTTTAGAAATTTTCTGTCCTTCCTTGATATCATATCTATTGCCTTAATTGAATCTTTCGGTCTGTCTTCAGGATGCCGCCAAGAAGGTCCCAGAGACTCGGAGCAGCAGATTCAGAGAGTTCTGCCACCTCTCGCGCTGCCGGACAGACATCAGCAGCACCTCCTACATCTCCAGGACAGGTGGGAGTGTCTGCAGCATTCGGGGGTCCTCCACCACCAGTCCAGAGGGTCCCCACAGCTACGACGGCACCACCACCTCCACCACCACCAGCTCAGCATCCAGGAGGTGTGCCCGTCGATGGAGCACAGATGTTCGCCTTGATACAGGGCATGGTCGATGCCCAGAGGACGTCGGCAGAGGCCCAGAGAGTGCAGGCTGAGGCACATCAGGCCCAGACGGAGATGATGAGGGTGAACATGGAGAATGCTCACCAAGTGGCTCTCCAGGCTGTGGAGAGAGTCACTCAGCAGCAGCAACAACCTGGTCAGCAACAACAGAGGCCGGGCACCATTGTGGACTTCAAGAGGATGATGCCTCGGGAGTTCAAGGGGACAGAAGGGATACTCTACGCCGATGACTGGCTAGAGGACATCGAGAGGAACTTGCGTTTGGCGCAGATTCCAGAGGCGCTCCAGATCGAGGCCGCTGGCAGCCAGATGTTCGACATTGCCTTGACGTGGTTTCGCACGGAGCCGAGACTCTTGCGCGGGGGACTCACTTGGGAAGCTTTCAAGGAGCTCTTCAAAGAAAAGTTCTTTCCTGATGTCGCACTGGGAGCTTTGGAGAGTCAGTTCCATGACTTAGCCCAGGGGAGCTCGTCCGTCGACGAGTATGCCGCGGAGTTTAGCCGTCTGAGCCGCTTCGCGCCGTCGATGATTAGAGATCCGGGGGACAGGGCCCGGAAATTCAGAAAGGGGCTGACAAGAGAGATCAAGTCTCGCACGTCGGGACGTCGCACAGCTACCTATGAGGGCATATTGATGGATGCACAAGTAGCCGAGGATGACTTGGACCTCAGACCCAAGAGGGGACGCGATGTTACCGGAGGGGCAAATAGTAGTGCGGGAACAGGCAAGCGTCCACACTTTCAGCAGCAGCAGAGGCACTTTCAGCAGCAGCATCAGGCACCAGCCCGAGGGCAGGTCCAGCAGCAGCAACAGAGACAGAACCAGCCCGCCATCCAGTGTGCGTACTGCGGGAAGATGGGACATACTAGAGATATCTGCAGGCATAGATTGGGCTCATGTTTGTCCTGCGGATCGACGACACATCAGCTGAGGGATTGCCCTACCATTCGGACTCGTCCAGGTCAGGGTGGAGCAGCCGCCCAGAGAGGACCAGGCAGGGTACCTACCGTACCAGGAGGCCAACAACAGAGGGGACCACTTCCACCGCAAAATCAGAAGTTCGCCCAGCATCAGCAGCAGAGAGGTGCACCCCAGGGGCGAGCATACGCCATGGCAGTCGAGGAGATCGAGCCAGCAGGAGACTTGATCACAGGTTCGGTTCTTCTCGATTGTATTCCTGCATTTACCTTATTCGATTCTGGCGCTTCCCATAGTTTTGTGTCTGTATCATATGCACTTCGACATCATTTAGACACAGAACCACTAGCTAGGACTTGCAAGATCATGACTGGTGGAGGTATTATCCTAGTCCGTGATCACTGCAAGGACCGGAGAGTATCAGTAGGAGGTCGAGATTTGAGCGTGAGCTTACTTGTCATGCCACTTCCGGGGTACGATATTGTACTCGGGATGGACTGGTTGAGTAGGCATCATGCTACTATAGATTGTTATAGAGGCAGAGTATTGTTCAGACCACCAGGAGAGCCGGAGTTTGAGGTCGTCAGAGCAGCAGCGGAACAGAGCAAGAGCACATTTTGCGGAGCCAGGGCGGAAGAAGAGGAGTTGCCACATCCTCTAATAGCGGAGTTCCTGGATGTATTTCCAGAAGAGTTGCCAGGCTTGCCGCCAGACAGAGATGTCGAATTCTCTATAGACTTGGTTCCAGGAGCGGAGCCCATTTCACAACATGTCTATAGAGTCAACAACAGCGAGCTGGCAGAACTGAAGAAGCAGGTTGAGGAGCTGCAGGATAAAGGCTTCATCAAATCCAGTTCATCACCATGGGGAGCTCCGGTATTGTTCGTACCGAAGAAGGACGGCACGGTGCGCATGTGCATTGATTATAGAGCTTTGAACAATATCACTATCAAGAACAAGTACCCGCTGCCGAGGATAGATGATCTTTTTGACCAGTTGAGCGGGGCGAGGGTGTTTTCGAAGATTGATTTGAGGTCAGGCTATCACCAGGTGAAGGTGAAGAAAGAAGACACGCCGAAGACAGCTTTTCGGACCAGATACGGCCAGTTTGAGTTCATGGTGATGCCGTTTGGTTTAACCAATGCACCGGCAGTATTCATGAACTTGATGAACAAGGTGTTCCACCAGTACCTTGACAAGTTCGTGGTGGTGTTCATCGACGATATTCTGGTGTATTCCAAGACACCGGAGGAGCACGAAGAGCACCTGAGATTGGTCTTAGAGACTCTCAGAAGGGAGAAGCTGTACGGGAAACTCTCTAAGTGTGAATTCTTCCTTGACAAGGTCGAATTTCTTGGGCATGTGGTATCGGGTGACGGAATCTCGGTTAACCCACAGAAGATCAAGGCAGTAGAGTCGTGGGCTACCCCCAGTTCGGTAGCTGAGATCAGGAGTTTTCTCGGGCTAGCAGGATACTACAGGAGGTTTGTACAAGACTTCTCCAAGATTGCAGCACCGATGACCAGACTGACTAGGAAGGACGTGGATTTTGTTTGGACAGAGGAGTGCCAGGCTGCATTTGATGAGCTGAAGAAGAGGTTGACGACAGCTCCAATTTTGACGTTGCCATCAGGGACCGGTGGTTTTACCATCTACAGTGATGCTTCAGGGAAGGGTCTGGGATGTGTTCTTCAACAGCACGGGAAGGTAATTGCCTATGCTTCCAGGCAGTTACGCCCTCATGAAAAGAATTATCCCACCCATGACTTAGAGTTGGCAGCAGTTATTTTCGCTCTAAAGCTGTGGAAACATTACCTGTACGGAGAGCGTGTGGAGATCTTCACAGACCACAAGAGCTTGAAGTACGTATTCACACAGAAGGAGCTGAACATGAGGCAGAGGAGGTGGTTAGAGTTGATGAAGGACTTTGACATCTCATTGCAGTACCATCCAGGGAAGGCCAACGTAGTCGCCGATGCCTTGAGCAGGTATCCGATGGCTATGTACTTGACAACAGACAGGCATTTGTTGGCTGATTTAGAGAGCTTGGAGATTGAGGTGTTAGTTCCCGGCACTGAGATTCAGATGTGGGGATTGCAGATACAGTCCGAGCTGATGGACAGGATCAGGGCTGCGCAGTACGACGATGAGACTCTGAGGAGTATCAGAGCACAGGTTCAGTTGGGAGTGTCGGATGACTTCACTATCGCAGATGATGGTTCCTTACGGCACGGCACAAGGATATGTGTGCCTAGTGGGGAACTGCGCGAGGAAGTTTTGCAGGAGGCACACCGCTCTCAGTACTCGATGCATCCCGGTGCCAACAAGATGTATCGAGACTTAAGGGAACACGTATGGTGGTATGGAATGAAGCGCGAGGTAGCACGCTTCGTATCTCGGTGTCTAGTGTGCCAGCAGGTAAAGGCAGACCGGCAGAGGCCAGGAGGTTTGCTTCAACCTTTACCGATTCCAGAATGGAAATGGGAGCACGTGACCATGGATTTCGTTTCAGGGCTTCCACGTTCTCCAGGAGGGAAGGACGCGATTTGGGTCATCGTGGACAGGTTGACCAAATCAGCCCATTTCTTACCTTTCAAGGTGGGCACGTCGACAGAGAAGCTAGCAGAGATGTACGTGCGACAGATTGTTAGGATTCATGGAGTTCCTGTGAGCATCGTCTCAGATCGGGATAGTCGTTTCACTTCCCACTTCTGGAGGAGTCTGCAGGCTAGCTTGGGCACCCAACTCAAGTTCAGTACCGCATATCACCCCCAGACAGACGGGCAGTCTGAAAGGACTATTCAGACTCTCGAGGATATGCTACGCACTTGCGTTTTAGATCTCGGAGGATCTTGGGAGGATCATCTGCACCTGGTAGAGTTCGCTTACAACAACAGCTACCAGGCCAGCATCGAGATGTCACCGTTTGAGGCTCTTTATGGACGGAGGTGTCGTACACCGCTATCGTGGGACGACGTTGGAGAGAGAGCCTTGCTAGGACCAGAAATGGTCGTGGATGCAGCGGAAAAGGTGAAACTCATCAGAGACAGACTGCGAGTGGCGCAGGACAGACAGCGGCATTGGGCCGACAGCCACCGTAGACCCCTTGAGTTTCAGGTATAGATTGTTGTTTTTCTGGTTGTGTTGTTTGTTTGTTTAGACTGCGTGTTGAGACTGTTTTGTTTTAGGTTGGCGATCTAGTTTTCCTACGGATTTCTCCGACGCGTGGAACGATTCGTTTTGGCAGAGGCGGGAAGCTTAGCCCACGCTACATCGGACCCTTCGGTATTCTGGCAAGGGTAGGAGCAGTGGCATATAGACTGGACTTGCCGCCTGCATTGGACGGAGTGCATAGTGTGTTCCATGTGTCACAGCTGAGACGGTACGTGGCCGACCCTAGTCACGTACTTGATCACTCGGAGATTGAGGTTGGTCCAACGCTCAGCTACCCTGAGCAGCCAGTAGAGATCTTGGACCGCAGAGAGAAGGTGTTGCGGAACCAAACTATTCCTTTGGTTCGTGTTGCATGGAGACACCACTCTCCAGGGGAGTCGACCTGGGAGAGAGAGGACGAGATGCGCGAGCAATACCCGTATCTCTTCTAGACTTGAGGTATATTCCTTTTCTGATTTCACTCTTGTTGTAGTTCAGTCCAATTTCGAGGACGAAATTTCTTTTAGGAGGGTAGACTTGTCACTACCACTTCTCCATGTAAGGGTATTTCTGTAATTTAACTATTTTAAATAATTATGTATTAAATTATTTGCTGAGTTTTATAACTATTATATTATTATTAGGGATATTGATTTTAGGTCAACCCTAGAATGCTTTAGGGCAAACCCTAATGACCAAACCCTAATGTGTAAACCCTATTCTAGCGAAACCCTAGAATTTTAAAATTAGGGTGAACCCTCAATACTCTAGCAGACCTGAACCTGAGTCCTTCAGGTTCTACATGAGAGGGTCAGGGGGGGGTTTAGTCTAAAAGCTGTTCATAGAAACCCTAAAATCAGGTTAATATAAATAGGAAGCCTCTTCCTAGGCTATTCTTCACGTAGAGAGAAAGGAAACCCTAGCCTCCACAAGAGAAACCAATTCCCCACCCCATTTTCGAGATTTGACCTAGGGCTCCCATTTTCTTCTCCTCCAACGCGAGGAAAACAAGGAACGTGGGCCAGGAAGCCTTGGAGAAGCCATCCCTGCAGGTGAGAACCCTAATTTTCTTCATTAAATTTCTGTTTTTAGATGGTAATGGCCTTAGGAACCCACCACCTGTGTGTAGTTCGAATCTTAGGGTTTTGATTAGTGTTTTGGTGACCCACATAGGTTTTCCCCAATTCTTCATGAACCCTAACCCTAAGTATACGTAGGTAGATCGATTTCATCCCATGGGTGTTGGTTAAACTCGATTTTAGGGTTTTAAGATGGGTTCATGAGAGTACTAGGTGAAACTCTATTTCCACATGTTAGGTGTTTGTTGTAATGCCAAGATGGTTTACCTATCTAATCTCCTCTAATGTAGTTTAATTTGATGTTGATATATATATGCAATGTGTAGATGTGTTGTTGTTTTGATTCCTGTGGAGTCGAATGTTGTGGGCTGTGGTGTGAATAGGAAATTCAGGGCAGTGGGTGATCGGGATATCACTGTGTGCTCTGCACTTTGGGTTCACTGTGCAGTCGGGGAGGACTGTGTTTTACATCAGTGTGCATTGGGGTATCCTTGAGTGTAGAGTCTGAGTATTAATGTGTATGTAGAGTTGGTATCAGTTTTGTCTTGGGAAATTCTGTGCTGTGTGCACCGAGGGGGAGGAAATCTTTCCTGTACACAGTCGGGTTTTGTGGGTAGTTCTGTGCACAGTTGGATTTCCTGTGCTGTGCATCAGTGTTTAGGGTGTTAGGTATTAGTGTATCCAGATCAGTGAAGCCACTGTGGTTTAGTTGTGTAGATACCTATATGTGCAGTGACTTGGGGTTGTATCTGTGTCTCAGGTACTGTGTCAGTCTATGGTTAATATGTGAGTGTAAGATTTGTACTAGTGTGTGAGAGGGACAGTGAGACCTGGGGGTTTGTTGCAGTGCACCAATTGCACTATACTGGAGTTAAGTACTCAAGGCAGTAGTTGAGATGGGGCTGTATGTCGAGTCTAGCTGTGAGTTCTTCAATGTATTAGTGATCAGTCCTTAGAGTTATGTGTTCAGTATCAGTAGGATATCAGTGTGTGTGTCTTAGTATCCCAGTATGTGTGCATTCAACACCTGTGTATTGTGCAGTGAGTGTAACTAGTGAGTGTGTGATCTTGAGTACTAGTTAGAAGTGTCTACCTATGTGTACTAGCATGTGTATAAATGCCTGTGCACTAGTAAGTAGTTAGGGGTGAGTGAACAATTGGGTAAGGTACAGAGCATAGAGGGTCAGTAGGTTCCTTAACAGTGCAGTGAGGAAACTGTGTTGCTGTGAAGATGAGTATCAGTAGCTACTTAAAGCCATGCCTGTGTGAGTGATCAAGGATTCACACTGCCTGTTGATCCTGCCAATAGCCCTATGTTTGTTTCTGTCCAGGCACCTAGGTATCAGTAAGAGGTTGATAGATTAGGGGGTCTGAACAGTTCAGATTTTAGTATCAGATTTCTGATACTTAGTGTCATCAGGTTGTGTAGTTTCTGTATTCAGTGATTCAAATATGTAGTCAGTGTGTTTATCTACATGTGTCTGTGTGTATAGCTTATGTGTAGGTGTTACAATCTCAAGTAGATAGTGAAGTTAGAAATCACATATTACTTGGTAGTTGTTTCTATGTGTATTGTCTTATGTACACATATAAGTGTATTAGTGAGGTGTGTTAATGTACATTAGTGTCAGTTAAATCTGTGTAGCAGTTTGGTGTAGGAGATGTATCAGACTTGGGAAAAGGGGTTTCACAACTGTGCATGCTGTGTAGATGTGTTAATAGGTATCAGTAAAAAGGGATGTGAAATTCAGTGCAGAAATCTGTAGGTAGCAGTACCCTGAAACTGTATGTGGATGAGATTTCAGTGTATTAGATAGCTATGTAAGTACCTGTGTACCAGTGAACAAAATGTGAGTTTCAGTATATTAGTGTGTCATAGTGTATTAGTATAAATTGTAGTGTGTGTGAGTGATTTGCAGTGTGTGTGAATTTAGTGTGAAGTATAGTGTCCCAGTTAGAACAATGTATCAGTGTAGAGTTTAAAGTATCAGTAAGGTAAGGTGGTTTGGGCTATTGGGTTGAACCTTGGTGTCAGTTAAGATATGTAAGTTATTTACACTAATAGCATATAGTATAAGAAATAGTAACTAGTTTCAGCAAGATACCAATATACCACACTATATGAGTTATATATATAAGGATAACACCTAGTATAATGAATAATCTAATATTGGTAAGTATAGAACATATAATATAGTGTATTAACTAGTATTAGTTAACAATAGCTAGTATGAACCTAGAAGCAAGGTATTGACTAGTTTTGACCAAAAGCCTAGAGTTGACTCAGTTGGACCTAGTATTGACCAGTAAACCTTAGACATGGCCTAGAAACTTCGTTTTTAAATTGTTAAGCATGTTATTCTTTTAATTCATTAATTAACATTGAATTTCCATAAATAGGTCATTGTGATTCCATTTTGGACCTCGATCCTCACACTCTGCTCAGGACTACAGGCGAGTACATTCTCTGACAGTTTTCATGGTTGATTACTTCTATAAATTGTAGTGTATTTCATACTTGATTCCGACACTACGGATACACGGGTTAGCACCCTAGATCCCCATCATGAGGAGTCGTGATTGGAATCCATCGTGCTAGCTGGGGGATGGGGAACTATTAGTAAATTATGTGATCATATCCAAACATTATATGCACCATAGCTCACCCCACTTCTCACGTCGGGTGCGGCCTGACCACTTATATGCTCCATAGCTGTTATATATGATTAGCCTGACCACTATATGCACCATAGCTAACCATGCGGTTAGCCTGACCTAAAAGAATCATAGCTAATCATATATAATCAGCCTGATCTAGTCCCAAGCCGATCACATAATAAACTGATATTTCAAACACTTAGCTAGATGTTTTATCTTTATTCAGATTTACCTGTTCTAGCAGTCACTATTTATTGCTCATTGCTAGATGCTTATTGTCTATTTTATTTCTTCAGTACTTCACATGTTCAGCTTTTATTTCCATCTTGTATCTTTTACACTGTTTATAGATTTTGTCAATTTAATGAAACTGCTGTTAGTGCTTGTGCTTCGCTCCAATCCTGACTGGATAACAACATTTTCAGAGAACCTGGAGGACTTTTGCCCTACTTATTACGGTCCAGGAATAGAGGAGGATTTCACCCCAGAAATCCCAGAGGAGGTGCCTATCCTAGAGGAGAACTTGCCTGCCCATGTTTAGATTATTTTTCTGCACTTATTATTTTAGACTGAGACTGAGATGTATTTATCTTATTTGCGACTTTGTGAGGTCATTTAGACCCGGGATTTGAGTTGAACTTCTTGTGGTTGGTTTTAATAGAACTCTTTTCAATTCTCATCGTGCCATTATGTTTATAGTTGTGATTGAGTATATTATAGAACTGTGATTTATTTATCTTTGTCCTCCGTACGGAGTTGAGACTATTGACAGGATATACTATGTTTGTGACCTAGACAGCGTTCTACCGCCGATGCTGCGGCGTAGGCTGGACGTACCCACGACTCATGCCCAATTTCCGGGTGCGGGTCGTGACAGGACCCATTGACAGAGCTGAGCATATTCTTCAGAGATCTTTGTTGTACTAAGTTGCTCGTCGATCGTCTAGCTAGAAAAGCAAGAGAATGACATTGCGGTAACACTATATAAGCTCGAGAAGGTATTTTCTCCTGGATTCTTCGACTCTATGGAGTAATTGCCAATTCATCTTTCCTATGAGGCACGTGTTGGTGGTCCTGTCGGTTATCGGTGGATGTACCCCTTCGAGCGGCATCTGTATCACCTAAAGAGAGGTGAAAAACAAGGCACGGGTTGAGGGCTCTATTTGTGAAGCTTATGTTCTCGAGAAGATTACAAACTTTTGCTCGACGTATTTCAAACCGCATGTTGCTACTAATAGGACAAAAGCTCCGAGAAACGACGACGCATATCAGAAATCTAATGATGCAATACTCAAAGTATTCAATGCGTCCGGAAAGCCTTCGGAAAAAATGAAGAAGAGATATTTGAATGACGACGAGCTAAGGGATGCTCAATTGTATATATTACTCAATTACGACGAGGATGAAGGGGAGAATCTAGAGGGGTAAGTAATTAATACGTCCACGTTTACATCATCTCAATGTAATAGTATAAGATACTATTATGCTACTAATCAGCAGTTGCTTCATTATTTTTCAGCACATATAATGATTAGTTGAGGTTGGTTAGACCCTACATAACAGATGAAGAAGTAGAACAAGATATGAGATGCCATTTTCCTTCTTGGTTGAGCGCATATGTAAGATGCTTGGTAATTACTTTTTATTTCTGCACTTGCAAAATAAATAACTTACTATCGCTACTTTGGTATTTAGGTCGATCGTCTAATAACACTCGAGACTGAATCTATTAGAACTCTAGCCAAGGGACCAATTGCTGTCGTAAAAATATGGCTAAGTTTCTGTGTGAATGGGTTCAGGTTCAAGTCAATAAATGCTCCTATCAGAGACAGCTTTCTGGATCTTGATTCCACGAAAAATAGTTATTTGTGTATCAAATCTTCGAACTACAAAGACGTCAATCCAGGCAATGATTTTTTTGGCATCTTACGAGAGATTATGGAGTTGAGATATAATTATGACACAGAACCTGCTAATATCATGCTATTCATGTGTGAATGGTTCGATCCGATTCAAGATCAAGGTTGGAAAATTGACAAGCAAGGCCTTGTGGATATAAACTACAAGTATAGATATCAAGGCTACGAACCATTTGTCCTATCAAGTCAGGCTCAGCTCGTGTACTTCATAACTTATCCTAGACGGGGGACAGCGAGGTCGGATTGGTGGGCAGTATGCAAGACTAAAGCTAGAAATACCTTTGACATTGACGAAATAGCTTATCAAGAGGACGATCTACCTCTTGTAACAACTATTATAGATGTGGACTCAACGGAAGTTACTCATTACACGAGTAATAATGTAGAAGATATAGAATTATCCGAAGAGTAATACGGAGTAGATGAAAGTGAGGAAGAGGAAGAGGAGGACGAGGAAGGCGAACAAGATGAATTTTCTGAAGATGATTGAAAATAAAATATATTGTCTGTAGAATATAACTATATTTTGACTGTATAATGTAGATCAAGGTTGAAAAATTGACGAAGTAGATATACTATTTTAACGAATATATGTATTATATTTTGACTGTAGAATGCTTTGAGATATGCATCATATTTCGACTGTAGAATGTACTATATATTTGTGTTTCTCTATATTCATAAGATAAAACTAAGAGTTAACCATCATCAAACTCACAAGAAACTACCACAGGCTAATAAAATAGAAGACTTGACAAAATCCTAATAATCATCATCATTCGTATTATCATCTCAATCATCAACACTACCAATAGATTCTTCCATTCCGCATTATTAAGGGTACGTCTTAAGTAATATCTGTTATCAATTATATTCTTTGTTTTCATCTATCTTACCAGATGGCACCCAAGAGAGCGACATCTCCTACTGTTAAGGAGGAAGTGATGCCTCCTACTGTTAAGGAGGAAGAGATACCACCTACTGTATCTCAGACGGGGAGTTCCAGTCACCCAGCACCTATAGCGGTTGTATCTCAGACGGGGAGTTCCAGTCACCCAGCACCCATAGCGGAGATTGATCACATAGACGATGTTTATGCGCAGTATCTGAGGGACTGGTATGTGCCCCAGCGTATTGGATATCCTCGAGATTGATATTGTGATGTTTCATATACTTTTATTGTGGTTATTATGTGATTGTGATACTTATATATTATGCCCATTTTGTGACTGTGATACTTATATATTATGCATTTTGTGTGACTGTGATACTTTTATTTTGTGTGTATTGTGTGACTGTGATATTTTATATATTTTTTGTGTTATTTCGTACGCAAAAAATTCAATGGATGGTTGCTCCAGGTCTGTCTATAATATTTGTGTGTATTAATTGTATAATTGTGATACTTTTATTCATATTAAATGATATTAATATACCGGTGTTGAGTGTTCCACCGAAGGGGTCGGCGAACCCAGAGAATTCAACGGAGGGTTGCTCCGAGTCTATTTTTAATTAGAAATTTATAAATTGCAGGAATAATAGTTTGGAACAATTCAGTATTTTTTTTAATTTTTTTATAAAATTAGCGACGTATTTAGCGACGTTTAGCGACGTTTAGCGACATTTTTCTACGTCGCTAAATAAGTCGCTAATTAGCGACGTTAATAGCCGTCGATAAATACGTCGCTGTACGTCGCAAATTGCTGACATGGCAGTACTGCCAGGTCATTAAAGACGTCGCTGTCACGTCGCTATATAAGTCGCTAATTAGCGACGTTTTATTACGTCGTTAATTAGTGACTCTGCGTCGCTAAACGTCGCTAAGTTAGCGACACGTTTAAGTCGCTAAAAAACGTCGGTATAGCGACGTTTAGTGACGTTTTTCCTTTCAGCGATGTGATGATTACCGACTTCTGTAAAACGTCGCTAATTATGTCGCTAAACGTGATTAGCGACGTTTTTTTGTCATTTAGCGACGTTTTTGGGCGTCGCTAATTTGACTTTTTCTGGTAGTGGTGGGAAAGGAAGGGGATTAGGGTTTCTTATTCTTCTTCTTCTATTTTATTTTTTTTCCCTCTATTTCATTTTTCTTATTATTTTTTTACGTTAAAGACTAGGAGTAACTTTATTTGTTCATGGACAAAATGGTCTGAATTTCGTTAAGCTTAAAGAACTGTTAACGAGAATTAACTTGTAACCACTTATAAAGTTCATGTTATCGAGTTGCTTAAAAAAGAATTCGATCATATCACATTATAAAAAATCCCAAAAGCTCATGGTATTTAAGAACAAATTACTCATTAATAAATGTTTGTTAAACACTAAAAGATGCTCATCATGTTCTATTCACAATCTTGAAAGCCAACATTTTCTTTTGAAATTTCAATGTGAGGAATAAAATAGCATATATGATATTTAATTCCACTTTTAGTTAGATTTTCACTCTTAATTACTTTGAATGTTTATCAAAGTTTGACTTGGTTGTCACTTTCAAACAACACCTAAAATTGAGAAATGTAAGATTAGACCCTAGTCTTGTTCAACAATATTATTTTCATTCTAAAACCTAATCAAAGTATTAATTATATTAGATCCTTCTAGGTTTACGAAGAGTATTGTTTCTCTTTATATTTTTCTTTTCTTTTCTGGTTATATTGCTCGACAAACTCTCAAGATGCCCTCATCATACAATATGTCAATTTGGTTTGATTATTTTGGCTGGCTAGCCTAGATTCTATCTTCATCTCTAAATTCATTTGTGATTACATATGCATGCACAAATAACAGAAATGTAACGAAGCTAGATGAATTACCTGAAAAATAACTCGACCGGCCTCTCCTTAAAAGCATGCAAGTTTGTGTGAAGCATGACGCATTTTGCATGTTGTGCTACCTGTTCATCTATTTCATGGATTAAAAAATAATTAGAAAAAAAAGAGAGGAGAAACTCGAAAGTTTATACCTTGATTTAGTACAGAACTTTAAAATTCGTAGGTTGATTCTAGATATCGTGTACTTACTCATCCTTCTTGTGATGCTCTTTCCCATTCTAAGGATCTAGTCAAGTATCTACGGTTCAGAGGGTTGGGTTGTCCTAATCGAAGTTTAAAAAAATTGACTCTAAAAAAAAATATTAAAAAATGTATAAGTTGAAAGTTGCAAATGTTAGGATGGACCGCGGATGCTCTATTGACCTGGTGGATTGATAGTTCAACTGGCATAGATGAACATGTCCGGACTTAATATATGAGTCCCATGAGGCAGTTACCTCAAGTCTAAAAAATTAGAGGGCACCAATTTTTTTTATTTTTTTGTAGTATATATATGTCCAACTAGAAAGGCTCGGATATAAAATTTACATAAATTTGTTCTCTTGTTATGTGGTTATGGCAACTAAAAAGGTCCACAGAATTTGAATTATTTTTATGCACATTAAGCGAAAAGAGGGCTGTGTGGCCATGGTTTAAATTTGTTTAGAGAGAAAGAGAGACTTGTTTGTGGCGTAGTCGACTACGGTTTAATTTTTTTAAAAGCCAGCACAATCTCTCCAGAGGACCATAGGTAAGATTTTGATTATATATATATATATATATATATATATATATATAGAGAGAGAGAGAGAGAGAGAGAGTGTTTGCAAGAGTTTGCTTGCTACACTCATATTTTGATCTATTTTTTAATTACAGCTTCAATGGCGCCTTTTCATTTGCCACATTACATTTTGTGAAGTCATTTACATTATCAGTCTAGTTCCATGATTATTATTTTCAATCTCAGGTAAGTGAAATATAAAATTATGGTCGACTTATAAATTATAATTTATTGAAAAAATACGTTCTTGTCTAAAAATTATTGTTGATCATCTTTATTTCGGGTTAACTAATTTATTGAAAAAAAATATGTCCTTGCCATTTTATTGCATAGTTATTCGTATTGAGATTGAAATCAACTAACAGAGAAACTAAGATAGAAAATATTTTTATATTTATTGTTGATTATTTACTTTCATTAATTATGATTATTTTGTCGAAATATTACGATAATGTCACCAGTTGTATTTTTTGGTTTGGAATCAGTTTTATTAGTATTTTACTATAACATATATTCTTTTGGTTATTAAAATTTGTTTACTATTTTATTTCTTAAATTTTGGGCTGGCAATCAATGGAAAAATATATATAATATAAATGTTAAGTTTTGAGGACATTATTTTTAGAATTCATCTCAGGTCTTAAAACCTAAAGTCCGGCATTGTAGATGAGTTGGGGTGAACCTCTAAGGCTCCATTGGCGGATAGATAGAAACTTAGAGAACTGAAGGATTATTCTAATTAGAAGGGTTGTCCAAACTCGATGACTTGTTAGACTCATCTCTTATCCCAGGGCCGGCACTGTCTCTATGACAGCCTCTACACATCTATTGTCCGACTCCTTCAGAAACAGTCCATCATGGTGCTATGAATGCTACTGTGCTCGAACAAGCCTTCATTTCTACAACACATGAGAACCAGCTGGCCCACATGCCATGGGATGGGCGATGTTGATTATGTGCAATCGGCTAAGGCCCCTTAATTATGTTAAATATTTGTATTTAGGATAGAGTCATGATCTACTGAAGCCGCGCGTGTTTATGCACTTGTTGCCTCTCGTGTCCAGAGAAAATTCCTGACACCAATGTTGAAAGAAGAAGAAAAAAATTACTTACGTGGATATATATATACGACTTAGACCCTTTTATAAAGAGTATAACTTAGTGATCATACAACTAACGTATGCATGCAGATTTAAATTGAAAACCTCCTTATTACCTACAAAATGTGTTGATATTATTGAAGAATTATTAGCGAGTCTGATTGTTAAGGCACAATGCATCACATAAAAAGTTCCAAATGTCTGCATGAGATTCCTAAGGTTGGGAGGAGGATGGACGGACACAAACATTTTTTATTAAATAATGTGTGTGTGCACAAACAAATTAGAGTTTAGCAAAATCAACATAAAACAAAATTGAGAAATTTTAAGCTCAAATAAGCCTGGTTATGTAATAGGAAATTGGAAACTGGGAAATATGAAGATGATGTCTAGATTTGCGATATTTTCTTCTTGTCTGATTCTTCAGCGGACTTCTTTATTGCATGATGGTGGTTGGAAAGTGGGAACTAAGGAACTTACAAGTTAGATGAGCCTCCTCGAACATTTTATATTCGTCACTTGTAACAAAAAATAAATAGTCTATCAACCAACAACCAAGTTTTTTTTTTGACAGCTCGGGGTCTCCATGAAAAATAATAAACAGCTATTGAGCTAAGCAAGTTGGAAGTCTCGGTTCGGAAATCAGGATTGAATCATTAAACGTTGGGTCCAAACCCAATTCTCAAATCCACAAGAAAAGAAGAGGGAAAAAAAAAAAGGGTCAAAAACGTTGTTCCCAACGGCTCAAGCGCGTCGTGGTGGGGGTCCACCTGTCTGCTCTGAGCGGTCCCGACAGGAACAACAGCTGGCGTGTATGTTCCAGAAATAAGACCGATGGAAAAGTAGGAAGAAAAAAAAAAGAGAAGGAATGTATTTTTCCTTCGTATGCAAAGAATTTGTCTGTTTTTTTTTTTTTTTTGGTTTTTGTACCAGAGATGAAAAAGATAAGAGATATAATTTTCTATATTTAATAAGAAAAAAAAATATTATTAATTATATTTTCAACTAAAAAAGTTTATTTATTATTTGACTTCATGAATAATTTTTAAATAATATAATTTATATGAGTATAATGAATAATTAATATAAGATTCAATTTTTTTCTTTCGCTTTCAGAGAAATTGTATTTCTTAGACTAAGAGAAAAATAATAATATTTTTACTTTTTTTTTCCTTCACTTTTATTTATGTATCAAACAAAAAAAAATGAACAATTTCTTCCTCTTTTTCTTCTTTTATTTTTTTTTCTCGTACTTTTTTCTCCTAACAGCCCTAAGATAATTCTACTATTATTATTGATAATAGATAAATAATATTTTCATGTAGATATTAAAGTAACCGAGTGAAAAACAATCAAATTATTACACATTTCAAAAAAAAAGCTCCCCAAAAATCTTGTCGTAGAAAAATAACAACTCAAATCTTACATATTGCCTCTCGTTAGTTTCATAACCTAATTCAACAGTGAATCCTAATAGCACTAAATTAATGACATTTTATTTCTTAGGATTTGGTACGATAGATTCAGATTTGTTGAATTTGATGTTGAAAGAAAGAATGGAAAGAACTAAGAAAGAATGTGGCTGAAAGAGGAAAAAAAAAAAAAAAAAAGGGAGGGAGAGGGACACATGGCCAAGAAAAGAAAAGAAAAAAAAAAAATTGGCTATGAGGCCTGATAGTCAATAAAGAAAAAAATTAGTAGGATGTGTTAGGATTTGACGAGTTTGAGTAAGGGTGTAACTCGGATGGGCTAAATTCGAATCCGATCGAGTAAACTCGTTAATGGATTTGATTAGGATTGAAGATATTCGGATACGAATTAAAATATTTAAACTCGATCAAAAATCAGATTGAACTCGAATTCATGTGTTGGGTTACCCAAAAAACCAAAAATCCGATATATATCTATGGGACCGGACTAAGAGAGGACGGGACTCCGAGGACGGATCTTTTGATTCGTTCCCTATATATATATATATATATATATATATATATATATATATATAATTGTTTTGTACTTTTTAAACAAAAAGTTTAACCGCTAAATTTTTCTACCCAAACTATTGAATTCATTATCCTAAAACTCATTTTTGTTTGTATTTTATAATGATTGAGACTTGTTTGTTATTTAATTATGTGTTTAATATTACTCTTGTTTAAAATTATTCTAAATATCATATGAGAGTCCGATCAACCCGATGGATCATACCCAATCCGTTCCTCTGGACTTGGTTTTGGACTACATATGTTGAACCCGAGTTCGGGTCGGACTTGGGTCCGGACTAGGCTTATGATACATTGGGTTGGATTCGAATTGAGCTCAAGTCCGATCCAATCCGTCCGAATTGTACCCCTAAGTTTTAGTATGAAGTTGAATGTGGACAAAACAGTAAATTATATAACATGTATTAACTTTTTATGTATTCCTTAACGTCTTTAACCACTCGGGCCTATAATTAATTATCCGAGGGGTCTTCTTCTGAATAATACAATTTTTAATCTTTATACTAATATGAACAAGATTTTGAGGGACTTATTAAAAAGAAATCATATAATTATTTCTTACATCTAACAACCAAATTGAATTGCTAGGTGGACATTGGTCCACATTTTGTAGTAATAAGAGCCCGTTTGATTTACCGTAATGTGATCGTAATCGTAATGAAATTGAGTTTGTAATGTAATTTGATTTGTAATGTATGAAATTACAATTACATTACCAAATATTTGTTGGAACATGTAATCAAACCATGCAATATAATGTCAATTGCATTCATATGTTTAGTCTACCATGTAATGTAATTGAGTTTTAAGATAATAATGTTTTAAAAAAGACAACATAAAATTTAAAAGAAAATTAATAAAAAATAAAATGAAATAATTCATGAAAAATAAAAGTTTTTTTTATAAAAAAATTGGAAAATATTAATTTTGTCCTTCTGCTAAAGAAAAGACCAATAACGACAACAACAAAAAAAAATGAAAAAAACCAAAAGATCAAAAACGACAGAAAGGAAAATAAAAACCAAGAATGAAAAAAACGATCAAAAGCGCTGATAAATGAAAAAGAAAAAAAATGGACTAAAAAGACCAAAAAAAAGGTCAAGAAAGACAAAAAAAAAGCAAAAACCTAAAATACTACAAAAAAACATAAAATACGAAAAAAAGGACTAAAAATGGGGAAAAGATAAAAATGATAAAAAAAACGAAGAAAACGATCAAAAGCGACGAAAAACGACAAAAAAAATTTCAAAACCTAAAAAAACAAAAAAAACAAAAAACGAAAAAATAATCGACTAAAATTGAAAAAATGACAAAAAATGAGAAAATGCGACAAAAGTTAAAAAACGACTAAAAGAAATAAAAAAAACCCAAAATGAAAAAAAATAGAAAAAAGTCCAAAAATAACAAAAAATGAAAAAAAAGAAAATGTTCAAAAACGAAAAAAAATAAAAAAAATGATCAAAAGAAAAAATGAAAAATGAAAAAAACAGCCAACATAACAAAAACATCTAAAACCCAAAAAAAAAAGATAAAAAGGAGAAAGAACGACAAAAACAAAAAACAAAAAACATAAAAAATGATCAAAAAGGAAACAAAAAAGAGCACAAACGAAAAAAGTGAAAAAACTGTCAAAGGCGAAAAAAAACTATAAAAAAAAAATGACAGAAAAAAAATCAAAAAAGAGAAAAAAAACAAATTTTTTTTGAAAATAAGTAAAATGGCAAAAAACAACAAAAAAGTCAAAAATTTGCAAAAACAACAAAATTAATCGAAAACGACAAAAAAAATAAAAAGTAAAAACTGAGCAAAAACGAAAAAAAAGCCTTCAAAAATGATCAAAAAAGAGCAACAAAATTCAAAAAAAATAAAAAAAAAGGACAAAAAATAGCTAAAAAGACAAACAGATAAAAATGGAAAAAGTAGTATATACCCTAGTAAAAAAAAAACTAGCAAATCCTCCAAAAATAAAAAAAATCGGTTAAAAGAGTGCGGACATATCTTAAAATTTTATCTATATATATTTTTATAAATAAAATTTCATTTTTATAGATTTATATAGATATATATACAATTATATATATATATTTAGAATTTCACAAATTATGTAGATATATATAGATAGATAATTGTATATAGATATTTCTATATATTTATAATCTATATTATCTGTATACAATTATCTAATATTATCTGTTAAAAAAAAAGTAAAATTATCTGTTATCTAATATATATTATCTATATATATTAGATAATTGTATATTAGTGAAAATTATCTAATATATATTATCTATATTATTTGTTAAAAAAAATTATCTAACAATTATCTAACATATTTTTTGTTAGATAATTATGTAGATATATACAAATATCTAACAAAAACATATGTTAACAAATATATATATATATATATATATATATATATATATATATATATATATATAAGTGAAATTCTTTAGAAAGAAATAATATATACTACTTTTTGAAGGATTTGCTAGTTTTTTTTTTACTAGGGTATATACTACTTTTGACATTTTTTTAGGGGCATTTGCTAAAATATCCCATAATACTATTTATTTGATATTTTTTGGTATTATTTAAATTTTTGGATTTAAAATTTTTAATAAATAATTTTGTTTTGTTATTATCAATGTAAATTTTTTTAATATTATAATAGATAATTTGTTATTATCCATTTACAAAATTTAATTGATTTAGAAAGAAATAATATATATATATATATATAACTCTCACCGCCAACCCAACTCCCACCCACCAACTGAGTTGGCGGGCCCCAACAACTCGCCAACTCAGTTTGCGAGTTCTCCCCTTCCCTATAATTTCACCAAACTCTTTCCCTTTCTTACAATTATATATAAATATATTATTTTATTTTAAAAAAACCGTTCATTCAATTGTACATTATTGACTTCATTCTTTTCAATTCTTTTAAAAATCGTGGTCATATCGCCACCTCATCTAAAATGTATTTGTCCCCATAAACCCCTCCAAGAATCATAACCCCAAATATTATGACAAGGCCATTTCTGTAAATAACCACATGCCGTCAACGTCAATGCCGAGTAAAAACGCGTTCCAAGCTAACGGCCGTTAGCCTTACGTTACCTCGGAGCCTACTAGATGGGGAGCAAGCGTTACAAAATGGTATATTTTGTTCTCATTTCTCTCTCTTCTTTATCAAAGGCGGAATTTTTCTAGGGTTCAGGTAAGCCAACCTCCGTTGATTTTATTTCTATTTCTATTTCTGCTCTATCTCTAATTTCGAGGAAATATATGGAGAAAATGCTTCAATTTGCTGTAATTTTTGTTGATTTTCTTTAATTATGGGGCTATTTTTGTTGTTGGAATCCCAATTTGGGGGTTCTAGAGGTCTTCAGGGACAGAAGCCCTCTTTTTACTGTAAAATATTTTTGATTATATCAGAAATTCGTTTCCTTTAGAGAAATTGAGGTAAAAGATTGAATCTTTGATATGTATTTTGTGTGGATAATATGAATTTTGGTGTTCTATAATTTCTTCCCTATGAATTTTGGGGCAAATTAGGGTTTTGTCTCTGAAATATGGGGGTTTTCATGAAAGACGATTTTTTTTATAGGGTATTTATACCTCTATTTGATATTTTATCTGAAAGTCAATTTTTATGGTTTCTGTACCTCTAAAATTTAAGATTTTATTTGAAAGATGAAATTTTGACACAATTGGTTTCCTTTGCAGGAGGTTGAGTTTGGCTAGCAATTTCTAAATTGACAAAAAGGAATTAGCTGTTCGAGGGAAATCTAGTAGTAACTAATGGTGGAGCACCTAGTGTTGAATGTGGACCAGTTGGTAACGCCTCAAACCATTGAGACTATCCAGCCGGTTGCTCCGGTGAAAGCTTCGCAGAATCCTCCATTGAAGCAGGGTTCTAGCAGTGATGGGCACCAGGAGGAAAGCCTGGCCTCTGGCGAAGAAGAGCCGCTCATTCAGATGGCGGAATGTCGCATTTGCCAGGAGGAAGATCATGTCAAGAACCTGGAGGCCCCCTGTACTTGTAGTGGCAGCTTGAAGGTATCAGTCTGGAATTCTTATGAACTATTAGAAGATATTCTTAATTATCTATGATTTCTATTGAGGATTAAGACAATTGTATAGAGAGTTGTACAAAGTAATGTATTTCCTGGTGCATTATAGCATCTATCATATTATATCGCATTGGGCACATTCACTAATCCACACCTATATTGACTTCTCATGCATTGTGCACACAAATTGTAGATTTTAAGACACATTTGGCTATATACTAGTGCTTATGCAGGTTTCCTATATTTACTTGGTAGATGTATTATGCATGAAGAAATGCTTTGTTTTGCCTTCACTAACAAAACCTTATACACGTTATCTTCCTTGAATCGTGAGGATATTTTGTGATATTATCAATTGCTTATAATATTATCTTGTACCATTTGCCTTGGCTTTTGGGGGCAAACTTATGCCTTTCACTTGAGAATGTTGTGATCTGGGAGGGGATAGAATGTAGTATGTTCTATTTTGGAAAGAAGTTTTATGTTGGATCTGGATTAACATGCATGTCAGATATTGTTGCTTAGGTGCCTTTGCCCTTCCTGGGTTGCTACTCTGTAGCTTCCAATTTTATGTAGTTTTTTTTTTAGCCGTGATATTTGAGAGCCTAAGTTCGTTCTTATTGACCACCGTGTGCTCAAGAACTTTCTTATAGTGTATTGTCTGCTTGCTTATCAAGATGTTATGCAATCCAGATTTTGTTTTCCATATACTCTGTATAATCATATTGTCAGTATGCAATTAATCTATTGACTTTGTGTGATGGATGTCACATTATTTGTACCTGTAAGTCATTACAAGAAGGTAATGTTTCAAGTTGAGTAGTTTTGGATATTTCGGACACACTTTGATGAAGATTTGAACTTACATGTTTTCATATATTATAAGCATGTTGCACAAAGAAAATAGCTAAAAACTTGATATAGGAAAAAATTAAGGGGGTGGTTGTTTGCTCTTCCCAAGTAGTAAAAAATTACGGAGATATTCTCAAGTAGTAAAAAATTAAATGAGTATTGTTTACTCTTTCCAAGTAATATGAAATACGTGCAAAGCATGTGCATCATTGCATATATACTAGTATTAATACATATTTTGAACTTACATGTTTTGAACTTACATGTTTTCATATATTATAAGCATGTTGCACAAAGAAAATAGCTAAAAACTTGATATAGGAAAAAATTAAGGGGGTGGTTGTTTGCTCTTCCCAAGTAGTAAAAAATTACGGAGATATTCTCAAGTAGTAAAAAATTAAATGAGTATTGTTTACTCTTTCCAAGTAATATGAAATACGTGCAAAGCATGTGCATCATTGCATATATACTAGTATTAATACATATTTTGAATGGGGAAATTAGTTATCCATTTTGTCAAAATACATATTTGAATTTGTACTGATTATTTATATTTGATTGCATTCCTAGTCATTTTCATCATCCTCATCCCCAATCATAATTGTATCAGCTATGAAGCATAAAGAGCTCAAAAAAAGAATTTACAGTTATGACCGGCTGTTCATATGACATTAACTGTTTATGTTGGTGCAAAATTCCTAGCCAAGGTATGAAGTATGAACATGAGATGGCTATGAAAAATCCTAGATAGCTAGTTGGTTGGCATGGAGACCTACGCTTTCGCTTTGCATTTTAAGCTCATGCAACCAAGGAATACCCTCCAAGTTCCCTTGGTCTAGAAAGAGTTTAGGTGAAGTGGTAAAGATACAATTTGCTATAGGGACTTTCATTCCTCTCTATGAAAAAATGAGCCAAAGAGTGCATTACCATACATTCCTAGTCAAATAAATTATATTTCAATTTCTTCTTCTAAGAAGTGCAAGCCTAATGGCTTTATCAACTTATGATGTTGGGTCTTGAAAAAGTATGCTGTTAGAAATTTTCGTCACTGCTACCGTTGTTGTTTGCAATTAGATGTTGCTTAAGGGGAAAATTGGATGTTATTTATATTCTTTTGGTGGAATGCATTGTTTATTACTTTTAGTATCTCAAAGTTACGTTATGAAATTAACTTTTCTGTAGTAGAATGCAATTTTGATGATATACAATTGCCGATCATTACTTGTTTTGTGTTCTAAATTTTACAATTTTGTCATCTTCAGTATGCTCATAGGGCATGTGTCCAGCGTTGGTGCAACGAGAAAGGAGATATAATCTGTGAGATCTGCCATGAGGTGAGCAAAGATTGTAACTCTCTTCTGGTGTCGTATCACCTCACTTATGTTAGGATAAATGTCCCAGGAATTGGTATGGTTATAGCCTAGACATGTCAGATTGACATGTTTAGTACTACCATCTTGGCATCAAACTTGCATATTTACATCTTAGTGATATATACATCGAGTTTGAACATTGACAATGGAATATTAACATTAATCTGCAGTCATACAAGCCTGGGTACACTGCACCTCCTCGAGCTCCGCCGGATGAGACCACAATAGATATTAGGTACGCCATCTATATTTTTATCCAAATTTATTTACTTGACATGCATTTTATAATATTGTGTTCTTAAATTTGTCTCCATTGCCGGTGTGTAGTTATAGTTATGACCAGTTTTTGTTTCATTTATCTTCTCAGTGGAGGTTGGACCATTACTGGTACACCCCTGGACTTGCGTGATCCACGAGTCCTGGCTATGGCAGCAGCACAACGACATTTTCTTGAATCTGAGTATGATGAATATACTGCCACAAATGCCAGTGGTGCTGCATTCTGCCGCTCTGCTGCTCTAATTGTAAGCCTTATGATTTTATTTTATTTTGTATAACTTTAATGAAATGTAAGAAGATGTTTATATATCTTTCTTAGAAACCTTTCAGGATTAGGGAACAATTTGGAATATATTAGTAGTGAAATAGTGAATCTAGTGCTACACAACAAATAATAGGAATCTTAAATCTGTGGACCTTAGTTGTAATTGTACTTTGGATGCTGTGCCTGATTTGATTCTGTTACAGCTTACATTGGCACTTTGACTTTCTTTGAATTTTACAGTATTATAGTAATACCCATTACCAGATGGATTACATCTCCTTGTTTACCTCAGTCATGATATAAAACCCTCGTATAGATGAATGTGATTCTGGGACACCCTACAGTTAGTCATGATATAAAACCCTCGTATAGATGTGATTCTGGGACACCCTACAGTTTTGTTTTTATATATATTAAAACATGTGTATTTTTTTGACTTCGAGAATGGCACAATATTGGTATTACAATAGATATAAAACTTAAATCTATATTATTAATACTAGTATTACAATAGGAATTTTTGTATGGATTTATTTTATAGAATTAAAACATGATGGTTGAAATGGAAGAGTGCTTCTGGAGTATTGTTTGATTGCAATCTACCTCTCAAGTTTAAAGAAAAGTTCTACAAAAGTGCTAAAGACCAGTCCACACTTTATGGATCAGAGTGTTGGGCAATTAAGGAACATGTCCAGAAAATTAGTGTAGCAGAAATGAGAATACTAAGATAGATGCATGGCAATACATTGAGGTTGTGTTTGGTTAGTGAAAAGATGGGGGAAAGAAACAAAAGAAAGTTGAGATTACTCATTGGGTTACAGAAGAAATGGAAAGAAAAAGAAATTGAAAGAAAATTTTCTTTTATTACCTTTCCTTCTCCGTGGGCCTTAAAACATGAGAAAAGGATTCTCTCAAAAAAATATGATCTTATCCAGACCCTTCACCAGGAAGACGGAGCAGTAGGCTGAAAGCAAAAAAATAGAGGAAAATGTTATGATATTTTATAGGGCAAATAAGGAGTATTTGTGATTTTTTAAACAAAATTCCTCCCTTTACCTTGTTAACCCTCCAATTTGAGGGGTTAAAAAAATGGACAAAGAAGGTTAAATAAACCCTCACTTAACCCTCTCTGACTCCCTCCTCCTAACCCTCAAACCAAGCATGATTTTTTCATATCACTTAACTCTCTTCGCCCTCAATCCAAGCAGACCCTTAGTGAGAGACATATTCCTCCTGTGTCGGCCGATACAAACTAATACAAGCTGTAGGAAGGTTGGCAAGCTGCAACTATTGTTCTCCGTTTCATAACCACCACCCTCCCCCCCTCCCCCTCCCCCTCCCCCTCCCCCTCACTTAATCTCTTCGCCCCGAAGACCCTTTGTGAGAGACATATTCCACCTGTGTCAGCTTATACAAACTAATACAAGCTGAAAGAAGGTTGGCAAGCTGGAACTAGCTCAAACGCATCTACCGTATCAAATATTATGTATAGGTCAATATCCGGTATACCCACTTCGTTAACGGGTATGTTATGAAACGGAGAACAATAGTTGCAGCTCGAATCTATGAGGAGGTTCCTCTTTCTTCCCAAGTTTAACAGTATCAAACAAGGATCGTGTAGAACTAGTTATTTAATATAATTTTCGGGATCTTCTTAGTTTGAGTTTGTAATAAACTTTTTGAGCTTTATTGATTGTATTAGGTAGCATGACTTTTCCATGATTCTTCTTCTTCTAATTACCTCGACTCAGTTTAACACGTGGAGTAATCTGTTCGCCGTCTCTCTTTGTAGCTGATGGCTCTTTTGCTGTTGAGGCATGCTTTGAGTATCTCCAATGGTGATGATGATGATGATGCCTCTACTTACTTTTCGGTTAGTGAAATTTGAATTCATTTTCTACGCCTCTACTTACTTTTCGGTTAGTGAAATTTGAATTCGTTTTCTAGGCAATCATGCATTCTTTTTATAATATAATTTATTCCTTTTCTTGTTTTCTCATATTCTGAAAATGGTGAAATCAGCTATTTTTGTTGCGAGCTGCTGGATTTCTGTTGCCATGCTACATCGTGGCTTGGGCCATAAGTATTTTGCAGCGCCGACGGCAAAGACAGGTTAACCCTCTCCTCAAAATTGCACTTTTCTCCATGTCTCCATCAAACCTGTCGGTCTGGACCAAGTTCTGAGCTGAGTTTATTAAACAATCTTTAGCTTTTATGAATCATAACTTGATGGGAAAATTGACCTGATGATGGTGGGTAGTTTTCATCTCTACGTGAAAGAGCTAATTGATAGCATCACTTCTATACGAAGACGTCTTTTTTAAACTAAAAGCATACTATAGGAGCAAGAAATTAAGACATTACTATGCATATTATGAAAAAACCATTATATTATTAGGAGATTAGGAGTGTGGACTGTTATATGGGCTTTTATTCTAGGCCACTTGTGTCACTTGTTTTGGATTATCATTTAATCTTTGGTTCGTTCATAATACAGGAAGCAGCTGCTTTGGCAGCGACTGAAGTGGCATTCATATTGCAGTCAGGACAGGGAAGGGGCCTGCACTTCACTATTGCCCCCGAATTGACTGCAACTCCCCAAGAAGAGCCGCATCAATAGCAGCAGCTATCCAGCCACTTTATGTTTCTATGCTTTACATCTCAGTAAAGGAGGGGATTCGGGCATTTAGGCTCCCTCCCTCTGTGTATACAGTTTTTTTTTTATATCTTCTGATTTGACGTAGTCAGGAAACTTCCCATGTGATGTATATATTTACATTGATGTTGGAGTTGGATGTCTTGTGCCGGAAATAAAATTCGTTTTATATTGACGAAGTTTTCCCTAAGGATTGCAGAAGTGACACTTTTGTATTACTTAGTGAACTGCTCTGTTTGTTTATTGGAGTCTGTTGTGGAATTAGTATGACAATGGATTATTTGCTTTGTCACACGGGTTTCTACTCTCATCAGATTCATTTCAATCATGCAACTCAGGTATATGATCCATGGCAGACTTTGGATATCAAAATAACATCATGTAAAAAAGGTTGTGCAGATTTTAAGAATTCAATATGTATATCTTTTAACCTTTTTTATCTTTTACTACAATTGAAACTCTTCCCTTCCTATGCTGAGATCCATGTCAAATGTTGGATTTAAATGCCCACTACAGACGTGAATTGTTTGAATACGGATATTGCATGTTGACAAAAATTAGTAATGATATGAATTCAAATGATATATGACAGCAGGAAAACAATTGAAGGGCAATATCTAATTTACCCCTCGTGAAATCCCCCAACATCTTTGAGATGTACATGTTGAACTCATAGTTCTGTTGGGATACAATTATGTAAGAGAGATTCTCATTCATAAGCGGGAACCTGTTGCTAATCGGACATCCGTTTTAACATCATTTATATTTTTAAAAAAATGCTGTATGCATAGTGACAAAAGATTTATATCATTTAATACAAATATCTCTAAATGTTTTCCAGTGACAACGAGAAATCGAATACTTTTTTTCATTTATGTTGGGGTTAGAGGACGTTATAACGTTCCGGAATATTATGAGATATTTTATATTATCATATTAAATAATGTGGGGAGGAAAAGAGTAAATACAAAAAATATTTGCAAGGTAAATCCAAAAGCTAATTGTCGAAGTAGTACATGAAAAATATATTGTTTGTCATTTTGGTGATCTAATTTTTTTGGGTCGAAATGGTGCATGAGTTTTGTATTTTTGCTCAATTAGTACCTGAAATAAATTTTATTGATGTTTTTGGTTAAAAATAGATAAAAATGGACATGTGATGGTCACGCGTCCTATTTTTAATGGTTCTTTTGTAAGTTTTTAGTTTTTGACTATCATTTTCAAAAGAATATTAGTGTTCGAAGAAATTTGTTGTGATGAAAATAGTTAAAAATCGTTAAAAATAGTAGTCCAAAATAAAAAATTTGATGAAATAAACATTAAAAATAGGACACGAGACAATCACATGTCCATTTTTTTTATCGATTTTCATCAAAAATACCAACAGAATTTACTTCAGGCACTAATTGAGCCAAAATGCAAAGCTCATGCACCATTTCGACCAAAAAAAAAGTTCGATCACGAAAATGACAAACACTACATTCCTCATGTAGCATTTCGACAATTAACTCTAAATACAAATAACTCTTACATCACTGATCTAAATCCAAGTGACAACTCCCACTAAAATGGTACAAAAACGTAATGAAGTGGAAACTCATAGCTCATAAAATTCAGAGTTCCACAGCTATGAAATGCACCTCTATTTTCAGGTTACTGTTAGGAACGAAAGTGCGAAAACCGTTCACCAAACCATATAGTACCTGCGAGAGAACCGAGCAAAATGCATAAACCAAAAACGCCAAACACAAATCGCAGACACAGAGATTTTTGACGTGGAAAATCCTTGCGGAAAAAACCACAGGACGATCGGAGTCCAACCCTGAAAAGCCTCCACTAATGGAATAAGAAATACACCGACTCCTTACAAAATTCTCACCGATCCAAACGAATCACCACAACTCTTTTGGAACAGAAAATATATTATAACCACGAAGAAGAAAGACAACGAGAAATACCCGAAACTGATCTCCTTCTTCGAAACGACCTACAATCCTTCTTTCTCCTCTCCAATATTGTAATGGCACTCTTGCCTCATTTTCTCTCCTTGTTGCTATATTTTTTTTTTTTAGAGAGAGAGGTATATTTTAGGGTCAGGAGACACACATATATATATATAGTCTCAAACCTGTAGTGCCCCGCTCCGCGTCGGCACTATGTATCAGGTGAGTGGGGCAGAACTTCGTTCTCTGATTCTTGCACGCCTTAATAATGAATCTGAGTTTTAGAATGCTTGTTTTCATAAGAGAATGATAGAATCTGCCTTGCATGCTAATAAGAGAACTCACCTAGTTTGTCTTTGAAACGAATATGGCTGCTTAACTAGAGTGCCTGAAACGCTTGTCTAAGACTAAGAGTTTGCATGAACATGTTCCATTATCGCCTGTGCTTCGAGAGAACCATATTGTGTGCTTGAGCTTGTTCAGTGAGGACGGCCAGTCCGCAACAAAGATATATGGTTGATGGTTCGTCTCGTCTGTATCCTAGAGTTTATTTGATAGTGTTTCATGCATTCGCATCGGTCGGACAATGGCTATTGGTGGAAAGCTGAACCATGTGTCACGGCTGCTACAGAGATAGTGGAAATCAACCATATGTCACAGCTGCCAATAGCATCAGATAAATGAGTCATTGGTTAGCTGGATCAACTGCTGTCGATCCTGAGTTACTCGGGGACCACACTGCATATAAGATAGTTCATTTTGTTGGCTTGGATAGATGACTGCCCCTAGATATGCATTTTGTTCCTAGATGTGCATTGTCCCTAGAGTTTTTGAGTATAGCTCACGAGACACGTTGCGCACACCCTGATAACAGAACGACCGGCTTGTCTTGTCTGCTTGCTTATATCGCATATGAACTTTGTTTTTAAAGATGTTTTCATAAAGAAAGTAATATGACTCCGTTTTTATGCTGCATGTAACGAACATAGGTAAAACTAGAAAGATCACTAGTAACGTAATATTTTATAACATGATTACTTAGTGTTGGTTTTAGTGAATGTTTGCTTCTGTTCAGTTGTTTTAGACTCACCTGTACTTATAAAAGTGCTGACCCACCAACAGTTTATTTGCTTGCAGGTACTGGATCGTCCGAGGGAGCGATAGACGTGTCCCATCCCCAAGACCCAAAATTCTGCTTCGTTTGCCTCGAGCTGCTTTCGTATAGAGGGATATAACGTATGGAACGATCCCATTGTATTCAAAGAACCCAGTCCCTCGATTTGCCCCGAATACTCAGATGGATAAATGCTTGCAACAATGTCCCTCCGCTGCTTACTCGATTGATGCGATGATAGCCAAAACTTTAACGATGTTGACTTGTGCGGGCACAACCCCAGGCTCGCACGACATCACGTCCCGGTATCAAACGACCATACGCACCCCGCGGGAGCGCCAAGGCGCGGTGATTCGCGTCCGATCCGAAGGAAAAACTGTGGTCGGGAGGCCTTCGGGGCCGGGGCGTGACAAAACCCACAGGTAGCATTCCTATTATAGATAGGAATATCCAATCCAAATCTAAATCCAAATCCAAATCCATTGACATATTCCTATTATATGTAGGAATATCCAATCCAAATCCATTGAGATATTCCTATTATATTTAGGAATATCCAATCCAAATAAATTGAGGTATTCCTATTATATGTAGAAATACTCAATCCTACTCCTGGGTATTTTTCACATAGGTTGGGAACCCTACTCTCTCCAACAAATCTTCCCCTTCACAACTATGTGGAGGGGGTCGTCATCCCGACGATCCACCGTACTCAAACATTCATGAAGACAAAAAACTTTAATTTCAGAACTATCAAAATTTTATTAGTCCAAAATTTGAGAGTTGTGAAGATAATGAATTCTTTAATAAATAACTTGTGTTGTCAACTAAAAATATTTTGGAAAATAAATAAAATAAAATATTTGTGATGCCTCAACATGAATGTGTATGGGCCAATAACACATTTAAACAAAAAACAAATAAAAGACCCAACGGCTTGTAAGCATCAAACAAAATCCAACAATGTCTATGTAACCAAACCAATCCACAACTTCATTATGAATTAAATAGGATCAAATTTGTAATGAAATTTCTTCACAAAAGCTTCCAATTTCCCACTCCATCCCTCACCTCCAAATTCTCCCTTTCCGTCTTCTCCTCCAAACCCATTCCTGGACGTCGGGTGTTCGACGAAATTCCGCACCCAGACCTCGTCTCCTACAACCTCGCCATCTCCTCCCACAACCGCGCCTCCCGCTTCGCCTCCTCCCTCTCCGCCTTCAACGACCTCCGCTCCTCGTGCTTCGTCCCCGACCAGTTCGCCTACGGCAGCGCACTCTCCGCGTGCGCGGCCTCGTGCGACCTCGTCTTCGCGCGCCAGCTCCATTCTCTCGTCCTCAGAAACGGGTTCCTCTCGGACGCATACGTCCTCACTGGACTCGTCGACCTGTTCGCAAAGAACGGCAGGTTCCCCGACGCCTTGAGATTGTTTGACGCGAGTCGGAATAACAACGTGGTCAGTTGGAATGCTGTCATTGCCGGAGCTGTTAGGAACGGAGAGAACTCGGTCGCTCTGGACCTCTTTCGCGAGATGGTGGACGGGTTCTCTATGCCCAACGGGTTCACCTTGTCGAGCGTTTTGAGCGCCTGTGCTGCTCTCGGGGAGTTGGAGGTTGGGAGAGGGCTGCATGCCTGGGTCGTGAAGTGCGGGGTAGGAGACGACGTTTTTGTCGGTACTTGTATTGTTAACCTGTACGCGAAGTGCGGAGATATGGAGGCAGCGGCGGAGGAATTCTCGAGGATGCCAGTTCGCAATGTGGTTTCTTGGACCGCCATGATTTCGGGTTTTGTTCAGAAGGAGGAGGCCGATACCGCTGTTAGACTGTTTAGTGATATGATACGGATTGACATGGAGGTGAATAAGTATACCCTCACCAGTGTACTCACGGCCTGCTCTAAATCTTCAATGGTGAAAGAGATGGCACAAATACATTGTTGGTCGTCAAAGAATGGGTTATTTGTGGATTCTGTGGTAAAGGAAGCTTTTATCAATGCATATGCAAGAATTGGAGATCTTCAGATGTCCGATAAGGTATTCGAGGAGGCAGGTTTGAATAAGGATCTGGGTACTTGGTCAGCTATGATATCTGGTCTTGCACAGAACTATAGTTTTAGAAGATCAGCTGAGCTGTTTAGGAGGATGCTTTATGAAGGTTTACAGCCTGATGAGAAATGTTGTTCTAGTCTTCTGAGCACTATCGACATCATAGATTTTGGTAGGCAAATTCATAGTTATACTATTAAAGCTGGGTTGGTACCTCATCTTCTTGTGGGCAGTGCACTCTTCACCATGTACTCCAAATGCGGTAGCATAGAAGACAGTTATGAATTGTTCTCACAAATGCAGGAAAGAGATACGGTGTCGTGGACTTCGATTCTTTATGGTTTTGCAGTCCATGGCCACGAGGCTGAAGCACTTACATTGTTCAGGGAAATGGTTCTGGAAGGAATCCAGCCTGATGAGATCACTCTATCTGCTGTTCTTATGGCTTGCTCTGGTTGCCAGTTCTTGATGCAAGGGAAGGAAATCCATGGACATGCTCTTCGTATTGGACTTGGAAGTGAAACCCTTGTTGGTAGTGCTCTTATATCCATGTATTCCAAATGCAATGCTTTACTAAGTTTTAGAAGAGTCTTTGATCAAATTCCACAGAAAGATCAGGAGATGTGGTCCTACTTTGTCTCTGGTTATTCCACAAATGGTCAGAATGAAGTGGCTCTCTTTGAATTTCAGAACATGCTAAATGCTAGTTACAAGTTAGACAATATAAACGCCTCATCGGTTCTTGGGGTGTGTGCACAATTATCAAGACCGATCTTGGGTAGACAGTTGCACGCTTATGGAATCAAAGAAGGGCTAATACTCCATCTTCCTGTGAGTACTGCTTTAGTTATGATGTACTCAAAATGTGGAAGCATAGATGATTGCCGCAAAGCATTTGATGACATAGAGCACCCTGATTTGATAACATGGACGGCTATGATTGATGGATATGCTCAACATGGGATGGGCTTGGAAGCTTTAGAAATCTTCGAAGTGATGAAACGAGATGGAGTAAAACCTGATTCGATAACTTTTGTCAGTGTTTTATCTGCTTGTAGCCATAACGGTTTGGTGGATGATGGATTTGTCCATCTTGATTCTATGAGAAGCGATTACGGAATTGAACCGCAGTTGCATCATTATGCATGTATGGTCGATTTACTTGGTCGGTCAGGGCGCCTGAAGGAGGCTGCAGACTTCATTAATAAAATGCCTTTCGAGCCCAATTGGCTGATATGGAACACATTGCTCAGTGCTTGTAGAGTTCATGGTGATGTTGAGCTTGGGAGAACAGCAGCAAAGAAAGTTCATGAGCTTGAACCTGATGACTCTGGATTCTATGTCTCAGTCTCGAACATCTCGGCTGATATGGGAGATTGGGAGGAAGTTGCGAGGATTAGAAATTCGCTGAAGGCAGATGGCATGATGAAGGAACCTGGATGGAGTTTTCTATGAGAGATCTTGAATAATTTTAAATGTGTTCATACGATGAAGTAACAGTTACAAGTATCCTATCCTTTCCGCAATCATTCTTCCTAATGACTGGACTGATGAAAATAATGACAAATAAAATATCATTCTGTTATTTCACCCAAGGGTGTGGAATCTAGTGGTTTAATGAACTTTCTGGAGCTTCTGGAGCACCCTGACCGAACTCGGATCGAGTTCGGCCCGAACTCGGACCGAGTTCGACCCGAACTCTGTCTCCCCCTGTACAGCAGCTGCTCCTCATTCCTCCCGAATTTTTTCGACCTCTCTAATGGCTCTCGTCGCCTCCCCGAGTTTCTCTGACCACAAACAACGCTCGTCGCACTCCGGAGTGTTCTCCACATAGGTTGGAAACCCCACCCACTCCAACAAATCTTCCCCTTCACAATTATGTGGAGGGGATCGTCATCCCGACGATCTGCCTGCAGTTCTCAAACTTTTTCCTTGGAAGAAACTTTGTGAACATATCTGCTTCGTTGTCGTCTGTATGAACCTTCTCAAGCGCCGCTTCCTTCTTTTCAATAGCATCCCGTATCCAATGATACCAGATCTCAATGTGCTTGGACCGGCTATGAAATATCTGATTCTTCACAAGGCGAATAGCACTCTGACTATCGCAAAGCAAATGATCCTGCTCCTACTTTAGCCCAATTTTCTGCAACAGCTTCTTCATCCACGACAACTCCTTCCAAGCCTCAGTCACCGCAATATACTATGCCTCTGTTGTCGACAAGGCAACACACTTCTGCATACGCGACTGCCATGATACTGCTCTACCAGCAAACATCATCACATAGTCCGAAGTCGGTCGTCTCGGGTCTACATCTCCACAATATCAGCGTCGGTATACCCAACTAGCTTTGGCTCGTCACCACCAAATGAAAGTCTTCAACCGGCAGTACCCTGAAGATATCGTAGAATCCACTTGACCCCACTTCAATGTACCCTTCCACGATTGGAAGTATACCTGCTAACTGTGCCGATTGCGTGAGCAATGTCTGGCCTCGTACATACCATAGCATACATAAGACTTTCCACAGCTGAGGCATATTGTAAAACCCCCTTCCTAGAAAATCGTATATACCCTTTTATTTATTAATTATTAATTTAAATTGTAGTAATTAGGTCTAAATAGGAGAAATAGAATTTTAATAATTTTTATTTTAGGTGTTCGGACACTTAGAGGACTTATGGGACCATCAGGAATTTTTCGAAATTTATTCCATGTAGGAGACCCTTTAAGCTGTTGCTAGCCTAACGGTGTGCATTACCCTAATCTATGAATTTTCTTATGAGTATATATATAATATATATGTATACACAAATATATATATATATATATATATATATATATATGTATATATATATTTAGAAAGGAAAAGGAAAGAAAGAAAAAGAAATAATTAAATAGGAATTAACTAATAACTATAATAATAATAATAACACAACTATTTGCTATTCCTATTCCTACTTGCAGCAACTTGCAATTCCTAGCAAACTTGCTGATGACCACCCGCCTAGCAACTTAGCAAAAAGTTGCTAAGTCACGACCCCTTCATCCCACTTCAGCGGTTTGTTCCCAGGGACCCGACCCCCTTCGGCCGAGCCAACTCACCCTCTCTCTTCCTATATTAAATATATATATATATTTATCTTTCAAAAACCCTAACCTAAAATCTCCAGACCTCCTCTTCTCATCTAGAGCCGTCACCGCAGCCAGAGAAGCCCCGCCAAGCCATCCAAACCATCCCGACGACTCCGACCTCGCGAACTGCAGTTTCCAACACGAGGCACCTTCGCTCCGGAATTGTTTCCCGTCGACTCGCTCAACCAAACGCCGTTCCGTCTTCACCGGTATGCTCACCGCTTAACCCTCTTCCATAGTTGTATTATAGCCAACCTCGAAAAACGTGTACCTACAGGCGAAAAACAGCGTCCAAAGTTGGCGCGAGCAGACCCAATTCTGGGATCGCAGAAAACTGCGGTGACCACCCATATTGCCGAGTTCGTATCTCCCACCACAGAGATCCGAATTCGGTGATTCTTTTTGATACATGTAGAACACTTGACCTAGTTTATTTTCTGTTAAATAACCCTATATTATTAGTTGCTGTGGACATAATTAAATTTGCACAAAACTACGCGCATCCACTTTTTCCAGATTTCTAAAAGTTGGAAAACGGAGCGCGCCCCGCCAAACGGGACCGCCCCGCCGTGTACCAAGTGTACCGAATGGTGCACGCAGCGTAACCGAACACGTAAAAATTTGTGGGGACTGATTCGGACGCGTGTGCGCGCCGGAATCAAGCCGTATCCGCGGACACACCCCGTGTCGCAATTTTTGTGGAACTCGCGAGTATTTTGTGCACGCTAGTCAGATTGCGACGAAACTTGCGCCACTGGACTCATGGTAACGCGCTGGTCCTGTGACCCAATTTTCACGCAATTCTGAGACGGTTGACCAAATCGCCAATTGGCGGGCCCCACAGTTGACTTTTGGACAAAATTGTGTTCGGCTCATCTGAATCCACATTTGGACATACCGTTAGGTTCGTATTGACATTTAGAATTGTTTGACCTATAGTTTGTCCCATTTAGAGACTGTTACCCTTGGAACGCTTTTCGGTGCAAAGTGGGCCACACGTGGACCCCACTTTTGCCCGAAATTACCGTTTTGCCCCTGTGTCCAAATTGGACGAAAGGGATGTGCTTTTTAGCTATTTTCTCATTCCGGAAACGTTGGTGATGTTTATTTCAGCATCCGGAGACGTTTGTTCGGAGTCCTTAGTTCCAGGTTCCGTGTCCTTGACATTTGGGCGCGTACACTTTACAGATTCTTTGCCAGGCAAGTATACCTTGCCATTGTACTGTATTTACATTCCATATGAGGCATGCATGTTTATTTTCTGTTTATTTAGTTCATTTATTTTAACTGCTATATAAATTGTGCGTCCAAGGAAACTTGGGTGCAACGACGGTGTCGTCGTACTATGTTTTTATTTATGTATATGCATTGGACCTACTTATGAGACTACCCCATTTTCATGAGGCATTTATGTTTCATTGGCCATGACACTATTCTTACACGAGTGTGAGTCACATGTAGGACACGGACTTGCGTACTCGGCTGGCCACTGGTACGTATAGGTCGTGCGACGGATAGGGGTAACTGCCAATAGAAACTTTGCATGCTAGTAGACCTGGCGGTTATTAGAGGTTTATCGTGTCATGGACATGACATGCTTAGAGCATTGGATGGGGAGAACAACAAGTACCGCATTTGAGCTCCTTTGCACTTTTTCTATTGTGCGGCCGGATTCTCCGCTGGAGATACGGGCGGTGATGACCACTATATATTATATTATTATCAGGCGGGCCTCCGGCGTTCGAAAGTCGTCGTGCCTTTGTAGGCCCCTGGATCTCCAATAGAGAACCATGCCAAATCCCAGGTTTTCAGCCAGATAGCTCACTTGTGGGGAAAGGTGTTCTTAACTGCATTTCACTTAGACGGTTAGGCGACCCCAATGGATGTTTATTTTCAGTACTTTATTGGCATGTATTTTTTGTATCTTGTTACGTCCCTCTGAGGACCTGGTCCCTTTCCAGATATAGATGAGCAGGAGTACCCGCAGGAGTATGGACCTGGACCTGACGCTACCTATCAGTCTGAGGCGATCTTACCTTCTGTTTATATGTGATTCATTGCAGCTGTTTAGAGATTCTAGTTGCTATTCTTTTCTAGACATTTATTCTTATATTAGAGTTTATTCTCTTCTCTCTTTAGTAGTTTATTATAGGCAATTTGCAGTGGATTTGTTTTCACCCGACTATCACACTTTGAGATTACTAGTTGAGACTGCTTCTTTGATATTCAGTTATTGATTTCCATTTATCCATTATTTGTGCTGTGGATGAGATATAGAACTGCGTGTGACTTGTTGTGACATATATTACCACTGTGGATTAGATATTCATGTACAGCGTACGTGTGTATATGGTTTCCATATATTGGAGTTCGTATACATACGGCTGGCGTGTTACGTATTCCTAGTCCTACGTATTTTGGGACTGGGGCGTGACATATTTTTTGTGGTGGCCCATGCAGGTCAAGAATATATTGTCTCGATTACGTAACTGTACCGAACAAGCTTGCGTATAGGAATAGAGTATAAGGATCTCATCCACGCTTGACTGAAACTCATCCTTCCTATTTAATACTTTTATCATGTTTGATTCCTGTACTTTTTCTAATCGTTCCGTACATCAACTGCAGAGAGACGGATATGCAAAATGGATGTACTGCCGATGTACTGCCGCCGATGGCGACGCAACTTCTGGAGTCAATGGTCAGACTCAAGGCGGGACCCCAACGATTCCTAGGCTTCCGAGGCCAGATGGACAGACTCACACTCCAGTTCCATCTGATCTTTTCGCTTCACCTATTGGGAACCTTCCATCTGTCCCAGTATCGCAAGATGGCCAAGCGCAGATGTTCCAATTCTTTTAGATGATGATACAGGAACAGAGGCAGCAGGCAGCCGAGCAGAGACAAGAATTTTTGGCAGCACTGGAGAGGATGGCTGCACAGGCTACTGTACCAGCCCAAGCACTAGCTCCAGTACCTCGAGCTAGGGTTGGATCAGTAAAGGATTTTGTTCAGATGGGTGCAAGGCAGTACAAGGACACTGAGAGCCCGGAGGAGACTACCAACTGGATCACTCACACGCAGAAGCTACTGGAGGCATCGCAATTACCTACGGACCTATGGATGACGGGTGTACGGACGCTTCTAGATGGTAATGCTCATCACTGGTGGGAATCCATGGAGCACCAGTTGGGTACTTACCAGACTTGGGAGCAGTTCTTGGAGTGCTTTGAGGGAAAGTACTTTCCAGACACTGTCAGGGACACCTTGTATGATCAGTTTCTTCACTTGGAGCAGGGGAACCGAACCGTGGACGAGTATGATGCCGAGTTTAGTCGACTCAGCAAATATGGCGCTGCATTGATACCAAATGACTTGGCTAAGGCTAAGAGATTTCATCGAGGACTGACCCAGGAGCTACAACATTATACAAGCTCGCAGTCCCGAGTCTCTTACGCTGAACTACTGACAGAGGCCAGATTTTAGGAAACCATTAGCAGAGGAAATGGAGGTCAGCTGCGGACACAACAAGGATCAGCAAGGATACAGCAGGGACCAGCCAGGACACAACAGGGAGGACCTATCAGACGTCCCTTGGCACAACAGCATCAGCAACACCGAGCAGCACCGTATCAGAATTCGGGGAAGCCCTACTGCAATTACTGTGGGAGAATCGGACATATTTCGAAAGATTGTCGGACCCGCTTGGGGCAGTGTATGAGATGTGGCTCCGGACAACACATGGCGAGAGACTGCCCAATGCAGGCATCGACACTACCACCGCCAGCACAGAGACTAGCGCTTCCAGCACCGAAGCCAGCCTAGCAGATGACTGGACCGGGAGCACCCCGACCCCCAGCAACAGGAGATTTCAGAGAGGACCACCGCTACCTACTCAGGAGGAGCAGTATATGAGGACTGGACATGGACAGCCGCAGAGGAACGGGCGAGCTTTTGCATTGGAGGTAGATGACATGGATCATGAGGTGGATGTCATAGCAGGTATTACCCTTGCTTTTACTTTTCCTGCTGTGACATTATTTGATACGGGAGCCACCCACTCTTTCATATCATCTAGTTTTATTGCCAAACACAACATTGCTTCTACACCATTATCTAGTTGTGTTAGAATTCTTACCGGAGGAGGAGTTGTACCAGTTAGTCGAGTTTGTAGATCGGGCCCTATAGTGATACGTGGTAAAGAGATGAATGCCCAACTCTTAGTCCTTCATATGCCATCTTTTGATATTGTGCTTGGAATGGACTGGCTAAGCAAGAACTACGCTTTCTTCGATTGCTTTGGAGGAAGCATTCTTTTTAAGGTACCAGGCCAGCCTGAACTTGAGTTTGCCCGAGGATCCACAGAAATCCTTGATGGTATGCAGCTTGCAATGGACGATGTTGTCTATTATCCTATTATTTCAGAATTTCTAGACGTCTTTCCAGAGGATTTGCCAGGACTACCCCCAGACAGAGACGTAGAGTTTTCAATTGAACTAGCACCCGGAGCAGCACCTATAGCATCTCATGTTTACAGACTGGCGAAGAAGGAGATGGACAAGTTGAAGGCACAGTTAAAGGAGCTAGAGGAGAAAGGTTTCATCCGACCGAGTGCATCACCCTGGGGAGCACCAGTGTTGTTTGTACCCAAGAAAGATGGGTCAGTGCGTATGTGCATTGACTACAGAGCCTTGAATGCAGTGACAGTGAAAAACAAATATCCATTGACACGCATTGATGACCTGTTTGATCAACTCAGTGGAGCTAAGGTATTCTCGAAGATAGATTTGAGATCGGGATATCACCAAATGAAGGTACGGAAGCAGGACATTCCGAAGACCGCATTCAGAACAAGATATGGGCACTACGAGTTTTTGGTCATGCCATTTGGATTGACCAATGCTCCAGCGATCTTCATGGACTTGATGAATCGAGTCTTCCACCAGTACTTAGACCAGTTCGTGGTCGTCTTCATAGATGATATACTTGTCTATTCGAAGAGCCACGAGGAGCACGAGGAGCACCTGCGGATTGTTCTAGAGACTTTGAGGAGAGAGCGGTTATATGCTAAACTCAGCAAATGTGAGTTCTTCTTGGACAGAGTTTCATTTCTTGGACATGTTGTTACAGGAGATGGTATTTCTGTTGATCCAGAGAAGATCTCAGCCGTTGAGACATGGCCTGTTCCTAAATCAGCAGCAGAGGTGAGGAGTTTCCTTGGACTTGCGGAATATTATCGACGGTTCGTGGAAAACTTCTCAAGGATAGCGGCACCTATGACTCGTTTGACTTGTAAGGACCAAGAATTTATATGGAGTGACGAGTGTCAAGCAGCCTTTGAAGAGTTGAAAAAGCGACTGACTACAGCACCAGTATTGACGATTCCGTCAGGATCAGGAGGTTATGTGATCTACAGTGACGCATCAGGAAAAGGCTTAGGATGCGTATTGATGCAACATGGCAAGGTGATTGCATATGCATCTAGGCAGTTACGAGTACATGAGAAGAATTATCCAACTCATGACTTGGAACTTGCAGCCGTTGTATTTGCTCTGAAGCTATGGAGACATTACTTATATGGGGAACGCGTGGAGATCTATACAGACCACAAGAGCCTCAAGTACGTCTTCACGCATAAGGAGTTAAATATGAGGCAACGTCGATGGCTCGAGTTGATGAAAGATTTCGAGATAGAGCTACATTATCATCCAGGCAAGGCTAACGTGGTAGCAGACGCGTTAAGCCGGAAGCCAGCAGCTTACTTCTTGACAGCACAGAGGGAACTATTGGAGGACTTGCAAGAGCTTGGCATTGAAGTGATACTACCCGGAGTAGATGGGACACTAGCCAACTTGCAAGTTCAATCATCATTGGTAGAGAGGATTAAGGTAGCTTTGCCTACAGATGCCAGATTCAGGAGACTAAAGGAAAGGACAGAGGCCGAAGAGCAGACCGGATTGCGCATTCATGAGGATGGGACATTACGATGTGGTGATCGTCTATATGTTCCAAATGGAGAGATTCGACAGGAGCTGATGGCAGAGGCTCATAGTTCGATTTATTCTATTCATCCTGGAGGCACCAAGATGTATCGCGACTTACGACAGCACTTTTGGTGGCATGGAATGAAGAGAGAGATAGCTCACTTTGTAGCTAAATGTCTGGTATGTCAGCAAGTGAAGGCGGAGCACCAGAGGACAGCAGGATTATTGCAACCACTTTCGATTCCAGAGTGGAAATAGGAGCACATCACTATGGACTTCGTCACGGGTTTTCCCAAGAGTCCAAGTGGGAGAGATGCAGTGTGGATAATAGTGGACCGACTTACCAAGTCAGCCCATTTTATACCTTTTAGAGTGGGTCAGTCTACAGAAGCTTTAGCTGACTTATATATGAGGCAGATCGTGAGATTGCACGGCATACCAGTCAGCATTGTATCGGACAGAGATTCGCGCTTCACATCACACTTTTGGAGGAGCATGCAAGAGAGTCTTGGTACTCGTCTGAAGTTCAGTACATCGTACCACCCGCAGACAGATGGGCAGTCGGAGCGTACTATTCAGACCTTGGAGGATATGTTGAGGGCTTGCATGTTAGACTTCGGAGGATCATGGGAGGACCACCTACATCTTGTAGAGTTTTCTTACAATAATAGCTATCAAGCGAGTATTCAGATGGCTCCGTTTGAAGCATTGTATGGAAGAAAATGTAGGTCTCCTGTGTGTTGGAGTGACGTGGGAGAACGTCATATTTTGGGACCCGAGTTGGTGGTCAACATAGTAGAGACAGTCAAGAAGATTCAAGGACACTTGCGAGCAGCGCAAGACAGGCAGAAACAGTGGGCAGACCTTCATCGTCGTCCCTTGGAGTTCAAAGAGGGCGATCACGTCTTCTTGAGGATATCACCGACCAGAGGCACCATCTGATTCGGAGGACGCGGCAAATTGAGTCCAAGGTATATTGGACCATTTGACGTGCTCGAGAGAGTTGGAGAGGTGGCATATCGACTTGCGCTACCACCTTCACTAGAGGGAGTACATGACGTATTCCATGTGTCGCAGCTCAGGCGATATGCGGCAGACAGCAGTCATGTTCTCGACCATTCGGAGATCACCATCGGGCCGAGCTTGTCTTACCAAGAGCAACCCGTGGGAATCCTTGATCGTCGAAAGAAAGTGTTGAGGAACCAGTCTATTCCCTTGGTTCGCGTAGCATGGAGGCATGGCGCGCCAGGAGAATCAACTTGGGAGCTCGAGGACGACATGCGCAAGCGTTTTCCGAACCTATTCGCAGACCAAGGTATGAATTTACATTGTAATTTATATCTTATACCATCCTTGCATTCTATCGTGGCTTAATTTTAATTTCGAGGACGAAATTTTTACAAGTTGGGTAGAATGTAAAACCCCCTTCCTAGAAAATCGTATATACCATTTTATTTATTAATTATTAATTTAAATTATAGTAATTAGGTCTAAATAGGAGAAATAGAATTTTAATAATTTTTATTTTAGGTGTTCGGACACTTAGAGGACTTATGGGACCATCAGGAATTTTTCGGAATTTATTCCATGTAGGAGACCCCTTAAGCTGTTGCTAGCCTAACGGTGTGCATTACCCTAATCTATGAATTTTCTTATGAGTATATATATAATATATATGTATACACAAATGTATATATATATATATATATATATATATATATATATATATATATATATATATATATATATATATATATATATATATAGAAAGGAAAAGGAAAGAAAGAAAAAGAAATAATTAAATAGGAATTAACTAATAACTATAATAATAATAATAATAATAATAATAACACAACTATTTGCTATTCCTATTCCTACTTGCAGCAACTTGCAATTCCTAGCAAACTTGCTGATGACCACCCGCCTAGCAACTTAGCAAAAAGTTGCTAAGTCACGACCCCTTCATCCCACTTCAGCGGTTTGTTCCCAGGGACCCGACCCCCTTCGGCCGAGCCAACTCACCATCTCTCTTCCTATATTATATATATATATATATATATATATATATATATATATATATATATATATATATATATATATATATATATTTATCTTTCAAAAACCCTAACCTAAAATCTCCAGACCTCCTCTTCTCATCTAGAGCCGTCACCGCAGCCAGAGAAGCCCCGCCAAGCCATCCAAACCATCCCGACGACTCCGACCTCGCGAACTGCAGTTTCCCACACGAGGCACCTTCGCTCCGGAATTGTTTCCCGTCGACTCGCTCAACCAAACGCTGTTCCGTCTTCACCGGTATGCTCACCCCTTAACCCTCTTCCATAGTTGTATTATAGCCAACCTCGAAAAATGTGTACCTACAGACGAAAAATAGCGTCCAAAGTTGGCACGAGCAGACCCAATTCTGGGATCGCAGAAAACTGCGGTGACCACCCATATTGCCGAGTTCGTATCTCCCACCACAGAGATCCGAATTCGGTGATTCTTTTTGATACATGTAGAACACTTGACCTAGTTTATTTTTTGTTAAATAACCCTATATTATTAGTTGCTGTGGACATAATTAAATTTGTCACAAAACTATGCGCATCCACTTTTTCCAGATTTCCAAAAGTTGGAAAACGGAGTGCGCCCCGCCAAACGGGACCGCCCCGCCGTGTACCAAGTATACCAAATGGTGCACGCAGCGTAACCGGACACGTAAAAATTTGTGGGGACTGATTCGGACGCGTGTGTGCGCCGGAATCAAGCCGTATCCGCGGACACATCCCGTGTCGCAATTTTTATGGAACTCGCGAGTATTTTGTGCACGCTAGTCAGATTACGACGAAACTTGCGCCACTGGACTCGTGGTAACGCGCTGGTCCTGTGACCCAATTTTCACGCAATTCTGAGACGGTTGACCAAATTGCCAATTGGCGGGCCCCACAGTTGACTTTTGGACAAAATTATGTTCGGCTCATCGGAATCCACATTTGGACATACCGTTGGGTTCGTATTGACATTTAGAATTGTTTGACCTATAGTTTGTCCCATTTAGAGACTGTTACCCTTGGAACGCTTTTTGGTGCAAAGTGGGCCACACGTGGACCCCACTTTTGCCCAAAATTACCGTTTTGCCCCTGTGTCCAAATTGGACGAAAGGGATGTGCTTTTTAGCTATTTTGCTCATTCCGGAAACGTTGGTGATGTTTATTTCAGCATCCGGAGATGTTTGTTCGGAGTCCTTAGTTCCAGGTTCCGTGTCCTTGACATTTGGGCGCGTACACTTTACAGATTCTTTGCCAGGCAAGTATACCTTGCCATTGTACTGTATTTATATTCCATATGAGGCATGCATGTTTATTTTCTGTTTATTTAGTTCATTTATTTTAACTGCTATATAAATTGTGCGTCCAAGGAAACTTGGGTGCAACGACGGTGTCGTCGTACTATGTTTTTATTTATGTATATGCATTGGACCTACTTATGAGACTACCCCATTTTCATGAGGCATTTATGTTTCATTGGCCATGACACTATTCTTACACGAGTGTGAGTCACATGTAGGACACGGACTTGCGTACTCGGCTGGCCACTGGTACGTATAGGTCGTGCGACGGATAGGGGTAACTGCCAATAGAAACTTTGCATGCTAGTAGACCTGGCGGTTATTAGAGGTTTATCGTGTCATGGACATGACATGCTTAGAGCATTGGGTGGAGAGAACTACAAGTACCGCATTTGAGCTCCTTTGCACTTTTTCTATTGTGCGGCCGGATTCTCCGCTGAAGATACGGGCGGTGATGACCACTATATATTATATTATTATCAGACGGGCCTCCGGCGTTCGAAAGTCGTCGTGCCTTTGTAGGCCCTTGTATCTCCAATAGAGAACCATGCCAAATCCCAGGTTTTCAGCCAGATAGCTCACTTGTGGGGAAAGGTGTTCTTAACTGCATTTCACTTAGACGGTTAGGCGACCCCAATGGATGTTTATTTTCAGTACTTTATTGGCATGTGCTTTTTGTATCTTGTTACGTCCCTCTGAGGACCTGGTCCCTTTCCAGATATAGATGAGCAGGAGTACCTGTAGGAGTATGGACCTGGACCTGACGCTACCTATCAGTCTGAGACGATCTTACCTTCTGTTTATATGTGATTCATTACAGCTGTTTAGAGATTCTAGTTGCTATTCTTTTCTAGACATTTATTCTTATATTAGAGTTTATTCTCTTCTCTCTTTAGTAGTTTATTATAGTCGATTTACAGTGGATTTGTTTCCACCCGACTATCACACTTTGAGATTACTAGTTGAGACTGCTTCTTTGATATTCAGTTATTGATTTCCATTTATCCATTATTTGTGCTGTGGATGAGATATAGAACTGCGTGTGACTTATTGTGACATATATTACCACTGTGGATTAGATATTCATGTACAGCGTACGTGTGTATATGGTTTCCATATATTGGAGTTCGTATACATACGGCTGGCGTGTTACGTATTCCTAGTCCTACGTATTTTGGGACTGGGGCGTGACACATATGGAACCCGCTCAATATCTTCCTTCTCGTCCTCGGTAGATGGACACTGCTCCTCAGTGAACTTAAATGAGCCGCAAGGAGGTTACTCACTTTCTTCGACTCGTCTATCCCGAAACACTGAAGTACCCGGTGAATGTAGATCTTTTGGGACAAGTGTAGCAGCTTGGACTCTCTCTCTCTCGGCTGATCTCTATCCAAGAATAGTCTTCGCTGCTCCCAAATCCTTCATAGAGAAGGCCGCGCCCAGTTGATGCTTCAACTCTGCTATCCTGGTGGCATTCCGACCCACCAACAGCATATCATCAATATAAAGCAACAAAATGATGAAATTATCCTCAGCGAAGTACCTCACAAAAACACAATGATCCGACGTCATCCGTGCATAGCCATGCTCTCCCATAAACGACTCAAACTTCTTGTACCACTGCATCGGAGCCTGTTTCAGACCATACAAGCTCTTCCTCAACTGGCAGACTAAATGTGACTTGCCCTTCCCACAGAATCCCTCTGGCTGCTCCATGTACAACACATCCTCAAGATCACCGTGAAGGAATGCCGTCTTCACGTTCATTTGCTCGACCTCTAAGTCGAAACTGGCTGCCAAAGCTAGCACCACCCAAATAGACGACTGCTTGACGACTGGCGAAAATATCTCATTATAATCTACGTCTTTTCACTGACCGTAGCCTTTAACTACTAGCCTCGCTTTATATCGAGGGCGAGTAGCATCATATGTCTGCTTCACTCTGAACACCCATCGATTCTTCAAAGCCTTCTTGCCCTTTGGCAACCGCACCAGATCATAAGTAGAGTTGGCCTCCAAGGAACTCATCTCCTCCTGCATGGCCTCCATCCACTCCTGCCTGTGTTCGTCTTCCATAGCCTCTGCGAAACTTTTGGGTTCTCCCCCGTCAGTCAGTAGCACATACTCACCCGATGAGTATCTCGTAGATGGTCGACGCTCCTCCTCTACGGAACCACTAATTCTGGCTGTATATCTACAGCCTCTTCCCCTCCAGGAACTGCCTCCTCGGCATGCTCATCCTCCCGAGGGTCACCATGACCACCATCAGCAGGCTTATGATCAAGGTTGGGAGCAACTCCATGTACTGGCTCCCCCATAACTGGATCCTCTGCGATGTCCTCTGGAAACTGTTCGAAGCAAAATGACTCTAACTCAGGCAATTTCTCAGCCTCATAAGGCATCTCGAAATCCTGAGTGTTGGTCATGGTCTGTTCCTCGACGAATACCACATCCCTGCTTCTGTAGAGCTTTCTTCCCACAGGATCATAGAGTCTATAGCCAAACTCATCCCGACCGTAGCCGACAAAGACGCACCGCCTCGTCTTTGGCTCAAGTTTGGATCTCTCGTCCTTCGGTACATGCACGAAGGTCTTACAACCAAACACTCGCAGGTGATTGTATGACGACTCTTTGTTGTACCATACTTTATCAGGCACATCACCCTACAAATGAGCACTAGGAGATAAATTAATAACATAAGCAGCTATGTAAAGTGCCTCACCCCAATAGTTGCCTGGCAAGTTTGCTTCTGACAGCAAACACCGTACCCTCTCCATTAGTGTCACGTTCATTCGCTCCGCTACACCGTTGAGCTGCGGTATCTTTGGTGGAGTCTTCTGATGTCTTCTGAATATGCGTATGACACGTGTCCCTTTATGAGGTAACGCGTATAACTGCTTCTCGAAGATCATGGCATGCAAGCCACGTAGGCAACTGCCCCTGCGTAAAGATGGTTGGCGTAAAAGCCAAATAACTGTCTTGTTAGCGTAAAAGGCCAAACTGTGAAGAAGAAGACTTCCTTTACGCTGCGGTTATGATGACTGCTACCCACGTTCAAATAATCTTCTGAATCTGCGTATGACACGTGTTCCTTTATGAGGTAACGTGTGTAACTGCTTCTTGAAGATCATGGCATACAAGCCACGTAGGTAACTGCATCTTGCGTAAAGAGGGTTAGCGTAAAAGCCAAATAACTGTCTTGTTGACGTAAAAAGCCAAACTCTGCGTAAAACTGGATGATTCATGAATAATAAATAACCAGCGTACAATAGCCAATTATCCATCACGACTGAGGTCTTGAGCGTATTCTGGGCTAAATAGCCTTATCACGTACCTTTGCAAATATAGCTGAGTTGGCGTATTTTGAGGAGATAGCATATGACGTACTCCTATAGTTAAAAATAGCCTGGTTGGCGTAAAATGCAAGGATGGTGATGTGAGCGTATTAGTCATAGTTTTAGCTCTCCCAGTCATGACAAAATCTAAAGAATAGAACAAAATCTCGTGCATTAAATGCAGAGATATGCCTCCATCTCGTGTATTAAATGCAGAGATATGCCTCGAGCTTTGTACGAGAAACAACTTTTGACGTGGCGTCTAATTTCGTCTTATCTTGAGCGTAAAAACTCATTTCTGTCCATGTAGAATAGGCAGCGTATTCTTTGAATGCGTAAAAATGACTTGTATTAAGAATATGTCACTAGACGACAACCTGTGTCTCTGTGCAAAATCATCATCACAGCCATCCTCTCGATCATCGTGCAGTACTTTTGTCAGAAGTTAGGTTCACTGATTTGTCTGACAAATTCATCCGAGAAATACGAAGAGTTCCTCGTACAACTTTACGCTGCATTAAAAACAAACATATTTTTAAACTTTACGCAGGAAGGTATAGCAACCTTTTACGCCGCATAGCCTTGAAGCTATGCTTTACGCGGACAGCTCTTGAAGCCATATTTTACGCGGACAGCTCTTGAAGCCCTATTTTATGCCACACAGTCTTGAAGCTCTGTTTTACGCGGACAGCTCTGAAGCCATATTTTACGCCACATAGTCTTGAAGCTCTGTTTTACGCCAAACAGTCTTGAAGCTCTATTTTACGTGGACTTCATGTATGTTGGGGGTTTTGACTGTATAATACGCGTACAATTTCCCAGCGTATTTTATGCTTCTACATTAATGACCTTTCTCAACATAGTCGATCCTGGATAACCCAATCTGTCATGCCAAAGAATTAGATTCCTTGGATCCTTTAGCCTTTTTCTAGTGATGATGTGAGATTCTACTACCTTCAGAGTAGTTTGATATAGCCCCAAGGAGATTAACTTGCACTTTTCTAATGTGAGCTTATTGCTTCAAACATTAGAGGTGATACAAAGATACTATTTGCTATCATCGTTCATGGTTTCAACATAAAATCCGTTCATTCGAATATCTCTAAAGCTGAGTAGATTTCTATTAGATGTACTAGAGAATAATGCATTTCGAATGACTAAGTGTGTTCCATTTGTAACACAACATCGACCTTACCATAACCTTCTATAATCTGCACGGGTCTAGCAATGGTGGTCACCTTGGCAGTGTTTGAGGCATATATTGTGAAAAACTTTCTAGTTTTCAATATAGTATTTTATTTTGCACTATCTATCAAACATATGCCATCATCATTGTCCAAACCTTTCAAAAATAAAAAATAATAATATATTAATATGCTACTAAATGGTTAAACTTGACATATTGCCAATTATTACAACTTGATCTAAATCTAAATAAATCTGCTTCAAAGAAAGGAAACTACCTAGACTATTGATCATATAATGACCAATTTATTCAAAGTGAAAAGTAAATAAACTTAGATAAGTATACAATAACTATTCATTGACTTCGCCTATCATGGCGTTGAACTGGTCTTCCAAAATTCTATTTTCATCCTTATCCTGGAAGAAAACATTAAAATACATGTATGTTGTACCCTCCATGAGATTAGTCTCCACACCCTTTGAGGCTTCATACTTGTCCACTTTCTTTTGTGAGGTACAACAGTTTCGCATCCAATGACCAGCTCTTCCACAACGTTTACAAATATCAGTTGGAGCATCTGGATTAGAAATTTGGGCATTGTTTCTTCGAGGATTAAATTTTTTATTTTTGAACTGTGTATCATTCCTTGGACCACTATTTCTTTGGCTTCCACGGCGTCCATGCCCTCTACCTCTGTGATTTCCTCGACCCCTAGTATTGGTCACATTTTTTCGAGCACTAGTCGCATTCACTTCAGCTGGAATTGGTGCAGACCCAGTTGGTCTACTAGTGTGATTTTTGATTAATAACTCATTATTTTTCTCGGCCACGAGTAAGACATCAATGAGTTTGGAATACTTCTTAAATTTTCTCTTCCTATACGTCTATTGTAGGGTCATATTAGTCGCATGAAATATGGTGAATATGCTCTCTAGCATGGAATGCTCTGTCACTTCTTCACCATATAACTTTAATTGTGAAGTAATCCTGAACATAGCTGAATTATAGCTACAACTGTCTTATAATCTTGAAAACGTAAATTGAGCCATTAATGGAGTGCACCTGGTAGTATGACCATTTTTTGGTGATCATATCTCTCAGCTAGAGAATTTCATAGTACCAAGGGGTCATTGACTGTTAAGTACTCAGCCTTGAGATCATCATGAATATGATGTCCTAGAAAAATTAAAGCCTTCGCTTTATCTTGTGCGGATATTGGCTTATCAGCCACAATTGCGTCACCTAAGCTTTTGGCTTGAAGATGCAATTCATCATCCAATCTCCAGTTGAGAAAGTTCTGGCCTTCTAAGTTTAGAGGTTTGAAATCATGTTTTGTGAGGCTCGACATATTGCTGTATAAGATCAATAATAACAAGTTAACATACGCATTTGGTAAATCATCAAACAATTCATGTTCATGGTGTATGCTTCAAACAATGATGTTTCAGAAGTCTATTTATACCAAACAAATCTTGTTCATGGTATGCTTCGAACAATGATGTTCCAGAAGTCGTAGGTAAATACCAAACACTAGATGTTCATGGTATACTTCGAACAATGATTATGTTCAAGAAGTCTTTCAAAAATATCACATATGGTATGCTTCGAACAATAATTTTTCAAAAGTCTTATATATACAGACCAAACAATTCATGTTCATGGTTATCAAATCTCTGATGGTTTTGATCTGAATATATTTACATATATAAAATAAATAAATAAATAAATAAAGAATAACTCTAGCGTTCTCTCCGAGAGATCTATATGCGATCAACATCAGAGTGCTATCGGAGTTAACTAAAAGAAGTGAGATGAATGGATAAGAATTATTCTTTTTGCCCTAGCGGTATGCTAAGAGATGTATAAACATCAATATCAGGCTGCACCTAGGGTATGCATATGCAGAAAAAAATAAACATAAATTACCATACCTATTACCGAAGTTAAAAATCCGCAAATGGCGGCTTCACTGAGATGCTCTCGCTTATTTCCTCCCATTAGAGTTTCGTACTGATAACGTGTTAGAATAAACGTAATAAAGATGTAATACTAATCTCTAACAAATGTGTGACTAAAATAGAAAGTAACCCAAGTTATAACATATTATTATTATTATTATTTTTTGTTACGAGGGTTTCACCACACTCCACAGTGTATATATCCCCACTTTGCCTCATCTCAAGGAAAAAAGGAAAAGAAAAGAACAAAGGTTCGAAAAGATGCTCTCTTGTTCTTATCTTCTCCATCTCCAGCTTTCTCCTGTAACACTATCATCACTTCCCAAGCTTTCCACGTCAGGAAGCCATGGCTCTCCTTCTCCACTTCCAAAGCCCTCCACTTTCGGAACCCATGCCTTCTTCTCAATAAGAAGAGCTCCGCTTCCCATCTGTAGGAGAACCCATCTTCTTGAAAGCAGGAAGTGGAGGGAACTCGGCTTCACTTGCTTCTACAAACCCAAGGACAAGTTGGAATCTTCTTCGGAAAAGGTCCCTTCTTTTATCCATAGACCATCCAAACAGAAAAAAAAAAAAAAACTTCCTTTTTCATATCCCATAAAAAATGATGGTGTGCAGGTTGAGTTTTATGTATTTTTTATTATGTATAATGCTTTCTGGGTTTTGTAATCATGCGGGGATGCTTAAGATCGGGGATCCCGATCTCCCTCAGAGTAATAGGCTGTGGTTAGATTATCATTATTAAGTAATTAGATGGTGGTTTAGGGTTTTTCTAGTACATTGAGAGGATTATTGTTTTGAAAGTTGAAGGGAAATTTTCCTGTAAAAAGACTGGTTCCAAGGTTGTATATGTAAATATGTGACTTGTATTGCCTTCCCCATATTTAGTGTGTCCTATGTTGCACGGGCTCGAATAAGATACTACACGAATTTTGATGTGGTGACACAAACTCGGCAATTAGTTTGGCGTGACCTACTGTATTTTTGAGTGTCGGTGTCTATGTAACTATGTTGCACGAATACAGACATGTACATTTTCAAATAGGCACATATGTAGTCTCTTATGTTGCATGAATACAGACATGGATGTGGATATGGACACCATTTTCCTGTGTCTGTGCAACATTGTACAGTGTCATATTCACAGTGTCTGGTATGTACCGATATGACGTGACACATATGTGGCCTGGCCTTTTGGAGTTTCTCCGCTTCCAAGGTGCTGTCTAGTAAGTTTGCGGGCTGTGATTAGAAAGAGAGATGCTCGAGTGGTATTTCCGAGGAAACCCCTTTAATAAGTATCTGATGTGTAAGAGGAGTAAAGAATGGAGGACTTGGGGAGGAAACTGCCGCCTTTGTGCCTGGTGTATCCTCTCCTTGTTTGTCACCTTTCTTCTCTACACATTAGTATCTTTTGGGTTTTCCTTCCAAGATGACGATATCTATCAATTACACTTGATATTATGAGCCCCTGTGAGAAAAAAAGGTGTTGTCTAGTTGAATACCTTTGGTAGCCATAACGAAGCATTACTGTGAACAGAAAAAGAGTATGAATTGAAGTAAAGCAGGATTCTTGTTCAGCCGCCTATCCGTGCAGCACTCCTTGAAGGCGGCGATGATTTGATTTTGCCTTGCACTGTCGTCTTTTCCTTAATCTTGCAGAAAGAAGGTGCCCCTTTTGGTTGTCATGAAATATTAGTAGAGAAACCAAATTGTTGTTTGGATAATAAAGTCTCATCTCTATGAAGATTAAACCTTGTTAAGTAAAAGATGCTGCTTAGGCTACTTTTCTTTTTAAATTTCTTCCTTTCTTGTTCAATTGTTGTGAGTTTTTAATGTACTTCTGACAAATGAGTAAAAATGTTGGAAATAGCTGTAATTTGTTCATACATTAAAGTTATCAGGGTCCCATGAGATTATTGTTTTATTAGTTTGAAAAAAAAGAGATTATGTGATCACTGTGATAATGTCGAAGTTCTGGCTATTTTCATTTGTGCACTTTTTTGCGGGTTTCATAATATCCAACATGTTATAATTTATAAATATACAAGAAATTACTAGGACTTCTTTCAAGAGAAAAAGGAGTTCCAGAAGTTTATCTTTATAAACCTGCTGCACTCGTGCATGTTTTCTTTAGCTTTTACAGATTAGTGAATGAGTTGTCAATTACTTCTAGAGAATTATACAGATTGAACCTTCCAGTTTGCTTAAACTTTCGGTTTCATCATGGTTCCAATTGTATAGGTTGCCATCTTACTCAAAAGATGAGACTTTCTCAGTAAATGAGATGATCCAGTATGGCAATGTTGTGTCTTTTACATTGTCATGATCTTCAGGTCAGCAATGGGACTATTATAGGTTCTTCATATACCACACCCTACGTAATAGGAAATTTAGTTGCAATTTCTAGTCAGAGAATTGTAAAAGGTTTGAAGAATGTTGCAATTAAGGTTTTGAAGGATTTTAATTTCATATGCTTGTAATGTTTCAAGTAATTACCATTCAACGGGTAGGAAATTCTTTGATTCTGCATATATTTTTCTCTCTGTACAGGGTTCAGACGTGAACTGGCCCATTCTTGAGCGGTGGGATGTACCATGGCAGTGGCAAACTGTTTCTCTCACTATGCTTGCATGCGGAGTAAGGTATTATTGCTGCAGAATGAAAATTACTCGTGGATGAGAAAAGCTTCATCTATAATTTAAATTTAATTATTTATAATGTTCCTTTTGTAACAATCATTTCTTGTATAATCGCAAATCTGGTATCAACACATAGGTGTATGAAAACTTGTATATTTGATATAAGAACCACTGGCATAAGTTTCTAGCTAATCATAATTCTTTTACTTCTTTGGCATTGAATTGTTTTTGAAAATTAAAGATCAGTTGTTGCCAGGCACTGGACTGCTTTTTGTTAAAGTTTTCCTGAACTAGCGCCATTCTTCTTGGTTGCCTCTTATTACTAGTTAAGGGATAATGTATAACAAAGTATGAAATTGAAGGTTCTTCAGACAGCTTTGCTTTGACAGGATTGGTGGAAGCGGCGGCATTGCCATATCTAGGTTTCCAGGGTGGGGAAGTGAGTTTAGACGAGAAGGCAGGAATACTTTTTGCAGGCCAATTGTATGAGCTGATCGAAAAACCTTAACCTTTGAAGTTGGCTTACATATTCATATCTTTTAACAAATGTCCAAGAGAAGCCTTGGATGCTAGATAATTTCTTATTTAATCATCTCTTTGATGTTTCTCCAGTACTGTGACCGCAGTTGTACTTGGAGTTATCTATGGCATCACCAATACATTTCAGCCACTTCCAGATGATCTTTTTCGATATGGTGGGTAATATGGATTCTATTACCTTTTCCAGATGGAAGATCCAGAGAACAGTACGAGTTCTTCGATTGCCACGTAGCTTTTAAGAGTTTTCAATAGGAAAAAAAAAATCAGTTGCTCAATCCCAAATACTAAAGTATATTTTGATGTAAATGATGCCGAAATTTCACAAAAAACAAAAGACCGGAATTTTACAAGACTACCCGGCCTTGCTTTTATAGTTTTTCACAGATATAATTTCTTTGCCTTATGTTTTATGTGACCCTCTGTTAAGAACCCAATCACAGATATAATTTCTTTTCCTTAAGTTTTAACAGAATTATAGTATTCTGAAAAATCAGTAACCTAAATATCCATGCTGCACATGATGAAATGTTTCAGATTGGAAGGAGCCTTTCAATCTGCGGAATGGCTGGGTTTTATGGGCAGGGATCGGCCTTGTGGGTGCCATAATTGCTGTTGCATTATTAGGAGCTGCCTTGGCCATTTTCAATGGGGAACCACCAGAAAGAGAGGTTAGATATGAGCATTTATATCATAATATTTTGGTATCTTGCAGTATCAATTACCTAGTAGTCCCAGTTACCAGCTTATTTAATTTTATGTCTGCGACTCGTAGACTATTTGGTGTCATTTTCTTATGTGATTAAAGAGTTCTGTCTGTGTCAGGAATTAACTTAAGTTCCTAAATTAGGTCACAGACTCACAGAGGTGGAAGAAGGCACTTAGAGTTTAATGGCTGCAGTGTGCGTTAAAGAAAAGATCGAGTGAGAGCCATTTGAGAAAATCTTAATATCCTAATAACTATGATTTTTTATTGTAGCATATAAAATCTAACAATATTGGTCCCTTAAATAGTTGGTTATATGTCTCCTCTTCCTCGTACTCTAGTATGCCACTTAACATTACAATTTAGAACTTACTATAGCAGTTAAGCTATGATTGGTTAACTGCTGGTAACATCACAAACTGACAACAATATGAACAGCAAACTAACTACAATCATATGATTGACATCTATGATACCAAAATTTTGCGATCAGATCTGAATTGAGTGTTCTGGATGCAATTGACCTAACCAGTAACCAGAGGTTAGGGATGACCCAGAGGAAGGAAAAAGAGTATACAGAAAGGTAAATGAGTGATTTGAGGTCGACAGTCCTCCAAATTTGTCTTTATCCAAAGCTAAGAGAATCAATCCTTACATGCTTTTTATTGACATTCAACTCTAAAATCACACCTGATGGAATCTGTCAATCAAACTCTTAACAAGCCAAGCCTCCAACTTAGACCCTCCACATCTTCTCCTATTAATGGGTCATCTCCTACTAACAAGCATATGTTTTTACATTTTAAGCTCTCAAAAGGATTCAAGGGAAAATACACAGGCATTATATGTTTCTACATCTTAACCTTGCAAAAAACAAATGAGAAAAAACAAAGGTTGGATAACTGGTTTGAGTGTTTTGGTATAAGGAAGGAGAGGTCCTGGGTTTGAATTCCTGGTCGGGGACAGTCAAAGACCTGTCTTATTCTGGAAAAAAAATAAACAAGGAAACATAACATCATAGTTTGAAGTATCGGCCGATACCGATCCGATACGGCCGATACCGATACCGTTTGGCATGTCCCGATCCGATACCGACCGATACCCGATACTGACTGGTATCGACATTAGAGGTCTCTTTTCCGGTCAAATCGGCAAAGAAAATTGAATTAAAAAGACCAATTAGCAAGGGTGTAAAAGCATAGTAAGGTTGTAAAAGCATATAAAAGAGGAAAACTTATCTATCGCATATAAATTAATCGACAAGGGTGACTACTATTTCATTCAATTTCAAAAATACTAAGAAACAACACTACAAATCCTTTAAATTATGCATAAATGTATAAAATATATTTTCTAAAATGTTAATAATTTACTAATAGTTGTTTGCTTTCCGATAACAAAAAATCCGATACTCCAATCCGAAACCGTCGATACTACCGATACCGCCGATCCCGATACTCATAGGAATGGACCGATACCGATTCCGATACCGATACTTTGAACCTTGCATAACATATGGCTCCCTATAAGTTTATTTTGAGAGAAAGCTCCCTATCAGTCCGTTAGTCTATGGTTGGTTAAGTAATGCATTGGTGGCAAAAATATCTATTCATAATTGTTTTTTTTTTGATATATATATCCCTTAAATCCACCATATTTTGAGTTCTTATTTATTTATAGTATGTAAATGCATTCATTTCCTGCATTGATACCTATCTATAATACTATCAGAGTGAAATAAGGGATCTAAGGAAGACCATAGGCTATACTTTATTAGTAACTAGTAAATACTTTGTACGTAACAAAATCAAGATGTTTGGGGGATAAACACCAATCAAATCAAAAGAGACGAGACATGATAATGCCAAAACAATATGAAGTCATCTCATCCTTCTTTCTTTATGTTGATTTGTAATGATAAAGTGCTCGTCTCACCGTGACCTTATCTTGGATTCTCAATACTTGTGTCGTTCCATCCTAAAATGGTGATCTCATTATTACTTATTCTAGCAGAAACCACCCATCAAAGTAACCATCGGTTGTGAAAAAATAAACGAGATAAATTTATCATAAAACTGTTAGAAATAGTGTCGTTTCTTATTGATAAATTTCAGAATACAAAAATAAATTTAAATTGATGTTACCGGCCTCTGGGGAAGTCGTGCACGAAGCACTGCCCTAAGAGTTGATTCGGGATCTGTGTGCAGACGTTCCCGAAGCTCCTAGTGGTAAAACTCCCGCACTACCGGTATCTCGTCGCCGCACACGACTTGGAGAGAATGACCAGAACTTAGCTCTGCCCAGAGCTTGGAGACGATGAAGACTGAACAGAGTGTTGACAGAGGTTTGGAGTAAGAAATTTTCTGATCGTTTACAAAGAAACACAGACGAATATATAATACTGATGTGTAACGGTCTGAATTAATTTACTATTAATTCAGCCGTTACACAGGAGAAATAAATAATGAACCTGGACACAATAACGGTTCAGAAACAATTGTAACGTTCAGAAATTAATTTTCTAACGTTCAGAAAATTAAATGAAAAAGAAGAGGAGCAAAAAGAATTTTAGGGTCCCAGCCCGAACCCGAAGAGAAAATCGAATCGGCATTCGGCGCCCGCAGATGTGGGCGCGTACCCGCACCCGTTACGCACACCGAACCGAGCCGAGCCGAGCCGGACGGCGGCGGCGGCGCGCGCGTGTGGCCCAAGGGGTTCCCCACACAACAACTTAAGAGAGCAAAGAAGAGAAACTAATATATGTACACAAGAGAGCTTTGGCGCATCCGATGTGGGACTAAAGAAAGGAAGAGGAACTTGAGCTTTTGCAAGAAAAGCAAAACCAACAATCCCCCCCCAAAAGGTCAAGTTCCGAAACAGAGATAAGAGTGAAGTAAATAGAGAGAGAGAGAGAGCATCTGGGCAGTAAAATACTATGGATAGATGAGATGGACTACAGCCTTGAATCTCACGTAGTGACTATTGCCTTAATCTGAAGAAGTGCTTGATGGACTATGCCTTGAATCAGACTTCTTGAACCAGATTTAGAAAAATAGCACACATAGTACGCTAGAGGTCCTTGGTCTATCGGGTGACGCTTTTAAAAAAGGCTATGCGCACTTTTTCACATTCATGAGAGTTGTCTGGGATCGCCCTGTCCCATAGTCGCGGCCTTCACGATCTCTCATATAGGTAAGTCCTTAATGGTTGGTGATATGAATCAACCCAGCATTACAGCTTGGACCTATTAAGAGTTTAACCTCATCCTAACCATATCACACAGGAACACTGTCACCATAGGGATGGGGAGTCATTGTACACATGTACAGCCGCTTGGGCTTTATTTTAATGAGACTTTAATCTCGAGTCAGTGTTCCATAAAGTCACATAAGTTCAGCTTGTTTCTACCCATTGAACCGGCTTCTTGGGATCTCCAGTCAGACTCGGTTGGGTTGCCACTGCCGGTGACTAACTTATGGGCTTAACCCCATCCCCCTCGATGATTCTAGGATCAAAGTCCTAGACAGACCCTTCGTCAAGTGATCTGCAAGATTCTTTTCTGACTTTATATAGTCAAGAACCACATATTTGCCTAGTAGGCTTTTTATTGACTTGAAGCGCAGCTGCAGGTGCCTGTTCATCTTAGCATTTACAGAATCATGCTTTAGTAGTTCAATAACAGATTTATTATCACAATTTATAGAAATTGCAGGAACAGGACTAAGAGAAACCGGTATATGCATAATAAGATTTTTAAGCCATTCAGCTTCTGTGCAAGTTGTATCTAAAGTTATTATTTCGGAGTCCATTGTACTCCTAGCTATGATAGTTTGCTTACAAGAGCCCCAGGAGATTGCAGCTCCTCCTAGAGTAAATACATATCCAGTAGTAGATTTTACTAGGCACCCTGATATCATAGAAGGTTATTCAGATGCAAACTGGGTAACCGACTCACATGATAGCTAGGAGTACAATCTCTATTTGAGTTATTTGATAAGAAACCTGTCCTTACTCTAGGAGGAGCTGCAATTGTCACGCCCCAGTCCCAAAATGACTAGGGACTGGAGAAGCGTGGCAATGGCCAGCAGCACGCACCGATGGACAACCCAATTTAATGGATCCATCAGGGCATGCTTAAGCTGTAGTCTATCAGTAATATGTTACAAGTCTCAGGTATTTCTAATCTCATCCACCAAATAAACACAGATTAATTGCCAGAAATAATGCAATGGAATTAAATATGCAATATCAAATAAGGTTAACTCGGGAAACAATCCGAGAATTATTCTGTTACAATTAAAGAAACATAGACTGGAAATAAAATACTGAAAAGGAAATACTGTGTAGCTGAAGCCGGTGCTCAGGTGAAGTCTTCGGCCAATATCTCGTCCTCAGTTCCGGGTTCTGCTCCAAGGAGTGCTCCTGTACCGTACACCTCGGGGTAGTTCTCTGCGGCTATACCTGGGGACATAGTCCATTCCAGGTCCTCAGGGGACATAACAAGGTACAGAAAATACAAGCCAAAACATATGCAGTGCAGCAACAAGATAAACAGCAGGGTAAATATATAAACCAGCTAGTGATATGCAAGTGAGAGTTTTAGTCATACTCAGGCTGACTACTACAGGATCAGTGTCGAAGAAACCATAGCAGTATTTTCTCGAAGAGCCAGTAAGGAACCAAAGCTCTGTATCAGAGTCTAAGGCACCGCCAGATATAAGTATTTATATTATATTATATTCAGCCTTGATATGACAATACTCTCCCCACCCCATGTAATCTCACGTCACAGTTCCAGAATATATCAGGTACAAGTCACGCAAGTTTGAACTAATGCAATGAGTCAGGCTAGAATCTAAGCATGTAAACTGGAAATGACATGAAAATGTAGCCTATACGGAATCACCAGGTATATCTCAGGCAATTCCGTCACATGAAGAGTGTCAGGTGTCCTGGGTTGAGCAGTTTAAACAAGTTACAAATGAATCTACAAGAAATCAAGTAAAATACTATAACCAGAATTATCTGAGAATTGGCAAGCTTTACTTGCCCACTGATGCAAAGCTAAGTCCAGAAAATAGGTAGCAAAGTTGCAAGTTTTGGCGAGGTACACTTGCCTGTGGTTCCGGTTCGGTTTGCAGTTCTGACCTCGGCGGGAATTGCAGGCGATACTCCGGTTGCTGAAACAAACATCACCATCAGATCCAGAAAATATCAATCAGCTAGAAACGCCTGTCCTTGGGTCCAATTTGGAGACAAGGACAAAAATGGCAGTTTCGGGCCAAAACGGGGTCCACCGGTGGGCCCGCTTTGCACCGAAAAACGTGTCAGGGTCAAAGGTCTCCAAATTCACCAAACTCAGTGTCAACAGGTCAGAAACGCTGATACGAACCCAACGGAACTTTCAGAATTGAATTCCGATGAGCCGTTCACAAAATCGCCCGTCGAGCAGGACCTGTGGGGCCCACGACACGCGATTTCGTCAACGTTCTCAGAATCGAACCAAACTTGACCCACAGGACCAGCGTATCGCTACGAGTCCGATGGCGCAAGTTTCGTCTCGATCCGACGTGTGTACATAAAGTTAGGTCAAATTGCAGAAAAGGCGGATACGGGGCGATGTCCGCGGATACGCGTTGATTCCGGGGTGCACGCACCCCCGAATCAGCTTCCGCAAATTCTCACACGTCCGTATCGACGGGGCGCACGTATCTGTGAAGACCGCGCGCGACCAAGTCGTCCCGTTTGGCGGGGCGTACTTGGTTCCGGGGTAAAACAGGGTCTGGATTTTTTCCTGTTTTTGGATCGCGGTGGGCGATCACCACAGGACGCGATGTCCCGAACAGTTTGTCCGGACACCGAGAGGGTCATACAGGCTTCGCAACGCAATTTGCGGAATCGAAAACAGAGCTACGAGCAAAAAGATACACGCACCTGAAGGGGACCCGAAAATCAGGGTCGAACCGTGTCCGACACGTGTCGGACACAGGGGCCGAATTTAGGGTTAGGGTTAGGGCTATTCCTCTGGCCGGCGGCGCTGCGGCGGAGGGTGGCCGGTGCTCAGGCGGCGAGGCGCGCGGCGGCGAGGCGGAGGCGAGGCGGCGAGGGGACGGCGGCGCGGCGCTGGCTGCCGCTGCTGCTGTCGACTGCGGCGGTCGACGAGCCGGAGACGAAGGGGAGCGGAGGGCTGTGCTGCGACGGAGACGCAGCGGCGAGTCGCAGCTGCGCTGGGCGGTGGCCGGGGTGGAGCGGCGCGGCTGACCGGGTGGTGGCGGTGGCGGTTCGTGGCAGTGGCGGAGGAAGAGAGGGGAGGGGTTTCGCGGGGGTCGGCCGGAGGGGTTAAATAGGGCGGAGGAGAGGGAGCGGGGCCGAGCGGGGCGGAGGTCGTGGGGGTGAGGGCCGGCCGGAGCGGGCGGAGGGCGCGGCGGAGGCGGCGGGAAAGTCGGGGACGGAGGCTGGGTCGTGGGGGTGAGGGGGCCGGGTCGGGTTTGCGGGTCGGGCGGCGGCGGATCCGACCCGACCCGCTGGGCGGGGTCTGGGCCGGGTTGGGCTGGGCCGGGCCGGCCCAACGGGACGCGGGCCGGATAAAAATAAAAAGAAAAAATAAAATAATAATAATAATAATAAAATCAATAATTAATTAATAATTAATTAATTAAATAAGTAAATACTTTTTAGGCATTTAAAAATAGGTCCGGGGCCCAATAAATTCCAGAAAAATTGTCCTAAGTCCAGTTTTTCATTTTACATCCAAAAATATTATTTTCATAATATTTTAATACTGTTTAATATCAATTAAAAATTATTGAATAATTAAAACCCTGTTTTTAAATTACAGAAAATTCCCAGAAAATTTCAGAAAATTGTGAAAAATTCAGTTTTTAAAATTTTAAAAATTCAGGGGGTTTACAGCAATCTCCTGGGGCTCTTGTAAGCAAACTATCATAGCTAGGAGTACAATGGACTCCGAAATGATAGCTTTAGATACAACTTGCACAGAAGCTGAATGGCTTAAAAATCTTATTATGCATATACCTGTTTCTCTTAGTCCTGTTCCTGCAATTTCTATAAATTGTGATAATAAATCTGTTATTGAACTACTAAAGCATGATTCTGTGAATGCTAAGATGAACATGCACCTGCAGCTTTTAGTCGGTTACCCAGTTTGCATCTGAATAATCTTCTATGATATCAGGGTGCCTAGTAAAATGAAGTTTGTAATCTAGGGTGCCCTTGAGATATCTAAATACCCTATCCAAGGCAGTCCAATGTGACTGATTTGGGTTACTGGTATATCTGCTTAGTCTCCCAATAGCAAATGCAATATCAGGTCTTGTCCTGTTTGTTATATACATAAGGGAGCCTATCATCTGTGAATATTTATGTTGTTCCAAAGGTGATCCTTCATTCTTTTTCAGTACAATACTGCTGTCATAAGGAGTAAGGACAGGTTTCTTATCAAATAACTCAAATTTTTTTAGCATTTTTTCAATTGAATGTGCTAAAGATAGAGTATAACCCTCCTTTGCCTTTGGTCACTTGCATTCCTAAAATTAAGTTGGCTTCTCCTAGGTCTTTCATATCAAACTGGCTAGATAAATAGTTCATTGTAATATTTATCAATTCCAGTGATGAACCTAGGATAAGGATGTCATCTACATACAAGCATAAAATGACACAATTTTTACATGTACCTTTAGAGTATATACATTTGTCATACTCATTTGACAAGAAACCATATTCACAAATTACTTTGTCAAATTTATTGTGCCATTGTTTGGGAGCTTGTTTCAAGCCATAGAGGGATTTTACTAGTCTGCAGACTTTCTTTTCTTGACCTTTAGCAATGAAACCTTCAGGTTGGTCCATATAAAGTTCTTTCTCTAGATCTCCATTCAAAAATGCTGTTTTTACATCCATTTGATGGATTAGCATATCATGAATGGATGCTAAGGCCAAGAGAGTTCTAATGGATGTGATCCTAGCTACAGGAGAGTAGGTATCAAAATAATCTAACCCTTTCTTCTGGGTAAAACCCTTAGCAACTAGTCTAGCTTTGTATTTCTCTATAGTACCATCGGCTCTGAGTTTCTTCTTGAAAATTCACTTACAACCTATTGGTTTATTGCCTAAAGGTAGATCTGTTAGAAACCAAGTGTTATTCTCCATGATGGAGTTGTATTCACTGTTAATGGCTTCGTTCCAGAAGGGAACATCAGGAGATGACATTGCTTCTTCATAAGTTGAGGGATCACCCTCTATCAAAAAGGTGAAGAATCATTCTCCTAAAATTTTCTCAATCCTATTCCTTTTACTCCGTCTTGGTTCTAAGTCTTGTTCAGATTGTGAGCTAGGTATTTGGACATGAGAACTAGTAGAGGATATGGAGGAAGAGATTGAACTTCTATCCTTAAAAGGAAATATGTTTTCAAAGTAAACTGCATCTCTTGCTTCTATAATGGTATTGTTAGAGATTTCATTTACTTCTGAGTGAGTCACTAGAAATCTATTGGCATAGCTGTCTAAGGCATATCCTATGAAAACAGCGTCTACAGTCTTGGGACCAATCTTTCTTTTTTTAGGTTCGGGAATTCCGACTTTAGCAAGGCATCCCCAAACTCTAAGGTAATTAATCCTAGGTGCTCTACCTTTCCACAGCTCATAGGGAGTCTTATCTTTTGTCTTACTAGGAATCCTATTAAGAATGTAACAGGCAGTTAAAAGGGTTTCTCTCCACAAGTTATCAGGAGCACCAGAGCTGAGAAGCATGGCATTCACCATATCTAACAGAGTGCGGTTCTTGCGTTCAGCAACTCCGTTAGACTGAGGTGAATATGGAGCAGTTACCTCATGAATTATTCCATATTCTTCACAGAAGTTAATCATTTCGTTTGAGGTATATTCTCCACCACGATCAGATCTAAGGATCTTAATCTTCCTTTCTAATTGATTCTCAGCTTCAGATTTGTAGACCTTAAATCTATCTAGAACTTCATCTTTGGTTTTGAGAAGGTAGATATAACAATACTTTGAATAATCATCTATAAACGTAACAAAGTATTTTCTACCGCCTCTGGTCAAAATCCTATTTGAGTCACATACATCACTATGGATAAGTTCTAGAAGGTCAGAATTTCTTTCTACAGATTTGAAAGGTAATCTAGTGTGTTTGGCTTGAACACAAATCTCACATTTGTGTTTGTCATCTATTGGAGTCTTGGAAATAAGATCTAAGGTCATCATTCTTTTAATAGAACCTAGGTTCACATGACCTAGTCTGCCATGCCAAACATTTGAAGATTCTATATTAGAGACAATGAGAGAACAATCAGACATTTTATTCATTGTACTTAAAATGAAAAGACCGTCTTTTACAAAGCTTTTTCCTATAAAAGAGTCATGCTTAGAAAAATTACTTTATTAGCCTCCATTACAATTTTGTATCCTGAGGCTACAAGAAGGGATCCACTAACTAGGTTTCTCCTGACAGACGGCACATGAAGAACATCATGAAGAGTTAAAAATTTTCCTGATGTCATCTTCAGGTCAACTTTTCCTCTTCCAATAATTTGTGCCGTTGAGCCATCTCCTAGGGTCACACCTCCTCCACTTGATTCCTAATAGTTTGAAAAACATGAGCGATCAAACGAAACGTGAACATTAGCTCCAGAATCCAACCACCAATCATCAGAATGGTAAGAGAGGTTAATAAGGGGTTGAAAGCTTACATACCTGAAGGAACTCGAAGAACCTTTGTGAAGCATGTTCGCTTCTGGTCTAACTGAGCCCTTTTCTTTGTAGGAGGTCTGGACAGCTTCCTTCTTCCTATGGTAGCAGTTGGTGGCCATATGGTTTGTTTTACCACACACAAAACAAAATCTCTTTTGATCCTGAGTCTGACTGAAGTTTCTAGGTTTTTGGTTTTGGTGATGAGGCTGAAAGTTTTTCTTCTTCTTGAAGAAATTTTTTTTGGGTTTACAAGGAAAATTAGACTTGGATTTTCCTTGGCCTTCTACAAGGTTTACCTTAGCTTTAGATTCAGTCTTAGGCTTAGACCTCAATCTAATTTGTTCTTCAGTTCTAATTTTCTTTAGGACTTGATTGTAGGTAAGTTCTCCTTGTGTATGGATAAGATCCTTAGAAACATCAGACCAAGAGGGAGGTAGCTTGTCTATTAGGCATGCTATTTTATGCTCATTGGAGAAAGATGTGCCTTTGGCTTGAATATGTCTAAGGTATTCTTGGAATTCATGGAGCTGGTCATTCATTGGTTTGTCATCTACCATGAAATACCTATTAAAGGTTGAAGAATTAAACCTTTCTATCATCATCACAGCCGTATTCATCTTCCAAGGCTTTTCAGAGTTCTTTAGCGCTCTTGTATTCAAAAAATATATCATACAAGGATTCAGATAATGCACTTAGAATTCTATGAAAACAATGGAAGTCTCTCTCTTTTGGGATTTTTGGTTTCGATGAGGTGGACACTCCTATGTCAGACTCAGTTTCATCAGAATCATTTGTGATGGGTGTGGACCCATCAATGGCAGAAATAAGTCCTAAGGTCGTGAGCCAAAATTTCATTTGACTCTGCCATCTTTTAAAGTAAGAGCCATCAAACTTAGCAGGTTTTGCAGTAGAGGATTCCTCCTTACCAGTCATGATTGCAGTCTGAAAAATATAAATTTATTTAATAACAATGTCTAAGATAATAGTTTAGGTGGTCTTTGCTAAACAATCTTAAAATCTTTAGTTTTTCAAGTGTTGATCAACTCAGGTTAGCTGTAGGGGCCGGTTCCCAGCTAGCGGCGGTCCGAAGACTCTTAAGTACCGTGTCGCTTAGAGTTATTTACACCCGGTTGACAGAAGGACCCTTTCGGCTTGTGCCCGAGTTTCTCTCTACTTTGAAACTTTAGATTTGAAGATTTTATTTGCAATTTCCTATTTACTAAACTATTTTCTTTTGGTCCTAGATTGCTTTCAAAATACTAAGTGATTAAAAAATTAAGCAAATTGTATGTTACAAATGAAAGAAATTTTTGTGATCAAAAATTGCAATTGACAAACAGATAGATTTTTTTTTTCTTAACTGTCAATTAGAAGCAAATAGTGAGAAGCTAATAGTGAAAATGAAATTGTATTAACCGTCAATTAGAACCAAATAGTGAGAAGCTAATAGTGAGAATCAAATTGTATTAACGGTCAATTAGAAGCAAATAGTGAGAAGCTAATAGTGAGAATCAAATTGTATTAACTGTCAATTATCTTACACAGTAACTATTAGTAAATCAATTCTAAGAAAAATCAACAGTAACTATTTGAACAAATAGTGAGAAATCTATTCTAAGCAAATAGTGAGAATTTTTTTTCTTTCTTTGTAGAACAAAACAACAGTAACTATTTGAACAATTGAAGCAATAGTAAATTTTCACAGTAACTATTGAAACAATTGAAGCAATACAAAATTGTAACAGTAACTATTGAAACAATAGTAAATTTAAACTAACAGTAAATCAATTCTAAGAAAAATCAACTCTTAGATTGTTAGAAATAGTGTCGTTTTCTTATTGATAAATTTCAGAATACAAAAATAAATTTAAATTGATGTTACCGGCCTCTGGGGAAGTCGTGCACGAAGCACTGCCCTAAGAGTTGATTCGGGATCTGTGTGCAGACGTTTCCGAAGCTCCTAGTGGTAAAACCCCCGCACTACCGGTATCTCGTCGCCGCACAAGACTTGGAGAGAATGACCAGAACTTAGCTCTGTCCAGAGCTTGGAGACGATGAAGACTGAACAGAGTGTTGACAGATGTTTGGAGTAAGAAATTTTCTGATCGTTTACAAAGAAACACAGACGAATATATAATACTGATGTGTAACGGTCTGAATTAATTTACTATTAATTCAGCCGTTACACAGGAGAAATAAATAATGAACCTGGACACAATAACGGTTCAGAAACAATTGTAACGTTCAGAAATTAATTTTCTAACGTTCAGAAAAATTAAATGAAAAAGAAGAGGAGCAAAAAGAATTTTAGGGTCCCAGCCCGAACCCGAAGAGGAAATCGAATCGGCATTCGGCGCCCGCAGATGTGGGCGCGTACCCGCACCCGTTACGCGCGCCGAACCGAACCGAGCAGGGCCGGGCGGCGGCGGCGGCGCGCGCGTGTGGCCCAAGGGGTTCCCCACACAACAACTTAAGAGAGCAAAGAAGAGAAACTAATATATGTACACAAGAGAGCTTTGGCCCATCCGATGTGGGACTAAAGAAAGGAAGAGGAACTTGAGCTTTTGCAAGAAAAGCAAAACCAACAAAAACTAATTCAGTTAGCATAGGTAGATTAAGATGGGAGACGCATCCATTTTCATTGGGATCCTAGATACGTAACCGCTCATGATATCATCTCACCACCATATGTAGAAAGCCCCCCAAATCTTGGTATTTGCTCAGAAATCCCCCAAATATCAAAGAATTGGAGATAAGAGTTCTCCTCCATTTCAATCAGCTAAATATTAACATAACCTTTAAGTTAATTATATGAACATACTATTTTGTTCTCATATTCCTCGTCATCATGTTGCCCTACACTGGCGCCACTGTTTCCCCTTGCCCTGCCCTGCCCTGCCCTTCCTGTTCCCCTACTCCGCCCCTCTCTATGAAATTTAGATTTGCATTCCATGCCAACTTTATTATTTTTATGAGTTTCACAGTTGCACTTTCATCTTTAGAAGTTTCTTATTTACTGTGAATATCTTGTTAAACGTCAAGTTATACATGGGTGACGTAGCTTGAATTTTCTCATATGTATACTCTTAATTACTGTTTCTGCTTCAATTTCTACGGATCGCCGGTGATAGCTCATTATGTCTGTTGTCCAAGCTAATATAGTGCAGTACAATGAAGATACACTAAGGATGCGTGATTTTAATTTTAAAAAAACACTCAGAATGGTTCAGTTAACAACAACAGGCTAAAATTACAATGCACCAACAAAAGATTCATTAGTGCCTTTATGCTCTAGAGGACAGGAGAAAGATCCCAATGCCACTACTTATGCTTGCACCTCTGCAGCAACATGGTTTCGTGTTCATGAAAATGAAATCAGAGGAACATATAAAGCTCAGTGTGCATTAACCCTTAGTGATAAATTTTGTCTTGTTAATTAATTAAAAAACTTAGCTTGTCCTGATGCTGGTTCATGGCTATGATTATCTACAAATTTGTTATGTAATTAAACAGATGTGTCAATTTATATGCATTAGGGACAACTATGGGCATCCATCTTGTGAAATTTTGTTGCCAATCCTTGAGCAACTTGGTTCACCAACATTGGTGGACTATGCCTGATCCATATGAGGGTGGGAGGAATAGGGGATACTTGAGGGAGGAGGAAGGGTGTTACAGGGGTGGGAAGGAGATGACACCGGAGTTGCAGCTTCAAACGACAGGCAAGGGGAAGGAAGGACGAAGATGAGGGTAAAACGGTCCATTTTTTATTATTTATGCTAAAGCCAACGGAATATCCTTTTCAAATGAGTTAAATTAACTTTAACCTATGATGTTTAAGGTTTGAGGGACTTCTAAGCAAATACCAAGATTTGGGGACAACTCGAAATAGGGAGGATTTAAGGGACTTATATCAGAAAAACCCTTCATAATTTTAGGGAAATGTGTTTTTCACATGTGGCACTATATACACTAGTTTCTGATCCATACTTATGTGATTTCGCTAATTTATAATGGAACTACTTTATAGTTATTTGATGTCTCTTTGTCATCTTGGAAAATTTGTTGGTATCAACTAACGTACCTGATTTACAAAAATAAGAAAAAGCTGAGGACTTAACGTTAGATCACCCATTTTCAAGAGTAGGCTGGATGCAACAAATTATCTGGAGTTTGGTACTATTAGGTTATTAATCATTTAAACCACGATGTCACGTCAACTTATTTTACAGGCCATGTAGTTTTGGATATACAAATCCAATTAAAATTCTTATCCTGCTTTTTTATTTATTTATATTTATGACTTCCAGACTGATGCCCTGGTTCGTTTGTTGCCCTTAATCGGCTCATCTGGTACCAGGTATAGTTTTCTATTCTGGGTGTTCAAGAGAGCAGTAGGAATATATGACCAGTTCAAATTACTGATGTTTTCTGATAATTGATATATTCTTGTGATAGCACTGCCTTTCTAGTAGGCATCACTGGTGTTTTGGCTCCTGTTCTTGAGGAGACTGTATTCCGAGGGTTCTTAATGACATCCCTGACTAAGTGGTAAAAATGCTCTTTCCATTATTCCATATATGGATCTTCTGTTGCTTTCTATCTTAGAATATAAAAAATGTCACTAGAAATTATAGTCGTCTTTTGGAAACATATAGCATGAACCCTAAATTGACTTTGTATTAGGAGAGGAAGGTGAGAATGACGTGAAGCCATCATTTAAAAGTAAAATGAAACTTGATGCGATGTAAAGGAGATCACGTTCCTACATGAAACACTTTCATTTTTCTTTGCTTTGCTTTCCCATATTTGCCACCAAACCGAAGACGGCCTCAGTTTCCAGTTAAATCTTTTGTTTTATCATTATTTTAGACTCTTTTTCAGAATTTCAACATTATGTGTTTTTTTTTTAATATTGGAAAATGCTCAATATTGGGGCCCCGCAGCACTAGGCCTCCTCCTAGGCGCGTAGCATCCGCTTCTGTCTTTCACAACACTGATCATAATCGATATCTTAACCTATTTCTAGACCCAATTGCATACATAATTTCTTGTCAGGTGGCTCAGGCCTTATAAAAGATACTAATAGTTTCTTCTCTCCTTCAAACAGGTTGCCTACTCCAGTTTCTGTATTTATCACTGGTGCAGTATTTGCTCTTGCTCATTTCACTCCCGGAGAATTTCCCCAGCTTTTTGTTCTAGGTACTACTACAAAAATATGCCTCCATTCAAGTCTCTATAGCTGGTGAATATTGGTGATTGTATTGCGGAGTTATTTTAGCTGCCCCTTATACTTCCCTGTAGCTATTTGCTTATAACGTTAGTCACATGACCTCAGTGAAGGTTTTTCAAGTACACTAGTGTAACTGACTGTTTGTGAACTTGACTGGCAGTGCTAGTCTAGGAGTCGGATATATGTTATCATATGTTCTTAGTTAGTGTTAGCAGTCAAGAGGGGAATAATGTTGAGAGTTCCTTCGTTTCATTTTCTTCCGGAGATAAATAGCCAAAGCCTAGAGAGATGGTGTGAGTGGGACTAAATCCCATATCTTTTTGCAACACTACAAGAGGCTTTACTGTTACGCTATCATGGCATATATCTATATTAATAGATGAGGAAAAAAAATTAGGTGCTGACTTGTGATGCTAATCTTGGATTACTGATCTCCAAACACATCATCGTAATGAGAATGAATACCAAACACGAGATCCGACTGTGGAAATAGCATGATATACCTAAAGAGTGAAGGAGAAGGTACGGAAAATTGAAAGTAAATGGATCACATTGCGACCCTTTACTTCGGAGTAAATTTCTTTGTGATATTTCAAAATTTTCAAAAAGTGGAGTATTTCAATTTAGGTAAAGTGTGTTGCATCTCAGTAGTTTTTATCATTAATTTTCCAGTTCATTATGAACCTCCTTTAACCGTATTTTATCATTAGTCTCTCCACTTAATTATGAACTTCCTTTAACCAGCTTTTAAGTATGAAGTCAACCTTCTTAAACCCAATTCCGTGTTTTGAGGGTGAAATTTTATCACTAACACTCAAATACCAATGCCATTTATTTGTCTTCCTCATAGGAAATATCATTAACACAACACACAAATAAAGGGCAGAGTGGCCCTTAAAAATATGCAAGACAAATGTGCAAAGATTTAATTCCATCATCACCAATTTTATGTAGAACTGTGAAAATAATTTGATGGCTGACTCCTTTATCTTCTTCTTTGATTCCTTTAAACAGGGTCTGTTCTGGGGTTTTCATATGCTCAGACACGAAATCTTCTGACTCCCATCACTATACATGCACTCTGGAATTCAGGGGTGATCATACTGTTAACTATACTTCAGGTAAATTTCATATATGGCTAACGATGGTCTTCTGGAATCGAATTTATAAGCAGGATTGATATTAAACAGAAAGGGAAGGATGTTGTTGGTCGAATACGATCTTTGAGGATTGAGGCAGATTATATCTTAGCCTTCCAAACTAATTAATCCACATTGTTTATCATAGTTTACATGTAGGACCTACATAATGTATATTCTCAAATATTCTTACCTGTGCATTTACAGGAGGTTGGAAAATGAGTGTTTTAGAACCCCCAATTCATAGATATATGGTTTTATAATAGTAAGATGTCAGTAAGCAACTACAATTTTTGGTGCCTATTGATCAGTCTGTTAGTCCCTTGGCGGATCAAAGATGGTAGAACGTGGGTCATAGCAGAGCTACTAGCGAGACCCGAAGGTCCGCTCTTTACTGGAACACAAGTTGTCGTCGAGATCAGAGATTCACACAAGAGTTCCTCATATGATATATCTCGATTACAACGAAGCACGAACAAAAAACCGGTTACAAACAAACTCCGAAGATAAAGAAGATTACAACAAGCAACAAGCAAACGTTCTTCTATTTACGTTCGTCGACGCTACAATGAGAAGAACGAAGCACATGAAAGGCTGAAGGAAAGATCCTTGCTGGGGTGGTCAAACCCACCGTTGCTCAAAGCAAGATTCGTCGTACAGACGATCTGCCTCCAGGAACCAGCAAGTTCATAAATGAACTTATGGAACGCTCAATGTTACTTTCGAAAAACACTCGAAAAACACCATGTGAGAGGGAGACACTCTGCACCGCATATGATCTGGTGTTCTCGGATTTTCCATCTGTTTTCTCTCCTCAAATGAAACATGAGGTCCTCTATAAATAGAGGAAAACAACACCTATGTGGCATGAGGAAACTCCAGGTCGCATATGCGCTGATCGACCAGATCCCCCAAAATCTGGGTGTCAAAGCCGCAGGCGCCACCCGTGCCGCCTCCGCCGCCGGTCACGCTGTACTGCACGAGGCAGACAACGCCGCCAAACGCCGAAAGTAGCCACTCGCGCCACATGCGCCGCATATTAAGGAAAGCACAGAAAATCATGCGCCGCATGTGCCGTCTAAAGCAGACCATGTCCCCTCCACATGCAATTCGCTCATCCAAACTTGGCCACATAGCGCCAGGCCGCATAGCCCCAGGCCACATAGCGCCTGGTCGCATAGCTTTGGCCGCATAACGCTTTGGCCGCATAGCGCCAGGCCGCATGCTCCACGAAGCATGCGTCCGAGCTAGCAACCGTGCATGCAACTCGCGCATAAAAGAGCGCACGAGCGCTATGCGATGATGCTGACGTGCTAAGTACAAAGTGTGCCAACAAAGCGCCACTTTGCGCTCTTGACCCGAGTCCGAGTTGTAGCTTCTAAGGAAAACTTTCCAAAGGTAGTGACAAAACAAAGATTGTCATAATGGATGTCACACTTAATCCCTCTAGGAAAGTCAACCCACATGGGCCACCATCCCATGTGCATATACCAATACTAAACATAGCTATATATTGAGATATACACATTGATGGTTTTCCAATGTGGGACAAACTCCCAAAGCTAAGTGGAAAATACCAACAATTTCCTACATATATTACAATATATGGTCGAGCGTTCCTCACAGTGACTGCCATCATGCATTAGGATAGATGTTGCCGACGGCTTGAATCTTCTCGCATGGGTCAAACAACAGTACGATACAAGAATGGACTAAGCCTTGAATTCTGCACCATAGCTGTTATTCTTTCCACTCACACAATGACCTCAACTTTGCCATCCGGTCGCATGTTAAAGGCCCTGTGCTGACATGGTCTCATTGTATTTATCTTGGACGTCTACAAGCTTTTCCTCAAGAGACGACCTACATCTATCCATACACTTAGGTGAGTTCTTCCATTATAGAGAGTTTATTATCCGGCATGAAGTCTTGCGCTTCTGTGCGGTGCTACGCCGCATGACATGGCCGCCCAAGGCCGATGATCTCCCTCTTGTAGTGTCATTCCACTGTAGCATGAGGACACATGACTCTTAGTAGTGCCTCATAGGCCTCTTTGTAGTACTGTACTACCACTCTCTATTTCTTTTCAGCATTAGGCTACATGCCTATGTGCGGTGCTACCGCTGCTGTGACATGGCCCGAAGTCGAGGTTCACTTCCTCGTGTGGTGTCATGCCACTGTAGAATGGGATACAAGTCCCTTGTAGTGCTGAAACTACTCGTGCTTCCTGCAATGCACGCCGAACATTCATTCTGCCCGAGAACTCATTAAGGCGTCAAAGCCATCCTCCCACAGGAAATGTTCTGATCAAGAACAAATAGTAGACCACAGTGGTTCCGGGTACGTATCCCACAATGTCCCGGAGGACTATCCACTGTACGTGATACTCCTGGTCAATTGTCCTCCCTTGAACCAATAGATAGATGCCTGATAGATTTTTCTTTGAACCAATAGCATAAAACTAAATGGTAGGATTGAAGAGACTCAATACCAGAGGTCCTCCAAGTCCATATCTGCTGTGTCCTTGACTATGTGCGGTGTTACTGCCGCTGTGACATGGCCCGCATCCGAGACTTTACACTGTCAAGGTACCTTATGGTGGTGTCATCCCACAGTAACATGGAGAACTACGCTCCTTCATAGTGCTTGACGTTGACTATATGCAGTGCTATTGCCGCTGTGACATGGCCCGAAGTCGAGGTTTTACCCTGTCGAGGTACCTCATGGTGGTGTCACCCCACGATAGCATGGAGTACTACGCTTCTTTATAGTGCTTACTATCAGCTGGCGCTTGAGGCCTAATATGAACGGATCTGCCAGATTTATCTGATTCTGATCTTTTAGCCACTGTAATGATCCATGCTAGCTGCGCTCATTCAGTGTTCTGTACTGGCCCTTGAGGCCTATCATGAACGGATCGGCCAGAATCATCTGGCTCCGAACATTAACTACTGTAATGATCCACACTGGATGCGCTCATTCAGTGTTCTGTGTAATATCTACACATTTCTCTTCAGACCTTTGAAGAGATGAATAGATGCCACTGCTGCAGCTTTCTGGTTTTCATAGTATGTCGGTATCACCCGAATCTGTGTACTAACCAAGGAAAGATCATCTGAGAGCTTCCAGAGCCATCCTGCTTAATATGTTGCAGCTGATAGTGCATAGAAATCTGAAAGTAAAGACTGCTTCTTCGACTTCCACGATATAGCAACACCACTCCTGGAGAAGTCACGTCCTCCTGTGGATCTTTCACTCTTCTTTCCTGAGCACCAATTGGCATCACTGAAGCCTTCCATAATATCTGGATAACTGCTGTAGTGCATGATATACCACTGAGTCTACTTGAGAATACTGACGACTCCCTTCACAACTTTCAGTGTTCAACAACACACATACTACTCGTGAACTGACTCAACATCCCTACATCGAGAGCTATATCAGGCCTGGTGGTACTCACAGCTTGAATCATGCACCTAATGATGTTCGAGTACACCAACTGTCTGATGCTTTCCCTTGGATTAGGCTTCTTCATCTTCACGTTACACCTGAGGAGTATCGACCCAGATATCCAAAGCGTGTGACCAATCTTCTTCTGCAGAGAGCTTGCGACTGAGCTAGCCCACCTGGCATCCATATTGACTTATATCCTTAGGATGACATCCGCAATCCCATGTCCCGAGTTTGGACAAAATGACATCTTTGTTCTAGTGACACTTTTATATCCGCAACTGGGATTAGCAAGTCATCCACATAGATATATAAGATGACTCCTTAAATGTCAGCGAACTTCGTGTACACACTCTTGTCTGTCTCGTTGATCCTGCGACAACTTTGACTAGATGACTTGTCAAACTTTTGCTGCCACATCCTGGAATTTGCTTGAGGCCGTATTGAGATATCACCAACCCGTATACTGTCTTTGTAGTGCCCCGTTCTCCCTTTGCGGGAAGCGCGGCTAAGAAATACTTGGTATCGTTTGATCGGGACAGATTGAATCAAGATTCTTTCCTCGTTATGGATTGGTTTCTTCGGAATCAATCCCACATTCAGCGGATGGTGCCTCAAGGAAGGGGCCTTTCCGCTGTGCTGGTTTCTTTGTCCGTTTTTGATGCCGCTTGGTTGCTTTCTTGTTGGTTTTGTGACTTGCGTTTTCTTGAACGGTTTCGATGGATTTCATTGTCTTCGTTCTTTGAACTTCGCATTTTGTATTGAACTTTGGGAGACCGAGGGAGGAGATATTGATCATCTGTTGGTGCTTGCAGGTGATCGTGTAGGCGACGCGCACGCGGAGTCTTGAAGATCTTCCATTTCTCTTTCCCGATTGTCCAACTTGTGAGTGGCTTTACTTCCGATTAGCGCCCTTCTTCCAAGTCTTCCTTCTTAATAATCTGACTCGTTTGTGCGTTCCGGTCAACAATACCATAATAACAAAAATCGAGTTAAAGACAACAAGAGGTAGACTTGAAATACTTAATGCTTGTCATATGCACAAATTTACCGTACGATCTCTTTGTTGCGTGCTTGTTTGCTATGTATATGCTTATTTATGTTTCAGTTGTAGCTAGAACTTATTTATCTACAACTGTTCAATGAGTAGTGCAAATTGTAATGTGATCATTGAGCAAGGTAGCCTATACTATGGAATATGCATGGAGTTCATTTTCTTATATTGCCTTGAAGTGCTTCATTTGATAACTTAGTTTTTAGATGATGCATAGTCAAGGACAACTTGTGCACAAGGGTATAGTTCTACGAACGGTCGCCGGGACACTGAGACCGCTTCGGCCTGGGTAGAACATTTGCTAGCTGAAGTCTTAGCACGGGATGAATCGGGACGTCCGCTAAGGACTAGCTACCCGAGACGGAAAGACAACCGACCATCCCTAGTCCGACCAATGACATGCTATGTATATTTAAATTGTGCAAACTATGTCTTCGTAGCAGGGAAGGTCATGGTAAGTTTTGTACAGGTGGTTCAGACGGTGCAGGTAAAAGTCATCGAACAGTGGCACATTTCGTTATGTCATTTACTTCTATGAATTGCTTGTAACTTGATCTAGGGCAAGATAGAAAGACCACATAATGATAATGTTGCATGTTAACATGAATATTGTGTCGATTTGGTGTGTTGGGTTAGCTCATCCTCACCGGTACTTTTTGAAGTACTGACCCTCGTTGCAGCATGTTCCCCGAGCCAAGGCGACGCGGCGAGGAGCTAAAGCTTTCCCCCAACATTTTACTGGTCTGACGCGTTCGTGTTCGTGACTTTTTGGAGCGCAAGTACATATTCTCAAGGATACCCTTTTGAAGCTCCTAGGCGATGGTGCAAACACGCACTTAAGGTGGTTTGCCCTTTTAAATTTTAGTAAGGTATGCAATGTATGGATCGGCTATCTCATTTTGCGTCCATCTTGTAAGCTTGCGCGACACGCCTTTACTTTTAAAGTCAAGAGTTTGTAACAAAGATGTTCATTATCAATAAAGAGAACTTTTCTTTATTTTAATGTGTGATGTTCTATTTGTGTACTATGTTGCATATGTTTTAAAGTATATCATTATGCCTAGGCCTTGTGCGGACGCGCTTTACGCTCGTACGACATCACGTCCGGGGAACGATTATCAATTTAATAGGAATCGGGATGTGACATATTGGTATCAGAGTATGGCTTCAGATCCTTTGACCTTCGTGTCAGAAGAGTTTTCTTGAAACGACCATGTCCCTCCCAGTTGAACTCTTGAATTCGCTTGGCCAAAATGAGATGCGTTTCATACAGTGAATCTCCATAATATATTTTGAGACTGATGTAAGTTACTTTTCTTTTAAGGAACGGCCGCAGAGTCGGACGCACAAGCGCAGGTAGTGGCGCAGGTGCAAGGGAGCAGTTCCGGCACTTCGGGCAGCTCGGAAAGTCAAGCAGCCGTGCCCTCTGTTGATCCGTTCGAGCGGATGATGCGCTTGATGGAAACGTAGCAGAGGCAGGTGGAATTACGTCATAGTCAATTCGAATCTCGGATTGAGGCTCAACTTCAGGCGCATCAGACTCAGGCCGAGGCACAGCAGAAGCAGATGAATACCCTGCAAACGATTGTGACGACGCTCGTCATAGTCAATTCGAGTCTCGGATTGAGGCTCAACTTCAGGCGCATCAGACTCAGGCCGAGGCACAACAGAAGCAGATGAATACCCTGCAAACGATTGTGACGACGCTCGTCGCCAACAACCATTCTGCATCAACGGCCGCCGCGACAATACCAGTTGTAGCCGAGACCGCGGGACTACAGGGCTCTCAGGAACCTCCGCCGTCAGACGAGAAGGGTTCCATCCTTCAAATATCAGAGTTTAAGAAGATGTGTCATTCTACCTTGAAAGGGACTGAGGACCCCTCCGTGGCGTTAGATTGGCTGGTTGAGCTAGAAGACCACTTTGAAGTGCTTCGCTTGGATAAGACGAAGAGAGTTGCTTGAGCTTAGCTCCAGCTCCGCTTGAAAGCACATGATTGGTGGGATGTGCACAAACAAGCTATCCTGAGTGAAGATGACAAGACGATTATCTCTTGGTCCGTGTTTCGTAAAGCCTTTGAAGAGGAGTACCTTTCACCAGCCGTCCGTCGCGAGAAGGAAGACGAATTTACACATCTTCAACAAGGGAATATGACAGTGCGATAGTACGCCGCATAATTCAACAGGCTTGCAAAATTTGTCTAAGTCTCATCTTCGTGACGCCGAGAGTCGAGCCCACAGATTTGAGATATGACTGCGACCTTCTATTCGTGCTCACGTCGTCGTCGTCCCTCAGTACCGTACCATACGAGAGTCTAAACCACGTCCTCTCCCTAGAGCCGCAGTACCCTCCAGTTCTTACCGGCGCTGTGCAAAATTTTCATCACAAGCACCCTAGCAACATATGAGGTAACAACACGCCAAAGCGTCCTAACAACGACGTTATCTGGGTGCAAACCCGAGGAGGAACAATGGGCTCCACTGTGACAAGTGCAATCGTGGCGGACACCTCGCTAAAGACTGTCGTATACCAAATGGAGGATGCTTCCGATGTGGTCGCCTTGACCACATGCAGCGGGATTGTCGGGAGGACCGTACCAACGTCCGCCACAACAATATCGTCAGCGTCACCTCGAGCGAACCAGACAGCACCATAGAACGCTCAAGGTCGGGTCTATGCTCTAACTCGGGAAGAGGCGCTTGCTTCCAACACTGTGGTGTCAGGTATATTACTTTTCAATAATGTACCTGCTCGAGTATTGTTTGATTCTGGTGCCACACATAGTTTCATTGCGACGGATTTTGCCGTCGAAAACAAAATTTCTATGACACCGCTAGGCCTAGACCTTAGCGTCAGTACTCCATCGTAGTAGATTTATCGGCTCGCTTAGTTTGTCATGAAGGTAACATTTGCATCGGAGGAAGAAAATTGTCACTTGATACGATAGTCTTAGACATCAGGGACTACGACATCATTCTGAGGATAGATTGGCTCGGCGTTTGCTCGGCTACCATTGATTGTGCGGAAAAGAAAGTCGTGTTTCGTCTACTTGGCGAGATCGAATTTTGCTACGCTTGCAGTCCAGCGTCGAGAGCGTCGAGTGCCTCCATGGTGATCTCTGCAATGTCTGCTCGGCGGATGATACATTCCGGCTGTGAAGGGTACTTTGCGTCTGTTCGAGACACTCAACGAAATTGTGCAAACGTAGAGTCTACTTCCGTTGTGGCGGAATTTCCTGATGTGTTTCCAGAAGAGTTATCCGGCATGTCGCCCGACCGAGAGATAGAGTTCACTATAGATATATTTTCAGATACTCGGCCGATTTTCAAAGCTCTGTATCGAATGACATCGGCAGAACTATAAGAGCTAAAGGTCTAGTTACAGGAATTGTTAGATCATTGATATATTCGTCCGAGCGTCTCTCTGTGGGGCGCGCCTATATTATTTGTGAAGAAAAAAGATGGCGCGTTGCAGCTCTGCATAGATTATCGTAAACTGAATAAGACCACTGTTCGAAACAAGTACCCTTTTCCAGGATCGATGACTTCTTTGATCAATTACAAGGCGCAACGGTGTTTTCAAAAATTGATCTTCGTTCGGGTTATTTATGCTTGTCACGTGCACAAATTTACCGTACGATCAATAACAAAAAGAAGTAGACTTGAAATACTTGATGCTTGTCACATGCACAAATTTACCGTACGATCACTTTGTTGCGTGCTTGTATGCTATACATATGCTTATTTATGTTCCAGTTGTAGCTAGAACTTATTTATCTATAACTGTTTAATGAGTAGTATAAATTGTAATGTGATCATTGAGTAAGGTAGCCTATATTATGGAATATGCATGAAGTTCATTTCCTTATATTGCCTTGAAGTGCTTCATTTGATAACTTAGTTTTTAGATGATGCATGGTCAATGACAACTTGTGTGCAAGGGTAGAGTTCTACGAACGGCTGCTGGGGCACTGAGACCGCTTCGGCTTGGGTAGAACATTTGCTAGCTGAAGTCCTAGCATGGGATGAACCGGGACGTCCGCTAAGGGCTAGCTACCCGAGGCGGAAAGACAAACAACCATCCCTAGTCCGACCAGTGACATGCTATGTATATTTAAACTGTGCAAACTAACTATGTCTTCGTGGCAGGGAAGGTCATGGTAAGTTTTGTACAGGTGGTTCAGACGGTGCAGGTAAAAGTCACAGAACGGTATAGTGACGGGAACAAGCAGACACAAGATGTTCATTATCAATAAAGAGAACTTTTCTTCATTTCAATGTGTGATATTTCATTTGCGTATTCTGTTGCATATATTTCAAAGTATATCATTATGCCTAGGCCTTGTGCGAGCGCGGGACAATTATCGATTTGATAGAAATCGGGGCGTGACAGTCTTCAAACATGAATGACAATAATTTTTGACTGTTGTCCGTGAATCTCTCATGTCTGTCTTCCTCCAAGACTTGTTGTCTTTCCTTCATCTGATAAATAATCAGCTTATGAATAGCAGCTACGACAATCATCATCCCGATATATGACACCTTCAATGAGGTGCCACAGAACTCGGTCCCCTGTATCTGAAAAAATTTCTAGGCTACATGTCTAGTCTTGAACTCAAATGTTTTGTCTGCTTCTATTTTCTTCTACTGAAGATATATAAACATCTGATAGGTTTAGCTCCTTCAGGTAAATTGATCAACATCCAAGTGTTGTTATGGGGCCAATCTCTTCATGGACTGCCTCCTCCCAGCAAACCGAGTCCCTGGTCTTCATTGCCTCATCATTGGTAAGTGGTACGACCTCCATATGATAGGTGATAAGATCATCTTTGGTCCTTCGACCTTCTGACTCATCTAGCTGACTGCTCTTCGAGTTCTTGTTCAAATGTTCTCTTAAAAGACAACTTATTCCTGAACTATGTCTTCTTCTACAGAAGTGCCAACAACTCTGGCTGATACGGTCCTCCGGAAAACTCCCGCAATCGAACGATATTCATGTGGATCTGACTTTGAACCAGAGTTACATCAGAAGTGACGAACGATACTAAGGACATGGCCGTAAGTACAACATTCTCCCACAGACTATTTGGAAGGCCATTTGTACAACAATATAGAAATCATCATTACTGTTAACCGACCGTCCTTTCTATCTGCATCTTCAATGGACTGGAAGAATACGAATATGTCGTTCCATAGTCAATTCCATGTTCTAAGCTGAACGATGTGAATCCAAAGAACAATGCTTTTCGTATTGAAAACTTTTGAGTCTGTTGAGTTGTGGACCGATATGACGCTCAGCTCCAAACTTGAAGTCCCTGAGGTTCTCGAACGCTTCATCCTTCGATTATGAGAAGATACGCGAACGCGTTTTCCGAGAAATCGTCGAAAAAAGAATTGATAAACTTTATCATGGCCCTTTGTGGAGAATAGAAGTCACAGATATCTGAGCGCACCAGCTCCATAATCTGTACTTGTAGTCATCCGTCTAAACGGCTTCCTGACTACCTATGTCTGAACATAGCCATCACTGTCTCCACCTCCTTATCCCCACATCTTGGAGATATTCCTGAACTAGACATCTTTGTTGAAAAAGACATGTCTTAGTCAGATGCGTCACAACTCAATAAGAGCAATCTCTTCCTCAAGCCGGAAGTACAGAATCATAATCCTGATCCCTAGATCTTCTGCTTGACACTTGTTCGTCATAGAGACATTCTTCTTAGATAGTGCTCTTATTTGGTGAACAGTCATTTTTCAGAGCATGCGTGGCCAGATGCACCGGTGTCTATTCACCAGTCAGTAATCACGCTTGATGACTCAATCTGCGCAATAATAGCAACCAAGTTAAGTAATCAAAGGAACCAAGTTTAGCTATACCTTTGCTATATTGGTTTGAATTGGTTCTGCTTTCAAGCTCCAATTTCAACCATGCGCAAAGTGATGTCTAGTGCAATGACTTTTTTGCACCTAGGCCACAATGCGCCAATCTTGCCGACGACCATGCACATAAGATACTATGCGGCCAGCTCTGCCATGCGCAAAGACCTTCAATGCGCTTCCATGCGGCAAGAGTCTTCATGCGGCAAGAGACTTGCCAACTGCCAAGAACTGTCTTGCGCTAAGTCCTGTCATGTCCAAACTCTGCAATTTTTGGTCATCTTGTAATCTTTCTTCCAACTGGAATGCGCGTCCTTCAAATGCTAACACCTCCATCCTGGAAATGCTAGGTTCCGACAACTCACTTTCAACATTTGACAAAGGACTTCTTCCCTCATCCAAATGTTCGAAGTGTATCCCGTCAATCTTCTCAAGTTTGTGAAAACTTGTTGCCGAAGAGATTTGATCGGATGTTCTACCTCTTTCTTCGGATCTTGCTTTGAGATTATTAGTCCCTTGGCGGGTCAAAGATGGTAGAACGCGGACCATAGCAGAGCTACTAGCGAGACTCGAAGGTTCGCTCTCTACTGGAACCCAAGTTGTCTTCGAGATCAAAGATTCACACAAGACCCGAAGGGCCGTATAACCCCTGGCCGCAAAACGCCTGGACGAATAGTGCCTTGGCCGTATAACGCCACGAAGCATACGTTCGAGCTAGCAACCGTGCATGCAACTCGCGTACGAGCGCCATGCGACGATGCTAAGTGCACCAACAAAACGTCACTTTGCGCCCTTGAACCCGAATCCGAGTCCCTAAGCTCCTTCGGGACTTAGCTCCTAAGAAAAACTTTCCAGAGGTGGTGACAAAACAAAGATTGTCATAATGGAGTTCACACTTAATCCATCTAGGAAAGTCAACCCAAATGGGACCACCACCCCATGTACATATACCAATACTAAGCATAGCTACATATTGAGATATACACATCGGTGATTTTTCAATGTGGGACTAAAACTCCCAAAGCTAAGTGAAAAACACCAACACAGCCATTATCTAGATCGATCTGCCACACCTTGCTCTTGAAAATCATTTGTAACCAGTATGTGTACATCCCATAATTCTTAAGAATTGTGTTCTCTACAAGCTTTAAAAGAATTATGCCCCCATAATTCGTAACAAGTTAGTGTGCATCCTCTATTAGTTTGTATCATATAGACTGGCTGATGTAGTTCTTGATCCGTTATGTAATAACCGTTAACTGGGCGTTGCTGCTGTTGCTCTTACAGCTCCAGGGATATGACATAAAGGAGCTGTTGCAGGCAACTTGAACGAAGCCCTATATCAAAAGCTCCGTCTTTCGCTGGTATCAGATTGCTATTGTTTGTTCCTTCACCCTGACATGACATGACCAAGCATAATGATGCAAGGAGCGGAAACCACCTGCAGTAATTTCATCCGATGAAAGTGGAGATAAAGATTTTGTCCAAAGTGTATAAAATTAGATGGTGTAAACTCTTTTGATTATGATTAAAATTATGACAGAAATCTGATTAAGTCTGTAGATTGTTTTGCTGTCCTAATAATCTTGTGCAATATCACACACAGACCCCAAATGGCAAAACACGGGGGTAGTTCGGGTGCAACTCCATAGAATTTTTTGCTTTGGAGATTTTGATGCCTATTTTTCATATCAGAATTCATCACAATCTTTATATTACAACAAACGCATCACTGTTGTAACTTTTGTCGAGCACTAACCTATACCTAATATGAACTAAGATTCCGTACTTGCTGAGAATTGTATTAGTCGAAAAATTGTTTATGCGTTCCGATTTCGTCGAATCGATAAATTGTCACCGGACGTGATGTCACAAGACGTGTTCGTGTACAACAGAGTTAAGTAGAGAAATTGAATAACAACATGATACAGAAAATAAAATAAAATTATTGATAATTTACATTTGATACATAAGTTCACAACAGTTGAGTGAAGGGTGTCATACGGAATTACAACTTGAGCAACAAAATTAGATACATTGTTCCATACATTATATCATTTTATTAGAAACAAAATATATAAACACCTTCGGCGGGAGTCTTCAAAAGTGGCTTGGAAGTTTCAAGGAAGTATGCACAAGCTTCGGCTATACAAGACGGGCCTCCAGCTCCTCTCTACACCTCCTTGGTTCGCAGCACGAGAGACGCGGGTCATCACATTATAAATGCACTGGAAATGACGAATTAATCCAACTCACCAAAATTAACACGGTAATCATGTGAAACAAATATTATTATAGTGATTTTCTATTTTTCTTAGCTCAATTACAATTCAAATGACAAGAATGTAACAACATAATATGCATCATCCAACGGTGATTCTTACCCACGGTCGATTCTCCTTTCCTGTAAAAGAACTTATCATGTTCTTCCCTGTGAGCAAGAGACATTATTAGCTAAACATCTTAAACATATTAAGGTCACTGGCACCACAAGCCATCTTGGACTATAGCTTGGTTAGACGACGATACTTTCGGCCCGAGTAGCGAGTCCCACTGAAAGTTTCTGAATCATCCGTGCTAGTACGTCAGCACAACTACCCTTGTTCCTTTCTCCCTAGGCCGAACTAGTTCTGTACCCCGACAACCATTCGAGGAACTAAAATCTTGTGCCAAGTTGTCCATAACCATGCATGTCTAAGAAACTAAGTTAATAAACATAACATGCAAGACAACAGAAATATTGATATAACTACGCAGTATATTCTCATTGTGTATTCTACTTGCCTCGAGCCATCGTTCGTAACTTTCATACTACTTGTTGTACCATTCATCCATTAGGTTATTTCTATCTACAACAGTACTCAAACACACATTTTTATATGACGAGCATGCAACAATAATGTTACTTTTATCTTGATTATATTATTAACGGTATCATTGATCGATTGACACAACAAGAGAGCCATTTGTTAATGTGTGAATATAAGGAAAGAATGATAAAAGTCAATCACTATTAGAAAATTGCCGAGAGAAAGATATCTCCAACGCTTCGTCTATACTTCGCCTACACGGTCACCTATATTTGCACCAACAGTTGATCGATACTCTTTTTCTCTCCTCCTCCCAGAATTCGATATGAATGTATAAATCGATGAAGGAAAGCAATAAAATCCTTCGAAAACATCCACGAAAAATATTCATAAAACTAACAGCGAAAACGGTAGCTAAAACGAACCGGAAAAATGCTCGAAAAAGTGACTCTTATGTAGAGTTCTTCTTTAAGATACGGCATATGCGACCTGATTTCGAAGAAGCCAATCCAAAGAGAGAAATGATCATAATTCAATCTGTTTCGATCAATCGATGTCGTTAGGATTGTCAATATAGTGTCCCCGAATGAAGAATGGGACACTACGTTAGTCACCCTCAGGTAAAGTGACAGGCCTAATATATGTTACATTGTAACATTTTCTTCTTTGTGAAAGTATATGCTCCTCTACAACCTTAGTGGAGATTCCTGGTGGATTTCTTAAAGCACACTGGTAAGCTGAGTAGGCATATGCGACATGTTAACATATAATCATGTCTTCTAGTTTGAACAAAGAAGAAACTATAAAAAAAAAATCATAAAAACATACACAAGCTGCTAATTTCAATCTTACGTTCAAAATTCTAATATCATAATCCAGTTCTAGTTGAAGCTTCCAAAGTGGACTCTTACAACTAAACAGGGATAAAACAGAAAAATTCACATTAATAATAGACTACGTTTTTAGGAAGTTGTGCTGATAGGATCAGCCAATTTGAAATTCTCTCATTTGGTTCACGGAATTATGATGTTGAAAAAGGCAAATCATTTCTTTCATATGTTTGGATGTCAAAAGAAAGAAGAAAAAAAGAAAAGTGATTTCTAATGCAAAAAAAAAAAAAAAGAAAAAAAGAAAAAAAATGGTTCCCTCCACCTACCCAAGGATTTACTTTTCCACCTTAAGTATTCACTTTCTCTCTCCATTTTTTTGACATTTTCAAACACCGAAAAAAAAAATCGATAGAAATTATAATTTTCCAAACGAAAGGAAAGAACGAGAAATTGATTTCATTTCCTTTCTTCGAGGCCAATAAACTAATAAAACTAAACAGATTCTTAAATGGCAGATTACTTTATTACCATAGTTAACATATAATCCGATATTTATGATTTGCGTCTAATATGATTAAGAAAACCAATAAACTAATAATTTCTAACATCTGACAGTTGTTGGTTGTCAAATGATACAGCCATAGAAAAATGTGGATAATGGCATCCTAAACCATGAAAAATATTTATGTGAAGGAGAGTGATTGCAAACAAGTGAAGCTAGTGAATCACATTGCTAAGTTGGTAGATTCATGTGTGAACGTGCTTGTTCTCGCAGTAGCATTGGAGATCATAGGTGCCGAGTCACCGACTGTATCCTTTATTTGAATGAGGTTTTATCCCTTCATTTTTGAAATGTCCTTTCTTAATAATGATAAGATACTATCTAATTAATAATTTGAAAGAGACGTTAATTTTGTCCAAGTTAGAAGCTAACTGGTGAGCTGGATGGCCGTGTATAGTTGAACTAGTCTCCATCTAAACATTTTCTAAACACAACTTTTAAGAGTTAGGTATCTATTACAGACATGATTAGTATATTATTATTATTCTGCATTAAGACATTAGTATATTAGTGTCGTTCTATAGAGGGGCAGTTGTGATTAGGCATAGAATGACACTACAGCTAGTGCTTGTTATAACATGAACACGAGATATTATAGATGTAACAATTCAGGTACTATGAAAGTTATTCGACCCTACCATGATCATAACCAAGATTTTTGTTTAATATGCATGTTGAGACGAGAAAAGTGTCTATGGTAGATTTTAAGCTGAAATTAACACCCCAACCACAAAACATATATAATGACATCAGTCTATCTTCTAATAAGGGTGCTATAAGAAACAAAAGGATATAAAATTAACATAGAGAAGACACTTTTATAAACAATCATTAACCTCTCAAAACTGTATGTTACAATATTATGACAAAGATTCTAGTACAGGTTACGTTTAAAAATGAAAGTTAACATCTTCTATTATACTTTACGCCGTATAGATCCACAGCTTCAATCTTATTTAGGAGTTTCCTCACTGTAGTTTATTACTAATAACAACTAACAAGATTTCTTTGTAGCCTTATTTTCCATAGTCAGTTGAGAAATATCTTCAATTTGTAGCTTATCTTGGAAGTGAAAAGAGGACAATTTTATATTGTATAGAACTAAGAGAGTTTACGCAGAAGTAATAGTTATATTAATGAATGTATATGTTATTGTCAAACTGAATGGTTCTTACCAAGGGATGTTGGAGTGAGTTGAAAGCATTCCAGCATTAAGTCATGGACTCCAATCCAACCATTGGTGCAATAAACTTGAAGAGCATGACAATTATTTTGATCTGTAGTTAGTGAGGATAAAGAGTATGATTTTGAGTGTAAGCACTCAAATCAAAGTCTAATAAATGAGCAAACTTCAACATCACATTTCCAACCTAATCGAGTAGAAGCTTATACTTTCACTTACTTGCACTTGTGTAGTTCCCAACTCTGCACACTTCACTTGTATAGTTCCCAAGTCTACACACACATCTACTCTTGACTTGTATAGCTCCCTAGTCTGCACCCTTCAAACTAAATCATTCCAATAATACTGCAAGCCAAATTATTAACCCCTATTTAATTTCTGATACCTGCATCCAACATGAACCAAGAATTCTTATATTGGCTTGCTAGAGACAAATTTATTAAGAGAAAATGATGCACAAGTCTATCTCCACGCCGAAAGTAAAAAATAAAAGGGCACATACTGACATTAGATTTAGCAAGCATGACACAGCTAAAAATGGTTCTATCACACAAAAGACAGCCATGTATAGTGTATTATATTTTGTGACATTGCAAGTTTTAGAAGGACCTAGTCATAAGATATTTAGATTCCTTAATTATTAAATGGTTATTTGCTTTATTACTTTAGGCCGGTTAATGAGATAAAATTATGAAGATCATAACATCACGATTCTTACTTATTAGCACTTAAAAATAACAGTCATACTATGTTTAAGTAAATAATTGATTACCTAGAGTCCAAACTTCTTTCATCATCATTGATCATTTCACACCAAAATAAGGTCATATATAGAGCAAATTATTGGAGTGGGTGGGGTTCCAAACCTATGTGAAAAATATTCCGGAGTAGGATTGAATATTTCTACATATAATATGAATACCTCAATTTATTTGGATTGGATATTACTAAATATAATAGGAATATCTCAATAGATTTGGATTGGATATTCCTACATATAATAGGAATATGTCAATGGACTTGGATTTGGATTTGGATTGGATATTCCTATCTACAATAGGAATGCTAGTTGTGGGTTTGAGGCTATATATAGGTGTCTCCTGGCCCTAAAATATATCTCTCTCTAAAAAAAATAGCAACAAGGAGAAAAAATGAGGCAAGAGTGCTATTACAACATTGGAGAGGAAAAAGAAGGATTTGAGGCCGCTTCGAAGAAGGAGATCAGTTTCGGGTATTTCACGTTGTCTTTTTTCTTCGTGGTTATAATCTATTTTCTGTTCCAAAAGAGTTGTGGTGATCCGTTTGGATCGGTAAGAAGTTTGTAAGGAGTCGGTGTATTTTTTATTCCATTAGCGGAGTCTTTTCAGGGTTAGACTCCGATCGTCCCGTGATTTTTTCCGCAAGGATTTTCCACGTCAAAAATCTCTATGTCTGCGATTTGTGTTTGGTATTTTTGATTTGTGAGTTTTGCTCGGTTCTCTCGCAGGTACTCTCTGGTTGGGGGAACGGTTTTCGCACTTTCGTTCACAACAAAGTGGTATCAGAGTCAGGTTCTGGAATTTCAGAAGGGTGTCAGGAGTTGACAGGCAAACCAGGGAGGAGAGGTTGATGCGAAGCCGGTGCGCACGGTAAACCTGAACGGTACCAACTATCATTACTGGAGGAGCAACATGAAGGATCTGCTATTTGTCAAGAAGTTGCATCTGCCGGTATTTGCTTCCGAGAGGCCCAGTGACAAATCCGAAGATGACTAAAATTTCGAGCATATACAAGTGTGTGGGTACATCAGGCAATTCGTTGACGAGAACGTGTACAACCATGTTGCCAGTATTGACCACGCGAGGACACTGTAGGATAAGTTGGAATCTTTGTATGCAAAGAAGACCGGAGTAAATAAATTGTTCCTGATCCGGATGATGATGGGTCTACGGTACAAAGATGGGATGTCTATTACAGATCACTTGAGTGAGTTCCAGGGCGTGGTTGACCAGCTATCCTCGATGGAAGTTAAGTTCGACGACGAGGTTTAGGGACTATGGCTGTTGTGTACATTGCCAGACTCGTGGGAGACCGTACGAGTGTCTATGATCGCTTCTGCTCCGGAAGGCGTGGTCAGTCTGAAATTTTCCAAGAGCGGGGTACTGAATGAAGAGAAGCAGAGACGTTCTCAGGGCACTTCATCCATATCCCACTCAGAGGTGCTTGTTTCAGAGAGCCGCGGTAGGGGTAAAAGCAGGGGTCCAGGCGGTGGCAGAGACGAAAGCAGGGAAAGGTCCAAGGGTCGGTGCGATGACTCAGAGTGTTCCCATTATGGCAAGAAGGGTCACATCAAGCGGAACTGTTTCGCTTGGAAGAGAGAAGAATGGCGACAAGGGGAAGCAAAGTGAGAACACTACAACGGCGGCCTCGACACATGGAGACAACGTGATCATTGTAGATGATGAGATAGTTATGAACCTCACCTGCGATGACAACTCTTGGCTGGTGTACTCAGGTGCTTCATCTCACGTATCTCACAACATGGCACTATTTGCTACATAAACAACATGCGACTGTGGAGTGTTCAAGATGGGAAATGGAGATGTGTTGAAGGCGGTTGCCATTGGAGATGTGCATTTGAGGACAAAGACAGGTGCAGTTCTTGTTCTCAAAGATGTCCGTCATGTCCCTGATATCCGTTTCAACCTGGTGTCGGTTGGAAGGTTGGATGACGAGGGTTTCTTCAGTCTCTTCGGGAACAATCAGTGGAAGATTTTCAGAGGTTCGATGGTGATTGCCAGAGGAAGCAAGAGGTCCAGACTCTACTATATGGAAAGGAGCGCAGAGGGAGACGGGCAAGAAGCTGCTTTGTGTTTGGTTTGACAATGGCGACGAGTATATCGGTCTCTTTGATGCTTATTGCAGAGAGCAAGGGATATGACACCAGAAGACTCCACCAAAGATACCGCAGCTCAACGGTGTAGCAGAGCGGATGAACATGACGCTAATGGAGAGGGTACGGTGTTTGCTATCAGAAGCAAACTTGCCAGACATCTATTGGGGTGAGGCACTTTACACAGCTACTTATGTTATTAATTTATCTCCTAGTGCTCCTTTTCAGGGTGATGTGCCTGACAAAGTATGGTACGGCAAAGAGCCGTCATACAATCACCTGCGAGTGTTTGGTTGTAAGACCTTCGTGCATGTACCGAAGGACGAGAGATCCAAACTTGAGTCAAAGATGAGGCGGTACGTCTTTGTCGGCTACGGTCGGGATGCGTTTGGCTATAGACTCTATGATCTAGTGGAAAGAAAGCTCTACAGAAGCAGGGACGTGATATTCGTCGATGATCAGACCATGACCAACACTCAGGATTTCGAGATGCCTTCTGAGGCTGAGGAATTGTCTGAGTTAGAGTCATTTCGCTTCGAACAGTTTTCAGAGGACATCGCAGAGGATCCAGTCATGGGGGAGCCAGTACATGGAGTTGCTCCCTGTAACGCCCCACAACCGCACGGTGCATTACGCTGAGTCAGATTGAACGAGGCAATAGCTGGTTGTAGTTTGATTTGTTGGATTTTGGAACAAGTATTGATTTAGTTGGTTTCATGTGCAGATCGCTAGCAGAGTTCGATGGAATCAGATGTTCGTTCAGAGCAGTACTGGGATAGCAGATTTGGAGCGATGATGCCGTTTTCTTAGTCCGATCGGTCGGATGATTTGGAGAGCACGGCCTGCTCGCACGGTCATACCAATTGAGTAGATCGTGCTTTACATCAAACCACAGGTTCAAGGGATCGGCCGTATCGGCAGGGCAGGATGCTTAACGGAATCAGACTCGGTGAGTGGGCTCTGTCCCTTCTCCTCTACTCCTTCATGCCTAATAATATGGAACACACGTAATGGCTTGAACACTTGGACTGGAACTTAAAAATTACTACACTGTGGCATGCATAGGGTGTACGTCGTTTGCTTGGATAGATTTGTAGCTTGAGTTGGTTTCGCGTTGGGGCAGTTGGAGCTAGAATTGGTTTATATTTGGGGCAGTTGGAGAAACAAGTGTAATTATACATGATCAGTTGGAATTATACACCTTGGTGGAAAATCGGGCAATTTGGGCGGGCGAGCGAGCATGCATTCGTGTACGAGTATCACTGGGCACTTTGTCATGCAAAACGTGCAGTTGTGGTTCGAAATCGGACAACTGTATCGGCGAGGGCATTGTGCCACTGTTGGGGCATTGTGCTACGGATTGTTCTGAGCGAAGGGTGTTGCACCAATTGAAACATTGTGTCGAGAAGCGGCATAGTACCTATGGGGATAACTTGAGATGGTGCCTTGGGCTATAAGTTGGAGATTGGTTATGGATAGTTGGTTGGATGAGTCTAGGATCGTTTTGTGGGGTGAGAATGTTCGATCCTCTAGTCATACCTACTTGGTATCTGTATTGGTCACGGACAACCTGTGTTGCACAGGGTTTAGTTTTCTCGAACGGGAAGGCTCCGGGGCACCGGGACCATTCGGCCATGGAGGAAGCAAATTGGTAACGTGCCTTGGGCGCGGTACCGATGAGTTAATAAGATCCAGGCGGGCTAGCTACTCAGCGCTGGATCGAGTAGAACTGCAGTTGAATAGTCCTTTATGGCTTGGCCAGTGACTTCATATAGATAAGAGTTGGTTTGCTTTGCTTTGGTTTGGTTTGTACTTTTCGTGTAGGCGGCGGCCACCTTGCCTCGGCAAGAGTGTGCATATCGAAGATTGGATTATAAGGCTTGGATTGAGGATGGATATTGAGGCTTGGATTGTGGTTCGATAGGTTCACGCATTGCATGGGTTTGAGTAGGAAGATTTGCATGCTAGTTTCCTTTTTGAGTTGGATATATATTTGTTTGTATATTGGCTTGAGTTTATTGCTTGCATTCTTAACCTGCTTTACAGTTTTCCATAACATGTCATACCTATGCCATGAAATGAATCTAGGATTCAAGTAGAAAGATCACCATATAACTGTTTGAATTCATTATTTTACTTAGTGTCGGCTTAGACGAGTGGGTTATCCTGCTCACCAGTACTGCTGTGTACTGACTGTAATGCCCCGCTCTGCATCGGCATTATGTATCAAGGTGAGTGGGCAGAACTTCGTTCTCTGATTCTTGCACGCCTTAATAATAAATCTGAGTTTTTGCTTGCTTGTTTTCATAAGAAAATGATAGAATCTGCCTTGCATGCTAATAAACGAACTCACCTAGCTTGTCTTTGAAACGAACAAGTCTGCTTAACGAAGAATCCTGAAACGCTTGTCTAAGAGTGCATGAACATGTCCACTATCGCCTATGCTCCGAGAGAACCATATCGTGTGCCTGAATGTGTTCAAAGATAAGGCGGCTTGCCCCGCAACAATGATATATGTCCTGATGGTTCGTCTCGTCTGCATACTAGACTTTATTTGATAGTGTTCCATGCATTCGCATCGGTCGGACAATGGCTATTGGTGGAGAGCTGAACTGCATGTGTCACGGCTGCTACAGAGATAGTGGAAAGCAACCATGAGTCATAGCTGCCATTAGCATCAGATAAATGAGTCATTGGTATGCTGGACCAACAGTTGCCGATCCTGAGATACTCGGGGATCGCACTGCATATAAGCTAGTTCATTGTGTTGGCTTGGATAGTTGGACTGCCCCTAAGATATGCATTTGTGTCTAGCTGTGCATTTGTCCCTAGAGTCTTTGAGTATAACTCACGAGACATGCTGCGCACACCCTGAAACAGAACATCGACTTGTCTTGCTTATATCGCATATGAAACTCTATTTTCTAAAGATGTTTCCAAAACAATGTAATATGACTCCGTTCAGTATTGCATGTAACGAATCTAGGTAAAACTAGAAAGATCACTAGTAATGTAATATTTTATAACATGATTACTTAGTGTTGGTTTTAGTAAATGCTTGCTTCTGTTCAGTTGTTTTATCTTACCAGTGCTTATAAAAGTGCTGACCCACCAACAGTTTACTTGCTTGCAGGTACTGGATCGTTCAAGGGAGCGATATGCGTGCCTCAATCCCCAAGACCCGGAATCCTTGTTTTGATTGCCCCGAGTTGCTATCGTATAAAGGGGCATAATGTATGGAACGATGCATTTGCTAAGAGAAACCCAAGTCCCTCGATTTGTCTCGAATACTCAGTTGGCTAAATGCATTGCATATGCAACAATGTCCCTCTGCTGCTTAATCGATTGATGCGATGATAGCCAAACAAACTTAAATGATATGGCCCTGTGCGGGCGCAACCCCAGGCTCGCACGGCATCACGTCCTGGTATCAAACGGGCCATTCCTCGCACCCGCGGGACAAGCGCCGAGGCTCGGTGATACGCGTCCAGGGCGTTAAGGTGCGGTGATTCGCGTCCGGGTCCGCGGCGGTGTCACGACCCGCACCCGGAAATTCGGGCACGAGTGCGTGGGCACGTCCAGCCTACGCCGCAGTGTCGGCGGTAGTACGCTGTCTAGGGCATAATCACAGGTAATATAAAGTCTATCTCATCCACAAAAGTAAATAGACAAGGAAAATAACAGGAAAAAGAATGCTGAGATTTCATAATATTTAATCTGTGACAACCAATCCACAGTTAATACAAGCCAGAAGATAAATCGGGGACAAACCCGAGTATATGCTGAAAGGAAGTAAATAAGTAGCTACTGCTAACTAATCCACAGAAATAGCCTCCTGAGTGGGAACTGGCTCCTCATACTGTGTTACCTGCTAACTCGTAGGGATCATAATAGGTGGGGGCAAGGTTCTCATCATCGCCTAAATCAACGGATCCAGTCAGGAAAGGAGCAAAGTACACAATGCACATCAAGATTAAAACTAAATATTTATGACAATTAGATTGAGCATCATATTGAGAAAATTGCATAAAAGAAACATCAATATCTCAGAGTTAATGCTATACACAGGAATATGAGAAAGCAGGAATAAATGTGACAGGAAAATGAAACTACAACAGTCAACAAGAGCCATAACTAGACAAGAAGCTATGTGTGTGAACTTGTGTATTTAGAATACCTAGTTGGCATGTAGGGGTCTATAAGGTTAAACCGGCCGTCATAGACGGCTATTAATCACGAATAATCGAGATCCGGCTGATGGACAGTCGTGTACCAACAGCTATTAATCATGGCAAGAGTCAGGGTAAGCTACATGCCTTTCAGTATTCTCCCACCCGACATGAAAAACAAGACATGAACTCCAATATTCAAGACATGAAATTCAACATTTCTAACACTAGGTGTAAACATCAAGGGTACATGTAAGGCAGGGAATTAACTATCACAATATAAAGATTAAACTTGAAGTGCAGATACTTGCCTTTTTTTGGATCCGATTAATATTGGCTCTCGGGGAAAATTCCAGAGATGAGTCCAAAAGCTGAAATAGACATTACCATAATGCTCAGAAGATGTCAAATAGCTAGAAACACCTGTCCTTGGGTCCAATTTGGAGACAAGGGCAAAAACGGCAGTTTCGGGTCAAAACGGGGTCCGCCGTTGGGTCCGCTTTGCACCGAAAAATGTGTCCGGGTCAAAGGTCTCCAAATTCACCAAACTTAGTGTCAACAGGTCAGGAACGCTGATACGAACCCAACGGAACTTCCAGATTTGGATTCCGATGAGCCGAACACAAAATCGCCCGTCGAGCGGGGCCTGTGGGGCCCACGACACGCGATTTCGTCAACGTTCTCAGAATCGAACCAAACTTGACCCACAGGACCAGCGTATTGCTACGAGTCCGATGGCGCAAGTTTCGTCTCGATCCGACGTGTGTGCACGAAGTTAGGGTGAATTGCCGAAAAGGCGGATACGGGGCGGTGTCCGCGGATACGCGTTGATTTCGGTGTGCACGCACACCCGAATCAGCTTCCACGAAAACTCACACGTCCGTATCGACGATGCGTACGTATCTGTGAAGACCGCACGCGACCAAGTCGTCCCGTTTGGCGGGGCGGACTCAGTTTCGGGGTGAAACAGGGTCTGGTTTTTCCTGTTTTTGGATCGCGGTGTGCGATCACCACAGGACGCGATGCCCCGAACAGTTTGTCCGGACACCGAGAGGGTCATACAGGCTTCACAACGCAATTTGCGGAATTGAAAACGGAGATACAGGGTGCAAGATACGAGTACCTGAAGAGGCTCGAAAAACCGGATATTTCCGTGTCCGTGTCGTGTCCGACACGACCCGAAGAATTGGGATTAGGGTTAGGGTTCAGGGGTGCTTGGCCGGAGATCCGGCGGCGGGGACGGCGGCGGGGCGGCCGGGCTGAGGCGGAGGGGGCCGGGGCAGCGCGACGAGGCGGCGGCCGGGCTCGTCGGCGCTGCGGGCGGCCGGAGGCGGCTCGGGGAGCTGCCCGAGCTGCTGCTGCCGGCTGCTGTCGGCTGCGGCTGAGTCGACGAGGGGAGGAGGACGGAGGGGCTTGGCCTGGGCGAGGCGAGGCGGTGGACGGCGGAGCGGCACGGTGGCTAGGGGCGGAGCCAGGGGGTTCGACGGTGGCCGGAGGGAGAATGGGAGAGGGATTATAAATAGGAGGGAGGGCGGAGGGGAGGCCGGGGGACGTGGCGGCGTGGGCGGGCGGTTCGGCGCGAGGCGGGCGGAGCGCCGGGCGGAGCGGCCGGACGGGGCGGAAGACTCGGGCTGAGGGGGGAGAGAGAGGCCGGGTTGCGGGTGGCTAGCGGGTCGGGTTGTCTGACCCGACCCGACCCGCTAAGGTTGGGGCTGGGCCGGCTGGGCTGTTGGGCCGGCTCACTGGGCCGGGCCGGCCCAAAACGAAAAATAAAATTATAATAATAATAATAATAAATATATTAAAATCAGTTAATTAAATAATTAATTAATTAAAAATAGTTTTTAGGCCTTTAAAAATAGGTCTGAAGCCCAATAAAATCTAGAAAAATTACCCTAAGTCCAGTTTTTCATTTTACACCCAAAAATATTATTTTCATGATATTTTAATATTATTTATTAACAATTAAAAATCATTCAATAATTAAGAACCCTGATTTTAATTACAGAAAATTCACAGAAAATTCCAGAAAATTATGAAAAATCCCAATTTTTATATTTTTTGAAAAATCAGGGGCTTACAGCGGGGCGAAGGCGGTGGTCCGGGCGGCCCTCGGGGCCGGGGCGTGACACTAACCCACATTTGTGGGCATTATTTCAGGTACGCAGGTGTAGTGGCGCTGCTTGGATATACGGGACATAATGTATGAACGGTAAGTACCTTTGTGGGCTAGAGAAAGAGCAAGAGTGTGCATTATCCTTTATGGCATTTCATTTGGACCCTATCGAGAGCTTCACTGCGTATACTCTAATGTGTGCTCGGTACACAATACTTGACTTTCGTTGCAACTTGGTCGTTTCGATGATAACTTTGATATTTGACAACATCGCCTTGTGCGAGCGCAACTCCAGGCTCGTACGGCATCACGTCCCGATGAGAACGATTGTCCTGCGGGAGCGCTGCAACGTGGTGATTCACGTTCAGCGGGGACGATTGAGCTTGCGGGAGATTGGGGCGTGACACTCCCAACCTTCATCATCATCCTATAAGAGATATCGGTTTGCTGACTCAAAAATGATATCTTCCTTAAGATCTCCTTGTTGAAGCAGAAGATGACTGATCTAGGTGAGTGGGCAGAACTTCATTCTCTGATTCTTGCACGCCTTAATAATAAATCTGAGTTTTTGAAATGCTTGTTTGCTTAATAAGATAAGTTTAAATGAATGATAGAACGAGAACATGCCTGCCTAAAAAAGATAGAGCCATTGCCATGCTAAGTATAAGAAATGTTGCATGCTAGTTACACTAACACAGCTATCGAACGAACCTTGTCATGCTAGAGAAAGAAAGAGTAGAACTGCATGCTAACTTGAAGAGATAAATAGACCCGTGCCATGCATTATTTTAAGTAAAAGATCGTCCATATGTTTACTTGTCATCGTGTATATAATTGCTTGTCTTGGATGCTAAAGCTTGATGGAATGTATGCTTGTTTTGTTATAAGAGTAAATGTTTGTCTTGTTTGTGCAGAGACTAGTAGCCCACCCTGATGTTCCGGTCCTACGGGATCTAGGGGGTGTGGATATTAGATAAGATAGATGGATTGAATGTGTGTATTGTCACATTGTGTTATAAGGGTGATGTGCTTGTTATCGAGGAGCTTGCGGAGGATGGAGTCTAAACGACAAGTTTGGAGACTAATAGTACGTCCTGAGCTCGGGGTGTGGCTATTAGAATGGTGGATGGAGATCGATGGGGCAAGACTAATAGTGCGTCATGAAGTTCCGGTCCTACGGGATCTAGGGGGACGTGGCTATTAGATGGGAGGCGGTGTTTCTGTTGAGTTTGTGTTAGAGAAGTTAGCTAGTTCATGGAGATAGCTGCATTCAGGTAGTTAGGGCGCATGCTAGACTAGCCTTCTTGCATACCTAACTTTTTGATGCAGAGACGGACATAAAAAGAGGTTATATATGCATATGTTGCTAACTTGTATGTCTGCAGCAGGGATAACCGTTCGGCAAGGGGTAAGAACACAATGAATATATGTATATATAAGCCTACTTGTTCATGAACATGTGCATCTTAGAGTTTATCTGATAGTGTTTCATGCATTTGCATCGGTCGGACAATGGCTATTAGTGCAGAGTTGAACCATGATTCACAGCTGCTAATAGCATCAGATAAAAGAGTCATTGGTTAGCTGGATTACCGCTACTGATCCTGAGTTTCTCGGGGACCGAAATCTTGTAAATAGTTCCTGCTTGTGTGCTTGATTGAAAGTAGTCCACTAAATGCTGCATTGTCCCTAGAATCTTGAGTATAGCTCACGAGACACGCTGCGCACACCCTGATTGGTACATCGTGCTTGAACTCTTTGCCTTGTATGCTTGGTTGTATTGAACTGAACTCTGTTTTCAAAGATGTTTCCAAAAGAAGTAATATAACTATGTTCCTGTACTGCGTGTAACGAACCTAGGTAAAACTAGAAATATCACTAATAATGTAATGTTTTATAACATAATTACTTAGTGTTGGTTTTAGTGAATGTTGTTTCTGTTCGTTGGTTTTAGACTCACCAGTACTTTCTCCAAAGTGCTAACCCACCAACAGTTTGCTTGTTCGCATGTGTTGGATCGTCCGAGGAAGCGATAGCCGTGCCTCATCCCCAGGATCCAAAAATCTGGTTTCGATGCCTTGAGCTGTATCGATCGTTTTGAGCTGCTTTTGTATAAAGGGACATAATGTATGGAACGATGCCATTGTATTCAGAGAACCTCGTGCCTTGACCTTTGCCCCGTATACTCAGATGGATTATTGTTTGCAACACTGTCCCTCCGCTGCGTACTCGATCGATTCGATGATAGCCACAACTTTAACAATGTTGCCTTGTGCGGGCGCAATCCCAGGCTCGCACGACATCACGTCTCGATGGAAACGATCGTCCTGCGGGAGCATTGGCGCGGTGATTCGTGCCTAGCGGGGACGGCCTATTCCTGCGGGAGATCGGGACGTGACAGATGGTGCTCAGGGTGACCCTCAGGAGGATGAGCATGCCGAGGAGGCAGTTCCTAGAGGGGAGGAGGTTGTAGATATACAACCAGCACCAGTGGTTCCGTTGAGGAGGAGCGATAGAGAGCGTCGATCATTTACGAGATACTCACCGGGTGAGTATGTGCTACTAACTGACGGGGGAGAACCCGAAAGTTTCGCAGAGGCTATGGAAGACGAACACAGACAGGAGTGGATGGAGGCCATGCAGGAGGAGATGAGTTCCTTGGAGGCCAACTCTACTTATGATCTGGTACGGTTGCCAAAGGACAAGAAGGCTTTGAAGAATTGATGGGTGTTCAGAGTGAAGCAGACAGATGATGCTACTCGCCCTCGATACAAAGCGAGGCTGGTAGTTAAAGGCTACAGTCAACCGAAACGCGTAGATTATGATGAGATCTTTTCGCCAGTCGTCAAGCAGTCGTCTATACGGGTGGTGCTAGCATTGACAGCCAGTTTTGACTTAGAGGTCGAGCAAATGGACGTGAAGACGGCATTCCTCCACGGTGATCTTGAGGAGGAGTTGTACATGGAGCAGCCAGAGGGATTATGTGAGAAGGACAAGTCACATTTGGTCCGCCGGTTGAGAAAGAGCTTGTATGGTCTGAAACAGGCTCTGAGGCAGTGGTACGGGAAGTTCGAATCGTTTATGGGGGAGCATGGCTATGCACGGACGACGTCGGATCATTGTGTTTTTGTAAGGTACTTCGCCGAGGATGATTTCATCATTTTGTTGCTTTATGTTGATGACATGTTGTTGGTGGGTCAGAATGCCACCAGGACAGCAGAGTTAAAGCGCCAACTGGGTACAACCTTCTCTATGAAAGATTTTGGTGCAGCGAAGACTATTCTTGGGATGGAGATCAGCCGAGAGAGAGAGTCCAAACTGCTACACTTGTCCCAAAAGAAGTACATTCACCGGGTACTTCAGCGTTTCGGGATGGACGGGTCGAAAGAAAGTGAGTAACCCCCTTGCGGCTCACTTTAAGTTCACTGAGGAGCAGTGTCCATCTACCGAGGACGAGAAGGAAGATATGGAGCGAGTTCCATATGCCTCAGCCGTGGGGAGTCTTATGTATGCTATGGTATGTACGAGGCCAGACATTGCTCACGCAGTCGGCACAGTTAGCAGGTACACTTCCAATCCTGGAAGGGTACATTGGAGTGGGGTCAAATGGATTCTACGATATCTCCAGGGTACTGCCGATTGAAGACTTTCATTTGGTGGTGACGAGCCGAAGCTGGTTGGATATACCGACGCTGATATGGCTGGAGATGTAGAGATGAGGCGATCGACTTCAGGCTATGTGATGATGTTTGCTGGTGGAGCAGTATCGTGGCAGTCACGTTTACAGAAGTGTGTTGCCTTGTCGACGACAGAGGCAGAATACATTGCGGCGACAGAGGCTTGCAAGGAGTTGTTGTGGATGAAGAAGCTGTTGCAGGAAATTGAACTAAAGCAGGAGCAGTATCATTTGCTTTGCGATAGTCAGAGTGCTATTCATCTTGTGAAGAATCAGACATTTCATAGCCGGTCCAAGCACATTGATACCCGGTATCATTGGATACGGGATGTGGTTGACAAGAAGGAAGCGGCACTTGAGAAGGTTCATACAGATGACAACGGAGCAGATATGTTCACAAAGGTTCTACCAAGGAAAAAGTTTGAGTACTGCAGGCGAATCATCGGGATGGCGACCCCCTCCACATAGTTGTGAAGGGGAAGATTTGTTGGAGTGAGTGGGGTTCCCAACCTATGTGAAAAATATCCCAGAGTAGGATTGCATATTTCTACATATAATAGGAATACCTCAACTTATTTGGATTGGATATTCGTAAATATAATAGGAATATCTCAATGGATTTGGATTGGATATTCCTACATATAATAGGAATATGTCAATAGATTTGGATTTGGATTTGGATTGAATATTCCTATCTATAATAGGAATGCTATTTGTGGGTTTGAGGCTATATACAGATGTCTCCTGGCCCTAAAATATCTCTCTCTCTCTCTAAAAAAAAAATAGCAACAAGGAGAGAAAATGATGCAAGAGTGTCATTGCAACATTGGAGAGGAGAAAGAATGATTGGAGGCCGTTTCGAAGAAGGAGATCAGTTTCGGGTATTTCTCGTTGTCTTTCTTGTTCGTGGTTATAATCTATTTTCTGTTCCAAAAGAGTTGTGGTGATCCGCTTGGATCGGTGAGAAGTTTGTAAGGAGTCGGTGTATTTTTTATTCTATTAGTGGAGGTTTTTCAGGGTTGGACTCCGATCGTCCCGTAGTTTTTCCCGTAAGGGTTTCCACGTCAAAAGTCTCTGTGTCTGCGATTTGTGTTTGGCGTTTTTGATTTATACGTTTTGTTCGGTTCTCTCGCAGGTACTCTCTGGTTTGGGAAACGATTTTCGCACTTTCGTTCCCAACACAAATTACATTCCAACTTGTCATCGAGTTTAGCTATGTAATTAACAGACTATAAAACTATAACAGATTCGTAAATTACAACATCCAAATTTAATAAATGGAAGAATAATAACTTATAAAGCATTTTATATAATAATGTGGTCTTCCCAGTGCTCATATAGCAGAGAGAGAGAGAGAGACCGACTAAGTCTCGTTTACCTATCAACAACAAAACAAATAAAATGATGCATTCAGTAAGCATATTTTGACAGGGCAATTTTAAAAGTTTAATTGTTTTTTTTACTGTAGTAAACAGATTCTATTTTAGCTATAAAAAAAAAAATTTAACAAGAAACGGACATCGTGATGATATACAAGATAATAAAAGCATAGACATAAGTAGCAGAAATGGACAATATGTTATATGGATGAAAAAATTTAACTAATGAAACTTATTTCATACTTTAGTTCAGTGTATCCTTATCAGTTGCTCACACCAAACACTGTTAGTACGGGTCATCCTAGCTTTGTTGAAAAAAATTGACGACGTGCCCCTGCACCTTGGCGACAATCCATACGATAGTCTTGTGTTTGGATTCTGAGACCCGATCCTGACCTGTCTAGTCATTCGTGTGCGCCGGCTTTAAACAAACTCATTCTTGGCAAGATTACAATCAGAGCCACTGATGATTAATTAAAGTAATCAGTGGATTAAATGTGGAGTTGCTGCCTTGGAAACATAGGAACTTTGAGGGGAGCAGTGTTCACATACCGATGGAGGAGAAGCTTAGGTTTGAAGGGTTTGACCCATTTTTCAACTTGGTTAGCACGCTTGTGTGAAGAAACAGACAAGAAGGGTTCAAAACGAGGGCTACATATGTAGGGAAATTCAATAGGTTTGGTTCCCCAGACTCCCTAAAGTCTTAACCCACATTACTAGGAAGCTACTTCCCTTGTTCAAACTTTGGCAAACATGGCTAGGAGATCTTGGTCATGGAACTTGGTTAAGATACGGGACAGAGGAGACTTTTTCTTCTATCACTTCCTAGCCTGGTTAGGTTGACATATTGTCCAACAGAACTACGGGGAACTGGAGAAGTGAAGAAACTGTGTTCAGTTCCATTGCTTATGTGTTTGGTTGTGGGAAGCGTAAGTAAAACTAGACTGCTAAGTCAACCAAAGTTGTTAGAACTGATGCTAAATGCAGAACTCTTGATCCTTTATTCTCATGGTAATAATCATTTCCAAAAAATTGGCTAGATTGACTGATTGAGGACTCAAAGGCAGATGACTTGGATGTGACTAAACCAATGTAGTGTGGTAGTGTGATTTAGTTCATTGTATATCTGAAGGTTCAAAAATAACATGAGATAAACCTAATGCCATACTGATCAAATCGTGGTAGAGTTATAGGCTTTTTAAGTTGTGAAAACAGAGATCAAGACGATAACAGATTAAAAAATGATAAAAGATAGCTCATCGGAGAATCAAAAGTATGCCATAATTCATCTCAAATAGCCTTGATTGATGATGAATCGCACTTATAAATGATCAACCAATTTTCGTGTATTGATATAAGCACCTAGCAATTAATTTATTCAAAGTTCACCATTCACTCTCTTCATCAATATCCTTCCTTTCTATAAGTAGATAAATATCAGAATCATACAATCACTGCACGTCAGATTGAAGAACAAAGGGAACTGTGACGGAGTTTGGAAGATGTACAAGAATCTGTAAAAATAACATGATCACAATGACAAGAGATTGTCACATAATTCACCCATTTGTTGTGACTCCTACTGCTGTTACTTTGTTCTGTGGAACTATCATTACACTTCACCAACAATGAGAAAATTATAACAGATAGCAATGATTGACATGAAACAATGCTGAAAAAGTGTATAACAAGGAAAATATGACTCGCATATATGATCCAAACAAAATGATGTCGGAAAAAGTTGTACCTATAAAACCCTCTAAAAAAAGTGTAAAGTTCACATGAACAATTTAAACTTTAACAATATCAAACAAACAAACAAATCCCGGTTAATATTTCATGAATTTTGTTAATTAAGCATCTATTGAGATCGCCAATCTGACATCAGTACTGGAATTATCTATCATAGCTAGTATGTATCATGAGTGAAAGTATGTATGACTAAGCGCAATAACTGATAACATAATGTTTTGACACAGCTCTAGTTTAGCACGATAGAAAGGATTGATGAATCAGTCGCCAAAAGAGTGCATAAACAACTTACACCTACAGAACATGCAAGAAAACATCACACGCAAATCTGGGTCCAAAGCTATCAGCTTGACTATTTCCTAATTTAAGGCTGATAAGGTTCTTTTACTATTAGCAGTGGGTTATACGCCAAGAGCGACGATAGATACAAGTGAACATCACTATCCCCTTAACCTCACCTCCATCGTCACGTCACGCTTATCCCAACTATTGCTTCCACCAATTTACTATTAAGGACATCAATCCAGTAAAGCACATAAGGGCAAAAGACACCCAACATGGCCAAAAATTCAATGGATAATTGTCATTATGTCATTATCCACTTAAGGTATAAACTCTCTACATGTGTGAAGTGGAGCAGTTGACCACATAGATGATCCACTTGATGTTTCTATAAAGTCAGGTAAAGGAGGCAACAAATTTTTTGAGTATTAATATCCTTTTCCTCTATTTATTTTTTAGTTGGAGTTGAGGAACCTCCATTCTCCATAAGGTTCCAAATGGACACTGACAAGGAGAGAGCATGTAACTGAAAGGGAGTGAGGATTAGAGGCACATCAGAAGGGAAAAAAAAGGGACTTGATATATGCTATAGGATTTTTGGATCAGGGGGGGACTAAAGGGATATCAGAGGAATTTGCAGATTCTTGGGATTGAAATATACATTTGTAAGTATTTTATTGTATTGGGAGATGGAGGTGTTCAGTTCCCATGCATAAAAAAACAAACTAAAGGACAGTAGAATGGGTGTGGGCAAGGGCTAGTTTTGTCTTGGTATGCATTAAAATTTGTTTACACTCCATAAGAAGGAATATTAAAGTGTGAAAAGATAAACGATTTGAAAATCCCCACATACTGCTAAAATTCTAGCCATTTTGAGATCATTCTTGTTAGATTTAAATAATATTAGATGATTGAAAAGGTGTTTTATTTAGATAAATTTTGCTGACCTGGGCTCCTTAATAGTCCTTTTAAGCAGCTAGATTGTTATTTATAAGAGTCATTCCTTCAGCCTCTTTCCTCGACATCGGTCGGAGGAGTCCCGGAAGGTAAGCTGGACCATTAGGAAGCACATGAGGCATTCAACTGAATGAGCTGTGGACTTGTGGGAGTTAGGTTTCTTGTGACCATCCCAGAGTTTTCATTAGGTAGGTTTCCTCTGGAAAACTTGAACCATTTTATTATTGTAGCAGTAGAGATTACCATTAGTTGGCGTTTTGTAGATTTTAGGAAACTTCTTATTATCCATTATCGCTGTCTGGCTGAAAAGGTTTGCATCTTAAAGCTACTTGCCACCTTAAGCCATTCCACTTTAGGTTTTCCTTTTATACATTACCACTTGTCCTTGTTTAGGTTTGAGAAGAAGTTTGTCGTGTGATTGATTTGTTCTTCCCTTTTTTGAACTCAGCCTATCAGACTTTTCCATTACTATTGAGTTTTAAAAGTCGGCTTCAGATAGATTCCTGCAAAAGTCATAGTCTGATCAATTTATCTCATCCCCGTAGGATCTTTTGAGTTTGAATAAAGGAGGAGGAGAAGTGTGATGGACGAGAGAAGTGATCATATGGAGAAAGCGGATGAAGTGATACTGCCGGGTTTCCGCTTCCATCCGACAGATGAAGAGCTAGTAGGGTTTTACCTGAAGAGGAAGATACAGCAGAAGCCTCTATCCATAGAGCTTATCAGGCAACTGGACATTTACAAGTATGATCCATGGGATCTTCCAAGTAAGATATCGATATCGTCCTTTCACAATAATGGTTTATAAAGCGAAACATGAAAATTTTGTTTTTGCCCATTCTTTCACCACATAGTGTATTGCATTACAAAGCAAAGCATGAAAGTTTTGCTGATTTTTAACGTCGGTACTCATATTTTTCATAGGTAGAATTAGTTGCCTGTTGTCTCAGTCTGTAACATGTTTCAGGGCATATGCTATGTTTCTCTTCGAATGAGTTTAATACCTCCTATATTATATATATATATATATATATATATATATATATATATATATATATATATATATATATATATATATATATATATATATATATCGTAGTTGTCCCTAAAGCTCAATGTTTTTCAATATCTTGATTTTGTTTATTCATGTGCGCGTTCTCTTAATATATGTCTGCTTCTAGTTCTTAGCATGTTATATATTTTTGGATATTGTTTTCAATCATTCTAGTAAAGTTTCTTCTCTATCTTAGTAGGTTAGAAACTGTTTCGGTTAGATACAGACAGATTCAACAAGCTCTTTAATCACATAACATCGTACTTATTAACTCCTCTGATGACTCTAGCATTGTAAAATGTACTAGAACAACTGAGCATCTAGTTAAGAACTTTCACCAGATATATGCAGTAAAAAGAAAAGATATCTGAATATGAAGCAATGAAAGACAACCTAAACTGGTCAGTTATACAGGTTCATGTATATATATATATATATATATATATATATATATATATATATATATATATATAGTAGAACAGTTGGTTATATTGGTCTCATCAGTAATTCAGTAAATGAATTGCATGTAAAAAAAATCTAATATCAGGTTTATGCAGCAAAAGGTAAATATTTAAACACAATGTCAAACAAGGAAAGTGCAGAGAAAAGAGAAAAGTCTAGCATAAGAATAAAACAAGTAAATGGGGATTAGGCATATACGAGTGCTTGAGAGCCTTTCTTGAAAATGCCTGCTCACAAGTTTGAAGGAGTAGCTAATTGGGAAGAGTCTGTATTTCTAAAAAAGTTGTAGAAAAATGAAAATTAGCTGTATTTTACCATAGACAAGATATTTGAAACTCCTTTATTTTAGTTATTTTTTTGTCTTATATAATCTCCTCCCCATGATCATTTTCAGTTGCCTAATTTCAACCTATAAAGAGTTCATTATAGGTTTCTGATCATGAAAGTAACATAAAATTATAACTTTTCCCTGTTTTCTTCCACAAATGAAGAGTTAGCGACAACCGGAGAGAAGGAATGGTATTTCTATTGCCCTAGGGACAGGAAGTATAGGAACAGCGCAAGGCCCAATCGAGTCACCGGAGCTGGATTCTGGAAAGCAACAGGAACAGATAGACCCATCTATTCCTCTGAGGGGACAAAGTGCATTGGCCTCAAAAAATCTCTTGTTTTCTACAAGGGTCGAGCCGCCAAAGGCATCAAGACTGATTGGATGATGCACGAGTTCAGGCTTCCTTCACTTACAGGCTCATCACTGCCCAAGAGACCTTTAGACAAGAACATCCCAGCAAATGTAAGCCCCCATCCTCCTACTTTTACTACTTGGTGTTGCTGCTTCTTTGAAAACCTAAAGTTGGAGAGAGTTTTGTAGTGAGTCACCAGTCGTCAGAGTTTAGTAGTTTCATAAAGGCTAAGAGACCAAATCTCCAGGTGACTCAGGTAGCATTAAAGAATAGAAACCGTAGACTGATCAAGCCTATAACATACTTATTTCAATCAAATGGCAACCATCCAAACCTGACATAGTCTAAATATTTATCTATTTATACATGAACAAGTTAACATGAGATTAGTATTCACAAGTTCTGGTAAATGTTCTTAGTGAAGTTTGGAGATGAATAACTAACATTCTTTCTATACATTTCCACTTCTGAAAATGTAAAAGTAATTATTGTTTTTCTCAAATATAAGCATGCTTACAACTTATAGAACTTAGAGCTAGTAAATTGTAAATAGCTATAACATGTAACATATATTTAGCTGCCTTTCTTTTCCTATGGTTAAAAGATAGCAGTAAAGTGTGCCAATAGATCATTAAAAAAAGGTTTAAATGGCATAATATCTTATATTAGAAGGTTCTGCTGCTGGTTTACTAACTTCTCTTTTTGCCCTAGACCAATGACATAACCATCCCCATTTTCGTGATATGGTGGAAGTGCTTTAATTGGTGAAAACATATATTCAAGAGCAATCAACAAACTAACATATATATATATATATATATATATATATATATATATATATATATATATATATATATATAGTACCAGTAATTTCAAAGAAAAATAATTCACCTGAATATTCATGTTTTGTCCAACCTTTATTCATCTAGATGGTAATCATTCTTTGTATGATGAACAGGACTCATGGGCAATCTGTAGGATCTTCAAGAAGACAAATTCCATGGCGCAGAGAGCACTCTCTCAATCCTGGGTATCTCCACTTCCAGGGACAACTGATTCCGACTTGTATCCCATTCCCCAGAGCATGAACGCCACACAATTCGGATCAGATAACATCTCTTGCACCACTGGATCATCAATCCAATTTGGCTGCAACAGTGGCTTGCAACAGCAGATCAATGCTAACAGTTACCCTATTTTGGATGCCTCCTACAATAAGCCCATCAACCCAATCAACTTCAAATCATATCCAATTCCTGTTCCTGGTGGTGATATAGCAGCAAGCTTCATGTTTTCTCCAATTGAAATGCCGGTGGCTTCCATGCTTCAGAACTTATCACCCTCAATACTTGGAGATGTCGATAAAACATCTGCTAGCATCGACTTTGGCCAGCCACAACAGTGTAATGGGTTCACAGTTGATATCCCATTGGAAATCAATGGGCACCTGGGAAGTGAAGAAGAGAAGAATAGTTCAAACTTAAACATTGGCAATAATAGCCAGTGGGGAACTCTGAGGACAGTGAGCTTTCCTTTCAACTTGCCATCAAATCTATCTGAAGAGTGGAAGCCAAACTTGGAATGGGACTCTCCCACATGCCCAAGTGAGATATCTACGAGCTTTTCCACAAACAAATGCTATACTTGATTTAGATGTAGCATGGAATGTAAAGTGACCTCATCTGTTAGCTTCTCTGTTAGCATGAGAATTGAGAACAGGAGCAAAAATATATTGTTGCATTGCTGCAAATCCTTAAAGTTGTTAACAGCAAAGCTAACGGAATGAGAAGGGAAAGCAGCTAGAAGTATTTGCACGTTTCCAATATCAGTTCCTGATTCACTTGTTTGATATAAAAAACAAAAAAATTGTCATTTCTGTTCTCCTGTTTGTTAGTACAATGATCCCATAGTAAAGTTGTAGGAGGATCCTCTAATGGGAACTAAAATTGCAGCCCACAATTCCAATAATTTCCAGATGACAATAGAAATAGTCCGATCCTTCACAAAGGCTGTGTGGACTTTTTTAGTTTACATGTTTCATTAAACCACTAGAATCCACAACCTTTGGTAAATTTAACAGAATGAACTTTTATTGGTCATTATTGTTATCAGTGCATCATTAGGAAGAATGATTGCGGAGGATAGGTGTCACGTCTCGATTTTCGCTAAATCGATAATCGTCCTCCGGACGTGCGTGATGTCGTGCGAACGTAAGGCGCGTCCGCACAAGACCTAGACATAATGATGTACTTTAGAAACATATGCAACAGCGTACGCAAATTGAGATATCACACATTGAATACAGAAAAGTTCTCTTTATTGATAACGAACATCTGATTACAGACTCTTGGCCCAAAAGTAATAAGGATACCGTACAGGCTTACAACTTGGACTCAAAATGAGATAGCCGATCCATACATTACATCCCTTACTAATATTCAAAAGAGCAAAAACTACCTTGGGTGCATGTTAGCACCATCGCCTAGGAGCTTCAAAAAGGTAAGTGCGAACTCCTTTCTTGATTATGTACTTGAGCTCCAAAAGTCACAACACGAACATACCAGATCAGTGGAAGATTGGAGACAACTTCAGCTCCTCGCCGTGTCGTCGTAGCTCGGGAACCTGCTGCAACGAGGGTCAGTACTTCGAAAAGTACCGGTGAGGGCGAGCTAACCCAACATACAAAATCAACATTGTATTCATGTGAACATGCAACATTATTATTATGTGATCTTAATATCTTGCCTTAGTTCAATATTTTATATATATGCGATAGAATGAAATGACATAACAAAATGTGCTACCGTTCGGTGACTTTTACCTGTACCGTCTGGACCACCTGTACACAACTTACCATAGCCTTCTCTGCCACAAAGACATAGTTAGTTTGCACAGTTTAAATATATATAGCACATCACTTGGTTGGATGGGAGATGAGTCGGCTGCCATTCCGCTTCGGATAGCTAGCCCTTGGCGGACGCACGGATCCATCCAATGCTAGGACTACACTAGCAACTGTTCTACCCGGGTCGAAGCGGTCCCAGTGTCCCGGCGACCGTTCGTAGAACAACATCTCTTGTGCACAAGTTGTCCTTGATCATGCCTCATCTACAAACTAAGTTATCAAATGAAGCACTTCAAAGCAATATAAGTAAATGAACTTCATGCATTTTCCATAGTCTAGACTACCTTGCTCAATGATCACATTTCCACATTGAACAGTTATAGATAAATAAGTTCTAGCTACAACTGAAACAACATTAAGCATATGCATAGCAGACACGCTCACAACAAAGTTATCATATAGTGACTTTAGGTGACCAGCATTAATTGTTTCAAGTCTACTTCTTTTATCTTGACTCAATTTTATTCTTATGGTATCGTTGATCGGAATGCACAAACGAGTCAATTTATTAGGAATGAAGACTTGGAAGAATGGCGCAATTCGGGAGTAAGGCCACTCACAAGTTGGTGAATCGGGAGAGAGAGAGAGAAGATTTTCAAGACTCCGCTTGAGCGTCGCCTACACGATCACCTGCACGCACCAACAGATGATCACTATCTCCTGCTTCGGCTCCAAGGGTTCAATACGAAATGCGAAATCCAAAAAACGAAGACAATAAAATCCATCGAAACCGTTTAAGAAAACGCAAGTCACAAAACAACGAGAAAGCAACCAAGTGGCATCGAAAATGAGCAAGAAAACCAGCGCAACGGAAAGCCCCTCTCGACTCTGCCGGCGAGTCCTTCCTTGAGGCACGATCCGTTGAATGTGGGACATGATTCCGAAGAAACCAATCCATAACGAGGAAATGATCTTGATTCAATATGTCCCGATCGAACGATACCAAGTATTTCTTAGCCGCGCTCCCCGAATAGGGAGAACGGGGCACTACAATAGGATCCTTGTAAATGTTACTTCATCGGTATCAACACACTTGAAATTTTTCAAGATCTCTCGTAGAAAACTACAATGTTTAGCTTAATTGGTAAATCTTTAAAGTCATGTCATATAAGAGATCCTTACGCCAAATCTTGTTATTCTTATTATATTATATCTTTATTTTTGAGATATACAACGTATCAATTCTACTATTCATAAATAATAATAAAAAATACTTTTCAGTAGTTCGATTCATATCTTTTTCGATAATTACAAGAATCATTCAAATTCAGCTTTTATATTATTATTATTATTATTATTATTATTATTATTATTATTATATTATATTATATTATATTATATTATATTTTATTTTTAACTTCTATTCCTCAAGTCCCATCGACTATAATCCCTCATCCCTGGACCCCAGCTGCTCACATTTCACATGGGCAGGGTGCTAGTTAATGCAAGTCCACGCACTTGCAAGCTATATGCCCATACCTGTACAACGTGTAAAAAAATGGCTTCTTGTTTCCCAAGCCAAGTTGGGCTTGGAAAATTAATTGAGCAATATTTGACTTAATTGCTTGAACATAGACTCGTCTTTAAAATCTGAGGGGTAGCGCAACGCAACGCAACCGAGAGTAGTAGTGAAGCAATAACAAGAAGAAAAATGGGAGAGGGCAAGGAAGTGAAGTTGTATGGATTTTGGGCTAGCTCCGACTGCGCCATCGTTCGCCACGCCCTCGCTCTCAAGGGCGTGGCCTTCGAGTACGTAGAAGAGGACCCCGAGAACAGAAAGGTGCCTGCACTTCTTGTGGCGGTTAACGAGTACAAGAAGTTGCCCGTTCTTGTGGTAGACGGGGAGTCGGTAGTCGAGCCATTGGTCATCTTGGAGTTCATAGACAGGGTATGGAAGGACCCTCCTCTGCTACCGGAGGAACCACATTTGAGAGCTCGAGTCCGCTTTTGGGCTGAGTTCTTCTACCAAAAGGTAATTGTTTATATATATATATATATATATATATATATATATATATATTATTTTTCAGAGGTTAATAAGAGAACAATAAAATAAAATAAAATTGTTACCGGCCTCCGGAAAAGTCGTGCACGAAGCACTGCCCTAAGAGTTGACCCGAGGTCTATGTGTGGACGTTTCTCGGAAGCTCATAGTGGTAAAATTTTCTGACTACCGGGATCTCTTCGTTGTACACAACTCGGAGAGAGAGACCGAACTTATCTCTGCCCAGAACAAGAATTTAGAGACCATAATATAGTTTGAGGGAGAGATGTTTCACGTAGGAGGATTTTCTTTTTTTTTCAGAAATGAAGGAGGAAAAGACCATTTAAATAGACAGAATCTAATACACAGCCACGAACATGATACTTAATGGCTCATAAACAGGCCATTAAAGAGCAATAAAAACGTGGAGGAAAGACTGTCAAAAGAGCTGTTGCAAGGTTCAAAGAACCTGGACATGAGCCTCAACGTTCAAAATTTGAATGAATCAAAACGGTTCAAAAATTAACGGGGAGCAAAAATTTTTTTGGATCCCAGCCCGAAGAGTAAATTGGATCGGCATTTGGCGCCCGCAGGTGTGGGCACGCACCCGCATCCGCATCCGCTACACGCCGAACCGAGCCGGGCCGGACGGCGACGGCGGCGCGCGCGTGTGGCCCAAGGGGTCCCCCACACAACATCTTTAAGAAAGCAAAGGAGAAGAACTAATATATACATGCAAGGAGGGTGTGGTCCAACCGATGTGGGACTAAAGAAAGAGGAAGTTGAACTTTTGCTCAAGCATAGCCAACAGTAATTACTTAACTCACTTTTAGGCTGCCTGCTGCATTGAGTTTTGTTGGTACGACAGCAACTATTGATAACTTTCAATAATACCTTAAAAATATGGCTGTGTCATGTTGAACATGTATCAAATACAATCATAGTTTACAGTATCCCGATTTATATCTATACGGTTTGGCATGTCCCGATTCCATACCGGTCGATATCGATATTGACTGATACACACATTATAGATCTCTTTTCTTGTCAATTCGGCGAGAAAAAATGAACGAAAAAGATCAATCGACAAGAGTGTGAAAGCATAGTTAGGCTGTAAAAGAATAAAACTTATATATCGCAGGTGAATCAATAGCTACTATTTCATTCAATTCTAAAACTACTAAAAAGAATACTTAAAATTATGCCTAAATGTATAAATTAATTCTTCTAAAATTTTAATAATTTATTAATACTTATTTGTTTTCTCGTATCAAAAAATTCGATAATCCGATTGGAAACTGTGATACTATCGATACCGTTGATCCCAAATAGGAATTCCGATATTAATACGACACACCGAAATAGATCTTGTGCCCATGTTGCTCTGTCCTTACCAGGTGTCGTACTGTATCCGTGCAACATACGTCGACACACATATAACCAATATTGTTTCCGCAGCTGATGCCGACAAGCTTTGCTGTAGTACAATCGGAAGGAGAAGCGCTGCAGAGGGCGAGCACCAAATTCATAGCTCACATGACCACACTGGAGGACGGCATTGCTAGAGACGTTCCGGAGAGAGGAGCATTCATCAACGGCAGTCGGCCGGGCATCATCGACTTGATCATGGGATCGTGCTCCAACGGGATGAGAGCTCTGGAGGAGGTTGCCGGTGCGGAGCTGCTGCAGAAGGATCGGATGCCGATCCTGTCTTCATCGATGACCAACTTTGGAGGCCTGGAGATAGCCACTGCGATACCGTACGAAAAACTGGTACAGCTCCATTGGGACATGAGAGAGAAGGCTCGGGGATCCCTTAATGTTAACTGATGCATAGCAGATTTAAGCACAGATTGTGTTAATGGAACAGTGATCTACTTGGTCTTTGGATCTTATTACCAAATTAATAAGTTATTTCCTCATGAATGTTTAGTAAAATTATCAGTTTTCCGAAGAATAAACATGTATTTTATGCTTTTCGTCTTGGTGTCCTAATCTCGTGTGTTATTGGTTAACGATGAGATCCCAAGTGGAGTTGGCGCATGAGTTGTGATATATTGGGCTGGGTCGACAAAGAGAATTCCTACCTATTCGAATTATCTACACCTTATGACCCTGTTTCATATCCGATGTGGGTCTCGAACCAATTACCTACGGCTGGAAACACGATGTGATTCAAATCAGAGATGACCGATGAGATATGATATTGGACTCGATACATATGCCTCAAAAAAAAATTATGTAAGATCTGATCTGAACCAATCCTAATTATCTATCCTTCATAATTCAACTTCATATTGTCATCACTTTTGAGGGTTCAATGAAAACGAGATATAATCCAACACGCATAGCATTCAACAATAGGTATTATTAGTTAACCCAAAAGTCGAAACTGACAAGTACACAACGGTGTATATGAAGCTTAACACCCACTCGCACTTCCTGGTGCTGCTGCAGCAGCAGTATGCTTCTTATTTCCACAGCTTCTATCTCGTTCCTTCTCTCATATGCAGCAGCTTGCACAATCTTCCTGTACCGTTTGTAAATAGAAATTCAGATTCTCCGTGGTTAAAAGCCCAAATCCTTCTGTAGGGATTAATGACACATAAAGAAAAACAATAGAGAAGTGGAAAAGAAATCGCACAAGAACATGCAAAATTTATTATGTTCACTTATTAGATCGAAAAGTTACGCCCACGCTGCATGCGAATTTTTTTCTATATTCTGAAGATGGATTACAAGATGCGTCCTAATATTCCTTTTATTGACAGGATATTTGAACGACTTTACTATCAGGTAACAGTCCAGTTACTCAAACGATTAAAACTGAAGGAGGAGGGGGTTCTAACTAGCACCACACAAACTAACACCTTGTTTAAGAGTGTACTAATTTTTGTGATAAAGGCACTACAAAGTAGACTCAGGACTAGTTCAGTATTGATGTTAGTTCAGTTATGAAAAAAATTTACTCAGGCTAGTCCAAATTTTATTAGGGTTGTCTATCCTCTTCACCTCCCTCCTCCTGTTCTTCCTCCCGCTCCTCCACCGCTCGTTGCCGTCCCCACCGCTCGCCGTCGTCTCCGCGCGCAGCAGCGATTCCGTTCTCCACCTCTCGTCGTGGTTCCCACTGTTCACCGCCGCCCCCGCGCAAAGCAGCGGCCCCGTCCTCCACCGTTGCCCCCGCGCGCAACAACGGTATCGTCCTCCACCGCACGTGCGCCTCCGTCTCCCCCCCCCCCCCGCCTCCCGCCGCCCCCGCGCACAGCAGCGGCCCCGTCCTTTACCGCCGTTCCCGCGCGCAGCAACGGTCCCGTCCTCCACCGCGCGTGCGCCTCCGCCTCCTCCCCCTCCCCCTCCCTCTCCTCCGTCCCGTCCCCCCTTCTGGTCTCCACGCAGCCCAACCCTCGTGTCACCTCTCGCGTAGTCCTCCCTTTTGGACTGTCAAAATTTTGAAAGTCCTACCAATTGGAAGGACCGTCAAAATTTTGACAGTCCTAAAAAATCAACATATATTTTTAGAAATTTTAACAGTCCTAACAATTGGTAGAACTGTCAAAATTTTGACAGCCTTTCGGAAGAATTGTCAAAATTTTGACAGTCTTTATTATAAAAAAATCAATTGGAAGTGAACAGTTTCGAATTATTTTTGGAAGTGATAAACTTGTAATTATCAATGCTAAAAATTTGAACTGTCTCGAATTATTTTTGTAGTACATTTATCAATTCCTGAATTTTTCAATCCTGGTTCAAGCACTAGCTGTTGCTACCTTTTTTACATTTTGGTGTGCCATTGCCTAACTATCTATCACATCGGCAAAATTTCAATTTGACTCCATTTAAACTCGTGTTTTCTCGGGATCAGAGTTGGACAACAATACAAACTCTTTATAGGACTTTGTACATCGACTATGCAGTTAAACCTGGGGCTGTTTGGTGGATCGAAGTATTAAAAATTTAATGGAGAGTTTACATATGTATTGAATATGCACGTTATGAGTATATTTATTTTATGAGTTCTTTTATTTGAATGGTTGTTGAAATAAATTAAAAATTATAATTTTTTTTGTTTACTATGTTTAGTTTATAATGAAATGGTAGTTAAAAAATGAAATAATTTTTAACTTTTTAACATGGTAAGGTTACTCTCTTGGTCATCAGTCAAACCAATGGAAGAACAAGATTTGAACCTCCCTCCCCCCCCCCACAATAATGCCATTCATTATTATTATTTTAATATATTCTATTATTTGATCTATGTATATTAATACTATTATTTAATTTATGTTCATGAACTGCAGCCATTATATATATATATATATATATATATATATATATATATATATATATATATTAACGAATATTTTAGTATATAATTTATGTATATTTAGAAATATTTAAAAGTAGGTAACTGCAGCCATTGACTATAAAAATTTAAAAAAATAATAAGGGAAAAAAAAATTTGGATGTGAAACACGTTCAGCTGCTATGGATGTTCTAGCCGACATGATCTGCATTTTATAATTTTGACTTTCTGTCAGCACTTCATCTTTTACCCAAACAACGGAACATATCGTCACAGAAATTGCATTCACATCCGTGACTTTTAAGTCACTTTCCTCCAACCAAACACTTACAATTGTTGGTTTTGGATATGGATACGTAATTGATTACGTAGTCGGTGAAGTTTTGGAATTTTTAATTTATTCCCGAGCTCTTTAGTTGCATTTTACAATATTTGACCAAGTCTTGTCTTACTTCCCAAGATTAACAAACATACTTATCAAAAGAAAGATCATTATATATACAGAAAATTTGCTAAAGCATATCAAATTTAGCTTAAATTTGTGTAGGAAATAACAAGCATGCAAAATTTTAGAATTGAAAACTTTTCCGTCATATGGTCCGAAAATCAAGCAGATCTTTGCAGCACACCATCCAAACAAACAATCGCCACCAATACAAACAACGCTCACATTTTGTTGTTATGTATGCTCACATTTTGCACACTTGATGGCCGGTTGTTTGATTTTCGTCTAACCATCGGACGGAAAAGTTCATAATTTTAAATTTTTGCATACTTGTTACTTCCTATAAAAATTTGGCTAAGTTTAATATGTTGTAACAATTTTTTTGCTATATATAATATGTCCACCATTGGGATTGGTAGAACCAAACCATTCAATAGCCGATAACAATATGGGAGAGGCCAAGCAAGTCAGAATCGATATGTTGTTCCACATAAATTCTGTCATATCATCATTTCTATATCTATTTTTAAACTTTGTCCAGATATACGTGTAACAGAAAAAAAAATACGAAAATTTTCACCTAAGCAAAATATTTTGATAAATTTACAATAAAAGCATTAAAGTTTCAAAAATTTCTGTGGAAACATCAAAACGTCCTTACAAAGGACGTTTTATGTTTTCCCGTTAATTATTGTCAACTCCGTTAACGGAGAAAATAAAAAAAAAATTATATATACATAAAACGCCCTTTGTAAGGGCGTTTTATATTTTTTATTAATTTTTTAAGTCTCTCTCCTCTCTCCTATCTCTCTCACACTCTCACCGGAGAAAAAAAAATATTAAAATAAGGTAAAACGCCATTCACAAGGACGTTTACAAATTTTTTTTTTCTGAGCCTGTCACCGGAGAGGGAAAACCTGTAAACCCCCTCGCCCAGAAATTAGGGTTAACTTATTTAATTAGCATTATTAGGGTTAATCTGATTTAATTATGATTAATATCTAGTATTATAAATACCTGTGAAATGATTTGATTAATTGGGTTGATACCATAGCTGTGGCCCTAAAACGAATGCTACATATTTGACCTAGACATGTAAATCCATCATATTGAACCTAGAACAAACCCCGGATACGGATTTTCGTACCTGATTTTAGTCGCACAAAAGTCGTTGCAAACGTCCGCGCACAACTTAATTAAAATGCGTAATTACGTTCGCTGCCCGTTCCAATTGACATTGAGACCCAACCTCAACCAGTTTTGACCAACCCAGATCACGATAATATTGTACACTGAGCCTACTACACCAAAGACCCTTGTCCAACCAAATTTAGACTCCCGGTTTTTAATTAAATTAAATTAGAAACACAGTTACATTAATTAAGAGTTAATTAATGTGGTGACCTAACCTAAATTAAATTGGACCCAACTCCAACCCAAACCCACATCCACACCCACAAGCCTCATACAAAATACCATACACCACCCTAGTCCTATGAGGAACACCAAACATGGTGTTTGTTTACATTAAATCCCTAATTCTAATTAATTGTGCAAATACCAAATTGTCAGGGGCCTAATTGCAAAATTGCAATGAGGTGTCCCCCTCTCATTGGCCCAAACCATCATGGAGAAAAGAGATGTCATGACCAACCGTATGCATTTGATTTCCCCCCCTTTCCTATGTACTTACATCACTTTATGTAGGGCACATCATGGCCCTATATTTCAAATGACTAAATCCTAGCCCTTCCCTCAACATATAGGAGCTTTCCCAACTCCCCAAAACCCTCCTACAGTCGGCCCTAACCCCAAGACAGCCCCCCTCACTCTCTCTCCTATTTATACAATTTTTTACACCTCATTGAAGGCACACAACCCAAGGTTTATACCTAAAACTCTAACCTCACCCAACCGAGCTCCCCATTCAGCCGACCCCAACCTTCCTACCCGCCGCCTCCCACCGGCCAAGCGCCGCCACCAAACGCCACCACACCGACCCGACCACGCTCGCCTAGCTCCTCCCCACCTGCCACCTCAGCCTCCGGCCACCACGACGCCGGAACAGCTCCCCCAACAACCCGCACCAACCCGACTGTTCTCATCCCCGACTGCACAGCCGACCACCCCACTGGCCCGTGCTCCGTCACCCCTACACCTCCGGCCACCAAACTCCGCCGAGCCCTCCCCCAGCCAGTCCTCCACCACCCCGTGAAGTTTCAGCCGACGTCGTCGCCACCCCGCGGAGATATCGACCCCGCAGCGCCGTTAGCTCCAAACCGCGGCTGCTACTGCCGATCCTCCCCGCGCGACGCCGGAGCGCCGTCCGGCCACCCCCGCCGGCGACGACCCACCACCGGACACCCCTCGACCTGACGAACGTATAGGTACATTATTTTATGTATAAGTATCATCATTTTTATATGTATTTCCATGTGCATGGGTATTAGTTTCGTTTAAGTATTTTTATACGTATTTTCGTATATTAAAAATAATATTCTGTATAAATTAAATGTGTATTTATACCTCCTGTATAAATACCGTATTATATAAATATTTATTGTATTTAGTATTATATATAATAGTAATATATATATATATATATATATATATATATATATATATATATATATATATATATATGTATTTGTTATACATATATAAATACCTAATAATGCATGTATGTACGTATATGTTCAGTATACTAATTAATACTTATATATATATCTTTGTATAAATATGTATTTTCTGTATTTATACTGTTTTGTATTTTAAAAATAAATTCTAAATACTGTGAATTTTTATTAAATAAATATAATGTGTATAAGGTATATATATATACTATATTTAAATACTCTAAAAACCTTATATATATATATATATAAATATATATAATGTAAACTAGTATATACAGTATATGGCATTAAATACCTATATTATTTAAATATCTATTGTGTATATATATACCTATATATATATTTTGTGGGTATACATAAATATATATAGGAGGATAAGGCTAATGTATGTATGTATGTATGTATGTATGTATATTTTTATTACATGAAGAATATTAAATACATGTATATATTGTTCTTAAATATATTTTTCTATGACTAAGTATATTATATGTAATACAATATTATATATTAAATACTTGTGCGTATTAAACATCTAGTATGTATTTGAGAAGGTATATATAAACATAATTACCAGTGTATTACTAAATAATACATAAATATTATTTTTGTACTACTAAGCATAAATATTATTCTAATATAATTAAATATGATTTAGTGTGTATATATATATACTTGTAATAGCTATATGTATATACAGTCCAGACCCTGTGTCAGTTGTAGATACGAACAGTGTGTCTTAGTCGTGCTATTGTAGCGACTAATTTGGTCATTACTACATCCTATATAGGATTGCTGGACACTACTGCCGAGGCATCAGGAGCAGGGCTTTGGATTTCGCAGCTACCCGGGACAGGCAAGTATACCTTGCTGGATTACTGCTTTAAATTTAAATGTTAAATATTTCAAATATACATGAACTGTGCGCGTCCGAGAGTGACTCGGGTGCGGTCGACATTGCGTCGATGAGTAGTGTACTTGACCTAGTTGCTAGCTGACTCACCCACTGTGAGGATATTTGATATCTTCCTAGACCGTGACAATTACACGATGGTACATTCATATTGGGATGCGGGTCCGCGTATCCGATTCGCTATCGGTGCGTACGACATGCATCACGGATTAGTCTGTTTACTAGAGTAGTATAGTTAGCTGAGACTTGGCATCTAGATACGGTACACTCAAGTCATGCATTCGACTTGCGTATCTACATTGGGCGGGAAGGACAACTGATAAACGTATGGGATACCCCCACCGGATTTCGTGGTATCCAGAGGAACCATAGACCCGGTGACTCCCTATATTCAGACACCGCGCTCTACGGAGTGTTACGGACGTATATATACATTTCAGACACCACGCCCTTAGAGTGTGGACGTTATACTTATATTCAGATACCTCATTCCTCGGAATGATGGACGTTGCAGATACCACACTCTAGAGGACGTTGGACGTTATGCCTACACCTACTTATACGTTCCTAGGTTGTCCTTATATTGCATTCACTTAGATGGTTAGCACACCCCCTCTTTACTTTTATTTTAGTACTATATCCAGCATGCATATTGTATCTTGTTACGTCCCTCTGAGGACCTGGTTATCTTCCAGATCTGGACGAGGCCTATTATCCCACAGTTTACGGCCCAGGTGTGGAGGCGAGGTTTGCTCTTGACGAGGAGCTGGAGGTACTTCCATCAGAGTACCCCTGATCAGATTGGTAGGCCTTCCGCCTATGACTGGAGCTCCTTACCTAGTTAGCCGTTGTTCCAGTCACTTTCCTTATCAGTACTTTATTTCAGACTATCAGCACATTTTGTAGTGGGTTTGTTCCCACCAGACATATTTCAGTTGTATTATGTCATTCGACTATGTCCTTATATTCCAGTCTTTCATTTCAGTATTTTACTTGTTGTTTGTGGATGAGATTAGACACTGCTTGTTGATATATCAGACTTGTTAGATTTAGGACAGCGTAGCACACTTCGCCAGGATCCATTAAATTGGGATATCCTCAAAGACGTGTCATCTGGCCAATGCCACTTGGCCTAGTTCCATAATATTTTGGGACTGGAACGTGACATAGTTTTAGTGGTGGCCCATGCAGGTCTGAAACATCAAACATCTATCGCTTGTGGTATGAAAACGTGCCCAGCGAGCCTGCAATAGGATAGAAATTACTAAGTCTCATCCACTTGATTACGCCTTTGAACCTCTTCCAAATTGTAATATATTTGCATCCTGTTTGATTTTTCCGTACTCTCTCTAATGAAGTTCCATCTCTTACAGCGAGATGAACCTTCGGAGCCGACGTGAGATACTCGGTGCCATAGTACCACCTGCAGCACCGAGGGAGGATACGACACAGGGACCACCCAGACAGCAGCAGCCAGGGGCAGAGGTGATCCCACAGGCCCCGAAGATGCACTGGCATCAGGTCTCTCCCGACGAGGAGATGCAGCAGCCAGAGGGCCAGGCATCGCAGACGATTCCGAGGCAGTACTTCGAGGGGCAGACCTTGAGGGCGACACCGATGCCGCAGTACGAGAGGCCGGCACCAGAGGAGACCCCAAGGAGACAGCCGGAGGTACCGCTTCCACCACCTCCACCGTTTCCACCCCAGATGCCACCAGCGGAGGGACAGCCCCAGATGATGCAGTTCTTCCAGATGATGATGCAGGCCCAGTGGCAGCAGACGGAGACTCTGAGACAGGGTCTGATGGCAGTACTGGAGAGGGCACCTGCCCAAGCACCAGCACCAGCACCAGCACTTGTACCTGCCCAGCGAGCAGGCACTGTACGAGGCTTCAGAACGATGGGCCCGGATACCTTCTCGGGCAAGGAGACGGCAGAGGAGATCTCAGACTGGGTCTCCAACACTGAGATGCTGTTAGAGGGTTCGCAGCTACACCCCGATCTCTGGATGACCGCGGTGAGGGCCCAACTCACAGGCAACGCCCATCACTGGTGGGACTCTATAGAGCGCAGCATTGGCCGGCAGCAGACTTGGAAGGAATTTCTAGAGCACTTCAACACGAAGTATTTCCCAGCTACGGTGAGGAACGCCCTGTACTCTCAGTTCCTGCACCTGGAGCAAGGGAACCTGACTGTGGACGCTTACGACGGAGAGTTCAGCAGACTCAGCCGATTTGGAGCAGCCCTGATCCCCAATGACCTGGAGAAAGCCAGGAAATTCTACCATAGCCTCTCTCACGAGCTGCAGAGGTAAACTACTACCCAGGCGAGGATCTCTTATGAAGAGGTCCTATCAGAGGCGAGGATCCAGGAGGCTATAGGAGGAGGAGGAGCGAGACGTTCCAGCGTGAACGTACCAGCCAGGACCCAGCAAGGAGCCGGAGGACCGATCCGCCGTCCAGGAGCGCAGGCGCAGCAGAGGACAGCGCCGTACCAGCAGAAGGAGCTTCCGACCTGTCACTTCTGTGGCAAGAGGGGACACGTCATCCGAGACTGCAGGAAGAAGCTCGGGCTCTGCATGGTCTGTGGAGCCAGCCAGCACCTTGCTAGAGACTGCCCCCAGCGCAGAGACGCAGCACCCCAGACTGGACAGAGGCCACCAGCAGCACCACTGAGGATACCACCCCCAGCAGGAGGACAGCGTCCACCAGCTACCGGAGGACAGCAGAGAGGACCACCCTTGGTTCCACAGGAGGCACACTTCCACCAGGCCCGCCAGCAGGCAGGAGGGCAGAGGCGCGGACAAGCCTTTGCTTTAGCATCTATTGAGGAGGAACCAGAAGGAGAGGCTATCGCAGGTACAATTTTAGTTGCATCATTACCTGCAACTGCACTGTTTGATTCTGGAGCTACACTGTCATTTATATCTAGTAGATTCGTAGCAATGCATAGAGCAGCAACCTCCCCCTTACCTAAGAGTTGGAGAATACTTACCGGAGGAGGCATCGTACCGGTTACCAGCACCATTAGAACGTGCTCAGTAGTAGTTTGTGGTAGGGAGATAAGAGCGCGATTGTTGGTACTCCCAATGCCAGCTTTCGACGTAGTTCTGGGCATGGACTGGTTAAGCCAGTACAATGCCGTACTAGATTACCGGAAGGGTAGCGTTACTTTTAGACTGCCAGGACAACCGGAGTTCGAATTCATGCGAGGCACCATCGAGCGAGGAGTAGGACATGCAGCTGGAGCTTACATGGCGATGGAGACGGCACCCCCAGAAATCGTTGCAGAGTTCGAGGATGTTTTCCCGGAGGAGTTGCCAGGCCTACCGCCTTTGTGCCAACCTGTGCGAACCCCTGAGAGTATCGCTAGTAGCTTGTCCGATTTTCACTAACCCTAAGTTTGGTTGAATGCATCTATTCGAGGGACGCCTTGAACTAGTGCACCATCCAAGACTTAAGAAAAGGTGAAACTCGAGTGCTGAGACTTCGCTATCACTAAGCTGGTTGACGTGTTAACACTAGAAATGCATGTCGAAGGTGCCCACGATCCAGTCTAAGCGGTATGCTGATTTCGAAGCTTGTGCAAGTGAATATCCAAATAAAACAAGTACAAACGACTTGTCTAGGATTGCCTCAACCCTAGATTACTGCTTGTCCTTAGTAAGTCTCGAGGACGAGACTTTTTCTAAGTTGGGTAGGATGTAACACCCCGTTCCGCTCAAGCGGACTGCCGTCTCAAACGGCAATCGTGCAACTGTCCCGACCCGCTTTGCCTCGATCAAGAAGCAAAGGATATCCAGACTTGTCCCTACAAGGATCCGGCTTAGGCTTTCAGAGGCTCGCTCAGACGTATCGCTCTACCGAGGCGAATCATCGCTAAGGTGGGTGGCTACGGTGAACTTGTCTTTGCTTAGCCAGTACACATAAAATCTGGAATATTTATGCTAGTCGCTAGGTGAATCACCCCCTGCATGCTAATAAATCCAACGCACCTAGCTAAGGGAATAATCCCAACTTGTATTGCTTGCTAGAACATGGAAATGAAATACTGCTTATACTCAGACCCTCGCATGTTAAGTCCCTTGACGGTTTCATCTCTCGGACTACCTTCGGGGCCGAGCAAACGTGCTGATTATGTTTCTTAGAACGCATGCTTGTCTGCTTGAATATTACCGTATTTTCATGCAAACCCCGGAAGACTATTACGTAGTCGTTCCGTGCCTGAACGAACCTGCAAGTATCCGGGACCATTAGGTCGCCAAGGCAATCCCCGAACCAGGGGCACGCATCAGGGTAACGAATACTGAACGTGAATCCTTAACGTGACAACTGAATGATAATCACATCAAGTTTATGTCTGAACAAGAATCACGTCACGTAACGAACGAATCTCAGCTCTTGGAGCAAACGCTCGTTCAAATCACGAATCATGGATTATCATTCAAGTTGTGGATTGAACTGACCCTGATCCTGACCTGCATGTCGCGGACAACTTGGAAACAAGGTTTAACGGTTCCACGGGCGGTCACCGGGGCACTGGGACCGTTCCGATCTGGATGGAACATCACGATAGTCTCACGTGCGGACAGGATGGCGTGTAGCGCCTCACATGCTTCGTTGTACACCATCCTTGTTCAAAGACTAAACGGTCCTTTATGGCTATGCCAGTGACTCCTGTTCATATAGATAAGTCATCCTCGCTTAGCGGCTATCCGCGTGCGAGTCACTGCATCGCATCGACTGAACACCTGAACGATCATGTTAAAACGACCCTCCTGTTTGCATATGCTTGCCTCCTGAATATTTATACTTGCCCGTGCTTGAATTAACATGTTTGCCTCAATGTTTGCCTTGGACAGGGAAGGAAATGGTAAGTTGGTAAGTCTCGCAGTGTTTCCTCTAACATCGCATGGCGCACTGCCCGACACGTTAAGCTGTTCAATGTTTGCATGAAACTGATCCTAAGGCAACTAGAAAGACAACTTAATAGTTGTGCACGGAACCTGTATTACGTGTTTGGATTTGTCGAGCGGGCGAGTAGCTTCCCCACCAGTGCATTCAATGTACTGATAATCCACCAGTTTGATATGCAGGGTGCGGGAGAACCTCGTGTGGTGCGGACGCCTCCAACGTGCGTGCTAAGGCGTGGACAATACTCCGAAGCAACGGTGCGTCCGAGACTGAAGCACATATACAAGACATAAGTTATGAACATCGCCTGACCATCGCCTGTACATTCATTCCACAGTTGTAGCCACTTGGCACGCTTTTACTGTTTCAAAGAGAGAGGCTTGAGCGACTTGTAATCTCGGCTATACGCCGCCTGTAATACATATTTCATATCAATAAAGAGATTACTTTACTTGTTTCAATGCTTCCGGTATATTTGTCGACTCAGTGAACCTGTTACCGATCGCTATGAGTTCCTAAACTCCGCTGCACTCGGACAATCTGTGCGACTCTGTGGCTTAAAACTCTTGCCGCCAGCCAATGAACTATGGTCTTGCACGGGCGTAGCTCACGCTCATGCGGCATCACGCCCGGATGGGTTAAGCGATCGTTCCGCGGGAGCTCTGGCGAGGGTGATTCCTGCCTAGCGGGAACGGCCGATTGCCTGCGGGAGATCGGGGCGTGACAGGTTGGTATCAGAGCCTGGCTTCTACGCCTTTGGACTTCAATTCGATATCTCTGTTTTGAAAGCTCGTTCGTGGGTTATGTGCACGCTCTCTCTCAATGCCTCGATGGAATGTTCCAACAATAAGTCTAAATACTTTCAAAATGCGTTTTGATTGATATGATTGCTTGTCTGGTTGTATGCTGCGAGTGGCCTTTGTGCCAACCTGTGCGAACCCCTGAGAGTATCGCTAGTAGCTTGTCCGATTTTCACTAACCCTAAGTTTGGTTGAATGCATCTATTCGAGGGATGCCTTGAACTAGTGCACCATCCAAGACTTAAGAAAAGGTGAAACTCGAGTGCTGAGACTTCGCTATCACTAAGCTGGTTGACGTGTTCACACTAGAAATGCATGTCGAAGGTGCGCACGATCCAGTCTAAGCGGTATGCTGATTTCGAAGCTTGTGCAAGTGAATATCCAAATGAAACAAGTACAAACGACTTGTCTAGGATTGCCTCAACCCTAGATTACTGCTTGTCCTTAGTAAGTCTCGAGGACGAGACTTTTTCTAAGTTGGGTAGGATGTAACACCCCATTCCGCTCAAGCGGACTGCCGTCTCAAACGGCAATCGTGCAACTGTTCCGACCCGCTTTGCCTCGATCAAGAAGCAAAGGATATCCAGACTTGTCCCTACAAGGATCCGGCTTAGGCTTTCAGAGGCTCGCTCAGACGTATCGCTCTACCGAGGCGAATCATCGCTAAGGTGGGTGGCTACGGTGAACTTGTCTTTGCTTAGCCAGCACACATAAAATCTGGAATATTTATGCTAGTCGCTAGGTGAATCACCCCCTGCATGCTAATAAATCCAACGCACCTAGCTAAGGGAATAATCCCAACTTGTATTGCTTGCTAGAACTTGGAAATGAAATACTGCGTATACTCAGACCCTCGCATGCTAAGTCCCTTGACGGTTTCATCTCTCGGACTACCTTCGGGGCCGAGCAAACGTACTGATTATGTTCCTTAGAACGCATGCTTGTCTGCTTGAATGTTACCATATTTTCATGCAAACCTCGGAAGACTATTACGTAGTCGTTCCGTGCCTGAACGAACCTGCAAGTATCCGGGACCATTAGGTCGCCAAGGCAATCCCCGAACCAGGGGCACGCATCAGGGTAACGAATACTGAACGTGAATCCTTAACATGACAACTGAATGATAATCACATCAAGTTTATGTCTGAACGAGAATCACGTCACGTAACGAACGAATCTCAGCTCTTGGAGCAAACGCTCGTTCAGATCACGAATCATGGATTATCATTCAAGTTGTGGATTGAACTGACCCTGATCCTGACCTGCATGTCGCGGACAACTTGGAAACAAGGTTTAACGGTTCCACGGGCGGTCACCGGGGCACTGGGACCGTTCCGATCCGGATGGAACATCACGATAGTCTCACGTGCGGACAGGATGGCGTGTAGCGCCTCACGTGACCATCCTTGTTCAAAGACTAAACGGTCCTTTATGGCTATGCCAGCGACTCCTGTTCATATAGATAAGTCATCCTTGCTTAGCGGCTATCCGCGTGCGAGTCACTGCATCGCATCGACTGAACACCTGAACGATCATGTTAAAACGACCCTCCTGTTTGCATATGATTGCCTCCTGAATGCTTATACTTGCCCGTGCTTGAATTAACATGTTTGCCTCAATGTTTGCCTTGGACAGGGAAGGAAATGGTAATTTGGTAAGTCTCGCCGTATTTCCTCTAACATCGTACGGCGCACTGCCCGACACGTTAAGCTGTTCAATGTTTGCATAAAACTGATCCTAAGGCAACTAGAAAGACAACTTAATAGTTGTGCACGGAACCTGTATTACGTGTTTGGATTTGTCGAGCGGGCGAGTAACTTCCCCACCAGTGCATTCAATGTACTGATAATCCACCAGTTTGATATGCAGGGTGCGAGAGAACCTCGTGCGGTGCGGACGCCTCCAACGTGCGTGCTAAGGCGTGGACAACACTCCGAAGCAACGGTACGTTCGGGACTGAAGCACATATACAAGACATAAGTTGTGAACATCGCCTGACCATCGTCTGTACATTCATTCCACAGTTGTAGCCACTTGGCACGCTTTTACTGTTTCAGAGAGAGAGAGGCTTGAGCGACTTGTAATCTCGGTTATACGCCGCCTGTAATACATGTTTCATATCAATAAAGAGATTACTTTACTTGTTTCAATGCTTCCGCTATATTTGTCGACTCAGTGAACCTGTTACCGATCGCTATGCGTTCCTAAACTCCGCTGCACTCGGACAATCTGTGCGACTCTGTGGCTTAGAACTCTTGCCGCCAGCCAATGAACCATGGCCTTGCACGGGCGTGGCTCACGCTCATGCGGCATCACGCCCGGATGGGTTAAGCGATCGTTCCGCGGAAGCGCTGGCGAGGGTGATTCCCGCCTAGCGGGAACGGCCGATTGCCTGCGGGAGATCGGGGCGTGACATTTCCTATGTACTTACATCACTTTATGTAGGGCACATCATGGCCCTACATTTCAAATGACTAAATCCTAGCCCTTCCCTCAACATGTAGGAGCTTTCCCAACTCCCCAAAACCCTCCTACAGCCGGCCCTAACCCCAAGACAGCCCCCTTCACTCTCTCTCCTATTTATACAATTTTTTATACCTCATTGAAGGCACACAATCCAAGGTTTATACCTAAAACTCTAACCTCACCCAACCGAGCTCTCCATTCAGCCGACCCCAACCTTCCTACCCGTCGCCTCCCACCGGCCAAGTGCCGCCACCAAACGCCACCACACCGACCCGACCACCCTCGCCTAGCTCCTCCCCACCTGCCACCTCAGCCTCCGGCCACCACGACGCCGGAACAGCTCCCCCAAAAACCCGCACCAACCCGACTGTTCTCATCCCCGAGTGCACAGCCGACCACCCCACTGGCCCGTGCTCCGCCACCCCTACCTCCGGCCACCAAACTCCGCCGAGCCCTCCCCCAGCCAGTCCTCCACCACCCCGTGAAGTTTCAGCCGACGCCGTCGGCACCCCGCGGAGATATCGACCCCGCAACGCCGTTAGCTCCAAACCGCGGCTGCTACTGCCGATCCTCCCCGCGCGACGCCGGAGCGCCGTCCGGCCACCCCCGCCGGCGACGACCCACCACCGGACACCCCTCGACCTGACGAACGTATAGGTACATTATTTTATGTATAATTATCATCATTTTTATATGTATTTCCATGTGCATGGGTATTAGTTTCGTTTAAGTATTTTTATACGTATTTTCGTATATTAAAAATAATATTCTGTATAAATTAAATGTGTATTTATACCTCCTGTATAAATACCGTATTATATAAATATTTATTGTATTTAGTATTATATATAATAGTAATATATATATATATATGTATTTGTTATACATATATAAATACCTAATAATGCATGTATGTACGTATATGTTCAGTATACTAATTAATACTTATATATATATCTTTGTATAAATATGTATTTTCTGTATTTATACTGTTTTGTATTTTAAAAATAAATTCTAAATACTGTGAATTTTTATTAAATAAATATAATGTGTATAAGGTATATATATATACTATATTTAAATACTCTAAAAACCTTATATATATATATATATATATATATATAAATATATATAATGTAAACTAGTATATACAGTATATGGCATTAAATACCTATATTATTTAAATATCTATTGTGTATATATATACCTATATATATATTTTGTGGGTATACATAAATATATATAGGAGGATAAGGCTAATGTATGTATGTATGTATGTATGTATGTATATTTTTATTACATGAAGAATATTAAATACATGTATATATTGTTCTTAAATATATTTTTCTATGACTAAGTATATTATATGTAATACAATATTATATATTAAATACTTGTGCGTATTAAACATCTAGTATGTATTTGAGAAGGTATATATAAACATAATTACCAGTGTATTACTAAATAATACATAAATATTATTTTTGTACTACTAAGCATAAATATTATTCTAATATAATTAAATATGATTTAGTGATATATATATATATACTTGTAATAGCTATATGTATATACAGTCCAGACCCTGTGTCAGTTGTAGATACGAACAGTGTGTCTTAGTCGTGCTATTGTAGCGACTAATTTGGTCATTACTACATCCTATATAGGATTGCTGGACACTACTGCCGAGGCATCAGGAGCAGGGCTTTTGATTTCGCAGCTACCCGGGACAGGCAAGTATACCTTGCTGGATTACTGCTTTAAATTTAAATGTTAAATATTTCAAATATACATGAACTGTGCGCGTCCGAGAGTGACTCGGGTGCGGTCGACATTGCGTCGATGAGTAGTGTACTTGACCTAGTTGCTAGCTGACTCACCCACTGTGAGGATATTTGATATCTTCCTAGACCGTGACACTTACACGATGGTACATTTGTCACTACCCAATTCTAGAAAATAGGGTATATTTTTTTTTATTTGATAAATAGTGTATTGTATTTAATTATTTATATTTATAATTAATTAGTGCTTGTCTTATTTTTATTTTGATTGTTTTAGGGTTTTGGCTAGCCTGGACCCATGTCCGACCCTAGTGGACCCATGTCCGACCCAGCCCACACCCTTGTGAGAATTATTTTGGGGCGTAGAATTATTATTTCATTTTTAGGAGGTTAGTTGGAGAGATTTGGAACTAGTTTGAGTGCTTTTGGAACCCGGAACCCAAAACCAAGTCAATAGGGGCAATTTGGGAATTTGGTGACTTATGTACCCATTTATTTGCCAAGGCCGGCCCCTACCTACCCCCACCCGTGGGATTCCAGCAGCCGCCCCCTCCCCTCTTTGCATTCTTCTTCATTCCACTCTTCTTCTTCTTCATTTCTTCTTCTCCACTTCTCCTTTCTTCTTCCTTCTTCTTCCAAGTAAGCTTCTCTTCACTTTTCTTCTTTCTTTCTTCCATTCCTTCTTCTTTAAGCTAACCCTAACCTTCCATTTTCTCTAACCTAGGTGTGAGGAGCTTAGATCTAGTGTGAGAGCTAGATTTGGTGGCTTGGAGCTTGAGGGAGGTGATTTCTAGGGGTTGTGAGACTTTGGCCTTGGGATTCCAACTCCCAAGAGGTAAAACCTAACTTTTTCCTTCCTAATTATTTTTGTGTAGTATAATTAGTGTTGTAGAACCTTCCTAGACCCTAACCCTACCCGTAGGAGGAAGTTGGAACTAGTTTGGGTGAGTTTAGAGACTTTGACATTAGGTTTTGTGTCGAATTCGGGTGGAATCCGAATTTGGCCCAATTTTGGGTGATGTCCTAGGTTAGATGGACCTAGGTAGACGTTGTCGGGTGTCTAGAGGGTGAGTGCGTGTCTTCGTTCGGACACGGGAAGCCGTGTCGCGGAGAAACGGGCGTTTCGGGCAAAATTGGGGCTTTTTGTCGTCGCCGACTCTAAGTGCGTGTGCGTTTCCGCCACGGACCTAGAATCGATGCGGGGCCGCTTTTTCTAGGATCTAGACATCGTGTAGAGCGCGTGGGTAAATTTTGGGCCGATTTCGAGTTCGTTTGGTGTGTGTTTCAGGAGGTTTTCCGAACCGCGCACCACGTGTTCGTCGAAATGACCGAACGGCCATTTCGACTTGGTTTCCTCGTTTCGGGCTTGTACGCGCGTTGGGTTAGTATCGGGGAGTGTGTACTAGAGTTTTCGGGCTATATTTTATATATTTTAGGGTATTGATGAGTGTCGGGGTCGTTGGGCGTGAGTAGGGCGTGTGGTTTGAGTGTCGTGTGCATGGTTGTGTTTGTATTTATATATAGTTATATATATATATTTATATATATGTATGTGTGTTTATGTATATATATTTATATATATTTGTGTGTATTTATATTTATGTACTTGTATATGTATATGTCTATGTGTATATATATATATGTATATGTGTAAGTGTGCATGTGTGTGTATATGTGTATATATATATATAGCTGTATGTATATATATAGTTGAGAGTGTGTGTAGATATATAGATATATATATTTATATATATCAAGTGTACATATATATGTAGATATGTATATATATTTGTGTGTGAGTGTGTGTATTAGTGTGTTTGTGAGAGTGTAGGTGTGTGTGTTAGAGAGTGTTTAGAGTGTGTATATATATATATCTATCTAGTAGTTATATATATAGTTATATGTGTGTGTATATATATATATAGAGTGATATATATATATATGTATGTTTATAGGCGTGTGTGTGTGTGTGTTTGTGATGGAGGGGGGGGTTCCAGACTGCAGCAAGGAGCAGCTGCTGCTGCACTGCAGCAGCAGCACAGCAGCAGCAGGAATAGCTGCAGCAGCAGCAGTACAAAGAGCAAGAGCAGCAGCATCAGCAGTAGCATGGAGCAGCAGCAGCAGGAATAAGAAGCTTCAGCAGTAGCAGCGGGTAGTAGCTAGTGAGGAAGAGAGTTTGATATATAGATATATATATATATGTTGATAGATAGGTAATAGATAATAAGTTAGATAGATAGATAGTAGGATAAATAGATAAGATAGCTAGTTAAATAGTTATTAGATATTTAGATAGGTAGATAGATAGTTTTATCTATCTAAGAGATAGATATCTATATACCTATAGTTATATATATATATATATATATATATATATATATATATATATATATATATATATATATATATATAGATATCTTGATAGGTATATATATATATATATATGTTATGATTAGGTAAGGAAATGGGTAATGGGTATATATGTGTGGATATATATGTATATAGGTAGATACCTATTTAGATATATATAAATATGATAGGTAACTATATTACCTAGCCTAGATTAATAACTAGGTGCATAATTAATAGCTAGGTAGCTAGTTAGAGGATTTTAGAGCGAAACCTCAATACCTTGAGATACCGAGGTATCTCGATACCTTGAGATATTCAAGGTGTTGAGTTTCGAGCGGGGTATTTGAGCATTAGCCTAGGAAATGCTTTGGAGTGATTTTTATATGTTTGTATATATATAATTACGCGTGCTAGCAGAGGTTTTAGCGGGTTTAAGCGGGGTGCGTGGCCTAGGGCGAGGTATCGGATACCGAGGGTATCCCGGTATCTCGATTAGGCGAGTTTGTGAGTTTAGTAGCTTAATGAGCTCGGTTTGACCTAGAATTTCAAGGGCACCCTAGTTTGACCTAGCTTTGACCAAATTTGTCCCCGTTGACCGTAAAAGTTAACGTTTGACCTAGTTTTGACCTAGAGTTGACTTTTTGGACCCCGAGTTGACTTTTTGACCCGAATTTCACCAGTTTGACCCGTTCGACCTAGAATAGCCCTAGAAGCCTGTTTTTAATTATTTTATATCAGTTTTAATGCTTAGAACCCTGTTTAATCCTTGCTTTTCGTATTAGGTCCTTGCGACACCGGTCCGGACCTCGATCCTCATCAGTTGCTCAGGACATCAGGCGAGTACCTACCTCTGATAGTTTCCATTTCATGATAGCGTTTATATCACCTGTTCTAGAACTGTAATACTTGATTCTGACACATTGTTACACGAGCTGGTGCTAGTGGATCCCGTCATGAGATGCTATCCCCCTTATCGTGTTCAGCGGGTACTCTATCACGTGTATTTTATCATGTGCTTCGGATATTGATTCTCATGTGCTATCATGTGCTTCTTGTGCTCTCGCCTTCGTGTGCGCGAGCTATTATCATGTACGTAGCGTGTTATGGTTGGATCCAAGAGTATTAGTGGGGGAGGGGAGTATGAGTTGGTTATGTGATCAAAGCCAAACAGTATTCATGTGTATGTCGGTTATGCAACTCACGCATAACGGAGTTATCTTAGTGTTTTTCATGTGCAACCTAAGCCGATCACATAACAAACTTGTGCTCAAGGCACTTAGCTAGTATTCATGTTTCTCACCTGCAGTTACTTTTCCACTACTTGTATTGTTCTCCAGTTTACATTGCAGCTACTTATTGTGCTCCAGCATATATTTATTTCCTGTGCATCTTGATTACTTTTCTATTGCTCGTCATATACACCTTACCATGCATTTGGAGTTGCTTTCAGAGTTATGTACTTCGCTCCAGTCCTGACTGGGCATATTTTTCCAGAGGATCCTGAGGACTATTGCCCTACGTTCTACGGGCCTGGTATTGACGACTGTTGTGACCCCGAGGAGGAGTGCGCCGAGGAGACGCCGATAGCACCCTAGTTAGCTAGGTGGGTTTTCTGGGTTATTTCCAGTGGTTTATATTTTGGATGAAGGTACTTATTCTTTTGTTGCTTGAGATGTTGTAGCTATTTGTAGACTTGGACTGTATTATTTTGGGATTGTATTGCTCTCTTGGTTCTGTTTCTTTGTTTATATCATATCGTGCTTATTTCTTCCTCTAGATTTTGTGATTGAGATCATTGATATATATATATATTGCGTGGTTGCCTCCTTTGGGAGAGGATTTTATATATATATATTGCATGGTTTTGCCCTCCTTTTGGAGAGGTCATGCCGGATTTTTCAGTGAGATATAGATAGATATGGTTGACCTAGAACGGACCTTTACAGCGTTCTACCGCCGATTTTGCGGCGTAGGCTGGACGTACCCACGGCTCATGCCCGATTTTCGGGTGCGGGTCGTGACAACATTCATATTGGGATGCGGGTCCGCGTATCCGATTCGCTATCGGTGCGTACGACATGCATCACGGATTAGTCTGTTTACTAGAGTAGTATAGTTAGCTGAGACTTGGCATCTAGATACGGTACACTCAAGTCGTGCATTCGACTTGCGTATCTACATTGGACGGGAAGGACAACTGATAAACGTATGGGATACCCCCACCGGATTCCGTGGTATCCAGAGGAACCATAGACCCGGTGACTCCCTATATTCAGACACCGCGCTCTATTTCAGACTATGACTGGAGCTCCTTACCTAGTTAGTCGTTGTTCCAGTCACTTTCCTTATCAGTACTTTATTTTAGACTATCAGCACATTTTGTAGTGGATTTGTTTCCACCAGACATATTTCAGTTGTATTATGTCATTCGACTATGTCCTTATATTCCAGTCTTTCATTTCAGTATTTTACTTGTTGTTTATGGATGAGATTAGACACTGCCTGTTGATATATCAGACTTGTTAGATTTAGGACAGCGTAGCACACTTCGCCAGGATCCATTAAATTGGGATATCCTCGAAGACGTGTCAGCTGGCCAATGCCACGTGGCCTAGTTCCATAATATTTTGGGACTGGGGCGTGACAAAACCCGTCGCCGGAAAAGAAGACTTAGCCACTGAAGGGAAACCAGAAGTCTCCACTGCCGGGAAGGGCGGACCAGTCGCCGGAATAGGAGGAGAAACCACAACTTCCCCACGAACTGAGCCATAGGAGACGAAATGAGACTGAGAAAGCTCAGTCCTCTCCGGAGGGGGCAGAGCCGAGTCTGCCTGAGAAGAAGACAGCTCCCCCTGGAAGGAAGACGGAGCGGCCAAAGCGAGGGGATCTACCGGAAGATTCTGAACCGCCGCTGGATGCTGGACCGAGACTGGAGACACCTCGACAGCAGGGAGGAGGAACCGCTCCTTTGGAAAACCAGATCTGAAGGGGGAAGAAGAAGAAAGCACAGCAGGAGGAGGAGAAATGAACCTGGCAAGGAGGAGAGAAGGAGGGATAGGTTGAGAACCAGGAGAGGGGAGAGAGGAGGAGCGCCGGAGCTCCCCCTACCAGCGGCAGCCAGCCCGGCCACAGGAAAATCTTCAGCTCAGAATCGCTTGCTTGGGGAGCTTCTCTCTCCTAAAAAGAGAGGAGAGAGGAGAGAGAGAGGAGAGGAGAGAGAGAGGAGAGAGGAGAGTGGAGAAATATGATTTAAAAAATAAAAAAAATGTAAAACGTCCTTGTGAAGGACGTTTTACCTTATTATAATATATATTTTTTTCCTTTTTCGATGAGAGTGTGAGAGAGATAGGAGAGAGGTTTAAAAAATTAATAAAAAATATAAAATGTCCTTACAAAGGACGTTTTATGTATATATAATTTTTTTTTTCATTCGTTAACGGAGTTAACAATAATTAACGGAGAAACATAAAACGTCCTTTGTAAGAACGTTTTGATGCTTTCACAATTTTTTTTTAAATTTTAGTACTTTTATTGTAAATTTATCAAAATATTTTGTTCTAGTTGAAATTTTCCGTTAAAAATATGATTGGACAAAATCTCTATGGGACAACTCTAAGTAAAGCTATATGGGACTTGGTCTAGTCTATTTTGTGTGTCATCATAACATTGTTGGTACGAAGTTATGGCTGAACACTGCCACGTGGTGGTGAGTACGGTCTACTTAATAATTTATTGTCATGGTGGACCCAAAGTGACGAAAACATAATATTTAATAACCATTTTGTCCATCCGAAGTTCCTAATCGCAAAGATTAGTCAAGATGCGTGTAGCGTAGCACAAAAATCAGGACTATATATATATATATATATATATATATATATTCAGTGAGAGAGAGAGAGAGAGAGAGAGAGAGAGAGAGAGATGGAGCAATTGACATTATATGGGTTGTGGGCGAGCCCCTTCTGCTTGGAGGTTGAAGTCGCCCTAAAGCTTAAGGGCATAGCCTTCAAGTACGTGCAAGAAAACCTCCAAGAGAAGAGCGAGGCGCTTCTCCGATACAATCCAATCTATCAGAAGGTCCCCGTCCTGCTCCACCACGGGAAGCCCCTAGCCGAATCGCTCGTTATACTCGACTACATCGAGGACACGTGGAAGGATCATCCTCCTGCACTACTCCCCGCTGATCCTTACAAGAAGGCAATAGTCCGATTCTGGCTCAACTTCTTCTATGACAAGGTAGGTACATACAAGAATCATTCTTCATTCAACTCTTCTAAAATTTATTTAGTTTTGGGATATTTTATAATATTTAAAATTTGTATTTAAATTTCTAGTTCTGAGATAGAGAAGGAAAAAAATATTTTATTATTATTTAGTGAGGGAGGATATCAAACTTGAGAGTATTAAATTGAACATCTGTAATGGTTGAGGGTATCAAGTTGTAATTTAGTCAACTTTATACGAAGTCCTAAAACTAAATAATCCAAATTCTTATGGAGACTCAGATTGGATGTGGATTTGGTTTTCGCAGTGTATTCCACCAATTGGCTCTATTCTCGTGACGAAAGGAGAGCAGCAGCAGGAGGCTATCAGGGAAACGAAAGAGAACCTGGGGACATTTGAGGAAGGAGTTGGAAAGGATTTCCCTTCGGGAACGCCCTTCTTTCATGGAGCTGCTCCCGGACTACTGGACATCGTCGTGGGTTCAAGCTGGGTCTGGATCAGGCTACTGGGAGAGCTCACCGGCGTCAAGCTGGTGAGCGAAGAGACGACTCCACTTTTGTGGAGTCGACTTGAAGCATTCGAACAACTTCCGGTGGTTAAAGAGAGCCGGCCGCCGCACGATAGGCTGACCACCTACGCTCTGGATATTCGAAAGAAGCTTCATGGCATCTGAAGGTGATTGAAGAGACTCGTAGCTCGTAATGTTCCGACATGTAGTCCACTAATAAGAACGCCTAAATTATGAAGTTAGGCAGAACAAGTGCATGTCCTTGTGATAATAAAGGTTGTGGTTTGCTTCTTTTGTTGTAATCAGACGCTGGGTGAACATTGAATATATTTGATTTTATTAATAATGTCCTTGTGATAATAAAGGTTGTAGTTTGCTTCTTGATTGTAACCACAAACGGAAAGATCTGAAGCAAACTGCAAACAAAAAATTACTGCGGACGCTTGAAGACGTACTCCGAGCAAAGAGAGATCAATATTTTAACCCATCTAGCTAAATAAGCGTAACATATACATGGTTCATATAAAGTTGAGAGGCAAACTACATCCCAAAATTCCGAATAGGTTGAATGGTATCAGGTCCATGCTGGTCATCAACTATAACGGAACATAAAACGCCACTTGACAATGTACTTTCTTCCACAACAAACCATACTTGGAGAACGACTAATCTATTAAAATTCAATAGCGAATGCTAGCTTCAGCCAACACAGATCATGGAGATCTCAGAAACATTGAACAGAGACCTTAGGAAGCGTACAGAAAGAAGAGCATGCAATGTAGGGGGAAAAGTACTAGTTTGGAACAACGGAAGTACTTTACATTAGCATTAGATCATTCCTCATTCCAAAATATCTTAAATCACCTTATCAATTAATTAACCTATTTGTTACTTAGTTTACTTAATATTTATATGCTAGTGTAAGGTCACCCTGTTGATAGTATAGTTTGTTATACTTTCTAGTGTTAGTGTTCTTGGACTTGGTTGTGATATATCCAGACGGTTGAGCTGTGACACGGGGAAAGGATATTAGATGTTTATGGTTTAACAATTATCATCAATCACTGTGCCTCTTCTTTAAAACGATTTCCAATCATTCTTTTTTTTTCAATATTGCAATGACAATTTTGTCTCATTTTTTCTCCATTTTGTTATATATATATATATATATATATATATATATATATATATATATATATATATTTGAGAGAGAGAGAGAGAGGCATCTAGCTAAATAAGTGTAAAAAAAACAACCTTAAAAAAAGGCAACGAGAAATACAGTCCTTTTCTCACCGAAGCTGATATTTTAACCCATCTAGCTAAATAAGTGTAAAAAAACCTACCTTAAACAAAAAAAAAAAAAAGGCAAGTTACACCTTTAGATTGAAATCTCGATCAATTGTGTTTTGCCACTCAAATATTTCAGCATTCCCATATACATGGGTCATAAAAAGTTGAGAGGCAAACTACATCCAAAAATTCGATTAGGTTGAATGGTATCAGGTCCATGCTGGTCATCAACTTTAACGGAACATAAAACTGTTGGGATAATCTTGTTAGTTTGTTTAGATTGTTTAGTTAGTTTAGATTATTAGTTGGTTTAGATTGATAAGTTGTTTGTTGAAACAACTTTGATATATTTATTATTTAGTCTATCTCTTTACATCAAATGTTCAACTATATATAGCTACCATTTCATTCAATAAAAATCACCAAGTTATTCATCCTCCACAAAACTTGTGTCATGTTTCCTCGTTACTGGGCTATTTTCCAACATTTGGTATCAGAGCTCGGGTTGAGGAACAGAGAAGCTATGGCAACCAACGACGACCAAAGCCCCACGACGTCGACGTCATTCACCTTCAAGTATCCCATGCTGACACGGACCAACTACGCGGATTGGGCTCTCTTAATGAGAGTCAACATGCAGGCGCAAGGCCTGTGGGAGGCAATTGAACCCGGAAAAGCCGACTACCGCGACGACAGGATGGCCCTGTCCGTCATACTCCGTGCCGTGCCGCCAGAGATGCTGCGGACACTGGCAGTAAAAGACACTGCCAAGGAAGCATGGGACGCTGTGAAGATGATGCGGATGGGGGTCGAGCGCGTGCGCGAGGCCAAGGCGCAGAAATTGCGCGCTGACTTCGAATCAATGAAGTTCAAGGACGGCGAGTCCGTCGAGGACTTCGCGATGCGGCTCACGGGACTCGTCAGCGACCTGCAACTACTCGGCGACGAAATGGACGACGAGAAGGTAGTTAAAAAATTTCTTCGAGTCGTTCCATCCAAGTACACACAAGTCGTCATCGCCATTGAGACTTTAGTGGAACTCAAGACGCTGTCAATTGAAGAGCTTATCGGTCGTCTTCTAGCCGTCGAGGAGCGGTACGATCTTGGCAGCAACTCCGACGACACAAGTAGCCGCCTTCTCCTCTCCGAAGAGGAGTGGATCGCTCGCATGAAGCAGAGGAAGGAAGGCGCTCGAGGCCCAGGTCTCCGAGTCGAAGGCGCTGTACGAGAAAGTCGTATCGAAGTTCGAGGAGGCCAGGTCGAGCATCGCGGCGCTCGCGGCCAAGAGGGACGAGGAGATCGGTCCGCTCAGGAACTCGTTGGCTACCAAGGCCACGGTTGTTAAGGAGATGGAGTTTAGGAATTCGCACCTCGAAGAGGAGAATCGGGAGCTGAGGTCGTCTCTTAAAGAACTCCGGGAAGCTCAGATCGTCGGAGCGGACAGCGGTGCTCCCTCTATCAAGAGCTTGCGGCAAAAGTTTAAATCTCTGGAACAAGTGCACAGAGGGTGTGCCGAGAAATTGAAAACCAAGGAGGCTGGATTAGTAGCAAGTTTATCAGCACGTACTTCTGTACTAGCAGCAGCAAACCCTGTTGGTGGTCATTATAACCGCGCAAAGACTGTGAACGAAAACCTGAAAATGAGTGTTGCACTTCTCTCGCGGTTCGACTTGGTTTTTATTTTATTAGATAAGCCGGATAAAGTCTTGGATAAGCGAGTATCTGATCATATAATGGCACTTCACACGGGAAATGGAGAACATGCATTGCCCAACAAGAAGCAATGGAGAGCTGTTGAATATAATGGTAGTATGGATTTTGCTGTCAAGAATGGTTCATTGGCTTCAAGGCTGAGACTTGATCGAGAAAAAGACAAGGACTTTGTTCCCTTACCTGGTTCTCTTCTTCGCAAGTATATAGCTTATGCAAGAAATTTCGTCTTCCCCAGAATGTCTAGACCAGCAGCTGAAATTTTACAGAAGTTCTATTCGAGGTTAAGAGACCACAATACTTCAGCGATGGAACACCTATCACTGCAAGGCAGTTGGAAAGTCTTGTGAGGTTAGCAGAAGCCCGTGCTCGGTTGGACCTGAGAGAAGAAATAACTGCCATTGATGCAACAAGATTAAGGGAGTGATTGTTGGGATAATCTTGTTAGTTTGTTTAGATTGTTTAGTTAGTTTAGATTATTTGTTGGTTTAGATTGATAAGTTGTTTGTTGAAACAACTTTGATATATTTATTATTTAGTCTATCTCTTTACATCAAATGTTCAACTATATATAGCTACCATTTCATTCAATAAAAATCACCAAGTTATTCATCCTCCACAAAACTTGTGTCCTGTTTCCTCGTTACTGGGCTATTTTCCAACAAAAACGCCACTTGACAATGTACTTTCTTCGACAACAAACCATACTTGGAGAACGACTAATCTATTAAAATACAATAGCAAATGACAGATCATGGAGATCTCAAAAACATTGAACAGAGACCTTAGGAAGCGTACAGAAAGAAAAGCATGCAATGTACGGGGAAAAGTACAGAAGAGCATGCAATGTAGGGGGGAACGTACTAGTTTGGAACAACGGAAGTACTTCACATAGCATTAGATCATCCTTTTTTTTTAAGTAATATATTTATATATAATTGTAAAAAAAGGAAGGAGTTTTAAAAAATTATAGGGAGAGGGAGAACTCGCCAACTGAGTTGGCGAGTTGTTGGGGCCCGCCAACTGAGTTGGCGAGATACATGCAGGCCGCCAACTCAGTTGGCGAGGGATGCTGAGTTGGAGGTTGTGTCCGCCAACTGAGTTGGTGAGTGAGGGTTTAGGGGGGAGGCTGTGACCGTTGCACTCTGCCTGCCAACTCAGTTGGCGGGTAAGGATCCGTTCAGATGCATGGAAAACATTATAGCCGTTGCATAACGGCTATTACATTCAACACTCTCACTCTATATATTTTTTATCTCAACCAAATCATCCAACACTCACTCTATTTCCTCTCTTCCCTCTAGCAAAGTCTCCAACACTCTCTCTGCCTCTAGCAAAGCTTCAGTCAAAGTTTTGCCTGCAGCTAAAGTTTATCTGAGTTTCTTGTAGCAAAAGTTCTCAACCGTCATGGATTGTAGCGTAAGAATTGTATGCCCGCACGGCGGTAAAGTAAATGGGTTAAATTACGAAGGAGGAGAAAGTATAATTTTTTCAACTTATCCGAATATTAGTTTTGAAAATATACGTAATCATATTATTGAACGTTGTTCTATTAATTATGATTTTATTATGAAGTCTATTTTTGGTTCTAATTATTTTTTGATAGATAGTGAAGATGCATGGAATTATATTCTTGAGACTAATTCACAATCACGGTATATAAAAATATATGTTATTAAAGTAACAGCAACATTAGATAGTAGAAATAATGAATATTTTTCTGAATATCAAGCATGTTAGTTCGGGTGCTAGTTCTTCTCAACAAATTGTTTCATTTATCCAAGAAGGTCATTCATCAGATGAATCTAACCATGATGATGATAGTGACAACGACGATGGAAATAGTAATAATTTAGTTGAAAATGTAGATTATACGGTAGATGATGATGTTGTAGAAGCTATCACTGATGAAGTATTTAAGGGACAATCATTTCCTAGTCGTTCTCACTTTAGAAGCTTTATAAGTAATTTAGCAATTAAATATAATTTTAGTTGTTCAGCTAGTGTTATGAATAATGCTCTTGAAATTATATATAGTTGTGATCAACCGAATTGTAATTGGAGAGTATATGTCAAATCTATTGGAAATGGCGATATAGTTAAAGTTAGTACATTAGAAAATCGTCATTCTTGTATAGGGAGACTTAGTACAGGACGTCATCGACTAGCTACCGCTGCATGGATTAAGACCATGATAATTGACATTATTAGAGATAACCAGTCATACAGTCCATCACAAATTGTTAAAGATATATATAGGGAGCACCGTATACAAATTAGTTATTCCAAAGCCTGGAGAACCCGAGAGACAGCATTAGCTGAAATTAATGGTAGTTATGATGAGGCATACGCTAGTCTTGAGAAGTATTATTATAGAATTATGGAGACAAATCCAGGTAGTACATATTTTATTAAAACTGCCAAAAATAATAGCTTCCAATGAATTTTTATTTGTTTTAAGTCATATATTGATGGATTTTTAAGGGGCTGTTTACCAGTTATTGGTACTGATGCTATATTTCTTTCGTCTAAATATTAAGGTATCTTATTTATTGTTTGTGCTCACGATCCTAACTATCAATTATATCATATAGCTTATGCTGTTGCTGAAGGTGAGAATAGTGATTCTTGGTCTTGGTTTTTAAATTCTCTTAAAATATCTTTTGAAAGTTGTTTTAATGATTGGAGTACAATTTCATTTATATCTGACAAGCAAAAAGGATTAATAAATGTTGTTCGTGTTATTTTTCCTGCATCTCCTTTTTTTTTGTATTCAGCATTTTAAACAAAACATGAAAAAAGTTACCAAAGAACCAGTATTTCAACACTTGTTAGACTCGCTTGCTAGATCATATAATGAAACGGATGTAGAGAGTGTGTTTGATATAATTAAAGTCGAGAACATAATTTTGTATGATTGGCTTATTGGTGTAAACTGTCACGCCCCAATCTCCCGCAGGCTAATCGGCCATCCCCGCTGGGTACGAATCACCGCGCCAGCGCTCTCGCGGGATGATCGCTTTGACCTATCTGGACGTGATGTCGCACGAGCGTGAACCGCGCCCGTGCAAGGCCATGGTTCATTGGCTGGCGGTAAGGGATCTAAGCTATAGAGTCGCACAGATTGTCCGAGTACAGCGGAATGTATAAACGCATAAGCGAATGGTAACAAGTTCACTGAGTTGACAGTAGCGGAAGCAAGAACTGAGTACACAAGTATAGAAGTAAAGCAACTCATTTTATTCATATTGAAACAACGTTACAGGCGGCGTATAGCCAAGATTACAAGTCGCTCAAGCTCTCTCTGAAACATAAAAGCGTGCCAAGTGGCTACATTTATGGAATGGTGTATAGGCGATGTTCCAACATTATGTCTTGTATATGTACTTCAGTTCCGGGTGTAGCGTTGTAAGGCTTCCGAGTTGAACTCCACGCCTTAGCACGCACGAAGGAGGCATCCGCACTGAACGAGGTTCTCCCGCACCCTGCAAGCAATCTGGTGGGTTATCAGTACATGAATGCACTGGTGGGGGGGCTACTCGCCCGCTCGACAAATCCAAACACGTAATACAGGTTCCGTGCATCAACTATTAGTTGTCTTTCTAGTTGCCTTAGGATCAGTTTCATGGCATACATGAATAGCCTAACTCGTGTGGCAGTGCATCGTGCGATATAAGGAGAAACACGACGAGACTTACCAACTTACCCTTTGTCCTTCCCTGTCCAAGGAAAACCAAGTTAAATTCAAGCACGAGCATGTATAAACATTCAGGGGCAAATAGCATATGCACACACTGTGTTGTTGTGAATATGATTTTGCTAGAATGCACGAGTTACTAGGATTACATAGGTGTTTTGCATAAGATGTTCAAGTGCCTTTCTTGCACAATATTGTTATACCATGATCGTTCAGGTGTTCTATTATTCATGATGCGATGCAATGACTCGTACGCGGGTAGCCGCTAAGCGAGTATGACTTATCTATATGAATAATTGGTCGCTGGCATAGCCATAAAGGACGGTTTGTAGTCTATGGACAGGATGCTATGCGACGAAAACAATGGAGGCGCTGCATAATCCTGTCCGGAACATGAGACTATCAGCCTTTTGAGCAAATATGGCGCGGCATTTAACTGAGACGCCACCCTGCTTGAGTGTGAAAGGCTGCTTGAGTTCCATCCGGATCGGATCGGCCCCGGTGCCCCGGAGACCGTCCGTGGAACGGAGATCCGAAGATCACCTTTTTCAAGTTGTCCGCGACATGCATGTCAGGGTCTTTCCAAATCTATATCTTGACATGATAATCCATGAGTTTATGTTCTGGGCGAGAATTTGCTCCATGAGCTTTGATCCTGATTCTCGTTCAGATGTAAACTGGATGTGGTTATCATGTAGTGTAACTTGACATACTTTTCCATTGTTGAATCAACTTGCCCTGATGCATTCCCCTGGTGCGAGGAGTGCCTTGGAGACCTAACGGTCCCGAGTACTTGCAGGTTCATTTGCACAGATAAACTATGTTGTGCACCGCACAAGGCTAAGTATTTTTGTTTTGCATAGCGAGCACATATTCAGAGTACGCAGATAAATTGAAACACAGATTGAAGCATGGAAAAGTTCTCTTTATTGATAATATGAACATATTACAAACTCCTTGAACTGAGTCATAAGGTTGCCTTTATGGGCTTACAAAAGTGTTGACGCAAAATGAGATAGCAGTCATGTACATTACATCCCTTACTAAACTCAAAATATAAGACCTCCGGTTGGAACGACGACTTTGCCACGAAGCTGCATATTTGCTTGGCTGCTAGCTTCTTCTTCAAAATGCTTCAAAAGGTTGGCACGGATCTAGGCATGCCTACAGCTGGACTGGATTGGGGGAATGACTTTTGTAAGCCCCCTGATTTTCAGGAATTATTAATTTGGACTTTTCACAATTTTCTGGAATTTTCTGTAATTAAAATCTAGGCTCTTGGTAATTAAATGATTTTTATTTGCTGTTAATTACTATTAAAATATTATGAAAATAATATTTTTTTGGTGTAAAATAAAATACTGGACTTAGGATAATTTTCTGGGAATTTATTGGGCCCCAGACCTATTTTTAATCACCTCAAAATTTTTTTTTTTTTTTTTTAAACTAAACCCAAGCCCAGCCCAACCGAGCCCAACCCATGGGCTAGCGGGTCGGGCCGGGTCTGTCAGACCCGCACTCGCTCTGACCCGACCCGCATGACTCTCTCCCCCGCACGACTCGCTGCCCGCGAATTTTGCCGCCTCGCCCGGCCAGCGCTCGCCCGCGTCCACCGGCGCCCCGCCCGGCCACCTCGCCCGCACCCCGCGGCCACGACGCCCTCTTCGCCGCCTTCCCCGGCCACCCTCGGCCTCTCCCTCCCCCTATATAATTCCCCCAATTTCTTCCTCTCCCCCAATTTCTCCCTCTCCGGCCCTACCCCGACTCCGATCCCCCTCCACCGTCGACCGCCTCCCCGCTCAGCGCTGCCGCCGCCGACACCCGCCTCCGCTCCCCGCCTCCTCCTTCTTCCTTCCCCTCTCTCCTCCCAGCACCCGACCCCGTGCTCCGCCTCCGGCCCGCCGTGCCGCTCAGCGCCGCCGCCGACGACACCCGCCTCCGCTCCCCGCCTCCGGCCGCAGTGCCCCCAAGCCGCCGGAGCTCCGGCAGCAACCCAAAAAGCCCTAAACCCTAGGATTCGGATTCGGACACGTGTCGGACACGAAAATTTCGGTTTCTGGGAGCCCTGTTCAGGTACCTGTATCTTTCTCCTCGTAGCTCTGTTTTCGATTCCGTCTGTTGCGTCGCGAACCCTGCGTGACCCTCTCGATGCCCGTGCAACCCGCTCGGGGCATCGCGTCCTGTGGCGATCGCGAACCGCGATCCAAAAACAGGAAAAACAACGCCCTATTTTACCCCGGAACCGAGTCTGCCCCGCCAAACGGGACGACTTGGTCGCACGCGATCTTCACCGAAACGTGCGCGCCGTTGATACGGACGTGCGAGATTTCGCAGAAGTTGATTTGGCTGTGCGTGCACACCGAAATTAACGCGTATCCGCGGACACCGTCCCGTATCCGTCCTTTCTAGAATGCGTCCTAACTTTGTGTATACACGTCGGATCGAAACAAAACTTGCGCCATCGGACTCGTAGAGTTTGGTTCGATTCTGAGAACGTTGACGAAATCGCATGTCGTTGGCCCCACAGGCTCCACTTGACGGGCGATTTTGTGACCGGCTCATCGGAATCCAATTCTAGAAGTTTCGTTGGGTTCGTATCATCATTCCTGACCTGTTGACACTAAGTTTGACGAATTTGGAGACCTTTGACCCTGACACATTTTTCGGTGCGAAGCGGGCCACATGTGGACCCCGCTTTGACCCGAAAATATCGTTTTGCCCTTGTCTCCAAATTGGACTCAAGGACAAGCGTTTCTAGCTGATTGATATTTTTTTGGATCTGATGGTGATGTCTATTTCAGCAACCGGAGTACTGCCTGCAATCCCCGCAGAAGTCAGAGCTACAATTGGAGCCAGAACCCCAGGCAAGTATACCTTGCCAAACCCTGCAGTTTTGCTACTTATTTCCTTGACATATTTATACATTGTCGTGCAAGACTCTTGCACACTATTTGCATGCTTCCCTTTTCAGCTGTTATTTCTTGTCATATATAGTTTCTTGATACGTTGTTCATATTGATTTATTCCTGCTGCTCTAGTCTTATTTTCTCGTTTTACGTGCAATTACATTATTTGCTCTTTTCCATGGAACACTATTTGTTCCATAGACATATTGTGATGGTACATGTTTACTCTACATTCCTTGAGTTGACTCGGATGGTTACTTAGTTCCTAGATGATCGTTATCAGGCACTGACTACACTTGAGCATTCTCGATTGTGAGTACCCATTGTGCTGCGATAGAGACTTGTTCATTTGACTACCTCATTCGTGAGCTCCCATAGGGCTGCGAAAGAGCTATACTATAGATTGGGAGTCCCCATTGGCCTACCTTCTATAGGACCGTGATCTCCCATTGAGTTGCGGTCACCCCGATTTGCTTGTAGTCATGTTTGATAGCATCATCGGTACGCCACCATCTTAGATGCAGTGATTTCTCGTGTATTGTTTGCTTTCTTGTGTTTACTTTCCTGTCTATCTTGTATGTTCATTTACTGTACTTTTGGCTCGTATTCTTTTGTATCTTGTTACGTCCCTCTGAGGACCTGGTTTTGTTCTCCAGATTTAGCAGACGAGGAGCACTCGCAACTTTACGGACCAGACGAGGGTACGATTGCAGTTGATGGCCCTGCTTATACTTGGTTATTTTCTAGCATGTTTTAGTTATATTTCCTTGTCTCTGTTTTTCCATTTATCGCTAGTGGATTTGTCTCCACCCGACTCAGTATTATTTCTTGCTGGATATTCGACAGTAACTTGACTTCCAGCAGTTATTCCAGTTGCTATTTAGTTCTTATACTGTTCTGTTGGATGAGATCTAGATACTTGACATTTATCATTGGACCTACTTATTGTTATATTACAGCTTAAGCATGCTCCGATGGATCCATTAATTTGGATTTGTCCATCGGTGTGTGCTGCTGGCCATTGCCACGTGTCTAGTCCCTCGGTATTTTGGGACTGAGGCGTGACATGATTTTTGTGGTGGCCCATGCAGGTCTACGACTAAATTGTTCGGTTTCAGTTTAGGGACTGAGCAAGCCTGCAACTAGGATTAGAGTATAGGATCTCATCCACACTGACTATGACTCATCCTCCTTCCAATCTGTCACGCTCCAGTCCCAAAATACGTAGGACTAGGATACGTAACTATGCCAGCCGCCTGTATATATGGCAACTCCAATATATGGAAACCATATATACGAGCGTACGCTGTATAATGAACAATAATTCAAAAGTGGTAAAACTGATCACAAGTCACAAGGTAATATCTAAATCTCATCTACAGAAATCACATAAAGATATGAATAACAAATAACCATGTAACTAGATCTCAATACAGATTTTTAAGAATGGCAGTCAGATGGAAACAAATCTACTGCCAAAATAGTATATAAAAGGAACCAGAATACACACCATATAAGAACAACATCTGACAATCACGAGGCTCGAAGAGAAGACCTCCTCGAAATAAACGTAACATGTCCGGATCTGTGCTCCTGCGAATACTCAAGAAAATATACACCTGGCAGGGAACCAGGTCCTCAGAGGGATATAGCAAGATACATAAAAATGACATGCCATAATGTAAATATTGAATAAATAAATGGGGTGTGCTAACCATCTAAGTGAATGCAATTAAAGACCTTGTAGTACGCATGGGAAAGTGTAGGCTAGACATATGCTGACGTAATTCACCAATCGTCATAACTGGCTAGTATATGTGTCATATGCCCCCAGACTCATGGGCACTCTGCAATCGTCCATCTCCGAGGAGCATGGAACGAAGGATATAACATCACGGAGGGGGTGTCCCACACGCCTACTAGATGTCTTCCCCACCCAATATAGATGTACAAGTCGTGAAAATAACGTGGACACCTCCTACTATGATGCAAGTCTCAATAAAATAACCAACTAAGCTAAGTACCGTTACACGTGTTGCTCACACTGATGGCCAGTCGCGCATGAGGCACGCGTCCCTACATGAACTCACTCTGTGACGTGTAATGATACGTGTCAAGGCCTGGGAAGTTATATCAATAACTTCACAACTTTTAGGTGGGTCTACTAGACACTAGGTCAGACACAAGTCCTAACGTCAACGCCTTCGTTGACTGCACCCGAGTTTTCTCGGACGCGCACATTTATATTTATTAAAATAAGTAAATATGTAACTAACAATAACTGAATTTAAACAGTATAACAAGGCAAGGTATACTTGCCTGGCAAGAGCTGCAAAATATAATGTCCAGATGTCAAATGCCAAGAAGTCAGAAACTATGGCCTCAGAAGAAAAGTCTCCGGATGCTGAAATAAACATCACTAACAGTCTCAGAAAATATCAAATAGCTAGAAACGCCTGTCCTTAAGTCCAATTTGGACACAGGGGCAAAAATGACAGTTTTCGGTCAAAGCGGGGTCCACATGTGGGCCACTTTGCACCGAAAAATGTGTCAGGGTCAAAGGTCTCCAAATTCGTCAAACTTAGTGTCAACAGGTCCAGAACGTCGATACGAACCCAACGGAATATCCAGAACTGGATTTCGATGTGCCGATCACAAAATCGCCCGTCAAGTGGAGCCTGTGGGGCCCACGATACAGGATTCTGTCAACGTTCTCAGAATCGAACCAAACTTGGCTCACAGGACCAGCGTATTGCTACGAGTCCGATGGTGCAAGTTTTGTTTCGATCCGACGTGTGTACACAAAGTTGCATTATGTTCCAGAACTGACGGATACGGGACGGTGTCGGCGGATACGCGTTGATTCCGGTGTGCACGCACATCCAAATCAACTTCTCCGAACTCCTACACGTCCGTATCAACATCGCGCACGTTTTGGTAAAGACCGCGTGCGACCAAGTCGTCCCGTTTGGCGGGGCGTACTCAGTTCCGGGGTGAATCAGGGCATAGTTTTTCCTGTTTTTGGATCGCGTGTCACGATCGCCACAGTACGCGATGCTCCGAGCGGTTTGCACGGGCACCGAGGGGGTCACACAGCCTACGCGATGCAACTGACGGAATTGAAAACAGAGCTACGAGGTGAGAGAAAAATATACCTGAACAGGGCTCCGTGGAAACTGAATTTTCTTGTGTCCGGTCACTGCGCTGTGTCCTGGTCGCTGTGTCCGGGCTCCATCGTGTCATGGGTTCTGCCGTGTCCTGGTCAGAGTCCAGCGGAGGATCGTCGGGACTCTGCACAGGCCGGTCGGGGGTTGCGGTGTCGAGCCGGGGTGCCTGTGTACTGGGGGTCGAGTGGCGCGGAGCTGGCCGGTTGGGGGTTGTTGATGATGGTGCTGGTGGTGGAGGGTGGCGAGTAGCGGAGGGGGTGGAGGTCGTCGGGAAAGGCGGGCGGTGGAGCAGGGAGAGTCGGGGAAGGAGATGGTGGCGGTGGTGGTGCCGCTCTGGCCATGGGGAGGCCGAGCAGGGCGGACGAGGTAGAGGGGAAGTGGAGGAGGAGGAAGGGGTGGCTGAGGAGAGAGGGAGCGGGAGGAGGAGGAGGAACTGGGGAGGAGGATCTGGGGAGGAGGAGGAGGAACTGGGAGAGGGGAGGCGGAGGCGGAGCCAGCGGGGAGGTGGTCGGCGGGGTCGTGGGGGTCCGGCGAGCGGGAAAGGAGGGAGGAGAGGTGGCTGTGGAAGCGCGGAGGGCAGGCTCTCGGCGGCTGAGGGGAAGCTTGGGGAGTGGCGGTAGAGGAAGGAGGAGGAGAGAGGAAGCTCAGCCGCGGGGGGGTCGACTCGCCGTGGGCGGCGGTCGCGGGGTGACTCCGGCGAGGGGGGGCTCGCCGCCGGGGGGGGTCTACGGGCTGGGGCTTGGGTTTTTTTTAATTTTTTTTTCTTTTTCTTTTTCTTTTTCTTTTTCTTTATTTTATAGAAAAATATATTAATTTAATAAGTAAATATCTAGAGATATTTACGGGATATTTGTAGGATATTTCCGGGATATTTCTGAGATATTTTCGGGATCTTTTCGGGTGGGTCCCCTCTCCAAATGGACGGTGCAGGTTCACCGGCCAATAGGGGACTGACACCTCACACAAAATTTGCAGAAAGGTCCTTGCAAATTTCATAAATTGCTTAATGGTCCTATTTTGGGAAATTGTGCAATTTACAAAATTGTCTGGAAAATACCCGATTCCTGAAAATGCTAAAATGCACAGAATTGAAGGAAAAAGCTGCGTGAGGGTCCTGGGGGGAATGGGGGTGAGTCTGGGTAGGGATTGGGCATGGTTTCTGGGGGATACGGGTCACCGTATTTTTTAATTAATAAATACTGCGCACGGTGTTCTCTAATTATTTAGAGGCAGGTAGGGTCATAATTTTTCTACGGTGTCAATACACTAAATGTAGTATACTCAGTGTAAAAAATTAACGTATTTTTGTTTGGGCAAAACAGGTGCATGTCGGGCCTCAAATCTCTAGGGTACAGAGATAGGTAAAGAGCAGGAAATAAAATAGGAAATAAATACGGACTTTTGTTACGATATTTGTGTGTCTCAAACGAGGCTCATTTTAGCACATCTGTGAGTTGCACAAAGTTCAGGAAAATAGTTTAACATGTCTAGGACAGGTATGTGAACTTTGTTCAGGGATAACAGTCAAGGTAAAGCTCCAAATAATTTGGTGATGGACAGGTGCACAAGTCAATAGGATAATAAATTAAAATATTGCCATAAATCCTAAATTGTTAAAATAATCCTAGAAATGCTGAAATCTGGTCGAGGGGGTTTACAATCTACCCAACTTATAAAAATTTTGTCCTCGAAATTAAAACTAAGCCACGATAGAAGTCAAAGACGGCATAAGATATAATTTAACAAAGTAATTTATATCTTGGTTTACGAATAGGTTCGAAAAACGTTTACGCATGTCGTCCACACGCTTCCAAGTAGATTCTCCAGGCGCGTCTTGCTTTCATGCCACGCGGACCAACGGAATAGACTGATTCCTCAATACCTTTCCTCGATGATCAAGGATTTCCTACGGGTTGCTCTTGATATGACAAGCTCGGCCTAATGGTGATCTCCGAATGGTTAAGAACATGACTGCTGTCTGCACATATTGTCTGAGTTGTGACACATGGAATACATCAAGTATTTTCTCAAGTGAAGGTGGTAACGCAAGTCGATATGCCACTACTCCCACTCTTTTTAGCACGTCAATGGTCCAACATACCTTGGGCTCAACTTGATATGTCCTCAGAAATGATGACTCTAGTAGGTGATATCCTCAAGATGACATGATCGTCCTCTTTGAATTACATGGGACGATGATGACGTCTGTCCACTGTTTCTGTTTGTCTTGCGCTGCGCGCAAGTGTCCTTGTATTACTTAACTGTCTCTACGGTGTTGACCACCAACTCTGGTCACGCGAATCCTTGTTTGGTAAAATGCTGACTGGTATGCCATACAATCTTAGGATTTGCCTCATATAAGTAATGTCTTCATAGCTTCAGAGTAATTACGGCGGTTGCAAGTTCCAGATTCTTCTCATGTACTCATAATTGTCTGGATGCATATACCATTACCTTGCCATCCTGTATTAATACGCATCCCAAACTTTTTCCTGATGCGTCTGTAGATCACAACCGCCTGATCCTGATGGAATAGTCAATACGGGTGCTGTGGTCAGTTGCTTCTTCAACTCCTCGAAAGCGGCTTGACACTCGTTAGTTCTTAGAAATTCTTAATCCTTACAAGTCAACCTAGTCATAAGGCTGCTATCCATCCAGGAGTCAATCAATTGTTCATTCAGGTAAAAAAAAAAAAATTTGACTCCTGACAACAAAATGATACATTCTTCATCGAAACCCTTGAGTTCTGAACTTGACCCAAGTTACGAGGCAAAAATGCTGTCATAGTGATGCACGTATCAGGAACGTAATAAAACGTTAGGTAGGTAACAAAGGTCATTCTAAGGGTAGCACAGTTTATAACTGCAATCTAATCTAATAATATGGTTTGGTAAATATCCAAGAAACAAACAGAAATGGCTACAGAACAATACACTTTCGTATTTATACTAAGGACGAGGTTTCGTCTTTCCGAAATAAGGGAAGACAGAAAACAATAATCAAGAGTTCAAGGGGAAGGTAATAGATTATGAGTGTGGGGATCAATGCGTTTAAAGAATTCAATGGGATTTGTCAAAGCAGTTGTGGATTGAAATTTTATTTTTGGTAATTCCTATTCACACGCTCGTATCAGTACAGTTACGTAACTGATACGATATGCTTAGACATATCTAGAGGGCAAGTACATCTGTCTACTAATCACTATATATCTCAATCCACATAAAGTAGTTATGCGAAGGGCGAATCAAATTGCACTAAGGTTGATCAGACCGTAATACACTGATTCTGAATAGACAATTGTATTAGTGGGGTGGATCAGGCCCCAATAACACATGTGTCATGAACAAGCTCGATAAAGAATAAGCTTGCAAAACTAGGCTATAATAGCATTATAAGTCAAAGTAGGACAGCAATTTTAAGTATGCTAGATTATGATGAGAGAAATTATCACATAATTCACAATCACAAAAATATAAGACTCTACAATCTCTACAGTTATTATTCTAATTCCTTGTTTAAGTCGCTAGTTGACCTAAAAGAGGTATGGTCTTCTAAGTTCTACAATCTTAGTAAACATTATAGGTTGTCTGCCTAAAACAGAGATTTCAAGAAAGTCCGCATAAAGTAGGGGTTCGAGGTTGTCTGCGTAAAGCAGAGATAAAATAATTTGGCGTAAAGCATGGCTTCAGAGCTATCCGCGTAAAACAGAGAAGCGTAAGGTAGAGCTTCAGAGCTGTCCGCGTAATAAGTCTGTGCGTAACAGTCTGCGCGTAAAAGTCTGGGTGAAAGTCTGAGCGTAAAAGTTTTGCGCTAAAATCTGCGCCTAAAATTAGCGTACGTAAGGTTTGTATAAAAGTCTGCCTGCGTAAAGTTTTGCCTAAAAGGTTTGCGTAAAATCTCCTGCGTTGCAGCGTAAAGTTGTACAAGATACTCATGAGTTGTTCAGTCAAAATTAGTGAATCCTGACAACTGACAAAAGTACTTGTACAACGATCGAGTGGTCGGTTGCGATGATGAATTTGCACGGGGACCCAGGTCGTCGTTTAGTGACTGATTGGATACAAGTCATTTACGCTTGAGGTGAGACAAAATCAGATGTCCTGTCAGAAAGCTGTTTCTTTTTGCACAGGGCTCGAGGCGTATCTCTGCCTTTAATGCACAAGATTGGTTCACCACTGGGGAAAGCTAAGGCTGTAACAATTTTGCTCACATCCTATCATTATATCTTACGCCTAATCAGGTTACTCTACGCTGGTTATCTATTATTCTAGAATCATCATGTTTATGCAGGACAGTTACCTACGTGGCTTGCATGACGTGTCCTACGCAGGATAAGGAATACTAGATGAAAGTGGATAGCAGTTATTATAACTGCAGCGTAAAGGAGATAATCTTCTGCATAATCTGGTTTTTACGCCAACAGGAAAGTCATTCGGTTCTTATGCCAACAACGGTCAAATGGGTTTTACGCCAACAAGGGTAAAGGGTCTCTGGCTTAAACTCTGGTTATCCAACATAGGATGAGGTTTTAGTCCTAGTATTTAACCTTAGATTTCTATGGGTTCCTCAAGACTAGGGTCAACACTATGGTCAATTGTCTAACTAATCCTAGTAATATTTATACTACTCTCAAGTCATACGTAAATACGTCAAGGAACAATGGTAAGTTAATCTATAGGTAGTGATGCTAGGGTTTATTAGGTAGTAGGGAAGACTAGGGTTCATTAGGGAATATGGAAGACTAGGGTTCCTCAAGAAATCTGAACTTAATGATATGTCAATGCCCTAGTTGTGTTCTTAATAGGAATACTACTCTAATTATCATCCTATCAACAGGGATTCCTATATTCTAGTAGGGGCTATACTTGAGGAATTATCAGGGAAGCACATGAATCAAGCAGGATGCAATTATGTAAGTAGGACAGACTGGAAGGAAGATAAGTCATAGTCAAATATGGATGAGATTCTATATTCTAATCCTAGGTGCAGGCTTGCTCGGTACAGTAACGTAACCGAGACAATATGCTCTGACCTGCATGGGCCACCACTAAAAACATTGTCACGCTCCAGTCCCAAAATACGTAGGACTAGGATACGTAACTATGCCAGCCGTCTGTATATATGGCAACTCCAATATATGGAAACCATATATACGAGCGTACGCTGTATAATGAACAATAATTCATAAGTGGTAAAACTGATCACAAGTCACAGGGTAATATCTAAATCTCATCCACAGAAATCACATAAAGATATGAATAACCAATAACCATGTAACTAGATCTCAATAAAGATTTCTAAGAATGACAGTCAGATGGAAACAAATCTACTGCCGAAATAGTATATAAAAGGAACCAGAATACACACCATATAAGAACAACATCTGACAATCACGAGGCTCGAAGAGAAGACCTCCTCGGAATAAACGTAACATGTCCGGATCTGTGCTCCTGCGAATACTCAAGAAAATATACACCTGGCAGGGAACCAGGTCCTCAGAGGGACATAGCAAGATACATAAAAATGATATGCCATAATGTAAATACTGAATAAATAAATGGGGTGTGCTAACCATCTAAGTGAATGCAATTGAAGACCTTGTAGTACGCATGGAAAAGTGTAGGCTAGACATATGCTGACGTAATTCACCAATCGTCATAACTGGCTAGTATATGTGTCATATGCCCCCAGACTCATGGGCACTCTGCAATCGTCCATCTCCGAGGAGCATGGAACGAAGGATATAACATCACGGAGGGGGTTTCCTACACGCCTACTAGATGTCTTCCCCGCCCAATATAGATGTACAAGTCGTGAAAATGACGTGGACACCTCCTACTATGATGTAAGTCTCAATAAAATAACCAACTAAGCTAAATACAGTTACACGTGTTGCTCACACTGATGGCCAGTCGCGCATGAGGCACGCGTCCCTACATGAACTCACTCTGTGACGTATAATGATACGTGTCAAGGCCTGGGAAGTTATATCAATAACTTCACAACTTTTAGGTGGGTCTACTAGACACTAGGTCAGACACAAGTCCTAACGTCAACGCCTTCGTTGACTGCACCCGAGTTTTCTCGGACGCGCACATTTATATTTATTAAAATAAATAAATATATAACTAACAATAACTGAATTTAAACAGTACAACAAGGCAAGGTATACTTGCCTGGCAAGAGCTGCAAAATATAATGTCCAGATGTCAAATGCCAAGAAGTCAGAAACTATGGCCTCAGAAGGAAAGTCTCCGGATGCTGAAATAAACATCACTAACAGTCTCAGAAAATATCATATAGCTAGAAATGCCTGTCCTTAAGTCCAATTTGGACACAGGGGCAAAAATGACAGTTTCCGGTCAAACCGGGGTCCACATGTGGGCCACTTTGCACCGAAAAATGTGTCAGGGTCAAAGGTCTCCAAATTCGCCAAACTTAGTGTCAACAGGTCCAGAACGTCGATACGAACCCAACGGAATATCCAGAACTGGATTTCGATGTGCCGATCACAAAATCGCCCGTCAAGTGGAGCTTGTGGGGCCCACGATACGGGATTCTGTCAACGTTCTCAGAATCGAACCAAACTTGGCTCACAGGACCAGCGTATTACTACGAGTCCGATGGCGCAAGTTTTGTTTCGATCCGACGTGTGTACACAAAGTTGCATCATGTTCCAGAACTGACGAATACGGGGCGGTGTCGGCGGATACGCGTTGATTCCGGTGTGCACGCACATCCAAATCAACTTCTCCGAACTCCTACACATCCGTATCAACGTCGCGCACGTTTTGGTAAAGACCGTGTGCGACCAAGTCGTCCCGTTTGGCGGGGCGTACTCAGTTCCGGGGTGAATCAGGGTATGGTTTTTCCTGTTTTTGGATCGTGTGTCGCGATCGCCACAGTACGCGATGCTCCGAGCGGTTTGCACGGGCACCGAGGGGGTCACACAGCCTACGCGATGCAACTGACGGAATTGAAAACAGAGCTACAAGGTGAGAGAAAAATATACCTGAGCAGGGCTCCATGGAAACTGAATTTTCCTGTGTCCGGTCACTGCGCTGTGTCCTGGTCGCTGTGTCCGGGCTCCATCGTGTCCTGGGTTCTGCCGTGTCCTGGTCAGAGTCCAGCGGAGGATCGTCGGGACTCTGCACAGGCCGGTCGAGTGTTGCGGTGTCGAGCCGGGGTGGCTGTGTACTGGGGGTCGGGTGGCGCAGAGCTGGCCGGTTGGGGGTTGTTGATGATGGTGCTGGTGGTGGAGGGTGGCGAGTAGCGGAGGGGGTGGAGGTCGTCGGGAAAGGCGGGCGGTGGAGCAGGGAGAGTCGGGGAAGGAGATGGTGGCGGTGGTGGTGCCGCTCTGGCCATGGGGAGGCCGAGCAGGGCGGACGAGGTAGAGGGGAAGTGGAGGAGGAGGAAGGGGTGGCTGAGGAGAGAGGGAGCGGGGAGGAGGAGGAGGAACTGGGGAGGAGGATCTGGGGAGGAGGAGGAGGAACTGGGAGAGGGGAGGCGGAGGCGGAGCCAGCGGGGAGGTGGTCGGCGGGGTCGTGGGGGTCCGGCGAGCGGGAAAGAAGGGAGGAGAGGTGGCTGTGGAGGCGCGGAGGGCGGGCTCTCGGCGGCTGAGGGGAAGCTCGGGGAGTGGCGGTAGAGGAAGGAGGAGGAGAGAGGAAGCTCAGCCGCGGGGGGGGTCGACTCGCCGTGGGCGGCGGTCGCGGGGTGACTCCGGCGAGGGGGGGCTCGCCGCCGGGGAGGGGGTCTACGGGCTGGGGCTTGGGTTTTTTTTATTTATTTTCTTTTTCTTTTTCTTTTTCTTTTTCTTTATTTTATAGAAAAATATATTAATTTAATAAGTAAATATCTAGAGATATTTACGGGATATTTGTAGGATATTTCCGGAATATTTCCGAGATATTTTTGGGATCTTTTCGGATGGATCCCGTCTCCAAATGGACGGTGCAGGTTCACCGGCCAATAGGGGACTGACACCTCACACAAAATTTGCAGAAAGGTCCTTACAAATTTCATAAATTGCATAATGGTCCTATTTTGGGAAATTATGCAATTTACGAAATTGTTTGGAAAATATCCGATTCCTGAAAATGCTAAAATGCACAGAATTAAAGGAAAAAGTTGCGTGAGGGTCCTGGGGGGAATGGGGGTGAGTCTGGGCAGGGATTGGGCCTGGTTTCTGGGGGATACGGGTCACCGTATTTATTAATTAATAAATACTGCGCACGGTGTTCTCTAATTATTTAGAGGCAGGTAGGGTCATAATTTTTCTACGGTGTCAATACACTAAATGTAGTATACTCAGTGTAGAAAATTAACGTATTTTTGTTTGGGCAAAACAGGTGCATGTCGGGCATCAAATCTCTAGGGTACAGAGATAGGTAAAGAGTAGGAAATAAAATAGGAAATAAATACGGACTTTTGTTACGATATTTGTGCGTCTCAAACGAGGCTCATTTTAGCACATCTGTGAGTTGCACAAAGTACAGAAAAATAGTTTAACATGTCTAGGATAGGTATGTGAACTTTGTTCAGGGATAACAGTAAAGGTAAAGCTCCAAATAATTTGGTGATGGACAGGTGCACAAGTCAATAGGATAATAAATTAAAATATTGCCATAAATCCTAAATTGTTAAAATAATCCTAGAAATGCTGAAATCTGGTCGAGGGGGTTTACACAATCCATTCCATTCGGATAAATTGCATCATGCTTGATTCATGTGCTTCCCTATTAGTTTCTTGAGTATAGCCTCTCTTAGAATATATAAGTCCTGTTGTTAGATGATAAGTAGGGTAACCTTCCTATTAAGAGTACAACTAGGATATTGACACACCCCTAAGTAGAATGCTTAGTCAACCCTAGCGTCTCTCACCTATAGAATAATTTACCATTATTTCTTGTTATAGTCATGAATGACCTAAGAAGTAGTATAGGCACTGCTAAGAGCTAGTTAGAGATTGGACCCTAATGTTGACCCCGGTCTTGAGGAACCAATAGAAATTCGAGATTGAATGTTAGGACTGAACCTAATGTGCATAGTGAGATAGTGTTAGGATATAGGTTCGTGTCGTGATATTAGCAGACAGTACCTTAGAAAGCCAAGAGCAATGTATAGAATATTTTCCTAATCATACCTCAAACCTAGCAACTAGCATACCACTTTCCCTTAGAAAATCATGATGCTATCTAGAGCCCCTATTCTAATTTCATATATTGCTCCTCTGTGACCATAGCGCTCGTTAGAGTGCGACGACTGATTACATTTCTTCTCTTCATCTTTCAACTCGTGCCAACTAACCCTTCTGATTATAGACCAAGTGATTTTATACTATACTAGGATATATATATATATATAGCTTGCTAGGATTAAAGTTGTAGTCTTTAAAAATTTTGTGCTTGGTAGTTAGAGTTTGATAAGTTTAAGTTAATCTTGTAGATTGTGACCCGATGATTACCCCCTTAGTTTTAAATCACGTAAATTGTACCCACACCTCGATACAAGTTATATTCCCTTTCCCTTGAGACTAATAACATTTTCATTCTCGCTATTGACACATGTTCTATGAGCACTATGATTAAGACTTAAGGTGACCCTTACCTATATAATGCAATAGGAGATCCTAATAAATACCAAGATCTTTCCTCATATACCCTAATAAGAGTTTCTATTCTGTTTTACATGTGCAAGGTTATTTGCAGGATTCTCTTAAGACTGTCACAGTAGTAGTTTAATTCTTATAAGTTTGGGAAGTATGATTCACAACCTAGTACCACATAGTCCACTTGACCCATCGAGATAGTATAATTGAGTGACATTAACTGTATGCTAGCATAAGACGACAGTGTTTATTTAGACAATAGAATTTAGAGGTCCTTGCCCTGTTTGGTCGACTAGCGACTTAGACAAGGAAGTTGTATGATAACTGTAGAGATTGTATAGTCTTAACTTCTTGTGGACTCGAAATATGCTGTGACTTCTTTCATCATGATCTAGCGTATTTATATTTCACAACTACCTTGACTTATGCTGCTATTTTATAGCCTAGTTTTGCAAGCTTATTCTTTATCGAGCTTGTTCATGACAAACGTATTATTGGGGAGGCCCACAATAATATATTTCAGAATCAGTGTATTAAGGTCTAGCTAACCTTAGTGTGCTTGATTCGCCCTTCGTAACGCTACTTTACGTGGATTGAGATATGTAGTGATTAGTAGACGAATATACTTGCTCTAGACATGTCTGACATATCGTATCGGTTATATAACTGTGCTAATACGAGCAATCGAACAAAGGATTACCAAAATAGGATTTCAATCCACAACAGCTTTGACAATTCTCATTTGAATTCTTTAAACGCCTTGATCCCGATACTTCTATTCTATTACGCTGCCCTTGAACTCTTTATTATTGGCCACCGTCTTCCCTTATTTCGGAAAGACGAAACCTTGTGCTTGGTAAAGTTTGATACGCAGAGAGTACTGGATATACCCCATAGGCCGATCACATAATTGAGGATTATTCTTCCGTAATTAAGGACATATCATCTATGATATAATCGACATTGAAGTTTTGAGGATTGAATTACATGAGTAAATAAATTAAGGAATATTTTCTTAAAGTATATAGCCTTATGTGATAGATGGATAAATTTCAAGTTGGGTAGCAGTGCATTGTCAACTCGAGGGAAATTTCTTTTAGATTATGATCGAGTAAGATTAGATTGGGAGAGGTTTAAGCCATTTTAAATTTTAAGAATTTTAGAAGAATGACTAAGATGATGAGGATCAATGAATTTTAAAATCTTGATATTGAGGACCCCATATGTATACCTTAGGTACATGATTTAAATTTTGAATAATGAAAGTAAAATCATCAATTGGAGTTTAGAAGATAAAAATATAGAATTTCAGACTTGAACATTGGTGGACTGCATTTAAATTATTTTTTTAATTTGATGATTTAAATTAAGAATTAAAATTTGATGGTTGGGCTACCTATTTAAAATATTGAGGATGTGAATGGAATTTAAAAAGTTGAAGAATACAAAAATTTATAAGTGAAAATAGGAATAATATTGGACTCGAATTACTTCTAGAGGAGATTATGATAGTTGGAGATCGTGAGGTAAAATTGGATATGGGTTATTTAAATCTTGAAGATATTATATGGATTCAATTTAAATTTGGATATTGATGATTTGAAAAAGTGAGAAGAGATTACAATAGGTTGAAGTTTGATTTGAACAATGATTATCTTAATTTTGAAATGATCACGATAGATTTGAATAGATTTTGTTATTTAAATTTTTGGAAGAGATTACGATTGACGTACCTTATGTACGAATGTGAAAGATTTAACAAATTATGCCTTATTTTAATTTCGAGGACAAAATTTTTATAAGTTGGGTAGATTGTAAGCCCCCTGATTTTCAGGAATTATTAATTTGGACTTTTCACAATTTTCTGGAATTTTCCGGGATTTTTCTGTAATTAAAATCTAGGCTCTTGGTAATTAAATAATTTTTATTTGCTGTTAATTACTATTAAAATATTATGAAAATAATATTTTTTTGGTGTAAAATAAAATACATGACATAGGGTAATTTTTTGAGAATTTATTGGGCCCCGGACCTATTTTTAATCACCTCAAAACTATTTTTTTTTTATTTTATTTTTATTTATTTTAAACTAAACCCAAGCCCAGCCCAACCGAGCCCAACCCGTGGGCTAGCGGGTCGGGCCGGGTCTGCCAGACCCGCACCCGCTCCGACCGACCCGCATGACTCTCTCCCCCGCACGACTCGCTGCCCGCGAATTCCGACGCCTCGCCCGGCCAGCGCTCGCCCGCGTCCACCGGCGCCCCGCCCGGCCACCTAGCCCGCACCCCGCGGCCACGACGCCCGCTTCGCCGCCTTCCCCGGCCACCCTCGGCCTCTCCCTCCCCCTATATAATTCCCCCAATTTCTCCCTCTCCGGCCCTACCCCGACTCCGATCCCCCTCCACCGTCGACCGCCTCCCCGCTCAGCGCCGCCGCCGACGACACCCGCCTCCGTTCCCCGCCTCCGCTCCCCGCCTCCGGCCGCAGCGCCGCCTCCTCCTTCTTCCTTCCCCTCTCTCCTCCCAGCACCCGACCCCGTGCTCCGCCTCCGGCCCGCCGTGCCGCTCAGCGCCGCTGCCGACGATACCCGCCTCCGCTCCCCGCCTCCGGCCGCTGTGCCCCCAAGCCGCCGGAGCTCCGGCAGCAACCCAAAAAGCCCTAAACCCTAGGATTCGGATTCGGACACAAAAATTTCGGTTTCCAGGAACCCTGATCAGGTACCTGTATCTTTCTCCTCGTAGCTCTGTTTTCGATTCCGCCTGTTGCGTCGCGAACCCTGCGTGACCCTCTCGGTGCCCGTGCAACCCGCTCGGGGCATCGCGTCCTGTGGCGATCGCGAACCGCGATCCAAAAACAGGAAAAACAACGCCCTGTTTCACCCCGGAACCGAGTCCGCCCCGCCAAACGGGACGACTTGGTCGCACGCGGTCTTCACCGAAACGTGCGCGCCGTTGATACGGATGTGCGAGATTTCGCAGAAGTTGATTTGGATGTGCGTGCACACCGGAATCAACGCGTATCCGGGGACACCGTCCCGTATCCATCCTTTCTGGAACGCGTCCTAACTTTGTGTATACACGTCGGATCGAAACAAAACTTACGCCATTGGACTCGTAGCAATACGCTGGTCCTGTGACCCAAGTTTGGTTCGATTCTGAGAACGTTGACAAAATCGGATGTCGTGGGCCCCACAAGCTCCACTTGACGGGTGATTTTGTGACCGGCTCATCGGAATCCAATTCTGGAAGTTCCGTTGGGTTCGTATCATCATTCCTGACCTGTTGACACTAAGTTTGATGAATTTAGAGACCTTTGATCCTGACATATTTTTTGGTGCGAAGCGGGCTACATGTGGACCCCGCTTTGACCCGAAAATGTCGTTTTGCCCTTGTCTCCAAATTGGACTCAAGGACAAGAATTTCTAGCTGATTGATATTTTTTTGGATCTGATGGTGATGTCTATTTCAGCAACCGGAGTACTGCCTGCAATCCCCGCAGAAGTCAGAGCTACAATTGGAGCCAGAACCCCAGGCAAGTATACCTTGTCAAACCCTGCAGTTTTGCTACTTATTTCCTTGACATATTTATACATTGTCGTGCAAGACTCTTGCACACTATTTGCATGCTTCCCTTTTCAGCTGTTATTTTTTGTCATATATAGTTTCTTGATACGTTGTTCATATTGATTTATTCCTGCTGCTCTAGTCTTATTTTCTCGTTTTACGTACAATTATATTATTTGCTCTTTTCCATGGAACACTATTTGTTCCATAGACATATTGTGATGGTACATGTTTACTCTACATTCCTTGAGTTGACTCGGATGGTTACTTAGTTCCTAGATGATCGTTATCAGGCACTGACTACACTTGAGCATTCTCGATTGTGAGTACCCATTGTGCTGCGATAGAGACTTGTTCATTTGACTACCTCATTCGTGAGCTCCCATAGGGCTGCGAAAGAGCTATACTATAGATTGGGAGTCCCCATTGGCCTACCTTCTATAGGACCGTGATCTCCCATTGAGTTGCGGTCACCCCGATTTGCTTGTAGTCATGTTTGATAGCATCATCGGTACGCCACCATCTTAGATGCAGTGATTTCTCGTGTATTATTTGCTTTCTTGTGTTTACTTTCCTGTCTATCTTGCATGTTCATTTACTGTACTTTTGGCTCGTATTCTCTTGTATCTTGTTACGTCCCTCTGAGGACCTGGTTTTGTTCTCCAGATTTAGCAGACGAGGAGCACCCGCAACTTTACGGACCAGACGAGGGTACGATTGCAGTTGATGGCCCTGCTTATACTTAGTTATTTTCTAGCATGTTTTAGTTATATTTCCTTGTCTCTGTTTTTCCATTTATCGGTAGTGGATTTGTCTCCACCCGACTCAGTATTATTTCTTGCTGGATATTCGACAGTAACTTGACTTCCAGCAGTTATTCCAGTTGCTATTTAGTTCTTATACTGTTCTGTTGGATGAGATCTAGATACTTGACATTTATCATTGGACCTACTTATTGTTATATTACAACTTAAGCATGCCCCGATGGATCCATTAATTTGGATTTGTCCATCGGTGTGTGCTGCTGGCCATTGCCACGTGTCTAGTCCCTCGGTATTTTAGGACTGGGGCGTGACAACTTTTGCTCCTCGCTCGATTCTTCTTAGCGCGGGGAACTTGTTTCAACGAGGGTCAGTACATCGAAACATACTGGTGAAGGCAAGCTAACCCAACTATACCAATCAACACGTTCTTTTAATGAAGCATGCATGTTTATTGTGGTCTTTCTATCTTGCCTTAGTTTATTTTACAGCAAGCAATAGATATAGAAATCAATGAAATAACCTTCCACCGCTCGGTGATATTTACCTGCCCGTCTGAACCACCTGCACAATACTTACCATGCCTTCCCTGCCAAGAAGACACAAGTTAGTTGCAACAGGTTTAAATATACAAGGGGATCACTGGCACGTTGCCATAATGTACGGGCTAGTCTCAATACGGAATGTCGTGTGACGCATATTCAGGACGTCCCAGGGCATTCCGTCCTATAGCAGGCGACTATCATGAGTTCCGTCCGGATCGGATCGGTGCCGGTGCCCCAGCGACCGTTCGCAGGAACCGAGACCTTGTGCACAAGTTGTCCGTGATCAACGCAGTACACTAAGTTAGTAATCAAGGCAAATCAGGGCATATCAGGCGCAGGGCAATAACAGGGCAAGATTTACTTTTGCATAGTTTCCCTGTTCAGTTTATTGCATTCAAGATGAGTTCTATACATAGCACAATTTTAAGAAGAAATATACATTCTAACTTGTATTTATGCATACGATGAATATTCCAAACGAACAAGCATGTATGTAAGCAACCGTTCACAAGTTTCATTTGACAAGCATAATTTTCCCCAAGTCTATACCCTTATTATCTTGAAGTCTTTTAGTTATTACTTGGTATCGTTTGATCGGGGCAAGCACGAATACAAGATTCAGATGTGAATACTAGCAAGAAGGGCTAGCTAATCGGGATGGTAGCCACTCACTTAGTAGTTGGAAGGAAGAAGGGAAAGAGATGCTTCAGGAGTCCGTTCGAGCGGTGCCTACTGCTGGTTCACCTGCATTGCCACGAACAGCTGATCAATACCTCTTCCACCCTTTCCAATATCGGAATTGAAGTGCAGTTCACGAACGAAAGTAATAAAATCCATCGAAACCGTTCAAGAAATCTCAAGCAAATCCGAAAATTAACTCAAGTCACGAAAGCAACAAGCGATAGCGAAAACCAGGCAACAAAAGAATGCAGAGGAGAGGTCCCTCCTGACTCTGCCGCTAAGTCGATCCCGGGGGCACGGTCCACTGAATATGGGAATCAATTCCGAAGAAGCAAATCCATAAAGAGGATGGGCTCTTGTTTCAATCTATCCCGATCGAACGATACCGTCTTGTATTTCTTAGCCGCGCTCCCCGAATAGGGGGAACGGGGTACCACATCCTACCCAACTAATTGGAAGTTTCGTCCTGAAACTTAAGGAATAGAACCTACCACTAGGAAACAATGAGGGGAACCTTTCCCTCATCTCGGATTCAACTTCCCAAGTAGATTCTTCGACAGAGTGATTCCGCCAAAGCACGCGCACGAGAGGAACCGAACGAGTCCGAAGCAGCTTTTCTTTCCTATCCAAAATTTGTACAAGTTGTTCTACATACGTCAAGTCGGCCTGGAGGTTCAGTTGTTCAAGGTCTACCACGTGGCTCGGGTCGTACACATATTTCCTAAGTTGAGAAACATGGAATATATCATGTATGTCGGATAGGGATGGTGGTAGTACAATCTGATAAGCAAATGAGGCAACCCGCTTTAGTATTGCGAACGGGCCGACAAATCTCGGACTTAGCTTCCCTTTTGCTCCGAATATGCTGACTCCTCGCATGGGCAAAACTTTGAGAAATACCCGGTCGCCTTCCTGGAATTCAAGTGGTCTACGATGTGAATCTGCATAGCTCTTTTGGCGGCTTTGAGCTATCTTTAATCTTTCCCGAATCAACCGAACCTTTTGAACAGTCTGCTCCACGAGCTCAGGGCCAAGAATCTGCCGTTCACCAACTTTGTCCCAACAGATCGGGGATCTGCACTTCTGCCCATACAATGCCTCATACGGCGCCATCTGAATGCTTGAATGATAACTATTGTTGTAAGCGAATTCGGCTAACGGTAGATACAGGTCCCAACCAGTCTTCAAATCCAAGGCGCAGAGTCGCAGCATGTCTTCGAGGATCTGGTTGACACATTTTGTTTGGCCGTCGGTCTGTGGATGGTAGGCGGAGCTGAACTTTAATTTTGTCCCCATTGCTGACTGCAGGCTTCCCCAGAAACGCGATATAAATCGACCATCTCGATCGGAGACTATAGATACGGGCACGCCGTAGAGCCGAACGATTTCGTTGAGATATATCTGAGCCAGGCGGTCGGCACCCCAAGTAGATTTGATAGGCAGAAAGTGAGCTGACTTGGTGAGTCGATCGACGATAATCCAGACTGCATCATGTCCCGGTTGCGTCCTTGACAAGCCAACAATAAAATCCATCGTTATATGATCCCATTTCCACTCCGGAATAGCAAGGTTCTGGAGCTCTCCGCCTGGTTTCTGGTGTTCGACCTTTACTCTCTGACAAGCCATGCAATGCGACACGAACTGTGCCACATCCCGTTTCAAGCCGTGCCACCAAAACGTCGTGCGAAGATCCCGATACATCTTTGTGCTACCCGGATGAGAAGTATAACTAGCATAGTGGGCTTCCGTGAGGATCTCTTTTCTGAGGGCCGCATCGTTCGGAACGCACAGTCTTCCCTTCACTCGGAGCATCCCGTCCGTGCCTACCATAAAGTCGGACGCCTTTCCTGCTGAGATAAGGGCATGAATCTTTTGCAGGAACGGGTCGTCCTTCTGAGCGGCCTTCACTTTATGTAACAAGTCGGGTTTGAGGCGCAGTTGTGCTACTTGCGCCCACTTCTTATATCTTATTTTCAGTGTAATATCAAATGATTCAAGATCTCGGCGCAGCCTATCATCAATAGCCAAACTCCCTACAAACACTCGACTCAGTGCGTCAGCTACTACGTTTCCCTTTCCAGGTGTGTTTCTGATCATGAGATCGAAGTCGCTAAGGAGTTCAAGCCATCACCGCTGCCGAAGATTCAAATCTTTTTGAGTGTACAAGTATTTCAAGCTCTTATGGTCCGTGTAGATTTCACACGGCACGCCATAAAGGTAGTGGCGCCACAGCTTCAACGCAAACACTACCGCAGCCAGTTCTAAATCATGTGTCGGATAGCTTTTCTCATGAGGCTTTAGCTGTCTCGATGCATAGGCTATTACTTTATCCCGTTGCATCAGGACATATCCCAGCCCTTTACCTGATGCATCACTAAAAATTTTAAAATCATCCGGTCCGTTCGGCAGAGTGAGAATTGGGGCAGAGACGAGGCGCTGCTTTAACTCCGTAAATTAAGCTTCACAGTCGTCCGTCCAGGTAAACTTCGCACCCTTTCGTTTGAGCTGAGTCAAGGGCGAAACAATTCTAGCAAAATTTTGTATAAACCTGCGGTAGTAGCCTGCCAGTCCTAGGAAACTTCGGATGTCGCTAGCTGACTCCGGCCGTTTCCACTGCGTAATGGCTTCTACCTTCTTCGGATCAACTGAAATGCCTTTCGAAGAGATGATATGCCCCAAGAAAGAAATGTTGTCCAACCAAAATTCGCATTTACTCAGTTTGGCATACAACTTGTTGTCTCGAAGGGTCTGCAGCACCATCCGTAGGTGTCCTGCGTGCTCGTCCCTAGTCTTCGAGTACACCAAGATGTCATCGATAAAAACCACCACGAATTTATCGATGAAGGGCCGAAATACACGATTCATTACTGTCACAACCCGCACCCGGAAATTCGGGCACGAGTGCGTGGGTACGTCCAGCCTACGCCGCAGAATCGGCGGTAGTACGCTGTCTAGGTCAAATCCAGATTTACTAACTAGCTCATTCACAACAACATGGGCAAGATAATAAGGAGAAATGAAACTTAAGATTTGCAACTGGAAATAAATGTAACAACAGATTCAAATGTTTAAGTACAGAAATTCAATATTCGAATCGGGGACAAACCCGATTAAATAAGATAAAGAGCAAAACTAAGATAACTACTGCTAACTACTCAGCAGGAGTAGCTTCCTGTGCGGGAACTGGCTCTGCAGCTGTATCACCTGCTGCCTCATAGGGGCCATAATAGGTGGGGGCAAGGTTCTCATCATCGCCTAAACAACAGATCCAGTCAGAAAAGGAGCAAAGTACACAGTGCACGACAAGATTAAACTAAATATTTTATGACAATTAAATATTGGATATCATGTTGAGAAACAGCATTAGCAGAACATTATTATCTCAGAGTTAGCTGTAAACAGGAATATGAGAAACTGAAATAAATGAAACAGGAAATGAAACTACAATAGCCAGCAAGAAATATAACATGACCAGAACTATCTGTGTGAACTTGTGTTTGTTTTTAGAATACATAGTTGGCATGTAGGGGTTTATAAGGCTAATCCGGCCGTCATAAACGGCTATTAGACAATTCAATCGAGATCCGGCTGATGGACAGTCGTGTACCGACAGCTATTAGTCAATCCAGGGGAAAGGGTAAACTACATGCCTTCTAGGTATTCTCCCACCCGACATGAAAAACAAGACAGGAACTACCAATATTCAAGACATAAAATTCAATATTTCTAACACTAGGTGTAAACATCAAGGGTACATGTATGTCAGGGAATTAATTATCACAATATATAAAGATTAACTTGAAGTGCAGGTACTTGCCTGTTGTTTGGATCTGATTAAATTGGTTCTTGGGGGAAAAGTCCAGAGATGAGTCCAAAAGCTGAAATAGACATTACCATCATGCTCAGAAGATGTCAAATAGCTAGAAACGTCTGTCCTTGGGTCCAATTTGGAGACAAGAACAAAAACGACAGTTTCGGGTCAAAACGGGGTCCGCCATTGGGCCCGCTTTGCACCGAAAAATGCGTCCGGGTCAAAGGTCTCCAAATTCACCAAACTTAGTATCAACAGGTCAGGAACGCTGATACGAACCCAACGGAACTTCCAGATTTGGATTCCGATGAGCCGAACCCAAAATCGCCCGTCGAGCGGGGCCTGTGGGCCCACGACACGCGATTTCGTCAACGTTCTCAGAATCGAACCAAACTTGACCCACAGGACCAGCGTATCGCTACGAGTCCGATGGCGCAAGTTTCGTCTCGATCTGACGAGTGTGCACGAAGTTAGGGTGAATTGCAGAAAAACTGGATACGGGGCGATGTCCGCGGATACGCGTTGATTCCGGTGTGCACGCACACCCGAATCAGCTTCCGCGAAATCTCACACGTCCGTATCGACGGTGCGTACGTATTTGCGAAGACCGCACGCGACCAAGTCGTCCCGTTTGGCGGAGCGTACTCAGTTCCGGGGGTAAAACAGGGTCTGGTTTTTCCTGTTTTTGGATCGCGGTGTGCGATCACCACAGGTCGCGATGTCCCGAACAGTTTGTCCGGACACCGAGAGGATCATACAGGCTTCCCAACGCAATTTGCGGAATTGGAAACAGAGCTACGAGGCGAAAGATACACGTACCTGAAGGGGACCTGAAAATTCAGGTTCGAGACGTGTCCGACTCGTGTCGGACACGAAAATGGAAATTAGGGCTAGGTTTAGGGTTTGCTGCGGTGGGTGGCCGGCCGGGGTACGCCGGAGGGGAGGCCGAGGGCGGCTCGGGGACGGCCGGCTCGAGGCGGGGCGAACTCGGCGGAGGCGGCGCGGCCGGCGAAAACGGAGCGGAGGACGCGGTCAGCAGCTGCGGGGGAGGGGAGAGAGGGGTAGCGGGCGGGCACGGGTGAGGAGCCGGGTCGGGCGGGCGGACCCGGATCCGACCCGCAGCGGTCGGGCTGGGCTGGGCTTAGCGGGCCGGTCCAATGGGCCGGGCCGGCCCAAGGGAAAAGAAAAGAAAATGAAATAAATAATAAATAAATAAATAAATAATTTAAATAATTAATTAATTAATAAAAATAGTTTTTAGGCATTTAAAAATAGGTCTGAGGCCCAGAAAAATCCAGAAAAATTACCCTAAGTCCAGTTTTTCATTTTACACCCAAAAATATTATTTTTATAATATTTTAATGTTGTTTATTATCAATTAAAAATCATGTAATAATTCAAAACTCTGATTTTAATTACAGAAAATTCCCAGAAAATTCCAGAAAATTGTGAAAAAATCCTAATTTTAATATTTTTGAAAAATCAGGGGCTTACAATCTACCCAACTTATAAAAATTTCATCCTCGAAATTTAAATTATGGTAGGGTTCTCTCTATCCAAACTTACTTGATTATAGTCTAACGGGTTTCTCTCAGGTGGACATTGCGGTCGCTACCCAACTTAGAATTCTACCCATATCCTCTAAGGCTGTACAACTAGTAAAGCTAGATCTCAACTTAATAAATCATGGTATTGAATCCTTAAGTCTGCAACACAAAATACAGCACCTAGGGTCTTGTCTTAGTCATAAAGGGTTATCATCAATTCGACCGGTCTGAGGGGTATGTCTAGCACTACAAATCAACTTATACCAACCACAGGTTTTTGTCTTTCCGAAACGAGGAAAGACGAGGATCAATAATAAAGAGTTTAAGGGCGAGGTGGTAGAACAGAGGTATAGGGATCAAGGCGTTTTTCAGGAATTCTATTGGGAATTGTCAGGCGGTTAGGGATCGAGGTTCTATTCTGGTAATGCTGAAACGATGTGCTCGGACGTATTTAGGGGGCAAGTAGACTAGTCGACTATACCTCAATCCACATAAGTAGTCATGCGAAGTGCGAATCAAAATGCACTAAGGTTGATCAGACCGTAGTACACTGATTCTGAGTAGACACTTGTATTAGTGGGGTTGATCAGGCCTCAATAATACATGTGTCATGAACAAGCCCGATAAAGGGTAAGCTTGCAAAACTAGGCTATAAAATAGTAGCATAAGTCAAGTTCGGCAAAATTAAGTGCGCTAGATGATGATGAAAAGGAGGTGCAAATTATTGAAGTTCACAAAATAACACATAGTAAGCATAGTAGCAACCTCTAAAATCTTCTATAGTTATCAAATTTAAAAGCATACCAGGTATTTAACAAGTTCAAAATGACTAAGTTGGGGCTGAGGTCACGAACCAATAGGCACGAAAACAATACTAGAAAAAAGTATCTACGAATCACTTACGCGCATTAGCTGCTCCCAAAGTCTGCGCGTTCTCCACGGTCATTACGTAAGCTTGTCCGCGTCCTGGAGCAGTGGGGCAGTCCCTCACTCGATGTTCTGGTGATCCACAAAGTAGACAAACACCTAGCCTCTTTCTGCAAACTTGCCAAGTATGGCCTGGTCTATGACAATAGTTACAAGCAGCAGCTTGTTGGTTCTGTCCCTGGGCCTGGTGTTGGGGTGCTGGAGCTCGAGGGAGAGGACGCTGAGCTTGTTGCGGGGCCCCCTGCTGTTGTTGTTGAAATGGGCGTTTGTTGGGTCCCGCATTTCCGGTATCTCTTTCTCGCTTTAGTTTATGCCCCATGTCTCTCTCAACGCCTTGTGCCACGTTTAAGATTTCCTCATAGGTGCGAGCTCGGCTGGTGGTGACAGCAAGGCGAATATCCGGAGATAGCCCCTTCTTGAATCTACGGGCTCTGTCCTCCGGGGTACGAACCATGTACTCCGTAAAGTGGCTTAACCTGCTAAATTCAGCAGTATACTCATCAACAGATAGGTTACCTTGTTCCAGTCTCTCGAATTGGCTTTCGAGAGCTTTCCGAGCCACTTCGGGGTAGAATTTCTCCTTGAATAGTCTCTTGAAGTCCTCCCAGGTGAGGTCGGGAGCAGATAGTTGAGGTTCATCTCTAAACCAGGTCCGAGCTATATCGAACAGTTGCAGGCTTGCAGACTCTACTTTGAGATCATCAGGGACCCGAGCAGTCTTCAGGAGTCGCTCTACGTTCTCTATCCATTCATCGGCATAGAGAATGCCCTCAGTTCCGTAAAATTCCAGGGGTCTTAGATTCTTGAAGTCTTTGGCACTTCCTGGCCTCTTTTGTGGCGACTCCTGGGACTTAATAGCTTCTGAGAGGCTGGTCCGCAGAAGTGCAGTCTGTTCTTTCTGGGATTCCACCAATCCCTGGAACACTCCTAGCAGTTGTGCCCCATCTAGGGTAACTGCCGGGACAGATGGAGGCGGCGGGAGTGCAAGAGTCTCGGGCACATTCTGCTCAGCTGGTTCTGATGTGCCTCCTACCGTGTTCCTGGTCTGGACCATTCTGAAAGATTAAGGGATAGGAAGATCAGAATAGAAATACTTGGAAATCAAAGGCGATAGGAAAAATTGAGCAGCAATGATATCAAGAATTGAAATAAGGACGCTATACTGTGAATGAGCTTTTCCTAGAATCCTCAATTTTATTCCATACCCTGTCCTAGGGTATTACCCTATTTTAGGATAGGACCTGCATGGGCCACCATAAAAACGTGTCACGACCCGCACCCGGAAATTCGGGCACGAGTGCGTGGGTACGTCCAGCCTACGCCGCAGAATCGGCGGTAGTACGCTGTCTAGGTCAAACCCAGATTTACTAACTAGCTCATTCACAACAACATGGGCAAGATAATAAGGAGAAATGAAACTTAAGATTTGCAACTGGAAATAAATGTAACAACAGATTCAAATGTTTAAGTACAGAAATTCAATATTCGAATCGGGGACAAACCCTATTAAATAAGATAAAGAGCAAAACTAAGATAACTACTGCTAACTACTCAGCAGGAGTAGCTTCCTGTGCGGGAACTGGCTCTGCAGCTGTATCACCTGCTGCCTCATAGGGGCCATAATAGGTGGGGGCAAGGTTCTCATCATCGCCTAAACAACAGATCCAGTCAGGAAAGGAGCAAAGTACACAGTGCACGACAAGATTAAACTAAATATCTTATGACAATTAAATATTGGATATCATGTTGAGAAACAGCATTAGCAGAACATTATTATCTCAGAGTTAGCTGTAAACAGGAATATGAGAAACTGAAATAAATGAAACAGGAAATGAAACTACAATAGCCAGCAAGAAATATAACATGACCAGAACTATCTGTGTGAACTTGTGTTTGTTTTTAGAATACATAGTTGGCATGTAGGGGTTTATAAGGCTAATCCGACCGTCATAAACGCTTATTAGACAATTCAATCGAGATCCGGCTGATGGACAGTCGTGTACCGACAGCTATTAGTCAATCCAGGGGAAAGGGTAAACTACATGCCTTCTAGGTATTCTCCCACCCGACATGAAAAACAAGACAGGAACTACCAATATTCAAGACATAAAATTCAACATTTCTAACACTAGGTGTAAACATCAAGGGTACATGTATGTCAGGGAATTAATTATCACAATATATAAAGATTAACTTGAAGTGCAGGTACTTGCCTGTTGTTTGGATCTGATTAAATTGGTTCTTGGGGGAAAAGTCCAGAAATGAGTCCAAAAGCTGAAATAGACATTACCATCATGCTCAGAAGATGTCAAATAGCTAGAAACGCCTGTCCTTGGGTCTAATTTGGAGACAAGGGCAAAAACGACAGTTTCGGGTCAAAACGGGGTCCGCCGTTGGGCCCGCTTTGCACCGAAAAATGCGTCCGGGTCAAAGGTCTCCAAATTTACCAAACTTAGTGTCAACAGGTCAGGAACGCTGATACGAACCCAACGGAACTTCCAGATTTGGATTCCGATGAGCCGAACCCAAAATCGCCCGTCGAGCGGGGCCTGTGGGCCCACGACACGCGATTTCGTCAACGTTCTCAGAATCGAACCAAACTTGACCCACAGGACCAGCGTATCGCTACGAGTCCGATGGCGCAAGTTTCGTCTCGATCTGACGAGTGTGCACGAAGTTAGGGTGAATTGCAGAAAAGCCGGATACGGGGCGATGTCCGCGGATACGAATTGATTCCGGTGTGCACGCACACCCGAATCAGCTTTCGCGAAATCTCACACGTCCGTATCGACGGTGCGTACGTATCTGCGAAGACCGCACGCGACCAAGTCGTCCCGTTAGGCGGAGCGTACTCAGTTCCGGGGGTAAAACAGGGTCTGGTTTTTCCTGTTTTTGGATCGCGGTGTGCGATCACCACAGGTCGCGATGTCCCGAACAGTTTGTCCGGACACCGAGAGGGTCATACAGGCTTCCCAACGCAATTTGCGGAATTGGAAACAGAGCTACGAGGCGAAAGATACACGTACCTGAAGGGGACCTGAAAATTCAGGTTCGAGACGTGTCCGACTCGTGTCGGACACGAAAATGGAAATTAGGGCTAGGTTTAGGGTTTGCTGCGGTGGGTGGCCGGCCGGGGTACGCCGGAGGGGAGGCCGAGGGCGGCTCGGGGACGGCCGGCTCGAGGCGGGGCGAACTCGGCGGAGGCGGCGCGGTCGGCGGAAACGGAGCGGAGGACGCGGTCAGCAGCTGCGGGGGAGGGGAGAGGGGTAGCGGGCGGGCACGGGTGAGGAACCGGGTCGGGCGGGCGGACCCGAATCCGACCCGCAGCGGTCGGGCTGGGCTGGGCTTAGCGGGCCGGTCCAATGGGCCGGGCCGGCCCAAGGGAAAAGAAAAGAAAATGAAATAAATAATAAATAAATAATTTAAATAATTAATTAATTAATAAAAATAGTTTTTAGGCATTTAAAAATAGGTCTGAGGCCCAGAAAAATCCAGAAAAATTATCCTAAGTCCAGTTTTTTATTTTACACCCAAAAATATTATTTTTATAATATTTTAATGTTGTTTATTATCAATTAAAAATCATGTAATAATTCAAAACCCTGATTTTAATTACAGAAAATTTCCAGAAAATTCCAGAAAATTGTGAAAAAATCCTAATTTTAATATTTTTGAAAAATCAGGGGCTTACAATTACATCCATGAATGCTGCAGGTGCATTCATCAGTCCAAACGGCATCACTGAAAACTCGTAATGTCCATATCGGGTTCGAAAGGCAGTCTTCGGCATGTCCTCAGGCTTAATCTTCAGCTGGTGGTAACCTGAGCGAAGATCGACCTTTGAAAACATCGTTGCCCCATGTAGCTGATCAAACAAGTCGTCTATCCGTGGCAGAGGATATTTGTTTCTGATTGTGACTTTGTTCAATTCCCTGTAGTCTATACAGAGGCTTAGAGTTCCGTCTTTCTTCTTCACGAAGAGCACAGGCGCGCCCCAAGGAGACACGCTCGGACGGATGAACCCACGATCAAGTAATTCCTGAAGCTGACATTTTAATTTCCTCAGTTCTGCAGGGGCCATTCTGTGCGGAGGTTTTGAGATAGGCTGTGTATTTGAAAATGTTTCGATAGTGAATTCAATCTCTCGGTCTGGCGGCATGCCGGGTAGTTCGCTCGGAAACACATTGGGGAACTCCGCCTCAACGGAAGTAGACTCGACGTTTGCGTAGTCTTGCCGTGTGTCCCGAACCGATGCTAGGAATCCCTCGCAGCCTGTGTGGAGCATTCGCCGAGCAGATTTTGCTGAAATCACCATGCAGGCCCTGGTCACATCAGTTGCCGGACTACTAGTGTAATAGAATTCGGCTTCTCCGGGCAGACAAAAAATGACTCGCTTTTCTGCACATTCAATAGTTGTCGAGCACGCGCCGAGCCAATCCATTCCCAAAATAATGTCATAGTCCTGAACATCTAGAACTAAGACATCGAGCGACAGCTTCTTTTCTCCAATACAAATGTAACCACCTTGGCATACTGAACGAACATGTATTTTCGTACCAGAGGGGGTGCTAACACTTAAATCTAGGTGCAACGGAGTTATTTTTACATTGTTCTCCACGGCAAAATTTGTGGAAATAAAACTATGCGTTGCACCTGAATCAAATAGAACACGAGCAGGTATATTATTGAAAAGCAAAGTACCTGACACGACGGTATCCGAAGCTAGAGCTTCTTCCTGTGTCATGGTATAGACCCGGCCTTGAGCTTGATTACGCCCTTGCTGAGGCGCCGTTCGATTTGCCTGAGGTGCCGGTGTCTGATTCTGTTGCTGAGGTGGGGAGAGCGGACAACTGCTAATCTGATGGGTTGGATCGCCGTAACGGAGGCAAGTCCCAAGCTTGCGGCGACAATCTTTTTCGATATGTCCTGGCTTCCTGCAGAAGTTGCAGGTCTTGTTCCGAAAATCAACTCAAGGCACGAAAGCAACAAGCGACAGCGAAAACCAGGCAACAAAAGAATGCAGCGGAGAGGTCCCTCCTGACTCTGCCGCTAAGTCGATCCCGGGGGCACGGTCCACTGAATATGGGAATCGATTCCGAAGAAGCAAATCCATAAAGAGGATGGGCTCTTGTTTCAATCTATCCCAATCGAACGATACCGTCTTGTATTTCTTAGCCGCGCTCCCCGAATAGGGGGAACGGGGCACCACACCCGTTACACGCCGAACCGAGCCGGGCCGGACGTCGGTGGCGGCGCGCGCGTGTGGCCCAAGGGGTCCCCCACACAACATCTTTAAGAAAGCAAATGAGAAGAACTAATATATACATGCAAGGAGGGTGTGGTCCAACCGATGTGGGACTAAAGAAAGAGGAAGTTGAACTTTTGCTCAAGCATAGCCAACAGTAATTACTTACTCAACAGTAATTACTTAAGAAGTTGAAAAGTTTGGATGATAAAATTTAGGATTTAAACTTTTTTATTTAAGAAATATATATATATATATAACAAATCTTAATTTATAAATCTTTAAACTATTTTTAACAATATTAGAAAAAAATATTTTACGTATAACGCACGTACATTTACTAGTGTCACATAATGGAAGATGGCATAACCTAAAAAAAATTAAAAATAAATAAGATTTTTGTTAAATGAGGTTGGTATTATTGGCACTGATATCACAAATATTTATATATTTTTACTTTTCAAACTTTTTTTTTCTCGGGCAAAACAAGTTGTTACCAGAAGAAATCGTTGAGTTCTCGACTCCCAAAAAAATGTTTGTTTGTTTGGAATTTTTTTTTTTAATTGAATTAGGTTGGCGAGTAATTTGGGTTTAGAGTTGAATTTGAGTAACGAGATTTGTGTTGTCTCCGAGAAAATATATGTTGTCTCAAAGAGTACAATGGAATAAGTTGTGATAATAAGAGCATCATTAGTAAGTAAGTTCCATTTCAAATTCTAAATTCTAGATTTAAAATATAGTAGTTCATTTTGTAGAATAGTATGTCTCATTCCTAGTTTAAATTTTTGATTTTGAGTCACATTTTATTCATGGAAGCTATATGTTGGACCTTTCAATTTCTAGACTCTAGATTATAGGAACCCATATTGTAGAATAGTAATTCTTAATTTGGAATTCAGTTTTCTAAATTCTAGATTTTATATTATTATTATTTTCACATCAATTTTGACCACACAAACTTTGAAACCGGAGCTCACTTTTGACCACACAATCTTTGAAACCGGAGTTCACTTTATTATTTTTTACCATTTTCATACAAACTCAACTCATTTTATATTTATCTTTTTTTAATTGTAGATTTCAAATTGTATTGGAGAATTTTAACTACTAATGATGCTCTAACATCGACCTTAAAATAAGAACAGAGAGTTCATCTGAAATGATTTGGATGGCCCCGTGTTGTCTCAACAAAGAATTAGCCTTGCAATGACGGATCTACATGGAACGTAGTGAAGTCTCTAATTCCCAAACAAAAGTATTTTTAAATAAATTATTAAAAATAAAAGTAATTAAAAAAAAACTGAACTTACTAAAGCTTTTGCCATCCCTGGCCAATATATATATATATATATATATATATATATAATAATTTGGCAATTCAATTGGCGAAAATAAGACTATTGATTTTTTCTTTTTTTTTTTGATTTTTTTTAACTAAAATTTTGAAATAAATTAGAAAAAAACGAAATTTAATATCCAAAATAAAATATACAACATTGAACATACAAAAAATTTAAAATTTTCTGCCGTAAGAAAATAACGTCTGCCGTCGAGCAGACTTCGAACGGACATAACTATTTGTTCGGAAATCATTTTCATCAAACAATAGTCGATTTGTATGTTTTCGACGAGAGTAATACAATTCGTGTATAAATTTTTTTCATCCGAAGCAAGACGCACATGTTACAGATAGAAGTATAAAATTTAAACTTTAAAGTATCATAACTTTTGACTGAGAGATCGAAACGAGGTCTAGACGTGCCAAAATAATTGTAACGAAAATTACTATAGGATAAACTGTTTCACCGTTTGACGGATTTCGAAAAATTTTATAATCGCAAAAAACGATGTTTCGATTTCCAAATTTTACTTTGCATAATTTTATTTTCGGATTTTTTCGGTATTTCGATGTTAACGAGTAAAAATTGGTGTCTCCGGACCCTCAAACGTTATTATATAATATATTAGTGTGAAGATGATAAAAAATAAAAATAAATTTTTTTTTTAACGATAAAATTTTCTATTTATAAATAATTTACTAATCGTAATAAGATCAATTTAACTTTAGATTATGGTAGAAATTTAAGGGTCTGCTTAGCAATTGTGGGAGTATAGCGGTTATGAGGTATTTTTAGAGTACCAGTCATGATGGTCTGTTACTGTTTCAAAAATAAACAATCGGTTCAAAAATATCTCAAAATAGGTGAAAATATCGTTACAAAAAAAAATTTGAGAATTTCGCCAACTCAGTTGGCGAACTATTTTGTTACTGTTTTAAACTTTTTTTTATTTTTCCTAATTTATTTAAAAAAAATTATATGTATAGCAAATTTTCTAACAAAATAAATCAAATGGAAAAAAAAAATGAAACTAAAACCAAACCTACACAAGAAAACCCAAACAAAATAAAAACAAAAAACAAAAACAAAATAAACCAAATAAAAAATCCATAACAAAAAAAAAAAAAAAAAAAGTCTGCTCGACGGCAGACGTAATTTTATTACGGCAGAAAATTTTTAAATTTTTGGAAGTTTAATGCTGCATATTTTATTTTGGATGTTAAATTTTATTTTATTTCTAATTTATTTTAAAAAATTATTTAAGAAACAAAAAAATAACACAAAAAGAACAAAAACAAAAAATAACATTCAAATTTTTGCCAACTGAGTTGGCAAAAATTTGGACAAAGCCAAATTTTTGTCAACTGAATTGGCGAAATTGTTGAAATTTTTTTTTTCATATTTTCGCCATTTGGGATGGCGAAAGCTTTCGTAACTTCAAATTTTTCTAAATTACTTTTGTTTAAGATAATTTATTTTTAAAAAAATTGAGAAAATTTAATGTACAGAAAATATTTTTAAATAAATTATCTAAAACGAAAGTTATTTAAAAAAATTTAAAGTTACTATAGCTTTCGGCATCCCAGATGGCAAAAATATAAAAAAATATAATTTTTTTTTTTCAACAATTTCATCCAAAATTTGGAGTTAGCAAAAATTTGACTATCGGTTTTGTCATGTATAATAAGATTAGTGTTATATAAAGTATTGGGTCTGATAATAATATCTACAGTATTAAAAGTTAATGGTTAATTTTAATATATTAGACATGTTTAGCTTAATTGGTAAATCTTTAAAGTCATGTCATGTATAAGAGGTCCTTACGCCAAATCCTGTTATTCTTATTATATTATATCTTTATTTTTGAGATATTCCACATATCACTCCTACTATTTATAACTACTATTTATATTTATAAATAAAAAAAATAATACGTTTCAGTAGTTCGATTCATGTTAATTTCGAATAACTACAAAAATCACTCAAATTTAACTTTTATTATATTATTATTATTATTATTATTATTTTATTTTATTTTTAATTTCTATTCCTCAAGTCCAACCGACTATAATCCCTGACCCCAGCTGCTCACATGGACAGGGTGCTAGTTAATGCAAGTCCACGCACTTGCAAGCTATATGCCCATACCTGTACAACGTGTAAAAAAATGGCTTCTTGTTTCCCAAGCCAAATTGGGCTTGGAAAATTAATTGAGCAATATTTGACTTAATTGCTTGGACATAGACTCGTCTTTAAAATCTGAGGGGTAGCGCAACGCAACGCAACCGAGAGTAGTAGTGAAGCAATAACAAGAAGAAAAATGGGAGAGGGCAAGGAAGTGAAGTTGTATGGATTTTGGGCTAGCTCCGACTGCGCCATCGTTCGCCACGCCCTCGCGCTGAAGGGCGTGGCCTTCGAGTACGTAGAAGAGGACCCCGAGAACAGAAAGGTGCCTGCACTTCTTGTGGCGGTTAACGAGTACAAGAAGTTGCCCGTTCTTGTGGTGGACGGGGAGTCGGTAGTCGAGCCATTGGTCATCTTGGAGTTCATAGACAGGGTATGGAAGGACCCTCCTCTGCTACCGGAGGAACCACATTTGAGAGCTCGACTCCGCTTTTGGGCTGAGTTCTTCTACCAAAAGGTAATTACTTACTCACTCTTAAGCTGCCTGCTGCATTGAGTTTTCTTGGTACGACAGCAACTATTGATAATTGATAACCTTCAATAATACCTTAAAAATATGCCCGTGTCATGTTGGACATGTATCAAATACAATCATAGTTTACAGTATCCCGATTCATACCTATACAGTTTGGCATGTCCCGATTCCATACCGGTCGATACCGATATTAACTGATACACACATTAGAGATCTCTTTTCTTGTCAATTCGGCGAGAAAAAATGAACGAAAAAGATCAATCGACAAGAGTGTGAAAGTATAGTTAGGTTGTAAAAGAATAAAACTTATATATCGCAGGTAAACCAATAGCTACTATTTCATTCAATTCTAAAACTACTAAAAAGAATACTTAAAATTATGTCTAAATGTATAAATTAATTCTACTAAAATTTTAATAATTTATTAATAATTATTTGTTTTCTCATACGAAATTTGATTGGAAGCTGTGATACTACCGATACCGTTGATCCCAATACGAATTCCGATATCGATACTGCGAACCTTGGATACAACTTGGACGCTCTAAATTAAAACAGATCAATACAACACACCGAAATAGATCTTGTGCCCATGTCGCTCTGTCCTTACCAGGTGTCGTACTGTATCCGTGCAACATACGTGGACACACATATAACCAATATTGTTTCCGCAGCTGATGCCGACAAGCTTTGCTGTAGTACAATCGGAAGGAGAAGCGCTGCAGAGGGCGAGCACCAAATTCATAGCTCACATGACCACACTGGAGGACGGCATTGCTAGAGACGTTCCGGAGAGAGGAGCATTCATCAACGGCAGTCGGCCGGGCATCATCGACTTGATCATGGGATCGTGCTCCAACGGGATGAGAGCTCTGGAGGAGGTTGCCGGTGCGGAGCTGCTGCAGAAGGATCGGATGCCGATACTGTCTTCCTCGATGACCAACTTTGGAGGCCTGGAGATAGCCACTGCGATACCGTACGAAAAACTGGTACAGCTCCATTGGGACATGAGAGAGAAGGCTCGGGGATCCCTTGATGTTAACTGATGCATAGCAGATTTAAGCACAGATTGTGTTAATGGAACAGTGATCTACTTGGCCTTTGGATGTTATTACCAAATTAATAAGTTATTTCCTCATGAATGTTTAGTAAAATTATCAGTTTTCCGAAGAATAAACATGTATTTTATGCTTTTCGTCTTGGTGTCCTAATCTCGTGTGTTATTGGTTAACGATGAGATCCCAAGTGGAGTTGGCGCATGAGTTGTGATATATTGGACTGGGTCGACAAAGAGAATTCCTACCGATTCGAATTATCTACACCTTATGACCCTGCTTCGTATCCGATGTGGATCTCGAACCAATTACCTACGGCTGGAAACACGATGTGATTCGAACCAGAGTTCACCGATGAGGTGTGATATTAGACTCGATACATATGCCTTAAAAAAAACTTATGTAAGATCTGATCTGAACCAATCATAATTATCTATCCTTCATAATTCAACTTCATATTGTCATCACCTTTGAGGGTTCAATGGAAACGAGATATGATCTAACACGCATAGCATTCAACAATAGGTATTATTAGTTAACCCAAAAGTCGAAACTGACAAGTACACATCGGTGTATATGAAGCTCAACACCCACTCGCACTTCCTGGTGCTGCTGCAGCAGTATGCTTCTTATTTCCACAGCTTCTATCTCGTTCCTTCTCTCATATGCAGCAGCTTGCACAATCTTCCTGTACCGTTTGTAAATAGAAATTCAGATTCTCCGTGGTTAAAAGCCCAAATCCTTCTGTAGGGATTAATGACACATAAAGAAAAACAATAGAGAAGTGGAAAAGAAATCGCACAAGAACATGCAAAATTTATTATGTTCACTTATTAGATCGAAAAGTTACGCCCACGCTGCATGCGAGTTTTTTTCTATATTCTGAAGATGGATTACAAGATGCGTCCTAATATTCCTTTTATAGACAGGATATTTGAACGACTTTACTATCAGGTAACAGTCCAGTTACTCAAACGATTAAAACTGAAGGAGGAGGGGGTTCTAACTAGCACCACACAAACTAACACCTTGTTCAAGAGTGTACTAATTTTTGTGATAAAGGCACTACAAAGTAGACTCAGGACTAGTTCAGTATTGATGTTAGTTCAGTTATGAAAAAAATTTACTCAGGCTAGTCCAAATTTTATTAGGGTTGTCTATCCTCTTCACCTCCCTCCTCCTGTTCTTCCTCCCGCTCCTCCACCGCTCGTTGCCGTCCCCACCGCTCGCCGTCGTCTCCGCGCGCAGCAGCGGTTCCGTTCTCCACCTCTCGCCGTCGTTCCCACTGTTCACCGCCGCCCCCGCGCAAAGCAGCGGCCCCGTCCTCCACCGTTGCCCCCGCGCGCAACAACGGTATCGTCCTCCACCGCACGTGCGCCTCCGTCTCCCCCCCCTCCGCCTCCCGCCGCCCCCGCGCACAGCAGCGGCCCCGTCCTTTACCGCCGTTCCCGCGCGCAGCAACGGTCCCGTCCTCCACCGCGCGTGCGCCTCCGCCTCCCGCCGCCTCCTCCCCCTCCCCCTCCCTCTCCTCCGCCCCGTCCCCCCTTCTGGTCTCCACGCAGCCCAACCCTCGTGTCACCTCTCGCGTAGTCCTCCCTTTTGGACTGTCAAAATTTTGAAAGTCCTACCAATTGGAAGGACCGTCAAAATTTTGACAGTCCTAAAAAATCAACATATATTTTTAGAAATTTTAACAGTCCTAACAATTGGTAGAACTGTCAAAATTTTGACAGCCTTTCGGAAGAATTGTCAAAATTTTGACAGTCTTTATTATAAAAAAATCAATTGGAAGTGAACAGTTTCGAATTATTTTTGGAAGTGATAAACTTGTAATTATCAATGCTAAAAATTTGAACTGTCTCGAATTATTTTTGTAGTACATTTATCAATTCCTGAATTTTTCAATCCTGGTTCAAGCACTAGCTGTTGCTACCTTTTTTACATTTTGGTGTGCCATTGCCTAACTATCTATCACATCGGCAAAATTTCAATTTGACTCCATTTAAACTCGTGTTTTCTCGGGATCAGAGTTGGACAACAATACAAACTCTTTATAGGACTTTGTACATCGACTATGCAGTTAAACCTGGGGCTGTTTGGTGGATCGAAGTATTAAAAATTTAATGGAGAGTTTACATATGTATTGAATATGCACGTTATGAGTATATTTATTTTATGAGTTCTTTTATTTGAATGGTTGTTGAAATAAATTAAAAATTATAATTTTTTTTGTTTACTATGTTTAGTTTATAATGAAATGGTAGTTAAAAAATGAAATAATTTTTAACTTTTTAACATGGTAAGGTTACTCTCTTGGTCATCAGTCAAACCAATGGAAGAACAAGATTTGAACCTCCCTCCCCCCCCCCCCCCCCCCCCAATAATGCCATTCATTATTATTATTTTAATATATTCTATTATTTGATCTATGTATATTAATACTATTATTTAATTTATGTTCATGAACTGCAGCCATTATATATATATATATATATATATATATATATATATATATATATATTAACGAATATTTTAGTATATAATTTATGTATATTTAGAAATATTTAAAAGTAGGTAACTGCAGCCATTGACTATAAAAATTTAAAAAAATAATAAGGGAAAAAAAAATTTGGATGTGAAACACGTTCAGCTGCTATGGATGTTCTAGCCGACATGATCTGCATTTTATTATTTTGACTTTCTGTCGGCACTTCATCTTTTACCCAAACAACGGAACATATCGTCACAGAAATTGCATTCACATCCGTGACTTTTAAGTCACTTTCCTCCAACCAAACACTTACAATTGTTGGTTTTGGATGTGGATACGTAATTGATTACGTAGTCGGTGAAGTTTTGGAATTTTTAATTTATTCCCGAGCTCTCTAGTTGCATTTTACAATATTTGACCAAGTCTTGTCTTACTTCCCAAGATTAACAAACATACTTATCAAAAGAAAGATCATTATATATACAGAAAATTTGCTAAAGCATACCAAATTTAGCTTAAATTTGTGTAGGAAATAACAAGCATGCAAAATTTTAGAATTGAAAATTTTTCAGTCATATGGTCCGAAAATCAAGCAGATCTTTGCAGCACACCATCCAAACAAACAATTGCCACCAATACAAACAACGCTCACATTTTGTTGTTATGTATGCTCACATTTTGCACACTTGATGGCCGGTTGTTTGATTTTCGTCTAACCATCGGACGGAAAAGTTCATAATTTTAAATTTTTGCATACTTGTTACTTCCTATAAAAATTTGGCTAAGTTTAATATGTTGTAACAATTTTTTTGCTATATATAATATGTCCACCATTGGGATTGGTAGAACCAAACCATTCAATAGCCGATAACAATATGGGAGAGGCCAAGCAAGTCAGAATCGATATGTTGTCCCACATAAATTATGTCATATCATCATTTCTATATCTATTTTTAAACTTTGTCCAGATCTACGTGTAAGAGAAAAAAAATACGAAATTTTTTATCTAAGCAAAATATTTTGATAAATTTACAATAAAAGCATTAAAGTTTCAAAAATTTCTGTGGAAACATCAAAACGTCCTTACAAAGGACGTTTTATATTTTCCCGTTAATTATTGTTAACTTCGTTAACGGAGGAAATAAAAAAAAATTATATATACATAAAACGCCCTTTGTAAGGGCGTTTTATATTTTTTATTAATTTTTTAAGTCTCTCTCCTCTCTCCTATCTCTCTCACACTCTCACCGGAGAAAAAAAAATATTAAAATAAGGTAAAACGTCATTCACAAGGACGTTTACAATTTTTTTTTTTCTGAGCCTGTCACCGGAGAGGGAAAGCCTGTAAACCCCCTCGCCCAGAAATTAGGGTTAACTTATTTAATTAGCATTATTAGGGTTAATCTGATTTAATTATGATTAATATCTAGTATTATAAATACCTGTGAAATGATTTGATTAATTGGGTTGATACCATAGCTGTTGCCCTAAAACGAATGCTACATATTTGACCTAGACATGTAAACCCATCATATTGAACCTAGAACAAACCCCGGATACGGATTTTCGTGCCTGATTTTAGTCGCACAAAAGTCGTTGCAAACGTCCGCGCACAACTTAATTAAAATGCGTAATTACGTTCGCTGCCCGTTCCAATTGACATTGAGACCCAACCTCAACCAGTTTTGACCAACCCAGATCACGATAATATTGTACACTGAGCCTACTACACCAAAGACCCTTGTCCAACCAAATTTAGACTCCCGGTTTTTAATTAAATTAAATTATAAACACAGTTACATTAATTAAGAGTTAATTAATGTGGTGACCTAACCTAAATTAAATTGGACCCAACTCCAACCCAAACCCACATCCACACCCACAAGCCTCATACAAAACACCATACACCACCCTAGTCCTATGAGGAACACCAAACATGGTGTTTTTTTTACATTAAATCCCAAATTCTAATTAATTGTGCAAATACCAAATTGTCAGGGGCATAATTGCAAAATTGCAATGAGGTGTCCCCCTCTCATTGGCCCAAACCATCATGGAGAAAAGAGATGTCATGACCAACCGTATGCATTTGATTTCTCCCCCTTTCCTATGTACTTACATCACTTTATGTAGGGCACATCATGGCCCTACATTTCAAATGACTAAATCCTAGCCCTTCCCTCAACATGTAGGAGCTTCCCCAACTCCCCAAAACCCTCCTACAGCCGGCCCTAACCCCAAGACAGCCCCCCTCACTCTCTCTCCTATTTATACAATTTTTTACACCTCATTGAAGGCACACAACCCAAGGTTTATACCTAAAACTCTAACCTCACCCAACCGAGCTCCCCATTCAGCCGACCCCAACCTTCCTACCCGCCGCCTCCCACCGGCCAAGCGCCGCCACCAAACGCCACCACACCGACCCGACCACCCTCGCCTAGCTCCTCTCCACCTGCCACCTCAGCCTCCGGCCACCACGACGCCGGAACAGCTCCCCCAACAACCCGCACCAACCCGACTGTTCTCATCCCCGAGTGCACAGCCGACCACCCCACTGGCCCGTGCTCCGCCACCCCTACACCTCCTGTCACGCCCCAGTCCCGAAATGACGAGGGACTGGAGATGCGTGGCAATGGCCAGCAGCACGCACCGATGGACAACCCAATATAATGGATCCATCAGGGCATGCTTAAGCTGTAGTCTAGCAGTAATATGTTACAAGTCTCAGGTAATTCTAATCTCATCCACAGAATAACACAGATTAATTGCCAGAAATAATACAATGGAAATAAATATGCAATAACAAATAAGGTTGTCTCGGGAAACAAATCCGAGAATTATTCTGTTACAATTAAGGAAAAATAGACAGGAATAGAAATGCTGAAAATGGAAATACTGTGTAGTAGAAGCCGGTGCTCAGGAGAAATCTTCGGCCACTACTTCGTCCTCTGTTCCTTGTTCTGCTCCAAGGAGTGCTCCGGTACCGTATACTTCTGGGTAGTTCTCTTCAGCTGTACCTGGGGACATCATCCATTCCAGGTCCTCAGGGGACATAGCAAGGTACAGAAAAACTCAAGCCAAATGAATATCAGTGCAGCAATAAGATAATCAGCAGGGTAAACTAAGTAACCAACTATGTGATATGCAATATGAGAGCAGCACTAGATCTCAGGCTGAAGCCACTACAAGCTCTGTGTCGGGGAGCCGGTAGCGGCAATAACTATGAATTACACTATGATATATACTATGTTATATATATAATATCAGCCTGTAGTCTGTGTGTCTCTCCCCACCCAATGTAATCACGCAAGCCATGACCATAACGTCTCATGTCCATGTCAGCGAGATTATAACTAATGCAGCAAGTCTGGTAGCTATGAATCAAAATGTCTAAGGATGTAACGTCTATGTCATATAACATGCATCCTATACAGAATCACCTTGAATGTCGCAGGAAGACTCTGTCTCATGAAATAGTGTCAAGTGTCCTGGGTTCTGGTGTACTTGATAGGACAAGTACGAGAATTATCGGGTCTCGATATCCATGTCTATGTGACGTTACACAATCCCGCGTACGGAGTTGACACCCGACTATGATCGGACACTAAGTACATCACACGTCTCCTAGGTCAAGCAGTTAAAACATGTTTATATTTAATTCACAAGAAATCAAGTAAAGTACTATGTCAAGAATTACTGAGATTTGGCAGGCTTTATTTGTCCATTATTGCATGATTAAGTCCAGAAAATAATTAGCAAGCTGCAGGGTTTGGCAAGGTACACTTGCCTGTGGTTTCGGCTATGTTCGCGGTTCTGACTTCGGCGGGAATTGCAGGCGGTACTCCGGTTGCTGAAACAAATATCACCATCAGATCCAGAAAATATCAATCAGCTAGAAACGCCTGTCCTTGGGTCCAATTTGGAGACAAGGGCAAAAACGGCAGTTTCGGGCCAAAACGGGGTCCACCGGTGGGCCCGCTCTGCACCGAAAAACGCGTCAGGGTCAACGGTCTCCAAATTCACCAAACTCAGTGTCAACAGGTCAGAAACGCTGATACGAACCCAACGGAACTTTCAGAAATGAATTCCGATGAGCCGATCACAAAATCGCCCGTCGAACGGGGCCTGTGGGGCCCACGACACGCGATTTCGTCAACGTTCTCAGAATCGAACCAAACTTGACCCACAGGACCAGCGTATCGCTACGAGTCCGATGGCGCAAGTTTTGTCTCGATCCGACGTGTGTACACAAAGTTAGGGCGCGTTCCAGAAAGTACGGATACGGGGCGATGTCCGCGGATACGCGTTGATTCCGGTGTGCACGCACACCCAAATCAGCTTCCGCAAAATCCCACACGTCCGTATCGACGAGGCGCACGCATCTGTGAAGACCGCACGCGACCAAGTCGTCCCGTTTGGCGGGACGTACTCAGTTCCGGGGTGAATCGGGGTCTGGGTTTTTCCTGTTTTTGGATCGCGGTGTGCGATCACCACAGGACGCGATGCCCCGAACGGTTTATCCGGACACCGAGAGGGTCATACAGGCTTCGCAACGCAATTTGCGGAATCAAAAACGGAGCTACGAGCAAAAAGTTACACGCACCTGAACTGGGCCTGAAAATCGAGGTCAATCCGTGTCCGACACGACACAGACACTGTGTCCTGTGTCCGTGTCCGACACAGGGAATAGGAACTAGGGTTAGGGTTTCTCTGTGTCGGTGTCCAACCCTGTGTCCGGCTGTGTCCTCAGCTAGGGTCTGCGAGGCGGGACGACCGTCGGCTGAACGGCGGCGAGGCGGAGCTGGGTTCACGGCGAGGGCGGCGCGTCGCTCGGGGACTCGCCGGCGTCTGAGGGCGTCGGCTGCTGCGGCTGTCGAGGTGGGGAGGGAAGGAAGGAGAAGAGCGGAGGGGCGACGGTGCTGGGGAGGGGCTGGGCGCTGGTCGGCGGGAAGGGGGTCGGCGGGGCTAGGGTGCTGGCCGGCGAGGGGGATCCGGCTGCCGGAGTTAGGGTTAAGTGAGGGAGAAGGCGATGGGGAAGGGGATTTATAGGGGAGATCACGGGGGATGCTGGCCGGACATGGCGGGGTGAGGGGGTCGTGGCGCGGGGCTTACGCGGAGCGGGGCCGAACGACGCGGGCGGCCAGGCGACGTGGCCGGCGCTCCGCGGAAATCGCGCGGGTGGGGAAGAGAGGGGGAGCCGGGTGCAGCGGGTTGGCGGGTGCGGGTCGGGCGGCGGCGGATCTGACCCGACCCGCTGGGCAGGGTCTGGGCCGGGCTGCTGGGCTCGGCCCACTGGGCCGGGCCGGGCCCGAAAAAAAAAAAACAATAATAATAATAATAATAATAATAATCAGAAAATTAATTAATAAATTATATAAATAGTTTTTAGGTATTTAAAAATAGGTCCGGGGTCCAATAAATTCCAGAAAAATTATCCTAAGTCCAGTTTTTCATTTTACATCCAAAAATAATATTTTCCTAATATTTTAATACTATTTAATATCAATTAAAAATGATTGAATAATTAAAACCCTGTTTTTAATTTACAGAAAATTTCCAGAAAATTCCAGAAAATTGTGAAAAATCCAATTTTTAAAATTTTGAAAATTCAGGGGGTTTACAATCTACCCCCCTTAAGAAGATTGCGTCCTCGCAATCAAAGAATAACCGGTCAACAGAGATGACGCGGTCGCAAGCATCGTTTGAAAACACATCACAAGAGGCTTCAGGGAAATATCGTTTCCCTAAAAATCGAAAGTTTACACTTTCCAGGAAAATCTTGTTAAAACTATAACTTTTATGAAAACCAGGTTATTATTAACAAGTTGCAAATTACTAGGTTGGGGCTGAGGTTACGAACCAACGGGCACGAACTACAACAAGACTAGAACGAAAAACTATAAATCACTTACTCGCATCAGCGTCCTGCACAGTCATCGCATAAGCTTGTCCTCGTCTTTGAGGTAGATTTCTCTGCTACTGTTGGGCTTGCTGGAAGAGTGTCGCCTGAGGTGCCAGAGGTGGCCTCGGTGCTGGTGAAGCTGGTTGGTTCGCCCTTGGTGCTCCATCTCGATGCTGGGGACAGTCCTTGGCTATGTGCTGATTGGTGCCGCAAATCAGGCACAATCCCAACTTGCGTCTGCAGTCCTTCTCGACATGACCTAGCTTGCCGCAGTAGTGACAGGTAGGAAGGGTCTGCGAAGCTGCCCTAGGTGGCTGGTGCGTGTGAGATCTCTTTGCAGATTCTCCTGGTGATGATCTGTCTGGTGCTGAGGTGATTGGCCGCTTAAGGCGAGACTCTCTCCTGGTGACGCGTTCCATGCGTCGGGCTGCAGCGAGAACATCCGAGTAGGAGGTAGGTGCGACGGATCCGATGAGTTTCTGCAGCTCAATGTTCAGTCCGTCGAAGAATTTCTCGGCCTTCTCTTCCTCAGTCGGGATCAGGGTTGGGGCAAAGCGGCTCAGACGAATGAATTCCGCGTTGTACTCTTCCACCGTCATAGAATCCTGGGTGAGGCGATTGAATTTGTCCCGCAGTTCTGATCGAGCGATAGCCAGAATGTACATCTCTTGGAAGAGTCCGGAGAACTCTTCCCAAGTGACTCGGTCTGGTCCGAGTCGCGTCTCCTCAGACAACCACCAGTGGTGCGCGTTGCCTGTCAATTGCATTCGGACGGCCGTCATCCAGCGTTCCCGGGGGAGCTCGGCTGCTTCAAGTTGATGCCGTATGTTGGTGAGCCACTCGTGAACTTCTGTGGGCTCTTCCTTGCCGGAGAAAGTGCGGGGCTTCAGTTGGCGGAAGTCAGTGATAGAGCCTGTATGTCACCACCCCATTTCCAGAGCCGGGTATTTTTTTTTATTTTTAATTTAGTTAATTGTGCATTATTTTTAATTAATTGTATTTATAATTAATTATTGATTGTATTATATTTTTATTGATTGTTTTAGGATTTTGGCTAGCCTGGACCCATGTCAGACCCTAGTGGACCCATGTCCGACCCAGCCCACACCCTTGTGAGAATTATTTTAGGGCTTAGAATATTTATTTTATTTTTAGGAAGTTAGTTGGAGAGATTTGGAACTAGTTTGAGTACATTTGGAACCCGGAACCCAAAACCGAGTGAATAGGGGCGTTTTGGGAATTTGGAAAGTTGTAAATCTCCTTTTAATTCCCATGGCCGGCCCCAAACCCTTCCCCCACCCGTGAGAACAGCCACAGCAGCCCCCTTTCTTCACTCCACTTCTTCTTCTTCACTTCTCCTTCTTCTCCACTTCTTCTTCTTCTCCTTCTTCCTCCAAAGTAAGTTTTCTTCCACTTTTCTTCTTCTTTCTTCCATTCCTTCTTCTCTAAGTTAACCCTAACCCTAGATCTTTCCCTAACCTAGGTGGGTAGAGCCTAGATTTTGTGTTGGAGCTTGGATTGGGAGCTTGGAAGCTTGGATTGGAGGATTTGGAGAGATTTGGAGATTTTGGCTTGGGATTCCAACTCCCAAGAGGTAAACCCTAAATTTCCTCTTGTAATTACTCTTTTATAGTGTAATTAATATTTTAGAACCTTCCTAGACCCGTAGGCTACCCGTGGGAGGAAGTTGGAACTAGTTGGGTAGTGTTTAGAGACTTTGACATTAGGTTTTGTGTCGATTTCGGGTGAAATCCGAATTTGGCCCAATTTTGGGTGATGCCCTAGGTTAGGTGGACCTAGGTAGACGTTGTCGGGTGTCGTGAGGGTGAGAGCGTGTCTCCGTTCGGACACGGGAAGCCGCGTCGCGGAGAAACGGGCGTTTCGGGCGAAATTGGGGCTTTTCGTCGTCGCCGATTCCAAGTGCGTGTGCGTTTCCGCCACGGGCCTAGAATCGACGCGGGAGCGCATTTTCTAGGATCTAGACATCGTTTAGGACGCGTGGGTAAATTTTGGGCCGATTCCGAGTTCGTTTGGTGTGCGTTTCAGGAGGTTTTCCGAACCGCGCACCACGTGTTCGTCGAAATGACCGAACGGCCATTTCGACTTGGTTTCCTCGTTTCGGGCTTGTGCGCGCGTTGGGTTAGTATCGGGGAGTATGTGCTAGAGGTTTCGAGTTATATTTTATATATTTTTGGGTGTTTGGGCGTGTCGGGGTCGTTGGGCGTGCGTTGGTGGGCGTTGTGGGCGTGGTGTGCGTTGTGTTGTGTTTGTTTATATATATGTGTATATATATATTGTGTGTGAGTTTTTATATATATATTTATATATATATGTGTGGTTATGTGTTTGTGAGTGTGTTAGTGAGTGTGTGTGAGAGTGTGTGTGTGAGGTTGTGTGAGAGTGAGTGTGAGAGTGTGTGAGGATATATATATATATGTTTGAGTGTGTGAGTGTTTATATGCATATATATATATTAGTGTGTGTATATATATATTGATATTTGTGTGTAGATATATGTATATATAGATATATGTGAGTATATGTATGTGTGTTTATATATATATAGAGATATGTGTTTGTGTATATGTGTGTGTAGATATATGTTAGTGTGTGTGTTGGTATATAGATATTAGTACATATGTTTGAGTGTGTGTGTGTATATATAGATATATTAGTGTGTATATATATAGATATATATGTGTGTATATATATATAGATATGTATATATATTTATGTGTGTGTGTTGATAGTGTTGTGTGTGTGTTAGGGTGTTTGTGAGTGTGTGTGTGTGTGTTTGAGAGAGAGAAGGGGGGGGCAGATTCTGGAGCAGCAGCAGCAGCTTCAGCTGCAGTAGCTGCAGCAGCAGCAAAGCTGCAGTAGCAGCAGCTAGCAGCAGCATAGCAGCAAAAGCAGGTGCAGTAGCAGCAAAAGCAGTGGCAGCAGCAGCAAAAGCAGTGGCAGCAGCAGCAGATAAGCACAGTAGCAGCAGCAGCTAGTATTCGCAGCGCTAGTAGCAGTAGCAAGCAGTGAGGTAGTAGGGAGATAGATTGATAGGGTGTATATATATATCTAGATAGTTAGATAAATAACTAGATAGATATTAGATAGTGAATAAGATTGATAGATATTATAGATTGTTAGATAGATAGCTAGCTAGATTCATAGATAGATAGATGTTTCTATATAAATAGAATAGATAGATATATAACTAGCTAGATAGTTAGTTAGATTGATAGATTAAATAGATAGGTATTAGTTAGTTGATAGATAAATAGGTAAGTAGATAGATAAGTTGATAGATAGATAGATAGTTAACTAGATAGACTAATAGATAGATAGATAGGTAAACAACTAGTTAGATAGTTAAATTAGATAGATAGATAACAAGGTAAATAGTTGAATAGATACATAGATAGTTAGGTTTCTAGATAATAGATAGGTAGATAGATAGTTATAACTATCTAGGATATAGATGTATATACATATAGTTATATACATATCTATAGATATCTAGATAGTTATACATAGATATTTATGAGTTGGGTAAGGTAAGGTAATATATATATATATATATATGTGTGTATGAGTAAGGTAATGGGTATTAATGGGTATGTGTGTGGATATATATGTATATAGGTAGATACCTACTTAGATATATATATATATGATAGATATATATATTATCTAGCCTAGATTAATAACTAGGTGCATAATCAATAGCTAGATAGCTAGTTAGAGGGGTTTTAGAGCGAAACCTCAATATCTTGAGATACCAAGGTATTTCAATACCTTAAGATAACTAAGGTATTGGGTTTCGAGCGGGGTTTTTGAGCAATAGCCTAGGATTTGTCTTGGAATGATTTTTATATGTTTATATATATATAATTACGTGTGCTAGCGTAGGTTTTAGCGGGTTTAGGCGGGGTGCGTAGCCTAGGTTGAGGTATCGGATACCGAGGGTATCCCGGTATCTCAAGGAGGCGAGTTTGTGAGTTTTCTAGCTTAATGACCTCGGTTTGACCTAGAATTTCAGGAGCACCCTAGTTTGACCCAGACTTGACCGTAGTTGACTCGGTTGACCGCCAAAGTCAACTTTTGACCTAGTTTTGACCTAGAGTTGACTTTTTGGACCCAGAGTTGACTTTTTCACCCAGATTTCACCGGTTTGACCCGTTTGACCTAGAACGACCCTAGAAACCTATTTTTAGTTATTTTATATCTGTTTAACTCATTAGAACCCTGTTTAACCTTGCTTTTCGCATTAGGTCCTTGCGACACCAGTTCGGATCGCCAGTTGCTCAGGACGTCAGGCGAGTACATTCTCTGATAGTTTTCATTATCTGATATTTATTATGATTCAGCTTCTAGTATAGTATCATCTGATTATTCTGGCACCACACGGGACACTGACTGGTATTTCTGGATTCATTTACTTGCGACACGTACATTTCATGTTTCTGGCCTCTATTCTGGAATCACTACTGGCATCACCTACAGGCATCACTACAGGCATCATTCATGTACAGGCTGGACTCATCTTGATTTGCGTGTCGGGTCTTGGATCCACTTGTATTAGTCGGGGCGGGGAAATACTCGAGTAGACATGTAAACATTCCTATCTGGCATCATCAGGAATCACTCCCTCTGGTCTAATCTGGAATGATAGCAGCCGTGCACCCAGTGCGCGGTGAGCCGTACTTACCCCTAGCCGTTTACATGTCGAAACAAGTATTTCAAAGACACCGAGTTCATTCTTTATAGTCTGGACTCTCATGCATTTCTTGACTTGTCTCACTTACATGTTTCTGGACTTGACTCACTACATGTTTTTCATGCTGGACTCACTACACGTTCATGTGCACGGACTTGATCTTAGCTTAGATTCTTGTATCTTACAGTTACTACTATCTTGTTCCTGATATTCTTGCATCTTTACCTTTATGCACCAGTGATTTATATTTCTTGTTTCATACTTGCTTCACCCTACTTGCTACTTGCTATAACTGTTTTATAGTTTTTATCATTTAAATGGAACTGCTGTTAGAGATGTACTTGCTCCAGTCCTGACTGGACATATTTTTCAGAGTATCCGGAGGATTGGTGTCCGACGTTTTATGGACCTGAGCCTGTCGATGGTGCAGACAGGGACCCTCTAGTTTAGAGGTGATTTCCGGGTTGGTAGCCGGGATCACTAGGATCTTGTTGTTGTTTTTATTAGCTTTTAGCACCGGATTTGTCTCCGGTTTTGGATTGAGACCTTGTTTGTATATTATTTTGGATGATGTATTGTTGTATTATTATTATTATTGATGTTGTGGTTGTTGTAGTAGTAGTTGGTGGTTAGACTTTATAGTTGTTAGATCTCTGTGTTATCTTATCGTGCTTAGATTCGTGATTGAGTATATTGTGGTTATCTTTATGATATTGCTCCTCCGTTTGGAGTTGAGATCTCGGCAGATTATATATTTTGATTGTGTGGTTGCCCTCCTTTTGGAGAGGTCATGCCCGATTTTTGTGTGAGATTATTTATTTAGTTAGTTGACCTAGACAGCGTTCTACCGCCGATGCTGCGGCGTAGGCTGGACGTACCCACGACTCATGCCCGATTTTCGGGTGCGGGTCGTGACACGTTTTTGGTGGCGGCCCCATGCAGGTCTCGATTCGCAATTAGTGCGATGTCGTAGTGGTACAACAACTTAGTTGTACTGCTGCGAGCCTGCTATAGGATCTAGGATCTAGGATGAGTGTGTACTCAATCACGACTAGGAACAATTCCAATCTAATTATTCTGAAATTGCTTCTTTTGAAATATTATGTCCTTCTTTGATGATATCGTATCTTGCACCGTATTGACTTCTTTTGATCTGTGTTCAGGATGCCTCCGAAGACACGATCCCATCGTACCGTTCCAGCAGTTGCCTCGGAGAGGTCTGCTACCTCTCGTCCAGCTCGTATTCGGGCAGCTGCTACCGCTCCACTCACCACTCCTGCGGTTGAGGGAGCCTCTGTTTCTCTCGGGGATCCTTCTCCACTTATCGATCCGAGGACTACCCCAGTCGTTCCGGTGGTTCCTCCACCACTTCCTGCTCCAGTAGATGCCGCGCAGTTGTTTGCGTTCTTCAGGGAGATGATGGACGCGCAGCACCGTCAGGTGGATGTGATGAGGCTGGGCATTGAGAACGCCCACCAGGTGGCCATGACGGCAGTGGATAGGGTGGCACAGGTTCAGCCACAGGCAGATCAGATTCAGCATCCGAGGCCGGGCAGTATTATTGACTTTCAGAGGATGCGGCCCAAGGAGTTCCGTGGTACAGAAGGGAATCCTGTACGCGGATGACTGGATAGAGCAGATTGAGGGAATCTTCAGGCTGGCGCAGATTCCAGACAGCATGCAGATAGAGGCAGCGGGCAGTCAGATGTTCGACCTTGCCTTGACATGGTATCGCACAGATACGAGGATTGCAGCGCCAGGGCTTACTTGGGAGGCTTTCAAGAGGCTTTTTAAGGAGAAGTTTTTCCCAGATGTGGCGCTCAGTGCTTTGGAGAGCCAGTTTGAGGCACTCGTCCAAGGGAGCATGACAGTGGACGAGTACGCAGCGGAGTTCTGCCGTTTGGGCAGATTTGTGGATGGCTTGAGCGAGGCAGCCAAGGCGAGGAAGTTTCGCAAGGGCTTGGTTATGGCGGTCAAGTCTTTGACCAGGAGCGACCGCGAGGCGACTTTTGAGCAGATAGTAGGAGATGCTCAGAGAGCAGAGGATGACTTGGAGCTCAAGTCCAAGAGAGGCAGGGATGATTCAGGCAGTGCCAGTGGTAGTACGGGACCAGCTAAGCGTCCCTATGTGCAGAAGGCAGCGCAACAGGGTCAGGATCAGAGGGTGCCCACTTGTGCCTACTGCAGGAAGGCAGGACACACCTGGGATGTTTGTAGGAGGAGGCTGAAGGTGTGTTTGTTCTGTGGATCCGCTGCTCACCAGATGAGAGGTTGCCCCACTGCACCTCTATTGGGTGGAGCACAGGATCAGAGAGTTGGAGCTAGGCCATCTGTGGCACAGCATCATGCCCCGCACCAGCAGAGGGATACACCCCAGCAGGGCAGGGCTTATGCGTTGACGGTCGAGGAGGCCGATGCTACGGATGACGGGTTAGCAGGTCTGTCTCTTGTTTCTTCTTCCTGTCCTTTTCCATTCCTGTGGTGTGCTTCATTAGTACCTGTTAGACTTTTTTCCTTGTGCTGTGGTAGATAGTGTAGTGACCCTGATTGAGACTGTGATAACACGACTAGTAGGACCCTGATCTTGTGTGTTGTTTAGGTAGGATTTCTTGACTTTGATTGTTGGGGGTTTGACCTAGAGGAGTGTGATTGACTTTAAATTTCGAGGACGAAATTTTCTAAGGAGGATAGGCTTGTCACCACCCCATTTCCAGAGCCGGGTATTTTTTTTTATTTTTAATTTAGTTAATTGTGCATTATTTTTAATTAATTGTATTTATAATTAATTATTGATTGTATTATATTTTTATTGATTGTTTTAGGATTTTGGCTAGCCTGGACCCATGTCAGACCCTAGTGGACCCATGTCCGACCCAGCCCACACCCTTGTGAGAATTATTTTAGGGCTTAGAATATTTATTTTATTTTTAGGAAGTTAGTTGGAGAGATTTGGAACTAGTTTGAGTGCATTTGGAACCCGGAACCCAAAACCGAGTGAATAGGGGCGTTTTGGGAATTTGGAAAGTTGTAAATCTCCTTTTAATTCCCATGGCCGGCCCCAAACCCTTCCCCCACCCGTGAGAACAGCCACAGCAGCCCCCTTTCTTCACTCCACTTCTTCTTCTTCACTTCTCCTTCTTCTCCACTTCTTCTTCTTCTCCTTCTTCCTCCAAAGTAAGTTTTCTTCCACTTTTCTTCTTCTTTCTTCCATTCCTTCTTCTCTAAGTTAACCCTAACCCTAGATCTTTCCCTAACCTAGGTGGGTAGAGCCTAGATTTTGTGTTGGAGCTTGGATTGGGAGCTTGGAAGCTTGGATTGGAGGATTTGGAGAGATTTGGAGATTTTGGCTTGGGATTCCAACTCCCAAGAGGTAAACCCTAAATTTCCTCTTGTAATTACTCTTTTATAGTGTAATTAATATTTTAGAACCTTCCTAGACCCGTAGGCTACCCGTGGGAGGAAGTTGGAACTAGTTGGGTAGTGTTTAGAGACTTTGACATTAGGTTTTGTGTCGATTTCGGGTGAAATCCGAATTTGGCCCAATTTTGGGTGATGCCCTAGGTTAGGTGGACCTAGGTAGACGTTGTCGGGTGTCGTGAGGGTGAGAGCGTGTCTCCGTTCGGACACGGGAAGCCGCGTCGCGGAGAAACGGGCGTTTCGGGCGAAATTGGGGCTTTTCGTCGTCGCCGATTCCAAGTGCGTGTGCGTTTCCGCCACGGGCCTAGAATCGACGCGGGAGCACATTTTCTAGGATCTAGACATCGTTTAGGACGCGTGGGTAAATTTTGGGCCGATTCCGAGTTCGTTTGGTGTGCGTTTCAGGAGGTTTACCGAACCGCGCACCACGTGTTCGTCGAAATGACCGAACGGCCATTTCGACTTGGTTTCCTCGTTTCGGGCTTGTGCGCGCGTTGGGTTAGTATCGGGGAGTATGTGCTAGAGGTTTCGAGTTATATTTTATATATTTTTGGGTGTTTGGGCGTGTCGGGGTCGTTGGGCGTGCGTTGGTGGGCGTTGTGGGCGTGGTGTGCGTTGTGTTGTGTTTGTTTATATATATGTGTATATATATATTGTGTGTGAGTTTTTATATATATATTTATATATATATGTGTGGTTATGTGTTTGTGAGTGTGTTAGTGAGTGTGTGTGAGAGTGTGTGTGTGAGGTTGTGTGAGAGTGAGTGTGAGAGTGTGTGAGGATATATATATATATGTTTGAGTGTGTGAGTGTTTATATGCATATATATATATTAGTGTGTGTATATATATATTGATATTTGTGTGTAGATATATGTATATATAGATATATGTGAGTATATGTATGTGTGTTTATATATATATAGAGATATGTGTTTGTGTATATGTGTGTGTAGATATATGTTAGTGTGTGTTGGTATATAGATATTAGTACATATGTTTGAGTGTGTGTGTGTATATATAGATATATTAGTGTGTATATATATAGATATATATGTGTGTATATATATATAGATATGTATATATATTTATGTGTGTGTGTTGATAGTGTTGTGTGTGTGTTAGGGTGTTTGTGAGTGTGTGTGTGTGTGTTTGAGAGAGAGAAGGGGGGGCAGATTCTGGAGCAGCAGCAGCAGCTTCAGCTGCAGTAGCTGCAGCAGCAGCAAAGCTGCAGTAGCAGCAGCTAGCAGCAGCATAGCAGCAAAAGCAGGTGCAGTAGCAGCAAAAGCAGTGGCAGCAGCAGCAAAAGCAGTGGCAGCAGCAGCAGATAAGCACAGTAGCAGCAGCAGCTAGTATTCGCAGCGCTAGTAGCAGTAGCAAGCAGTGAGGTAGTAGGGAGATAGATTGATAGGGTGTATATATATATCTAGATAGTTAGATAAATAACTAGATAGATATTAGATAGTGAATAAGATTGATAGATATTATAGATTGTTAGATAGATAGCTAGCTAGATTCATAGATAGATAGATGTTTCTATATAAATAGAATAGATAGATATATAACTAGCTAGATAGTTAGTTAGATTGATAGATTAAATAGATAGGTATTAGTTAGTTGATAGATAAATAGGTAAGTAGATAGATAAGTTGATAGATAGATAGATAGTTAACTAGATAGACTAATAGATAGATAGATAGGTAAACAACTAGTTAGATAGTTAAATTAGATAGATAGATAACAAGGTAAATAGTTGAATAGATACATAGATAGTTAGGTTTCTAGATAATAGATAGGTAGATAGATAGTTATAACTATCTAGGATATAGATGTATATACATATAGTTATATACATATCTATAGATATCTAGATAGTTATACATAGATATTTATGAGTTGGGTAAGGTAAGGTAATATATATATATATATATATATATGTGTGTATGAGTAAGGTAATGGGTATTAATGGGTATGTGTGTGGATATATATGTATATAGGTAGATACCTACTTAGATATATATATATATGATAGATATATATATTATCTAGCCTAGATTAATAACTAGGTGCATAATCAATAGCTAGATAGCTAGTTAGAGGGGTTTTAGAGCGAAACCTCAATATCTTGAGATACCAAGGTATTTCAATACCTTAAGATAACTAAGGTATTGGGTTTCGAGCGGAGTTTTTGAGCAATAGCCTAGGATTTGTCTTGGAATGATTTTTATATGTTTATATATATATAATTACGTGTGCTAGCGTAGGTTTTAGCGGGTTTAGGCGGGGTGCGTAGCCTAGGTTGAGGTATCGGATACCGAGGGTATCCCGGTATCTCAAGGAGGCGAGTTTGTGAGTTTTCTAGCTTAATGACCTCGGTTTGACCTAGAATTTCAGGAGCACCCTAGTTTGACCCAGACTTGACCGTAGTTGACTCGGTTGACCGCCAAAGTCAACTTTTGACCTAGTTTTGACCTAGAGTTGACTTTTTGGACCCAGAGTTGACTTTTTCACCCAGATTTCACCGGTTTGACCCGTTTGACCTAGAACGACCCTAGAAACCTATTTTTAGTTATTTTATATCTGTTTAACTCATTAGAACCCTGTTTAACCTTGCTTTTCGCATTAGGTCCTTGCGACACCAGTTCGGATCGCCAGTTGCTCAGGACGTCAGGCGAGTACATTCTCTGATAGTTTTCATTATCTGATATTTATTATGATTCAGCTTCTAGTATAGTATCATCTGATTATTCTGGCACCACACGGGACACTGACTGGTATTTCTGGATTCATTTACTTGCGACACGTACATTTCATGTTTCTGGCCTCTATTCTGGAATCACTACTGGCATCACCTACAGGCATCACTACAGGCATCATTCATGTACAGGCTGGACTCATCTTGATTTGCGTGTCGGGTCTTGGATCCACTTGTATTAGTCGGGGCGGGGAAATACTCGAGTAGACATGTAAACATTCCTATCTGGCATCATCAGGAATCACTCCCTCTGGTCTAATCTGGAATGATAGCAGCCGTGCACCCAGTGCGCGGTGAGCCGTACTTACCCCTAGCCGTTTACATGTCGAAACAAGTATTTCAAAGACACCGAGTTCATTCTTTATAGTCTGGACTCTCATGCATTTCTTGACTTGTCTCACTTACATGTTTCTGGACTTGACTCACTACATGTTTTTCATGCTGGACTCACTACACGTTCATGTGCACGGACTTGATCTTAGCTTAGATTCTTGTATCTTACAGTTACTACTATCTTGTTCCTGATATTCTTGCATCTTTACCTTTATGCACCAGTGATTTATATTTCTTGTTTCATACTTGCTTCACCCTACTTGCTACTTGCTATAACTGTTTTATAGTTTTTATCATTTAAATGGAACTGCTGTTAGAGATGTACTTGCTCCAGTCCTGACTGGACATATTTTTCAGAGTATCCGGAGGATTGGTGTCCGACGTTTTATGGACCTGAGCCTGTCGATGGTGCAGACAGGGACCCTCTAGTTTAGAGGTGATTTCCGGGTTGGTAGCCGGGATCACTAGGATCTTGTTGTTGTTTTTATTAGCTTTTAGCACCGGATTTGTCTCCGGTTTTGGATTGAGACCTTGTTTGTATATTATTTTGGATGATGTATTGTTGTATTATTATTATTATTGATGTTGTGGTTGTTGTAGTAGTAGTTGGTGGTTAGACTTTATAGTTGTTAGATCTCTGTGTTATCTTATCGTGCTTAGATTCGTGATTGAGTATATTGTGGTTATCTTTATGATATTGCTCCTCCGTTTGGAGTTGAGATCTCGGCAGATTATATATTTTGATTGTGTGGTTGCCCTCCTTTTGGAGAGGTCATGCCCGATTTTTGTGTGAGATTATTTATTTAGTTAGTTGACCTAGACAGCGTTCTACCGCCGATGCTGCGGCGTAGGCTGGACGTACCCACGACTCATGCCCGATTTTCGGGTGCGGGTCGTGACACTGTAGATGGCCGTCGGGCTGGTAGGTTGGCCTGCTCCAGTACAGTTACGATGCTGTCCCTCCAGAAGTTAGCTTCACGACGCTGAGCCTCGTGTTGGACTTGTTGCTGAGCTTGCATCATCGCGTAGATCATTTGAAATATCTGCTGCCCGTCAATTGGTTGTCCTTGTGGGAGTATGGGCGTTGGTGGAACGAACTGCGGCGGAGGCGGAATATCATCGCGTCGGAATCGGGAGTTAGGTTGACCTGCCTGCTGGCTCTGTTGAGTTGTGGGAACTCCTCCGACGGGTGTCACTTCGTCGTCGTAGGTGACACCTGCAGCTTGTGGTGTTCCGACGGGAGTCTCATTGCACTCTTGTGGGTCCATTTTCCTGTATCAAAATAACCAATAAGAGGCGCACAGGAATCAAGGCAAGATGCAAGTAAATTATTTGAAGTCGATATAGAGATCAAAAACGATTCAAGCAAGTGGATGAGATTCTAAAACTTATCATATTCTTATTGCAGGCCTGTTCGGTCCCTAAGTTGAAACCGAACAATTTAGTCGTAGACCTGCATGGGCCACCACAAAAACCATGTCACGCCCCAGTCCCGAAATGACGAGGGACTGGAGATGCGTGGCAATGGCCAGCAGCACGCACCGATGGACAACCCAATATAATGGATCCATCAGGGCATGCTTAAGCTGTAGTCTAGCAGTAATATGTTACAAGTCTCAGGTAATTCTAATCTCATCCACAGAATAACACAGATTAATTGCCAGAAATAATGCAATGGAAATAAATATGCAATAACAAATAAGGTTGTCTCGGGAAACAAATCCGAGAATTATTCTGTTACAATTAAGGAAAAATAGACAGGAATAGAAATGCTGAAAATGGAAATACTGTGTAGTAGAAGCCGGTGCTCAGGAGAAATCTTCGGCCACTACTTCGTCCTCTGTTCCTTGTTCTGCTCCAAGGAGTGCTCCGGTACCGTATACTTCTGGGTAGTTCTCTTCAGCTGTACCTGGGGACATCATCCATTCCAGGTCCTCAGGGGACATAGCAAGGTACAGAAAAACTCAAGCCAAATGAATATCAGTGCAGCAATAAGATAATCAGCAGGGTAAACTAAGTAACCAACTATGTGATATGCAATATGAGAGCAGCACTAGATCTCAGGCTGAAGCCACTACAAGCTCTGTGTCGGGGAGCCGGTAGCGGCAATAACTATGAATTACACTATGATATATACTATGTTATATATATAATATCAGCCTGTAGTCTGTGTGTCTCTCCCCACCCAATGTAATCACGCAAGCCATGACCATAACGTCTCATGTCCATGTCAGCGGGATTATAACTAATGCAGCAAGTCTGGTAGCTATGAATCAAAATGTCTAAGGATGTAACGTCTATGTCATATAACATGCATCCTATACAGAATTACCTTGAATGTCGCAGGAAGACTCTGTCTCATGAAATAGTGTCAAGTATCCTGGGTTCTGGTGTACTTGATAGGACAAGTACGAGAATTATCGGGTCTCGATATCCATGTCTATGTGACGTTACACAACCCCGCGTACGGAGTTGGCACCCGACTATGATCGGACACTAAGTACATCACACGTCTCCTAGGTCAAGCAATTAAAACATGTTTATATTTAATTCACAAGAAATCAAGTAAAGTACTATATCAAGAATTACTGAGATTTGGCAGGCTTTATTTGTCCATTATTGCATGATTAAGTCCAGAAAATAATTAGCAAGCTGCAGGGTTTGGCAAGGTACACTTGCCTGTGGTTCCGGCTATGTTCGCGGTTCTGACGTCGGCGGGAATTGCAGGCGGTACTCCGGTTGCTAAAACAAATATCACCATCAGATCCAGAAAATATCAAACAGCTAGAAACGCCTGTCCTTGGGTCCAATTTGGAGACAAGGGCAAAAACGGCAGTTTCGGGCCAAAACGGGGTCCACCGGTGGGCCCGCTCTGCACCAAAAAATGCGTCAGGGTCAACGGTCTCCAAATTCACCAAACTCAGTGTCAACAGGTCAGAAACGCTGATACGAACCCAACAGAACTTTCAGAAATGAATTCCGATGAGCCGATCACAAAATCGCCCGTCGAACAGGGCCTGTGGGGCCCACGACACGCGATTTCGTCAACGTTCTCAGAATCGAACCAAACTTGACCCACAGGACCAGCATATCGCTACGAGTCCGATGGCGCAAGTTTCGTCTTGATCCGACGTGTGTACACAAAGTTAGGGCGCGTTCTAGAAAGTACGGATACGGAGCGATGTCCGCGGATACGTGTTGATTCCGGTGTGCACGCACACCCAAATCAGCTTCCGCGAAATCCCACACGTCCGTATCGACGAGGCGCACGCATCTGTGAAGACCGCACGCGACCAAGTCGTCCCGTTTGGCGGGACGTACTCAGTTCCGGGGTGAATCGGGGTCTGGGTTTTTCCTGTTTTTGGATCGCGGTGTGCGATCACCACAGGACGCGATGCCCCGAACGGTTTGTCCGGACACCGAGAGGGTCATACAGGCTTCGCAACGCAATTTGCGGAATCGAAAACGGAGCTACGAGCAAAAAGTTACACGCACCTGAACTGGGCCTGAAAACCGAGGTCAATCCGTGTCCGACACGACACGGACACTGTGTCCTGTGTCCGTGTCCGACACAGGGAATAGGAACTAGGGTTAGGGTTTCTCTGTGTCGGTGTCCAACCCTGTGTCCGGCTGTGTCCTCAGCTAGGGTCTGCGAGGCGGGACGACCGTCGGCTGAACGGCGGCGAGGCGGAGCTGGGTTCACGGCGAGGGCGGCGCGTCGCTCGGGGACTCGCCGGCGTCTGAGGGCGTCGGCTGCTGCGGCTGTCGAGGTGGGGAGGGAAGGAAGGAGAAGAGCGGAGGGGCGACGGTGCTGGGGAGGGGCTGGGCGCTGGTCGGCGGGAAGGGGGTCGGCGGGGCTAGGGTGCTGGCCGGCGAGGGGGATCCGGCTGCCGGAGTTAGGGTTAAGTGAGGGAGAAGGCGATGGGGAAGGGGATTTATAGGGGAGATCGCGGGGGATGCTGGCCGGACATGGCGGGGTGAGGGGGTCGTGGCGCGGGGCTTACGCGGAGCGGGGCCGAACGACGCGGGCGGCCAGGCGACGTGGCCGGCGCTCCGCCGGAAATCGCGCGGGTGGGGAAGAGAGGGGGAGCCGGGTGCAGCGGGTTGCCGGGTGCGGGTCGGGCGGCGGCGGATCCGACCCGACCCGCTGGGCAGGGTCTGGGCCGGGCTGCTGGGCTCGGCCCACTGGGCCGGGCCGGGCCCGAAAAAAAAAAATAAAAAAAAATTAATAATAATAATAATAATAATAATAATCAGAAAATTAATTAATAAATTAAATAAATAGTTTTTAGGTATTTAAAAATAGGTCCGGGGTCCAATAAATTCCAGAAAAATTACCCTAAGTCCAGTTTTTCATTTTACATCCAAAAATAATATTTTCCTAATATTTTAATACTATTTAATATCAATTAAAAATGATTGAATAATTAAAACCCTGTTTTTAATTTACAGAAAAATCCCAGAAAATTCCAGAAAATTGTGAAAAATCCAGTTTTTAAAATTAAATGAGGAACACCAAACATGGTGTTTGTTTACATTAAATCCCTAATTGCAATTAGGTGTCCCCCTCTTATTGGCCCAAACCATCATGGAGAAAAGAGATGTCATGACCAACCGTATGCATTTGATTTCCCCCCTTTCCTATGTACTTACATCACTTTATGTAGGGCACATCATGGCCCTACATTTCAAATGACTAAATCCTAGCCCTTCCCTCAACATGTAGGAGCTTCCCCAACTCCCCAAAACCCTCCTACAGCCGGCCCTAACCCCAAGACAGCCCCCCTCACTCGCTCTCCTATTTATACAATTTTTTACACCTCATTGAAAGCACACAACCCAAGGTTTATACCTAAAACTCTAACCTTACCCAACCGAGCTCCCCATTCAGCCGACCCCAACCTTCCTACCCGCCGCCTCCCACCGGCCAAGCGCCGCCTCCCACCGGCCAAGCGCCGCCACCAAACGCCACCACACCGACCCGACCACCCTCGCCTAGCTCCTCCCCACCTGCCACCTCAGCCTCCGGCCACCACGACGCCGGAACAGCTCCCCCAACAACCCGCACCAACCCGACTGTTCTCATCCCCGAGCGCACAGCCGACCACCCCACTGGCCCGTGCTCCGCCACCCCTACACCTCCGGCCACCAAACTCCGCCGAGCCCTCCCCCAGCCAGTCCTCCACCACCCCGTGAAGTTTCAGCCGACGTCGTCGCCACCCCGCGGAGATATCGACCCAGCAGCGCCGTTAGCTCCAAACCGCGGCTGCTACTGCCGATCCTCCCCGTGCGACGCCGGAGCGCCGTCCGGCCACCCCCGCCGGCGACGACCCACCACCGGACACACCTCGACCTGACGAACGTATAGGTACATTATTTTATGTATAATTATCATCATTTTTATATGTATTTCCATGTGCATGGGTATTAGTTTCGTTTAAGTATTTTTATACGTATTTTCGTATATTAAAAATAATATTCTGTATAAATTAAATGTGTATTTATACCTCCTGTATAAATACCGTATTATATAAATATTTATTGTATTTAGTATTATATATAATAGTAATATATATATATATATGTATTTGTTATACATATATAAATACCTAATAATGCATGTATGTACGTATATGTTCAGTATACTAATTAATACTTATATATATATATCTTTGTATAAATATGTATTTTCTGTATTTATACTGTTTTGTATTTTAAAAATAAATTCTAAATACTGTGAATTTTTATTAAATAAATATAATGTGTATAAGGTATATATATATATACTATATTTAAATACTCTGAAAATCTTATATATATATATATAAATATATATATAATGTAAACTAGTATATACAGTATATGGCATTAAATACCTATATTATTTAAATATCTATTGTGTATATATATACCTATATATATATATTGTGGGTATACATAAATATATATAGGAGGATAAGGCTAATGTATGTATGTATGTATGTATGTATGTATATTTTTATTACATGAAGAATATTAAATACATGTATATATTGTTCTTAAATATATTTTTCTATGACTAAGTATATTATATGTAATACAATATTATATATTAAATACTTGTGCGTATTAAACATCTAGTATGTATTTGAGAAGGTATATATAAACATAATTACCAGTGTATTACTAAATAATACATAAATATTATTTTTGTACTACTAAGCATAAATATTATTCTAATATAATTAAATATGATTTAGTGTATATATATATATACTTGTAATAGCTATATATATATACAGTCCAGACCCTGTGTCAGTTGTAGATACGAACAGTGTGTCTTAGTCGTGCTATTGTAGCGACTAATTTGGTCATTACTACATCCTATATAGGATTGCTGGACACTACTGCCGAGGCATCAGGAGCAGGGCTTTGGATTTCGCAGCTACCCGGGACAGGCAAGTATACCTTGCTGGATTACTGCTTTAAATTTAAATGTTAAATATTTCAAATATACATGAACTGTGCGCGTCCGAGAGTGACTCGGGTGCGGTCGATATTGCGTCGATGAGTAGTGTACTTGACCTAGTTGCTAGCTGACTCACCCACTGTGAGGATATTTGATATCTTCCTAGACCGTGACACTTACACGATGGTACATTCATATTGGGATGCGGGTCCGCGTATCCGATTCGCTATCGGTGCGTACGACATGCATCACGGATTAGTCTGTTTACTAGAGTAGTATAGTTAGCTGAGACTTGGCATCTAGATACGGTACACTCAAGTCGTGCATTCGACTTGCGTATCTACATTGGGCGGGAAGGACAACTGATAAACGTATGGGATACCCCACCGGATTCCGTGGTATCCAGAGGAACCATAGACCCGGTGACTCCCTATATTCAGACACCGCGCTCTACGGAGTGTTACGGACGTATATATACATTGCAGACACCACGCCCTTAGAGTGTGGACGTTATACTTATATTCAGATACCTCATTCCTCGGAATGATGGACGTTGCAGATACCACACTCTAGAGGACGTTGGACGTTATGCCTACATCTACTTATACGTTCCTAGGTTGTCCTTATATTGCATTCACTTAGATGGTTAGCACACCCCCTCTTTACTTTTATTTCAGTACTATATCCAGCATGCATATTGTATCTTGTTACGTCCCTCTGAGGACCTGGTTATCTTCCAGATCTGGACGAGGCCTATTATTCCACAGTTTACGGCCCAGGTGTGGAGGCGAGGTTTGCTCTTGACGAGGAGCTGGAGGTACTTCCATCAGAGTACCCCTGATCAGATTGGTAGGCCTTCCGCCTATGACTGGAGCTCCTTACCTAGTTAGCCGTTGTTCCAGTCACTTTCCTTATCAGTACTTTATTTCAGACTATCAGCACATTTTGTAGTGGGTTTGTTCCCACCAGACATATTTCAGTTGCATTATGTCATTCGACTATGTCCTTATATTCCAGTCTCTCATTTCAGTATTTTACTTGTTGTTTGTGGATGAGATTAGACACTGCCTGTTGATATATCAGACTTGTTAGATTTAGGACAGCGTAGCACACTTCGCCAGGATCCATTAAATTATGATATCCTCGAAGACGTGTCAGCTGGTCAATGCCACGTGGCCTAGTTCCATAATATTTTGGGACTGGGGCGTGACAAAACCCGTCGCCGGAAAAGAAGACTTAGCCACTGAAGGGAAACCAGAAGTCTCCACTGCCGGGAAGGGCGGACCAGTCGCCGGAATAAGAGGAGAAACCACAACTTCCCCACGAACTGAGCCATAGGAGACGAAATGAGACTGAGAAAGCTCAGTCCTCTCCGGAGGGGGCAGAGCCGAGTCTGCCTGAGAAGAAGACAGCTCCCCCTGGAAGGAAGACGGAGCGGCCAAAGCGAGGGGATCTACCGGAAGATTCTGAACCGCCGCTGGATGCTGGACCGAGACTGGAGACACCTCGACAGCAGGGAGGAGGAACCGCTCCTTTGGAAAACCAGATCTGAAGGGGGAAGAAGAAGAAAGCACAGCAGGAGGAGGAGAAATGAACCTGGCAAGGAAGAGAGAAGGAGGGATAGGTTGAGAACCAGGAGAGGGGAGAGAGGAGGAGCGCCGGAGCTCCCCCTACCAGCGGCAGCCAGCCCGGCCACAGGAAAATCTTCAGCTCAGAATCGCTTGCTTGGGGAGCTTCTCTCTCCTAAAAAGAGAGGAGAGAGGAGAGAGAGAGAGGAGAGTGGAGAAATATGATTTAAAAAATAAAAAAAATGTAAAACGTCCTTGTGAAGGGCGTTTTACCTTATTATAATATATTTTTTTTTCCTTTTTCGATGAGAGTGTGAGAGAGATAGGAGAGAGGTATAAAAAATTAATAAAAAATATAAAATGTCCTTACAAAGGACGTTTTATGTATATATAATTTTTTTTTTCATTCGTTAACGGAGTTAACAATAATTAACGGAGAAACATAAAACGTCCTTTGTAAGAACGTTTTGATGCTTTCATAATTTTTTTTTGAAACTTTAGTACTTTTATTATAAATTTATCAAAATATTTTGCTCTAGTTGAAATTTTCCGTTAAAAATATGATTGGACAAAATCTCTATGGGGACAACTCTAAGTAAAGCTATATGGGACTTGGTCTAGTCTATTTTGTGTGTCATCATAACATTGTTGGTACGAAGTTATGGCTGAACACTGCCACGTGGTGGTGAGTACGGTCTACTTAATAATTTATTGTCATGGTGGACCCAAAGTGACGAAAACATAATATTTAATAACCATTTTGTCCATCCGAAGTTCCTAATCGCAAAGATTAGTCAAGATGCGTGTAGCGTAGCACAAAAATCAGGACTATATATATATATGTATATTCAGTGAGAGGGAGAGAGAGAGAGAGAGAGAGAGAGATGGATGGATGGAGCAATTGACATTATATGGGTTGTGGGCGAGCCCCTTCTGCTTGGAGGTTGAAGTCGCCCTCAAGCTTAAGGGCATAGCCTTCAAGTACGTGGAAGAAAACCTCCAAGAGAAGAGCGAGGCGCTTCTCCGATACAATCCAATCTATCAGAAGGTCCCAGTCCTGCTCCACCACGGGAAGCCTCTAGCCGAATCGCTCGTTATACTCGACTACATCGAGGACACGTGGAAGGATCATCCTCCTGCACTACTCCCCGCTGATCCTTACAAGAAGCCAATAGTCCGATTCTGGCTCAACTTCTTCTATGACAAGGTAGGTACATACAAGAATCATTCTTCATTCAACTCCTCTAAAATTTATTTTCTTGTTTTGGGGTCTTCGGAAAGAATATTTTGTCATTATTTGAACATTTATAATTAGTCAATTTTATAGGAAGTCCTAAAACTAAATAATCCAAATTCTTATGGAGACTCAGATTGGATGTGGATTTGGTTTTCGCAGTGTATTCCACCATGTAGATCTATTCTCCCGACGGAAGGAGAGCAGCAGCAGGAGGCTATCAGGGAAACGAAAGAGAACCTGAGGACATTTGAGGAAGGAGTTGGAAAGGATTTCCCTTCGGGAACGCCCTTCTTTCATGGAGCTGCTCCCGGACTACTGGACATCGTCGTGGGTTCAAGCTGGGTCTGGATCAGGCTACTGGGAGAGCTCACCGGCGTCAAGCTGGTGAGCGAAGAGACGACTCCACTTTTGTGGAGTCGACTTGAAGCATTCGAACAACTTCCGGTGGTTAAAGAGAGCCGGCCGCCGCACGATAGGCTGACCACCTACGCTCTGGATATTCGAAAGAAGCTTCATGGCATCTGAAGGTGATTGAAGAGACTCGTAGCTCGTAATGTTCCGACATGTAGTCCACTAATAAGAACGCCTAAATTATGAAGTTAGGCAGAACAAGTGCATGTCCTTGTGATAATAAAGGTTGTGGTTTGCTTCTTTTGTTGTAATCAGACGCTGGGTGAACATTGAATATATTTGATTTTATTAATAATGTCCTTGTGATAATAAAGGTTGTAGTTTGCTTCTTGATTGTAACCACAAACGGAAAGATCTGAAGCAAACTGCAAACAAAAAATTACTGCGGACGCTTGAAGACGTACTCCGAGCAAAGAGAGATCAATATTTTAACCCATCTAGCTAAATAAGCGTAACATATACATGGTTCATATAAAGTTGAGAGGCAAACTACATCCCAAAATTCCGAATAGGTTGAATGGTATCAGGTCCATGCTGGTCATCAACTATAACGGAACATAAAACGCCACTTGACAATGTACTTTCTTCCACAACAAACCATACTTGGAGAACGACTAATCTATTAAAATTCAATAGCGAATGCTAGCTTCAGCCAACACAGATCATGGAGATCTCAGAAACATTGAACAGAGACCTTAGGAAGCGTACAGAAAGAAGAGCATGCAATGTAGGGGGAAAAGTACTAGTTTGGAACAACGGAAGTACTTTACATTAGCATTAGATCATTCCTCATTCCAAAATATCTTAAATCACCTTATCAATTAATTAACCTATTTGTTACTTAGTTTACTTAATATTTATATGCTAGTGTAAGGTCACCCTGTTGATAGTATAGTTTGTTATACTTTCTAGTGTTAGTGTTCTTGGACTTGGTTGTGATATATCCAGACGGTTGAGCTGTGACACGGGGAAAGGATATTAGATGTTTATGGTTTAACAATTATCATCAATCACTGTGCCTCTTCTTTAAAACGATTTCCAATCATTCTTTTTTTTCCAATATTGCAATGACAATTTTGTCTCATTTTTTCTCCATTTTGTTATATATATATATATATATATATATATATATATATATATATATATATATATATATATTTGAGAGAGAGAGAGAGAGAGGCATCTAGCTAAATAAGTGTAAAAAAAACTACCTTAAAAAAAGGCAACGAGAAATACAGTCCTTTTCTCACCGAAGCTGATATTTTAACCCATCTAGCTAAATAAGTGTAAAAAAACCTACCTTAAAAAAAAAAAAAAAAAAAAGGCAAGTTACACCTTTAGATTGAAATCTCGATCAATTGTGTTTTGCCACTCAAATATTTCAGCATTCCCATATACATGGGTCATAAAAAGTTGAGAGGCAAACTACATCCAAAAATTCGATTAGGTTGAATGGTATCAGGTCCATGCTGGTCATCAACTTTAACGGAACATAAAACTGTTGGGATAATCTTGTTAGTTTGTTTAGATTGTTTAGTTAGTTTAGATTATTAGTTGGTTTAGATTGATAAGTTGTTTGTTGAAACAACTTTGATATATTTATTATTTAGTCTATCTCTTTACATCAAATGTTCAACTATATATAGCTACCATTTCATTCAATAAAAATCACCAAGTTATTCATCCTCCACAAAACTTGTGTCATGTTTCCTCGTTACTGGGCTATTTTCCAACATTTGGTATCAGAGCTCGGGTTGAGGAACAGAGAAGCTATGGCAACCAACGACGACCAAAGCCCCACGACGTTGACGTCATTCACCTTCAAGTACCCCATGCTGACACGGACCAACTACGCGGATTGGGCTCTCTTAATGAGAGTCAACATGCAGGCGCAAGGCCTGTGGGAGGCAATCGAACCCGGGAAAGCCGACTACCGCGACGACAAGATGGCCCTGTCCGTCATACTCCGTGCCGTGCCGCCAGAGATGCTGCGGACACTGGCAGTAAAAGACACTGCCAAGGAAGCATGGGACGCTGTGAAGATGATGCGGATGGGGGTCGAGCGCGTGCGCGAGGCCAAGGCGCAGAAATTGCGCGCTGACTTCGAATCAATGAAGTTCAAGGACGGCGAGTCCGTCGAGGACTTCGCGATGCGGCTCACGGGACTCGTCAGCGACCTGCAACTACTCGGCGACGGAATGGACGACGAGAAGGTAGTTAAAAAATTTCTTCGAGTCGTTCCATCCAAGTACACACAAGTCACCATCGCCATTGAGACTTTAGTGGATCTCAAGACGCTGTCAATTGAAGAGCTTACCGGTCGTCTTCTAGCCGTCGAGGAGCGGTACGATCTTGGCAGCAACTCCGACGACACAAGTAGCCGCCTTCTCCTCTCCGAAGAGGAGTTGATCGCTCGCATGAAGCAGAGGAAGGAAGGTGCTCGAGGCCCAGGTCTCCGAGTCGAAGGCGCTGTACGAGAAAGTCGTATCGAAGTTCGAGGAGGCCAGGTCGAGCATCGCGGCGCTCGCGGCCAAGAGGGACGAGGAGATCGGTCCGCTCAGGAACTCGTTGGCTACCAAGGCCACGGTTGTTAAGGAGATGGAGTTTAGGAATTCGCACATCGAAGAGGAGAATCGGGAGCTGAGGTCGTCTCTTAAAGAACTCCGGGAAGCTCAGATCGTCGGAGCGGACAGCGGTGCTCCCTCTATCAAGAGCTTGCGGCAAAAGTTTAAATCTCTGGAACAAGTGCACAGAGGGTGTGCCGAGAAATTGAAAACCAAGGAGGCTGGATTAGTAGCAAGTTTATCAGCACGTACTTCTGTACTAGCAGCAGCAAACCCTGTTGGTGGTCATTATAACCGCGCAAAGACTGTGAACGAAAACCTGAAAATGAGTGTTGCACTTCTCTCGCGGTTCGACTTGGTTTTTATTTTATTAGATAAGCCGGATGAAGTCTTGGATAAGCGAGTATCTGATCATATAATGGCACTTCACACGGGAAATGGAGAACATGCATTGCCCAACAAGAAGCAACGGAGAGCTGTTGAATATAATGGTAGTATGGATTTTGCTGTCAAGAATGGTTCATTGGCTTCAAGGCTGAGACTTGATCGAGAAAAAGACAAGGACTTTGTTCCCTTACCTGGTTCTCTTCTTCGCAAGTATATAGCTTATGCAAGAAATTTCGTCTTCCCCAGAATGTCTAGACCAGCAGCTGAAATTTTACAGAAGTTCTATTCGAGGTTAAGAGACCACAATACTTCAGCGATGGAACACCTATCACTGCAAGGCAGTTGGAAAGTCTTGTGAGGTTAGCAGAAGCCCGTGCTCGGTTGGACCTGAGAGAAGAAATAACTGCCATTGATGCAACAAGATTAAGGGAGTGATTGTTGGGATAATCTTGTTAGTTTGTTTAGATTGTTTAGTTAGTTTAGATTATTAGTTGGTTTAGATTGATAAGTTGTTTGTTGAAACAACTTTGATATATTTATTATTTAGTCTATCTCTTTACATCAAATGTTCAACTATATATAGCTACCATTTCATTCAATAAAAATCACCAAGTTATTCATCCTCCACAAAACTTGTGTCCTGTTTCCTCGTTACTGGGCTATTTTCCAACAAAAACGCCACTTGACAATGTACTTTCTTCGACAACAAACCATACTTGGAGAACGACTAATCTATTAAAATACAATAGCAAATGACAGATCATGGAGATCTCAAAAACATTGAACAGAGACCTTAGGAAGCGTACAGAAAGAAAAGCATGCAATGTACGGGGAAAAGTACAGAAGAGCATGCAATGTAGGGGGGAACGTACTAGTTTGGAACAACGGAAGTACTTCACATAGCATTAGATCATCCTTTTTTTTAAGTAATATATTTATATATAATTGTAAAAAAAGGAAGGAGTTTTAAAAAATTATAGGGAGAGGGAGAACTCGCCAACTGAGTTGGCGAGTTGTTGGGGCCCGCCAACTGAGTTGGCGAGATACATGCAGGCCGCCAACTCAGTTGGCGAGGGATGCTGAGTTGGAGGTTGTGTCCGCCAACTGAGTTGGTGAGTGAGGGTTTAGGGGGGAGGCTGTGACCGTTGCACTCTGCCTGCCAACTCAGTTGGCGGGTAAGGATCCGTTCAGATGCATGGAAAACATTATAGCCGTTGCATAACGGCTATTACATTCAACACTCTCACTCTATATATTTTTTATCTCAACCAAATCATCCAACACTCACTCTATTTTCTCTCTTCCCTCTAGCAAAGTCTCCAACACTCTCTCTGCCTCTAGCAAAGCTTCAGTCAAAGTTTTGCCTGCAGCTAAAGTTTATCTGAGTTTCTTGTAGCAAAAGTTCTCAACCGTCATGGATTGTAGCGTAAGAATTGTATGCCCGCACGGCGGTAAAGTAAATGGGTTAAATTACGAAGGAGGAGAAAGTATAATTTTTTCAACTTATCCGAATATTAGTTTTGAAAATATACGTAATCATATTATTGAACGTTGTTCTATTCATTATGATTTTATTATGAAGTCTATTTTTGGTTCTAATTATTTTTTGATAGATAGTGAAGATGCATGGAATTATATTCTTGAGATTAATTCACAATCACGGTATATAAAAATATATGTTATTAAAGTAACAGCAACATTAGATAGTAGAAATAATGAATATTTTTCTGAATATCAAGCATGCTAGTTCGGGTGCTAGTTCTTCTCAACAAATTGTTTCATTTATCCAAGAAGGTCATTCATCAGATGAATCTAACCATGATGATGATAGTGACAACGACGATGGAAATAGTGATAATTTAGTTGAAAATGTAGATTATACGGTAGATGATGATGTTGTAGAAGCTATCACTGATGAAGTATTTAAGGGACAATCATTTCCTAGTCGTTCTCACTTTAGAAGCTTTATAAGTAATTTAGCAATTAAATATAATTTTAGTTGTTCAGCTAGTGTTATGAATAATGCTCTTGAAATTATATATAGTTGTGATCAACCGAATTGTAATTGGAGAGTATATGTCAAATCTATTGGAAATGGCGATATAGTTAAAGTTAGTACATTAGAAAATCGTCATTCTTGTTTAGGGAGACTTAGTACAGGACGTCATCGACTAGCTACCGCTGCATGGATTAAGACCATGATAATTGACATTATTAGAGATAACCAGTCATACAGTCCATCACAAATTGTTAAAGATATATATAGGGAGCACCGTATACAAATTAGTTATTCTAAAGCCTGGAGAACCCGAGAGACAGCATTAGCTGAAATTAATGGTAGTTATGATGAGGCATACGCTAGTCTTGAGAAGTATTGTTATAGAATTATGGAGACAAATCCAGGTAGTACATATTTTATTCAAACTGCCAAAAATAATAGCTTCCAATGAATTTTTATTTGTTTTAAGTCATGTATTGATGGATTTTTAAGGGGCTGTTTACCAGTTATTGGTACTGATGCTATATTTCTTTCGTCTAAATATCAAGGTATCTTATTTATTGTTTGTGCTCACGATCCTAACTATCAATTATATCATATAGCTTATGCTGTTGCTGAAGGTGAGAATAGTGATTCTTGGTCTTGGTTTTTAAATTCTCTTAAAATATCTTTTGAAAGTTGTTTTAATGATTGGAGTACAATTTCATTTATATCTGACAAGCAAAATGGATTAATAAATGTTGTTCGTGTTATTTTTCCTGCATCTCCTTTTTTTTGTATTCAGTATTTTAAACAAAACATGAAAAAAGTTACCAAAGAACCAGTATTTCAACACTTGTTAGACTCGCTTGCTAGATCATATAATGAAACGGATGTAGAGAGTGTGTTTGATATAATTAAAGTCGAGAACATAATTTTGTATGATTGGCTTATTGGTGTAAACTGTCACGCCCCAATCTCCCGCAGGCTAATCGGCCATCCCCGCTGGGTACGAATCACCGCGCCAGCGCTCTCGCGGGATGATCGCTTTGACCCATCTGGACGTGATGTCGCACGAGCGTGAACCGCGCCCGTGCAAGGCCATGGTTCATTGGCTGGCGGTAAGGGATCTAAGCTATAGAGTCGCACAGATTGTCCGAGTACAGCGGAATGTATAAACGCATAAGCGAATGGTAACAAGTTCACTGAGTTGACAGTAGCGGAAGCAAGAACTGAGTACACAAGTATAGAAGTAAAGCAACTCATTTTATTCATATTGAAACAACGTTACAGGCGGCGTATAGCCAAGATTACAAGTCGCTCAAGCTCTCTCTGAAACATAAAAGCGTGCCAAGTGGCTACATTTATGGAATGGTGTATAGGCGATGTTCTAACATTATGTCTTGTATATGTACTTCAGTTTCGGGTGTAGCGTTGTAAGGCTTCCGAGTTGAACTCCATGCCTTAGCACGCACGAAGGAGGCATCCGCACTGAACGAGGTTCTCCCGCACCCTGCAAGCAATCTGGTGGGTTATCAGTACATGAATGCACTGGTGGGGGGGCTACTCGCCCGCTCGACAAATCCAAACACGTAATACAGGTTCCGTGCATCAACTATTAGTTGTCTTTCTAGTTGCCTTAGGATCAGTTTCATGGCATACATGAATAGCCTAACTCGTGTGGCAGTGCGTCGTGCGATATAAGGAGAAACACGGCGAGACTTACCAACTTACCCTTTGTCCTTCCCTGTCCAAGGAAAACCAAGTTAAATTCAAGCACGAGCATGTATAAACATTCAGGGGCAAATAGCATATGCACACACTGTGTTGTTGTGAATATGATTTTGCTAGAATGCACGAGTTACTAGGATTACATAGGTGTTTTGCATAAGATGTTCAAGTGCCTTTCTTGCACAATATTGTTATACCATGATCGTTCAGGTGTTCTATTATTCATGATGCGATGCAATGACTCGTACGCGGGTAGCCGCTAAGCGAGTATGACTTATCTATATGAATAATTGGTCGCTGGCATAGCCATAAAGGACGGTTTGTAGTCTATGGACAGGATGCTATGCGACGAAAATAATGGAGGCGCTGCATAATCCTGTCCGGAACATGAGACTATCAGCCTTTTGAGGAAATATGGCGCGGCATTTAACTGAGATGCCACCCTGCTTGAGTGTGAAAGGCTGCTTGAGTTCCATCCGGATCGGATCGGCCCCGGTGCCCCGGAGACCGTCCGTGGAACGGAGATCCGAAGATCACCTTTTTCAAGTTGTCCGCGACATGCAGGTCAGGGTCTTTCCAAATCTATATCTTGACATGATAATCCATGAGTTTATGTTCTGGGCGAGAATTTGCTCCATGAGCTTTGATCCTGATTCTCGTTCAGATGTAAACTGGATGTGGTTATCATGTAGTGTAACTTGACATACTTTTCCATTGTTGAATCAACTTGCCCTGATGCATTCCCCTGGTGCGAGGAGTGCCTTGGAGACCTAACGGTCCCGAGTACTTGCAGGTTCATTTGCACAGATAAACTATGTTGTGCACCGCACAAAGCTAAGTATTTTTGTTTTGCATAGCGAGCACATATTCAGAGTACGCAGATAAATTGAAACACAGATTGAAGCATGGAAAAGTTCTCTTTATTGATAATATGAACATATTACAAACTCCTTGAACTGAGTCATAAGGTTGCCTTTATGGGCTTACAAAAGTGTTGACGCAAAATGAGATAGCAGTCATGTACATTACATCCCTTACTAAACTCAAAATATAAGACCTCCGGTTGGAACGACGACTTTGCCACGAAGCTGCATATTTGCTTGGCTGCTAGCTTCTTCTTCAAAATGCTTCAAAAGGTTGGCACGGATCTAGGCATGCCTACAGCTGGACTGGATTGGGGGAATGACTTTTGTAAGCCCCCTGATTTTCAGGAATTATTAATTTGGACTTTTCACAATTTTCTGGAATTTTCTGTAATTAAAATCTAGGCTCTTGGTAATTAAATGATTTTTATTTGCTGTTAATTACTATTAAAATATTATGAAAATAATATTTTTTTTGGTGTAAAATAAAATACTGGACTTAGGATAATTTTCTGGGAATTTATTGGGCCCCAGACCGATTTTTAATCACCTCAAAACTGTTTTTTTTTTTTTTTTTAAACTAAACCCAAGCCCAGCCCAACCGAGCCCAACCCGTGGGCTAGCGGGTCGGGCCGGGTCTGCCAGACCCGCACTCGCTCCGACCCGACCCGCATGACTCTCTCCCCCGCACGACTCGCTGCCCGCGAATTTTGCCGCCTCGCCCGGCCAGCGCTCGCCCGCGTCCACCGGCGCCCCGCCCGGCCACCTCGCCCGCACCCCGCGGCCACGACGCCCGCTTCGCCGCCTTCCCCGGCCACCCTCGGCCTTTCCCTCCCCCTATATAATTCCCCCAATTTCTCCCTCTCCCCCAATTTCTCCCTCTCCGGCCCTACCCCGACTCCGATCCCCCTCCACCGTCGACCGCCTCCCCGCTCAGCGCTGCCGCCGCCGACACCCGCCTCCGCTCCCCGCCTCCTCCTTCTTCCTTCCCCTCTCTCCTCCCAGCACCCGACCCCGTGCTCCGCCTCCGGTCCGCCGTGCCGCTCAGCGCCGCCGCCGACGACACCCGCCTCCGCTCCCCGCCTCCGGCCGCAATGCCCCCAAGCTGCCGGAGCTCCGACAGCAACCCAAAAAGCCCTAAACCCTAGGATTCGGATTCGGACACGTGTCGGACACGGAAATTTCGGTTTCTGGGAGCCCTGTTCAGGTACCTGTATCTTTCTCCTCGTAGCTCTGTTTTCGATTCCGTCTGTTGCATCGCGAACCCTGCGTGACCCTCTCGATGTCCGTGCAACCCGCTCGGGGCATCGCGTCCTGTGGCGATCGCGAACCGCGATCCAAAAACAGGAAAAACAACGCCCTGTTTCACCCGGAACCGAGTCTGCCCCGCCAAACGGGACGACTTGGTCGCACGCGATCTTCACCGAAACGTGCGCGCCGTTGATACGGACGTGCGAGATTTCGCAGAAGTTGATTTGGCTGTGCGTGCACACCGAAATTAACGCGTATCCGCGGACACCGTCCCGTATCCGTCCTTTCTAGAATGCGTCCTAACTTTGTGTATACACGTCGGATCGAAACAAAACTTGCGCCATCGGACTCGTAGAGTTTGGTTCGATTCTGAGAACGTTGACGAAATCGCATGTCGTGGGCCCCACAGGCTCCACTTGACGGGCGATTTTGTGACCGGCTCATCGGAATCCAATTCTAGAAGTTCCGTTGGGTTCGTATCATCATTCCTGACCTGTTGACACTAAGTTTGACGAATTTGGAGACCTTTGACCCTGACACATTTTTCGGTGCGAAGCGGGCCACATGTGGACCCTGCTTTGACCCGAAAATATTGTTTTGCCCTTGTCTCCAAATTGGACTCAAGGACAAGCGTTTCTAGCTGATTGATATTTTTTTGGATCTGATTGTGATGTCTATTTCAGCAACCGGAGTACTGCCTGCAATCCCCGCAGAAGTCAGAGCTACAATTGGAGCCAGAACCCCAGGCAAGTATACCTTGCCAAACCCTGCAGTTTTGCTACTTATTTCCTTGACATATTTATACATTGTCGTGCAAGACTCTTGCACACTATTTGCATGCTTCCCTTTTCAGCTGTTATTTCTTGTCATATATAGTTTCTTGATACGTTGTTCATATTGATTTATTCCTGCTGCTCTAGTCTTATTTTCTCGTTTTACGTGCAATTACATTATTTGCTCTTTTCCATGGAACACTATTTGTTCCATAGATATATTGTGATGGTACATGTTTACTCTACATTCCTTGAGTTGACTCGGATGGTTACTTAGTTCCTAGATGATCGTTATCAGGCACTGACTACACTTGAGCATTCTCGATTGTGAGTACCCATTGTGCTGCGATAGAGACTTGTTCATTTGACTACCTCATTCGTGAGCTCCCATAGGGCTGCGAAAGAGCTATACTATAGATTGGGAGTCCCCATTGGCCTACCTTCTATAGGACCGTGATCTCCCATTGAGTTGCGATCACCCCGATTTGCTTGTAGTCATGTTTGATAGCATCATCGGTACGCCACCATCTTAGATGCAGTGATTTCTCGTGTATTGTTTGCTTTCTTGTGTTTACTTTCCTGTCTATCTTGCATGTTCATTTACTGTACTTTTGGCTCGTATTCTTTTGTATCTTGTTACGTCCCTCTGAGGACCTGGTTTTGTTCTCCAGATTTAGCAGACGAGGAGCACCCGCAACTTTACGGACCAGACGAGGGTACGATTGTAGTTGATGGCCCTGCTTATACTTGGTTATTTTCTAGCATGTTTTAGTTATATTTTCTTGTCTCTGTTTTTCCATTTATCGCTAGTGGATTTGTCTCCACCCGACTCAGTATTATTTCTTGCTGGATATTCGACAGTAACTTGACTTCCAGCAGTTATTCCAGTTGCTATTTAGTTCTTATACTGTTCTGTTGGATGAGATCTAGATACTTGACATTTATCATTGGACCTACTTATTGTTATATTACAGCTTAAGCATGCTCCGATGGATCCATTAATTTGGGTTTGTCCATCGGTGTGTGCTGCTGGCCATTGCCACGTGTCTAGTCCCTCGGTATTTTGGGACTGAGGCGTGACATGGTTTTTGTGGTGGCCCATGCAGGTCTACGACTAAATTGTTCGGTTTCAACTTAGGGACTGAGCAAGCCTGCAACTAGGATTAGAGTATAGGATCTCATCCACACTGACTATGACTCATCCTTCTTCCAATCTGTCACGCTCCAGTCCCAAAATACGTAGGACTAGGATACGTAACTAATTCAGCCGCCTGTATATATGGCAACTCCAATATATGGAAACCATATATACGAGCGTACGCTGTATAATGAACAATAATTCATAAGTGGTAAAACTGATCACAAGTCACAAGGTAATATCTAAATCTCATCCACAGAAATCACATAAAGATATGAATAACAAATAACCATGTAACTAGATCTCAATACAGATTTCTAAGAATGACAGTCAGATGGAAACAAATCTACTGCCAAAATAGTATATAAAAGGAACCAGAATACACACCATATAAGAACAACATCTGACAATCACGAGGCTCGAAGAGAAGACCTCCTCGGAATAAACGTAACATGTCCGGATCTGTGCTCCTGCGAATACTCAAGAAAATATACACCTGGCAGGGAACCAGGTCCTCAGAGGGACATAGCAAGATACATAAAAATGACATGCCATAATGTAAATATTGAATAAATAAATGGGGTGTGCTAACCATCTAAGTGAATGCAATTAAAGACCTTGTAGTACGCATGGGAAAGTGTAGGCTAGACATATGCTGACGTAATTCACCAATCGTCATAACTGGCTAGTATATGTGTCATATGCCCCCAGACTCATGGGCACTCTGCAATCGTCCATCTCCGAGGAGCATGGAACGAAGGATATAACATCACGGAGGGGGTGTCCCACACGCCTACTAGATGTCTTCCCCGCCCAATATAGATGTACAAGTCATGAAAACGACGTGGACACCTCCTACTATGATGCAAGTCTCAATAAAATAACCAACTAAGCTAAATACCGTTACACGTGTTGCTCACACTGATGGCCAGTCGCGCATGAGGCACGCGTCCCTACATGAACTCACTCTGTGACGTGTAATGATACGTGTCAAGGCCTGGGAAGTTATATCAATAACTTCACAACTTTTAGGTGGGTCTACTAGACACTAGGTCAGACACAAGTCCTAACGTCAACGCCTTCGTTGACTGCACCCGAGTTTTCTCGGACGCGCACATTTATATTTATTAAAATAAATAAATATGTAACTAACAATAACTGAATTTAAACAGTATAACAAGGCAAGGTATACTTGCCTGGCAAGAGCTGCAAAATATAATGTCCAGATGTCAAATGCCAAGAAGTCAGAAACTATGGCCTCAGAAGGAAAGTCTCCGGATGCTGAAATAAATATCACTAACAGTCTCAGAAAATATCAAATAGCTAGAAACGCCTGTCCTTAAGTCCAATTTGGACACAGGGGCAAAAATGACAGTTTTCGGTCAAAGCGGGGTCCACATGTGGGCCACTTTGCACCGAAAAATGTGTCAGGGTCAAAGGTCTCCAAATTCATCAAACTTAGTGTCAACAGGTCCAGAACGTCGATACGAACCCAACAGAATATCCAGAACTGGATTTCGATGTGCCGATCACAAAATCGCCCGTCAAGTGGAGCCTGTGGGGCCCACGATACAGGATTCTGTCAACGTTCTCAGAATCGAACCAAACTTGGCTCACAGGACCAGCGTATTGCTACGAGTCCGATGGCGCAAGTTTCGTTTCGATCCGACGTGTGTACACAAAGTTGCATCATGTTCCAGAACTGACGGATACGGGACGGTGTCGGCGGATACGCGTTGATTCCGGTGTGCACGCACATCCAAATCAACTTCTCCAAACTCCTACACGTCCGTATCAACATCGCGCACGTTTTGGTAAAGACCGCGTGCGACCAAGTTGTCCCATTTGGCGGGGCGTACTCAGTTCCGGGGTGAATCAGGGTATAGTTTTTCCTGTTTTTGGATCGCGTGTCGCGATCGCCACAGTACGCGATGCTCCGAGCGGTTTGCACGGACACCGAGGGGGTCACACAGCCTACGCGATGCAACTGACGAAATTGAAAACAGAGCTACGAGGTGAGAGAAAAATATACCTGAACAGGGCTCCGTGGAAACTGAATTTTCTTGTGTCCGGTCACTGCGCTGTGTCCTGGTCGCTGTGTCCGGGCTCCATCGTGTCCTGGGTTCTGCCGTGTCCTGGTCAGAGTCCAGCGGAGGATCGTCGGGACTCTGCACAGGCCGGTCGGGGGTTGCGGTGTCGAGCCGGGGTGGCTGTGTACTGGGGGTCGAGTGGCGCGGAGCTGGCCGGTTGGGGGTTGTTGATGATGGTGCTGGTGGTGGAGGGTGGCGAGTAGCGGAGGGGGTGGAGGTCGTCGGGAAAGGCGGGCGGTGGAGCAGGGAGAGTCGGGGAAGGAGATGGTGGCGGTGGTGGTGCCGCTCTAGCCATGGGGAGGCCGAGCAGGGCGGACGAGGTAGAGGGGAAGTGGAGGAGGAGGAAGGGGTGGCTGAGGAGAGAGGGAGCGGGGAGGAGGAGGAGGAACTGGGGAGGAGGATCTGGGGAGGAGGAGGAGGAACTGGGAGAGGGGAGGCGGAGGCGGAGCCAGCGGGGAGGTGGTCGGCGGGGTCGTGGGGGTCCGGCGAGCGGGAAAGGAGGGAGGAGAGGTGGCTGTGGAAGCGCGGAGGGCAGGCTCTCGGCGGCTGAGGGGAAGCTCGGGGAGTGGCGGTAGAGGAAGGAGGAGGAGAGAGGAAGCTCAGCCGCGGGGGGGTCGACTCGCCGTGGGCGGCGGTCGCGGGGTGACTCCGGCGAGGGGGGGCTCGCCGCCGGGGGGGGTCTACGGGCTGGGGCTTGGGTTTTTTTTAATTTCTTTTTCTTTTTCTTTTTCTTTTTCTTTTTCTTTATTTTATAGAAAAATATATTAATTTAATAAGTAAATATCTAGAGATATTTACGGGATATTTGTAGGATATTTCCGGGATATTTTTGAGATATTTCCGGGATCTTTTCGGGTGGGTCCCCTCTCCAAATGGACGGTGCAGGTTCACCGGCCAATAGGGGACTGACACCTCACACAAAATTTGCAGAAAGGTCCTTGCAAATTTCATAAATTGCTTAATGGTCCTATTTTGGGAAATTGTACAATTTATAAAATTGTCTGGAAAATACCCGATTCCTGAAAATGCTAAAATGCACAGAATTGAAGGAAAAAGCTGCGTAAGGGTCCTGGGGGGAATGGGGGTGAGTCTGGGTAGGGATTGGGCATGGTTTCTGGGGGATACGGGTCACCGTATTTTTTAATTAATAAATACTGCGCACGGTGTTCTCTAATTATTTAGAGGCAGGTAGGGTCATAATTTTTCTACGGTGTCAATACACTAATTGTAGTATACTCAGTGTAAAAAATTAACGCATTTTTGTTTGGGTAAAACAGGTGCATGTCGGGCCTCAAATCTCTAGGGTACAGAGATAGGTAAAGAGTAGGAAATAAAATAGGAAATAAATACGGACTTTTGTTACGATATTTGTGTGTCTCAAACTAGGCTCATTTTAGCACATCTGTGAGTTGCACAAAGTTCAGGAAAATAGTTTAACATGTCTAGGACAGGTATGTGAACTTTGTTCAGGGATAACAGTCAAGGTAAAGCTCCAAATAATTTGGTGATGGACAGGTGCACAAGTCAATAGGATAATAAATTAAAATATTGCCATAAATCCTAAATTGTTAAAATAATCCTAGAAATGCTGAAATCTGGTCGAGGGGGTTTACAATCTACCCAACTTATAAAAATTTTGTCCTCGAAATTAAAACTAAGCCACGATAGAAGTCAAAGACGGCATAAGATATAATTTAACAAAGTAATTTATATCTTGGTTTACGAATAGGTTCGAAAAACGTTTACGCATGTCGTCCACACGCTTCCAAGTAGATTCTCCAGGCGCGTCTTGCTTTCATGCCACGCGGACCAAAGGAATAGACTGATTCCTCAATACCTTTCCTCGATGATCAAGGATTTCCTACGGGTTGCTCTTGATATGACAAGCTCGGCCTAATGGTGATCTCCGAATGGTTAAGAACATGACTGCTGTCTGCACATATTGTCTGAGTTGTGACACATGGAATACATCAAGTATTTTCTCAAGTGAAGGTGGTAACGCAAGTCGATATACCACTACTCCCACTCTTTTTAGCACGTCAATGGTCCAACATACCTTGGGCTCAACTTGATGTGTCCTCAGAAATGATGACTCTAGTAGGTGATATCCTCAAGATGACATGATCGTCCTCTTTGAATTACAAGGGACGATGATGACGTCTGTCCACTGTTTCTGTTTGTCTTGCGCTGCGCGCAAGTGTCCTTGTATTACTTAACTGTCTCTACGGTGTTGACCACCAACTCTGGTCACGCGAATCCTTGTCTGGTAAAATGCTGACTGGTATGCCATACAATCTTAGGATTTGCCTCATATAAGTAATGTCTTCATAGCTTCAGAGTAATTACGGCGGTTGCAAGTTCCAGATTCTTCTCATGTACTCATAATTGTCTGGATGCATATACCATTACCTTGCCATCCTGTATTAATACGCATCCCAAACTTTTTCCTGATGCGTCTGTAGATCACAACCGCCTGATCCTGATGGTATAGTCAATACGGGTGCTGTGGTCAGTTGCTTCTTCAACTCCTCGAAAGCGTCTTGACACTCGTTAGTCCTTAGGAATTCTTAATCCTTACAAGTCAACCTAGTCATAGGGCTGCTATCCATCCAGGAGTCAATCAATTGTTCATTCAGGTAAAAAAAAAAAATTTTGACTCCTGACAACAAAATGATACATTCTTCATCGAAACCCTTGAGTTCTGAACTTGACCCAAGTTACGAGGCAAAAATGCTGTCATAGTGATGCACGTATCAGGAACGTAATAAAACGTTAGGTAGGTAACGAAGGTCATTCTAAGGGTAGCACAGTTTATAACTGCAATCTAATCTAATAATAGGGTTTGGTAAATATCCAAGAAACAAACAGAAATGGCTACAGAACAATACACTTTCGTATTTATACTAAGGACGAGGTTTCGTCTTTCCGAAATAAGGGAAGACAGAAAACAATAATCAAGAGTTCAAGGGGAAGGTAATAGATTATGAGTGTGGGGATCAATGCGTTTAAAGAATTCAATAGGATTTGTCAAAGCAGTTGTGGATTAAAATTTTATTTTTGGTAATTCCTATTCACACGCTCGTATCAGTACAGTTACGTAACTGATACGATATGCTTAGACATATCTAGAGGGCAAGTACATCTGTCTACTAATCACTATATATCTCAATCCACGTAAAGTAGTTATGCGAAGGGCGAATCAAAATGCACTAAGGTTGATCAGACCGTAATACACTGATTCTGAATAGACAATTGTATTAGTGGGGTGGATCAGGCCCCAATAACACATGTGTCATGAACAAGCTCGATAAAGAATAAGCTTGCAAAACTAGGCTATAATAGCATTATAAGTCAAAGTAGGACAGCAATTTTAAGTATGCTAGATTATGATGAGAGAAATTATCACATAATTCACAATCACAAAAATATAAGACTCTACAATCTCTACAGTTATTATTCTAATTCCTTGTCTAAGTCGCTAGTTGACCTAAAAGAGGTATGGTCTTCTAAGTTCTACAATCTTAGTAAACATTATAGGTTGTCTGCCTAAAACAGAGATTTCAAGAAAGTCCGCATAAAGTAGGGGTTCGAGGTTGTCTGCGTAAAGCAGAGATAAAATAATTTGGCGTAAAGCATGGCTTCAGAGCTATCCGCGTAAAACAGAGAAGCGTAAGGTAGAGCTTCAGAGCTGTCCGCGTAATAAGTCTGTGCGTAACAGTCTGCGCGTAAAAGTCTGGGTGAAAGTCTGAGCGTAAAAGTTTTGCGCTAAAATCTGCACCTAAAATTAGCGTACGTAAGGTTTGTATAAAAGTCTGCCTGTGTAAAGTTTTGCTTAAAAGGTTTGCGTAAAATCTCCTGCGTTGCAGCGTAAAGTTGTACAAGATACTCATGAGTTGTTCAGTCAAAATTAGTGAATCCTGACAACTGACAAAAGTACTTGTACAACGATCGAGTGGTCGGTTGCGATGATGAATTTGCACGGGGACCCAGGTCGTCGTTTAGTGACTGATTGGATACAAGTCATTTACGCTTGAGGTGAGACAAAATCAGATGTCCTGTCAGAAAGCTGTTTCTTTTTGCACAGGGCTCGAGGCGTATCTCTGCCTTTAATGCACAAGATTGGTTCACCACTGGGGAAAGCTAAGGCTGTAACAATTTTGCTCACATCCTATCATTATATCTTACGCCTAATCAGGTTACTCTACGCTGGTTATCTATTATTCTAGAATCATCATGTTTATGCAGGACAGTTACCTACGTGGCTTGCATGACGTGTCCTACGCAGAATAAGGAATACTAGATGAAAGTGGATAGCAGTTATTATAACTGCAGCGTAAAGGAGATAATCTTCTGCATAATCTGGTTTTTACGCCAACAGGAAAGTCATTCGGTTCTTATGCCAACAACGGTCAAATGGGTTTTACGCCAACAAGGGTAAAGGGTCTCTGGCGTAAAACTCTGGTTATCCAACATAGGATGAGGTTTTAGTCCTAGTATTTAACCTTAGATTTCTATGGGTTCCTCAAGACTAGGGTCAACACTATGGTCAATTGTCTAACTAATCCTAGTAATATTTATACTACTCTCAAGTCATACGTAAATACGTCAAGGAACAATGGTAAGTTAATCTATAGGTAGTGATGCTAGGGTTTATTAGGTAGTAGGGAAGACTAGGGTTCATTAGGGAATATGGAAGACTAGGGTTCCTCAAGAAATCTGAACTTAATGATATGTCAATGCCCTAGTTGTGTTCTTAATAGGAATACTACTCTAATTATCATCCTATCAACAGGGATTCCTATATTCTAGTAGGGGCTATACTTAAGGAATTATCAGGGAAGCACATGAATCAAGCAGGATGCAATTATGTAAGTAGGACAGACTGGAAGGAAGATAAGTCATAGTCAAATATGGATGAGATTCTATATTCTAATCCTAGGTGCAGGCTTGCTCGGTACAGTAACGTAACCGAGACAATATGCTCTGACCTGCATGGGCCACCACTAAAAACATTGTCACGCTCCAGTCCCAAAATACGTAGGACTAGGATACGTAACTATGCCAGCCGTCTGTATATATGGCAACTCCAATATATGGAAACCATATATACGAGCGTACGCTGTATAATGAACAATAATTCATAAGTGGTAAAACTGATCACAAGTCACAGGGTAATATCTAAATCTCATCCACAGAAATCACATAAAGATATGAATAACCAATAACCATGTAACTAGATCTCAATAAAGATTTCTAAGAATGACAGTCAGATGGAAACAAATCTACTGCCGAAATAGTATATAAAAGGAACCAGAATACACACCATATAAGAACAACATCTGACAATCACGAGGCTCGAAGAGAAGACCTCCTCGGAATAAACGTAACATGTCCGGATCTGTGCTCCTGCGAATACTCAAGAAAATATACACCTGGCAGGGAACCAGGTCCTCAGAGGGACATAGCAAGATACATAAAAATGACATGCCATAATGTAAATACTGAATAAATAAATGGGGTGTGCTAACCATCTAAGTGAATGCAATTGAAGACCTTGTAGTACGCATGGAAAAGTGTAGGCTAGACATATGCTGACGTAATTCACCAATCGTCATAACTGGCTAGTATATGTGTCATATGCCCCCAGACTCATGGGCACTCTGCAATCGTCCATCTTCGAGGAGCATGGAACGAAGGATATAACATCACGGAGGGGGTTTCCTACACGCCTACTAGATGTCTTCCCCGCCCAATATAGATGTACAAGTCGTGAAAATGACGTGGACACCTCCTACTATGATGCAAGTCTCAATAAAATAACCAACTAAGCTAAATACAGTTACACGTGTTGCTCACACTGATGGCCAGTCGCGCATGAGGCACGCGTCCCTACATGAACTCACTCTGTGACGTGTAATGATACGTGTCAAGGCCTGGGAAATTATATCAATAACTTCACAACTTTTAGGTGGGTCTACTAGACACTAGGTCAGACACAAGTCCTAACGTCAACGCCTTCGTTGACTGCACCCGAGTTTTCTCGGACGCGCACATTTATATTTATTAAAATAAATAAATATGTAACTAACAATAACTGAATTTAAACAGTACAACAAGGCAAGGTATACTTGCCTGGCAAGAGCTGCAAAATATAATGTCCAGATGTCAAATGCCAAGAAGTCAGAAACTATGGCCTCAGAAGGAAAGTCTCCGGATGCTGAAATAAACATCACTAACAGTCTCAGAAAATATCATATAGCTAGAAATGCCTGTCCTTAAGTCCAATTTGGACACAGGGGCAAAAATGACAGTTTCCGGTCAAAGCGGGGTCCACATGTGGGCCACTTTGCACCGAAAAACGTGTCAGGGTCAAAGGTCTCCAAATTTGCCAAACTTAGTGTCAACAGGTCCAGAACGTCGATACGAATCCAACGGAATATCCAGAACTGGATTTTGATGTGCCGATCACAAAATCGCCCGTCAAGTGGAGCTTGTGGGGCCCACGATACGGGATTCTGTCAACGTTCTCAGAATCGAACCAAACTTGGCTCACAGGACCAGCGTATTACTACGAGTCCGATGGCGCAAGTTTCGTTTCGATCCGACGTGTGTACACAAAGTTGCATCATGTTCCAGAACTGACGGATACGGGGCGGTGTCGACGGATACGCGTTGATTCCGGTGTGCACGCACATCCAAATCAACTTCTCCGAACTCCTACACATCCGTATCAACGTCGCGCACGTTTTGGTAAAGACCGTGTGCGACCAAGTCATCCCGTTTGGCGGGGCGTACTCAGTTCCGGGGTGAATCAGGGTATAGTTTTTCCTGTTTTTGGATCGTGTGTCGCGATCGCCACAGTACGCGATGCTCCGAGCGGTTTGCACGGGCACCGAGGGGGTCACACAGCCTACGCGATGCAACTGACGGAATTAAAAACAGAGCTACGAGGTGAGAGAAAAATATACCTGAACAGGGCTCCGTAGAAACTGAATTTTCTTGTGTCCGGTCACTGCGCTGTGTCCTGGTCGCTGTGTCCGGGCTCCATCGTTTCCTGGGTTCTGCCGTGTCCTGGTCAGAGTCCAGCGGAGGATCGTCGGGACTCTGCACAGGCCGGTCGAGTGTTGCGGTGTCGAGCCGGGGTGGCTGTGTACTGGGGGTCGGGTGGCGCGGAGCTGGCCGGTTGGGGGTTGTTGATGATGGTGCTGGTGGTGGAGGGTGGCGAGTAGCGGAGGGGGTGGAGGTCGTCGGGAAAGGCGGGCGGTGGAGCAGGGAGAGTCGGGGAAGGAGATGGTGGCGGTGGTGGTGCCGCTCTGGCCATGGGGAGGCCGAGCAGGGCGGACGAGGTAGAGGGGAAGTGGAGGAGGAGGAAGGGGTGGCTGAGGAGAGAGGGAGCGGGGAGGAGGAGGAGGAACTGGGGAGGAGGATCTGGGGAGGAGGAGGAGGAACTGGGAGAGGGGAGGCGGAGGCGGAGCCAGCGGGGAGGTGGTCGGCGGGGTCGTGGGGGTCCGGCGAGCGGGAAAGGAGGGAGGAGAGGTGGCTGTGGAGGCGCGGAGGGCGGGCTCTCGGCGGCTGAGGGGAAGCTCGGGGAGTGGCGGTAGAGGAAGGAGGAGGAGAGAGGAAGCTCAGCCGCGGGGGGGGGTCGACTCGCCGTGGGCGGCGGTCGCGGGGTGACTCCGGCGAGGGGGGGATCGCCGCCGGGGGAGGGGTCTACGGGCTGGGGCTTGGGTTTTTTTTTATTTTTTTTCTTTTTCTTTTTCTTTTTCTTTTTCTTTATTTTATAGAAAAATATATTAATTTAATAAGTAAATATCTAGAGATATTTACGGGATATTTGTAGGATATTTCCGGAATATTTCCGAGATATTTCCGGGATCTTTTCGGGTGGATCCCGTCTCCAAATGGACGGTGCAGGTTCACCGGCCAATAGGGGACTGACACCTCACACAAAATTTGTAGAAAGGTCCTTACAAATTTCATAAATTGCATAATGGTCCTATTTTGGGAAATTGTGCAATTTACGAAATTGTCTGGAAAATATCCGATTCCTGAAAATGCTAAAATGCACAGAATTGAAGGAAAAAGTTGCGTGAGGGTCCTGGGGGGAATGGGGGTGAGTCTGGGCAGGGATTGGGCCTGGTTTCTGGGGGATACGGGTCACCGTATTTATTAATTAATAAATACTGCGCACGGTGTTCTCTAATTATTTAGAGGCAGGTAGGGTCATAATTTTTCTACGGTGTCAATACACTAAATGTAGTATACTCAGTGTAGAAAATTAACGTATTTTTGTTTGGGCAAAACAGGTGCATGTCGGGCATCAAATCTCTAGGGTACAGAGATAGGTAAAGAGTAGGAAATAAAATAGGAAATAAATACGGACTTTTGTTACGATATTTGTGCGTCTCAAACGAGGCTCATTTTAGCACATCTGTGAGTTGCACAAAGTTCAGGAAAATAGTTTAACATGTCTAGGATAGGTATGTGAACTTTGTTCAGGGATAACAGTAAAGGTACAGCTCCAAATAATTTGGTGATGGACAGGTGCACAAGTCAATAGGATAATAAATTAAAATATTGCCATAAATCCTAAATTGTTAAAATAATCCTAGAAATGCTAAAATCTGGTCGAGGGGGTTTACACAATCCATTCCATTCGGATAAATTGCATCCTGCTTGATTCATGTGCTTCCCTATTAGTTTCTTGAGTATAGCCTCTCTTAGAATATATAAGTCCTGTTGTTAGATGATAAGTAGGGTAACCTTCCTATTAAGAGTACAACTAGGATATTGACACACCCCTAAGTAGAACGCTTAGTCAACCCTAGCGTCTCTCACCTATAGAATAATTTACCATTATTTCTTGTTATAGTCATGAATGACCTAAGAAGTAGTATAGGCACTGCTAAGAGCTAGTTAGAGATTGGACCCTAATGTTGACCCCGGTCTTGAGGAACCAATAGAAATTCGAGATTGAATGTTAGGACTGAACCTAATGTGCATAGTGAGATAGTGTTAGGATATAGGTTCGTGTCGTGATATTAGCAGACAGTACCTTAGAAAGCCAAGAGCAATGTATAGAATATTTTCCTAATCATACCTCAAACCTAGCAACTAGCATACCACTTTCCCTTAGAAAATCATGATGCTATCTAGAGCCCCTATTCTAATTTCATATATTGCTCCTCTGTGACCATAGCGCTCGTTAGAGTGCGACGACTGATTACATTTCTTCTCTTCATCTTTCAACTCGTGCCAACTAACCCTTCTGATTATAGACCAAGTGATTTTATACTATACTAGGATATATATATATATAGCTTGCTAGGATTAAAGTTGTAGTCTTTGAAAATTTTGTGCTTGGTAGTTAGAGTTTGATAAGTTTAAGTTAATCTTGTAGATTGTGACCCGATGATTACCCCCTTAGTTTTAAATCACGTAAATTGTACCCCCACCTCGATACAAGTTATATTCCCTTTCCCTTGAGACTAATAACATTTTCATTCTCGCTATTGACACATGTTCTATGAGCACTATGATTAAGACTTAAGGTGACCCTTACCTATATAATGCAATAGGAGATCCTAATAAATACCAAGATCTTTCCTCATATACCCTAATAAGAGTTTCTATTTTGTTTTACATGTGCAAGGTTATTTGCAGGATTCTCTTAAGACTGTCACAGTAGTAGTTTAATTCTTATAAGTTTGGGAAGTATGATTCACAACCTAGTACCACATAGTCCACTTGACCCATCGAGATAGTATAATTGAGTGACATTAACTGTATGCTAGCATAAGACGATAGTGTTTATTTAGACAATAGAATTTAGAGGTCCTTGCCCTGTTTGGTCGACTAGCGACTTAGACAAGGAAGTTGTATGATAACTGTAGAGATTGTATAGTCTTAACTTCTTGTGGACTCGAAATATGCTGTGACTTCTTTCATCATGATCTAGCGTATTTATATTTCACAACTACCTTGACTTATGCTGCTATTTTATAGCCTAGTTTTGCAAGCTTATTCTTTATCGAGCTTGTTCATGACAAACGTATTATTGGGGAGGCCCACAATAATATATTTCAGAATCAGTGTATTAAGGTCTAGCTAACCTTAGTGTGCTTGATTCGCCCTTCGTAACGCTACTTTACGTGGATTGAGATATGTAGTGATTAGTAGACGAATATACTTGCTCTAGACATGTCTGACATATCGTATCGGTTATATAACTGTGCTAATACGAGCAATCGAACAAAGGATTACCAAAATAGGATTTCAATCCACAACAGCTTTGACAATTCTCATTTGAATTCTTTAAACGCCTTGATCCCGATACTTCTATTCTATTACGCTGCCCTTGAACTCTTTATTATTGGCCACCGTCTTCCCTTATTTCGGAAAGACGAAACCTTGTGCTTGGTAAAGTTTGATACGCAGAGAGTACTGGATATACCCCATAGGCCGATCACATAATTGAGGATTATTCTTCCGTAATTAAGGACATATCATCTATGATATAATCGACATTGAAGTTTTGAGGATTGAATTACATGAGTAAATAAATTAAGGAATATTTTCTTAAAGTATATAGCCTTATGTGATAGATGGATAAATTCCAAGTTGGGTAGCAGTGCATTGTCAACTCGAGGGAAATTTCTTTTAGATTATGATCGAGTAAGATTAGATTGGGAGAGGTTTAAACCATTTTAAATTTTAAGAATTTTAGAAGAATGACTAAGATGATGAGGATCAATGAATTTTAAAATCTTGATATTGAGGACCCCATATGTATACCTTAGGTACATGATTTAAATTTTGAATAATGAAAGTAAAATCATCAATTGGAGTTTAGAAGATAAAAATATAAAATTTCAGACTTGAACATTGGTGGACTACATTTAAATTATTTTTTCAATTTGATGATTTAAATTAAGAATTAAAATTTGATGGTTGGGCTACCTATTTAAAATATTGAGGATGTGAATGGAATTTAAAAAGTTGAAGAATACAAAAATTTATAAGTAAAAATAGGAATAATATTGGACTCGAATTACTTCTAGAGGAGATTATGATAGTTGGAGATCGTGAGGTAAAATTGGATATGGGTTATTTAAATCTTGAAGATATTATATGGATTCAATTTAAATTTGGATATTGATGATTTGAAAAAGTGAGAAGAGATTACAAAAGGTTGAGGTTTGATTTGAACAATGATTATCTTAATTTTGAAATGATCACGATAGATTTGAATAGATTTTGTTATTTAAATTTTTGGAAGAGATTGCGATTGACGTACCTTATGTACGAATGTGAAAGATTTAACAAATTATGCCTTATTTTAATTTCGAGGACAAAATTTTTATAAGATGGGTAGATTGTAAGCCCCCTGATTTTCAGGAATTATTAATTTGGACTTTTCACAATTTTCTGAAATTTTTCGGGATTTTTCTGTAATTAAAATCTAGGCTCTTGATAATTAAATAATTTTTATTTGCTGTTAATTACTATTAAAATATTATGAAAATAATATTTTTTTTGGTGTAAAATAAAATACATGACATAGGGTAATTTTTTGAGAATTTATTGGGCCCCGGACCTATTTTTAATCACCTCAAAACTGTTTTTTTTATTATTTTATTTTTATTTATTTTAAACTAAACCCAAGCCCAGCCCAACCGAGCCCAACCCGTGGGCTAGCGGGTCGGGCCGGGTCTGCCAGACCCGCACCCGCTCCGACCGACCCGCATGACTCTCTCCCCCGCACGACTCGCTGCCCGCGAATTCCGACGCCTCGCCCGGCCAGCGCTCGCCCGCGTCCACCGGCGCCCCGCCCGGCCACCTAGCCCGCACCCCGCGGCCACGACGCCCGCTTCGCCGCCTTCCCCGGCCACCCTCGGCCTCTCCCTCCCCCTATATAATTCCCCCAATTTCTCCCTCTCCGGCCCTACCCCGACTCCGATCCCCCTCCACCGTCGACCGCCTCCCCGCTCAGCGCCGCCGCCGACGACACCCGCCTCCGTTCCCCGCCTCCGCTCCCCGCCTCCGGCCGCAGCGCCGCCTCCTCCTTCTTCCTTCCCCTCTCTCCTCCCAGCACCCGACCCCGTGCTCCGCCTCTGGCCCGCCGTGCCGCTCAGCGCCGCCGCCGACGATACCCGCCTCCGCTCCCTGCCTCCGGCCGCTGTGCCCCCAAGCCGTCGGAGCTCCGGCAGCAACCCAAAAAGCCCTAAACCCTAGGATTCGGATTCGGACACGTGTCGGACACAAAAATTTCGGTTTCCAGGAACCCTGATCAGGTACCTGTATCTTTCTCCTCGTAGCTCTGTTTTCGATTCCGCCTGTTGCGTCGCGAACCCTGCGTGACCCTCTCGGTGCCCGTGCACCCGCTCGGGGCATCGCGTCCTGTGGCGATCGCGAACCGCGATGCAAAAACAGGAAAAACAACGCCCTGTTTCACCCCGGAACCGAGTCCGTTCCGCCAAACGGGACGACTTGGTCGCACGCGGTCTTCACCGAAACGTTCGCGCCGTTGATACGGATGTGCGAGATTTCGCAGAAGTTGATTTGGATGTGCGTGCACACCGGAATCAACGCGTATCCGCGGACACCGTCCCGTATCCATCCTTTCTGGAACGCTTCCTAACTTTGTGTATACACGTCGGATCGAAACAAAACTTACGCCATTGGACTCGTAGCAATACGCTGGTCCTGTGACCCAAGTTTGGTTCGATTCTGAGAACGTTGACAAAATCGGATGTCGTGGGCCCCACAAGCTCCACTTGACGGGTGATTTTGTGACCGGCTCATCGGAATCCAATTCTGGAAGTTCCGTTGGGTTCGTATCATCATTCCTGACCTGTTGACACTAAGTTTGATGAATTTAGAGACCTTTGATCCTGACACATTTTTTGGTGCGAAGCGGGCTACATGTGGACCCCGCTTTGACCCGAAAATATCGTTTTGCCCTTGTCTCCAAATTGGACTCAAGGACAAACATTTCTAGCTGATTGATATTTTTTTGGATCTGATGGTGATGTCTATTTCAGCAACCGGAGTACTGCCTGCAATCCCCGCAGAAGTCAGAGCTACAATTGGAGCCAGAACCCCAGGCAAGTATACCTTGCCAAACCCTGCAGTTTTGCTACTTATTTCCTTGACATATTTATACATTGTCGTGCAAGACTCTTGCACACTATTTGCATGCTTCCCTTTTCAGCTGTTATTTCTTGTCATATATAGTTTCTTGATACGTTGTTCATATTGATTTATTCCTGCTGCTCTAGTCTTATTTTCTCGTTTTACGTGCAATTACATTATTTGCTCTTTTCCATGGAACACTATTTGTTCCATAGACATATTATGATGGTACATGTTTACTCTACATTCCTTGAGTTGACTCGGATGGTTACTTAGTTCCTAGATGATCGTTATCAGGCACTGACTACACTTGAGCATTCTCGATTGTGAGTACCCATTGTGCTGCGATAGAGACTTGTTCATTTGACTACCTCATTCGTGAGCTCCCATAGGGCTGCGAAAGAGCTATACTATAGATTGGGAGTCCCCATTGGCCTACCTTCTATAGGACCGTGATCTCCCATTGAGTTGCGGTCACCCCGATTTGCTTGTAGTCATGTTTGATAGCATCATCGGTACGCCACCATCTTAGATGCAGTGATTTCTCGTGTATTGTTTGCTTTCTTGTGTTTACTTTCCTGTCTATCTTGCATGTTCATTTACTGTACTTTTGGCTCGTATTCTCTTGTATCTTGTTACGTCCCTATGAGGACCTGGTTTTGTTCTCCAGATTTAGCAGACGAGGAGCACCCGCAACTTTACGGACCAGACGAGGGTACGATTGCAGTTGATGGCCCTGCTTATACTTAGTTATTTTCTAGCATGTTTTAGTTATATTTCCTTGTCTCTGTTTTTCCATTTATCGGTAGTGGATTTGTCTCCACCCGACTCAGTATTATTTCTTGCTGGATATTCGACAGTAACTTGACTTCCAGCAGTTATTCCAGTTGCTATTTAGTTCTTATATTGTTCTGTTGGATGAGATCTAGATACTTGACATTTATCATTGGACCTACTTATTGTTATATTACAACTTAAGCATGCCCCGATGGATCCATTAATTTGGGTTTGTCCATCGGTGTGTGCTGCTGGCCATTGCCACGTGTCTAGTCCCTCGGTATTTTAGGACTGGGGCGTGACAACTTTTGCTCCTCGCTCGATTCTTCTTAGCGCGGGGAACTTGTTTCAACGAGGGTCAGTACATCGAAACATACTGGTGAAGGCAAGCTAACCCAACTATACCAATCAACACGTTCTTTTAATGAAGCATGCATGTTTATTGTGGTCTTTCTATCTTGCCTTAGTTTATTTTACAGCAAGCAATAGATATAGAAATCAATGAAATAACCTTCCACCGCTCGGTGATATTTACCTGCCCGTCTGAACCACCTGCACAATACTTACCATGCCTTCCCTGCCAAGAAGACACAAGTTAGTTGCAACAGGTTTAAATATACAAGGGGATCACTGGCACGTTGCCATAATGTACGGGCTAGTCTCAGTACGGAATGTCGTGTGACGCATATTCAGGACGTCCCAGGGCATTCCGTCCTATAGCAGGCGACTATCATGAGTTCCGTCCGGATCGGATCGGTGCCGGTATCCCAGCGACCGTTCACAGGAACCGAGACCTTGTGCACAAGTTGTCCGTGATCAACGCAGTACACTAAGTTAGTAATCAAGGCAAATCAGGGCATATCAGGCGCAGGGCAATAACAGGGCAAGATTTACTTTTGCATAGTTTCCCTGTTCAGTTTATTGCATTCAAGATGAGTTCTATACATAGCACAATTTTAAGAAGAAATATACATTCTAACTTGTATTTATGCATACGATGAATATTCCAAACGAACAAGCATGTATGTAAGCAACCGTTCACAAGTTTCATTTGACAAGCATAATTTTCCCCAAGTCTATACCCTTATTATCTTGAAGTCTTTTAGTTATTACTTGGTATCGTTTGATCGGGGCAAGCACGAATACAAGATTCAGATGTGAATACTAGCAAGAAGGGCTAGCTAATCGGGATGGTAGCCACTCACTTAGTAGTTGGAAGGAAGAAGGGAAAGAGATGCTTCAGGAGTCCGTTCGAGCGGTGCCTACTGCTGGTTCACCTGCATTGCCACGAACAGCTGATCAATACCTCTTCCACCCTTTCCAATATCGGAATTGAAGTGCAGTTCACGAACGAAAGCAATGAAATCCATCGAAACCGTTCAAGAAATCTCAAGCAAATCCGAAAATCAACTCAAGTCACGAAAGCAACAAGCGATAGCGAAAACCAGGCAACAAAAGAATGCAGCGGAGAGGTCCCTCCTGACTCTGCCGCTAAGTCGATCCCGGGGGCACGGTCCACTGAATATGGGAATCGATTCCGAAGAAGCAAATCCATAAAGAGGATGGGCTCTTGTTTCAATCTATCCCGATCGAACGATACCGTCTTGTATTTCTTAGCCGCGCTCCCCGAATAGGGGGAACGGGGCACCACATCCTACCCAACTAATTGGAAGTTTCGTCCTGAAACTTAAGGAATAGAACCTACCACTAGGAAACAATGAGGGGAACCTTTCCCTCATCTCGGATTCAACTTCCCAAGTAGATTCTTCGATAGAGTGATTTCGCCAAAGCACGCGCACGAGAGGAACCGAACGAGTCCGAAGCAGCTTTTCTTTCCTATCCAAAATTTGCACAAGTTGTTCTACATACGTCAAGTCGGCCTGGAGGTTCAGTTGTTCAAGGTCTACCACGTGGCTCGGGTCGTACACATATTTCCTAAGTTGAGAAACATGGAATATATCATGTATGTCGGATAGGGATGGTGGTAGTACAATCTGATAAGCAAATGAGGCAACCCGCTTTAGTATTGCGAACGGGCCGACAAATCTCGGACTTAGCTTCCCTTTTGCTCTGAATATGCTGACTCCTCGCATGGGTAAAACTTTGAGAAATACCCGGTCGCCTTCCTGGAATTCAAGTGGTCTACGATGTGAATCTGCATAGCTCTTTTGGCGGCTTTGAGCTATCTTTAATCTTTCCCGAATCAACCGAACCTTTTGAACAGTCTGCTCCACGAGCTCAGGGCCAAGAATCTGCCGTTCACCAACTTCGTCCCAACAGATCGGGGATCTGCACTTCTGCCCATACAATGCCTCATATGGCGCCATCTGAATGCTTGAATGATAACTATTGTTGTAAGCGAATTCGGCTAACGGTAGATACAGGTCCCAACCAGTCTTCAAATCCAAGGCGCAGAGTCGCAGCATGTCTTCGAGGATCTAGTTGACACATTTTGTTTGGCCGTCGGTCTGTGGATGGTAGGCGGAGCTGAACTTCAATTTCGTCCCCATTGCTGACTGCAGGCTTCCCCAGAAACGCGATATAAATCGACCATCTCGATCGGAGACTATAGATACGGGCACGCCGTAGAGCCGAACGATTTCGTTGAGATATATCTGAGCCAGGCGGTCGGCACCCCAAGTAGATTTGATAGGCAGAAAGTGAGCTGACTTGGTGAGTCGATCGACGATAATCCAGACTGCATCATGTCCCGGTTGCGTCCTTGACAAGCCAACAATAAAATCCATCGTTATATGATCACATTTCCACTCCGGAATAGCAAGGTTCTGGAGCTCTCCGCCTGGTTTCTGGTGTTCGACCTTTACTCTCTGACAAGCCATGCAATGCGACACGAACTGTGCCACATCCCGTTTCAAGCCGTGCCACCAAAACGTCGTGCGAAGATCCCGATACATCTTTGTGCTACCCGGATGAGAAGTATAACTAGCATAGTGGGCTTCCGTGAGGATCTCTTTTCTGAGGGCCGCATCGTTCGGAACGCACAGTCTTCCCTTCACTCGGAGCATCCCGTCCGTGCCTACCGTAAAGTCGGACGCCTTTCCTGCTGAGATAAGGGCATGAATCTTTTGCAGGAACGGGTCGTCCTTCTGAGCGGCCTTCACTTTATGTAACAAGTCGGATTCGAGGCGCAGTTGTGCTACTTGCGCCCACTTCTTATATCTTATTTTCAGTGTAATGTCAAATGATTCAAGATCTCGGCGCAGCCTATCATCAATAGCCAAACTCCCTACAAACACTCGACTCAGTGCGTCAGCTACTACGTTTCCCTTTCCAGGTGTGTTTCTGATCATGAGATCGAAGTCGCTTAGGAGTTCAAGCCATCGCCGCTGCCGAAGATTCAAATCTTTTTGAGTGTACAAGTATTTCAAGCTCTTATGGTCCGTGTAGATTTCACACGGCACGCCATAAAGGTAGTGGCGCCACAGCTTCAACGCAAACACTACCGCAGCCAGTTCTAAATCATGTGTCGGATAGCTTTTCTCATGAGGCTTTAGCTGTCTCGATGCATAGGCTATTACTTTATCCCGTTGCATCAGGACATATCCCAGCCCTTTACCTGATGCATCACTAAAAATTTTGAAATCATCCGGTCCGTTCGGCAGAGTGAGAATTGGGGCAGAGACGAGGCGCTGGTTTAACTCCGTAAATGAAGCTTCACAGTCGTCCGTCCAGGTAAACTTCGCACCCTTTCGTTTGAGCTGAGTCAAGGGCGAAGCAATTCTAGCAAAATTTTGTATAAACCTGCGGTAGTAGCCTGCCAGTCCTAGGAAACTTCGGATGTCGCTAGCTGACTCCGGCCGTTTCCACTGCGTAATGGCTTCTACCTTCTTCGGATCAACTGAAATGCCTTTCGAAGAGATGATATGCCCCAAGAAAGAAATGTTGTCCAACCAAAATTCGCATTTACTCAGTTTGGCATACAACTTGTTGTCTCGAAGGGTCTGCAGCACCATCCGTAGGTGTCCTGCGTGCTCGTCCCTAGTCTTCGAGTACACCAAGATGTCATCGATAAAAACCACCACGAATTTATCGATGAAGGGCCGAAATACACGATTCATTACATCCATGAATGCTGCAGGTGCATTCATCAGTCCAAACGGCATCACTGAAAACTCGTAATGTCCATATCGGGTTCGAAAGGCAGTCTTCGGCATGTCCTCAGGCTTAATCTTCAGTTGGTGGTAACCTGAGCGAAGATCGACCTTTGAAAACACCGTTGCCCCATGTAGCTGATCAAACAAGTCGTCTATCCGTGGCAGAGGATATTTGTTTCTGATTGTGACTTTGTTCAATTCCCTGTAGTCTATACAGAGGCTTAGAGTTCCGTCTTTCTTCTTCACGAAGAGCACAGGCGCGCCCCAAGGAGACACGCTCGGACGGATGAACCCACGATCAAGTAATTCCTGAAGCTGACATTTTAATTCCCTCAGTTCTGCAGGGGCCATTCTGTGCGGAGGTTTTGAGATAGGCTGTGTATTTGAAAATGTTTCGATAGTGAATTCAATCTCTCGGTCTGGCGGCATGCCGGGTCGTTCGCTCGGAAACACATTGGGGAACTCCGCCTCAACGAAAGTAGACTCGACGTTTGCGTAGTCTTGCCGTGTGTCCCGAACCGATGCTAGGAATCCCTCGCAGCCTGTGTGGAGCATTCGCCGAGCAGATTTTGCTGAAATCACCATGCAGGCCCTGGTCACATCAGTTGCCGGACTACTAGTGTAACAGAATTCGGCTTCTCCGGGCAGACAAAAAATGACTCGCTTTTCTGCACATTCAATAGTTGTCGAGCACGCGCCGAGCCAATCCATTCCCAAAATAATGTCATAGTCCTGAACATCTAGAACTAAGACATCGAGCGACAGCTTCTTTTCTCCAATACAAATGTAACCACCTTGGCATACTGAACGAACAGGTATTTTCGTACCAGAGGGGGTACTAACACTTAAATCTAGGTGCAACGGAGTTATTTTTACATTGTTCTCCACGGCAAAATTTGTGGAAATAAAACTATGCGTTGCACCTGAATCAAATAGAACACGAGCAGGTATATTATTGAAAAGCAAAGTACCTGACACGACGGTATCCGAAGCTAGAGCTTCTTCCTGTGTCATGGTATAGACCCGGCCTTGAGCTTGATTACGCCCTTGCTGAGGCGCCGTTCGATTTGCCTGAGGTGCCGGTGTCTGATTCTGTTGCTGAGGTGGGGAGAGCGGACAACTGCTAATCTGATGGGTTGGATCGCCGCAACGGAGGCAAGTCCCAAGCTTGCGGCGACAATCTTTTTCGATATGTCCTGGCTTCCTGCAGAAGTTGCAGGTCTTGTTCCGAAAATCAACTCAAGGCACGAAAGCAACAAGCGACAGCGAAAACCAGGCAACAAAAGAATGCAGCGGAGAGGTCCCTCCTGACTCTGCCGCTAAGTCGATCCCGGGGGCACGGTCCACTGAATATGGGAATCGATTCCGAAGAAGCAAATCTATAAAGAGGATGGGCTCTTGTTTCAATCTATCCCAATCGAACGATACCGTCTTGTATTTCTTAGCCGCGCTCCCCGAATAGGGGGAACGGGGCACCACACCCGTTACACGCCGAACCGAGCCGGGCCGGACGTCGGTGGCGGCGCGCGCGTGTGGCCCAAGGGGTCCCCCACACAACATCTTTAAGAAAGCAAATGAGAAGAACTAATATATACATGCAAGGAGGGTGTGGTCCAACCGATGTGGGACTAAAGAAAGAGGAAGTTGAACTTTTGCTCAAGCATAGCCAACAGTAATTACTTACTCAACAGTAATTACTTAAGAAGTTGAAAAGTTTGGATGATAAAATTTAGGATTTAAACTTTTTTATTTAAGAAATATATATATATATATATATATATATATATAACAAATCTTAATTTATAAATCTTTAAACTATTTTTAACAATATTAGAAAAAAATATTTTACGTATAACGCACGTACATTTACTAGTGTCACATAATGGAAGATGGCATAACCTAAAAAAAATTAAAAATAAATAAGATTTTTGTTAAATGAGGTTGGTATTATTGGCACTGATATCACAAATATTTATATATTTTTACTTTTCAAACTTTTTTTTTCTCGGGCAAAACAAGTTGTTACCAGAAGAAATCGTTGAGTTCTCGACTCCCAAAAAAATGTTTGTTTGTTTGGAATTTTTTTTTTTAATTGAATTAGGTTGGCGAGTAATTTGGGTTTAGAGTTGAATTTGAGTAACGAGATTTGTGTTGTCTCCGAGAAAATATATGTTGTCTCAAAGAGTAAAATGGAATAAGTTGTGATAATAAGAGCATCATTAGTAAGTAAGTTCCATTCCAAATTCTAAATTCTAGATTTAAAATATAGTAGTTCATTTTGTAGAATAGTATGTCTCATTCCTAGTTTAAATTTTTTGATTTTGAGTCACATTTTATTCATGGAAGCTATATGTTGGACCTTCCAATTTCTAGACTCTAGATTATAGGAACCCATATTGTAGAATAGTAAGTCTTAATTTGGAATTCAGTTTTCTAAATTCTAGATTTTATATTATTATTATTTTCACATCAATTTTGACCACACAAACTTTGAAACCGGAGCTCACTTTTGACCACACAATCTTTGAAACCGGAGTTCACTTTATTATTTTTTACCATTTTCATACAAACTCAACTCATTTTATATTTATCTTTTTTTAATTGTAGATTTCAAATTATATTGGAGAATTTTAACTACTAATGATGCTCTAACATCGACCTTAAAATAAGAACAGAGAGTTCATCTGAAATGATTTGGATGGCCCCGTGTTGTCTCAACAAAGAATTAGCCTTGCAATGACGGATCTACATGGAACGTAGTGAAGTCTCTAATTCCCAAACAAAAATATTTTTAAATAAATTATTAAAAATAAAAGTAATTAAAAAAAAAATGAACTTACTAAAGCTTTTGCCATCCCTGGCCAATATATATATATATATATATATATATATATATATATAATAATTTGGCAACTCAATTGACGAAAATATGACTATTGATTTTTTCTTTTTTTTTTGATTTTTTTAAACTAAAATTTTGAAATAAATTAGAAAAAAACGAAATTTAATATCCAAAATAAAATATACAACATTGAACATACAAAAAATTTAAAATTTTCTGCCGTAAGAAAATAACGTCTGCCGTCGAGCAGACTTCGAACGGGCATAACTATTTGTTCGGAAATCATTTTCATCAAACAATAGTCGATTTGTATGTTTTCGACGAGAGTAATACAATTCGTGTATAAATTTTTTTCATCCGAAGCAAGACGCACATGTTACAGATAGAAGTATAAAATTTAAACTTTAAAGTATCATAACTTTTGACTGAGAGATCGAAACGAGGTCTAGACGTGCCAAAATAATTGTAACGAAAATTACTATAGGATAAACTGTTTCACCGTTTGACGGATTTCGAAAAATTTTATAATCGCAAAAAACGATGTTTCGATTTCCAAATTTTACTTTGCATAATTTTATTTTCGGATTTTTTCGGTATTTCGATGTTAACGAGTAAAAATTGGTGTCTCCGGACTCTCAAACGTTATTATATAATATATTAGTGTGAAGATGATAAAAAATAAAAATAAATTTTTTTTTTTAACGATAAAATTTTCTATTTATAAATAATTTACTAATCGTAATAAGATCGATTTAACTTTAGATTATGGTAGAAATTTAAGGGTCTGCTTAGCAATTGTGGGAGTATAGCGGTTATGAGGTGTTTTTAGAGTACCAGTCATGATGGTCTGTTACTGTTTCAAAAATAAACAATCGGTTCAAAAATATCTCAAAATAGGTGAAAATATCGTTACAAAAAAAATTTTGAGAATTTCGCCAACTCAGTTGGCGAAGTATTTTGTTACTGTTTTAAACTTTTTTTTATTTTTCCTAATTTATTTAAAAAAAATTATATGTATAGCAAATTTTCTAACAAAATAAATCAAATGGAAAAAAAAAATGAAACTAAAACAAAACCTACACAAGAAAACCCAAACAAAATAAAAACAAAAAACAAAAACAAAATAAACCAAATAAAAAATCCATAACAAAAAAAAAAAAAAAAAAGTCTGCTCGACGGCAGACGTAATTTTATTACGGCAGAAAATTTTTAAATTTTTGGAAGTTTAATGCTGCATATTTTATTTTGGATGTTAAATTTTATTTTATTTCTAATTTATTTTAAAAAATTATTTAAGAAACAAAAAAATAACACAAAAAGAACAAAAACAAAAAATAACATTCAAATTTTTGCCAACTGAGTTGGCAAAAATTTGGACAAAGCCAAATTTTTGTCAACTGAATTGGCGAAATTGTTGAAATTTTTTTTTCATATTTTCGCCATTTGGGATGGCGAAAGCTTTCGTAACTTCAAATTTTTCTAAATTACTTTTGTTTAAGATAATTTATTTTTAAAAAAATTGAGAAAATTTAATGTACAGAAAATATTTTTAAATAAATTATCTAAAACGAAAGTTATTTAAAAAAAATTAAAGTTACTATAGCTTTCGGCATCCCAGATGGCAAAAATATAAAAAATATAATTTTTTTTTTCAACAATTTCATCCAAAATTTGGAGTTAGCAAAAATTTGACTATCGGTTTTGTCATGTATAATAAGATTAGTGTTATATAAAGTATTGGGTCTGATAATAATATCTGCAGTATTAAAAGTTAATGGTTAATTTTAATATATTAGACATGTTTAGCTTAATTGGTAAATCTTTAAAGTCATGTCATGTATAAGAGGTCCTTACGCCAAATCCTGTTATTCTTATTATATTATATCTTTATTTTTGAGATATTTGACATATCACTCCTACTATTTATAACTACTATTTATATTTATAAATAAAAAAAATAATACTTTTCAGTAGTTCGATTCTTATCAATTTCGAATAACTACAAAAATCACTCAAATTTAACTTTTATTATATTATTATTATTATTATTATTATTTTATTTTATTTTATTTTTAATTTCTATTCCTCAAGTCCAACCGACTATAATCCCTGACCCCAGCTGCTCACATGGACTAGTTAATGCAAGTCCACGCACTTGCAAGCTATATGCCCATACCTGTACAACGTGTAAAAAAATGGCTTCTTGTTTCCCAAGCCAAATTGGGCTTGGAAAATTAATTGAGCAATATTTGACTTAATTGCTTGGACATAGACTCGTCTTTAAAATCTGAGGGGTAGCGCAACGCAACGCAACCGAGAGTAGCAGTGAAGCAATAACAACAAGAAAAATGGGAGAGGGCAAGGAAGTGAAGTTGTATGGATTTTGGGCTAGCTCCGACTGCGCCATCGTTCGCCACGCCCTCGCGCTCAAGGGCGTGGCCTTCGAGTACGTAGAAGAGGACCCCGAGAACAGAAAGGTGCCTGCACTTCTTGTGGCGGTTAACGAGTACAAGAAGTTGCCCGTTCTTGTGGTGGACGGGGAGTCGGTAGTCGAGCCATTGGTCATCTTGGAGTTCATAGACAGGGTATGGAAGGACCCTCCTCTGCTACCGGAGGAACCACATTTGAGAGCTCGACTCCGCTTTTGGGCTGAGTTCTTCTACCAAAAGGTAATTGTTTCCGAGTCCGCTTTTGGGCTGAGTTCTTCTACCAAAAGGTAATTGTTTCTAGTTTTCATATATATATATATATATATATATATATATATATATATATATATTATTTTTCAGAGGTTAATAAGAGAACGAAAAAATAAAATAAAATTGTTACCTGCCTCCGGAAAAGTCGTGCACGAAGTACTGTCCTAAGAATTGATCTGAGGTCTATGTGCAGACGTTGCTCGGAAGTTCATATTGGTAAAACCCTCCTGACTACCGGGTTCTCTTCGTTGTACACAACTCGGAGAGAGAGACCGAACTTAGCTCTGCCCAGAACAAGAATTTAGAGACCATAATGTAGTTTGAGGGAGAGATGTTTCACGTAGGAGGATTTTCTTTTTTTTTTCAGAAATGAAGGAGGAAAAGACCATTTAAATAGACAGAATCTAATACACAGCCACGAACATGATACTTAATGGCTCATAAACAGGCCATTAAAGAGCAATAAAAACGTGGAGGAAAGACTGTCAAAAGAGCTGTTGCAAGGTTCAAAGAACCTGGACATGAGCCTCAACGTTCAAAATTTGAATGAATCAAAACGGTTCAAAAATTAACGGGGAGTAAAAAAATTTTTGGATCCCAGCCCGAAGAGTAAATTGGATCGGCATTTGGCGCCCGCAGGTGTGGGCACGCACCCGCATCCGCATCCGCATCCGCTACACGCCGAACCGAGCCGGGCCGGACGGCGACGGCGGCGCGCGCGTGTGGCCCAAGGGGTCCCCCACACAACATCTTTAAGAAAGCAAAGGAGAAGAACTAATATATACATGCAAGGAGGGTGTGGTCCAACCGATGTGGGACTAAAGAAAGAGGAAGTTGAACTTTTGCTCAAGCATAGCCAACAGTAATTACTTAACTCACTTTTAGGCTGCCTGCTGCATTGAGTTTTGTTGGTACGACAGCAACTATTGATAACCTTCAATAATACCTTAAAAATATGGCTGTGTCATGTTGAACATGTATCAAATACAATCATAGTTTACAGTATCCCGATTTATATCTATACGGTTTGGCATGTCCTGATTCCATACCGGTCGATACCGATATTGACTTATACACACATTATAGATCTCTTTTCTTGTCAATTCGGCGAGAAAAAATGAACGAAAAAGATCAATCGACAAGAGTGTGAAAGCATAGTTAGGCTGTAAAAGAATAAAACTTATATATCGCAGGTGAATCAATAGCTACTATTTCATTCAATTCTAAAACTACTAAAAAGAATACTTAAAATTATGCCTAAATGTATAAATTAATTCTTCTAAAATTTTAATAATTTATTAATACTTATTTGTTTTCTCATATCAAAAAATTCGATAATCTGATTGGAAACTGTGATACTATCGATACCGTTGATCCCAATACTTATAGGAATTCCGATATTAATACGACACCGAAATAGATCTTGTGCCCATGTTGCTCTGTCCTTACCAGGTGTCGTACTGTATCCGTGCAACATACGTCGACACACATATAACCAATATTGTTTCCGCAGCTGATGCCGACAAGCTTTGCTGTAGTACAATCGGAAGGAGAAGCGCTGCAGAGGGCGAGCACCAAATTCATAGCTCACATGACCACACTGGAGGACGGCATTGCTAGAGACGTTCCGGAGAGAGGAGCATTCATCAACGGCAGTCGGCCGGGCATCATCGACTTGATCATGGGCTCGTGCTCCAACGGGATGAGAGCTCTGGAGGAGGTTGCCGGTGTGGAGCTGCTGCAGAAGGATCGGATGCCGATACTGTCTTCATCGATGACCAACTTTGGAGGCCTGGAGATAGCCACTGCGATACCGTACGAAAAACTGGTACAGCTCCATTGGGACATGAGAGAGAAGGCTCGGGGATCCCTTAATGTTAACTGATTGTGTTAATGGAACAGTGATCTACTTGGTCTTTGGATGTTATTACCAAATTAATAAGTTATTTCCTCATGAATGTTTAGTAAAATTATCAGTTTTCCGAAGAATAAACATGTATTTTATGCTTTTCGTCTTGGTGTCCTAATCTCGTGTGTTATTGGTTAACGATTAGATCCCAAGTGGAGTTGGCGCATGAGTTGTGATATATTGGACTGGGTCGATAAAGAGAATTTCTACCGATTCGAATTATCTACACCTTATGACCCTGCTTCGTATCCGATGTGGATCTCGAACCAATTACCTACGGCTGGAAACACGATGTGATTCGAACCAGAGTTCACCGATGAGGTGTGATATTAGACTCGATACATATGCCTTAAAAAAAAACTTATGTAAGATCTGATCTGAACCAATCATAATTATTTATCCTTCATAATTCAACTTCATATTGTCATCACCTTTGAGGGTTCAATGGAAACGAGATATGATCTAACACGCATAGCATTCAACAATAGGTATTATTAGTTAACCGAAAAGTCGAAACTGACAAGTACACAACGGTGTATATGAAGCTTAACACCCACTCGCACTTCCTGTTGCTGCAGCAGCAGTATGCTTCTTATTTCCACAGCGTCTATCTCGTTCCTACTCTCATATGCAGCAGCTTGCACAATCTTCCTGTACCGTTTGTAAATAGAAATTCAGATTCTCCGTGGTTAAAAGCCCAAATCCTTCTGTAGGGATTAATGACACATAAAGAAAAACAATAGAGAAGTGGAAAAGAAATCGCACAAGAACATGCAAAATTTATTATGTTCACTTATTAGATCGAAAAGTTACGCCCACGCTGCATGCGAATTTTTTTCTATATTCTGAAGATGGATTACAAGATGCGTCCTAATATTCCTTTTATAGACAGGATATTTGAACGACTTTACTATCAGGTAACAGTCCAGTTACTCAAACGATTAAAACTGAAGGAGGAGGGGGTTCTAACTAGCACCACACAAACTAACACCTTGTTCAAGAGTGTACTAATTTTTGTGATAAAGGCAATACAAAGTAGACTCAGGACTAGTTCAGTATTGATGTTAGTTCAGTTATGAAAAAAATTTACTCAGGCTAGTCCAAATTTTATTAGGGTTGTCTATCCTCTTCACCTCCCTCCTCCTGTTCTTCCTCCCGCTCCTCCACCGCTCGTTGCCGTCCCCACCGCTCGCCGTCGTCTCCGCGCGCAGCAGCGGTTCCGTTCTCCACCTCTCGCCGTCGTCCCCACTGTTCACCGCCGCCCCTGCGCAAAGCAGCGGCCCCGTCCTCCACCGTCGCCCCCGCGCGCAACAACGGTATCGTCCTCCACCGCACGTGCGCCTCCGTCTCCTCCCCCGCCTCCCGCTGCCCCCGCGCACAGCAGCGGCCTCGTCCTTTACCGCCGTTCCCGCGCGCAGCAACGATCCCGTCCTCCACCGCGCGTGCGCCTCCGCCTCCCGCCGCCTCCTCCCCCTCCCTCTCCTCCGCCCCGTCCCCCCTTCTGGTCTCCACGCAGCCCAACCCTCGTGTCACCTCTCGCGTAGTCCTCCCTTTTGGACTGTCAAAATTTTGAAAGTCCTACCAATTGGAAGGACCGTCAAAATTTTGACAGTCCTAAAAAATCAACATATATTTTTAGAAATTTTAACAGTTCTAACAATTGGTAGAACTGTCAAAATTTTGACAGTCTTTCGGAAGAATTGTCAAAATTTTGACAGTCTTTATTATAAAAAAATCACTTGGAAGTGAACAGTTCCGAATTATTTTTGGAAGTGATAAACTTGTAATTATCAATGCTAATCTCGAATTATTTTTGTAGTACATTTATCAATTCCTGAATTTTTCAATCCTGGTTCAAGCACTAGCTGTTGCTACTTTTTTACATTTTGGTGTGCCATTGCCTAACTATCTATCACATCGGCAAAATTTCAATTTGACTCCATTTAAACTCGTGTTTTCTCGGGATCAGAGTTGGACAACAATACAAACTCTTTATAGGACTTTGTACAACGACTATGCAGTTAAACCTGGGGCTGTTTGGTGGATCGAAGTAGTAAAAATTTAATGGAGAGTTTACATATGTATTGAATATGCACGTTATGAGTATATTTATTTTATGAGTTCTTTTATTTGAGTGGTTGTTGAAATAAATTAAAAATTATAATTTTTTTTGTTTACTATGTTTAGTTTATAATGAAATGGTAGTTAAAAAATGAAATAATTTTTAACTTTTTAACATGGTAAGGTTACTCTCTTGGTCATCAGTCAAACCAATGGAAGAACAAGATTTGAACCTCCCTCCCCCTCCCCCTCCCCCTCCCCCCACCAATAATGCCATTCATTATTATTATTTTAATATATTCTATTATTTGATCTATGTATATTAATACTATTATTTAATTTATGTTCATGAACTGCAGCCATTATATATATATATATATATATATATATATATATATATATATATATATTAACGAATATTTTAATATATAATTTATGTATATTTAGAAATATTTAAAAGTAGGTAACTGCAGCCATTGACTATAAAAATTTTAAAAAATAATAAGTGAAAAAAAAAATTTGGATGTGAAACACGTTCAGCTGCTATGGATGTTCTAGCCGACATGATCTGCATTTTATTATTTTGACTTTCTGTCGGCACTTCATCTTTTACCCAAACAACGGAACATATCGTCACAGAAATTGCATTCACATCCGTGACTTTTAAGTCACTTTCCTCCAACCAAACACTTACAATTGTTGGTTTTGGATATGGATACGTAATTGATTACGTAGTCGGTGAAGGTTTGGAATTTTTAATTTATTCCCGAGCTCTCTAGTTGCATTTTACAATATTTGACCAAGTCTTGTCTTACTTCCCAAGATTAACAAACATACTTATCAAAAGAAAGATCATTATATATACAGAAAATTTGCTAAAGCATACCAAATTTAGCTTAAATTTGTGTAGGAAATAACAAGCATGCAAAATTTTAGAATTGAAAACTTTTCCGTCATATGGTCCGAAAATCAAGCAGATCTTTGCAGCACACCATCCAAACAAACAATCGCCACCAATACAAACAACGCTCACATTTTGTTGTTATGTATGCTCACATTTTGCACACTTGATGGCCGGTTGTTTGATTTTCGTCTAACCATCGACGGAAAAGTTCATAATTTTAAATTTTTGCATACTTGTTACTTCCTATAAAAATTTGGCTAAGTTTAATATGTTGTAACAATTTTTTTGCTATATATAATATGTCCACCATTGGGATTGGTAGAACCAAACCATTCAATAGCCGATAACAATATGGGAGAGGCCAAGCAAGTCAGAATCGATACGTTGTTCCACATAAATTCTGTCATATCCTCATTTCTATATCTATTTTTAAACTTTGTCCAGATATACGTGTAACAGAAAAAAAATACGAAAATTTTATCCTAAGGAAAATATTTTGATAAATTTACAATAAAAACATTAAAGTTTCAAAAATTTCTGTGGAAACATCAAAACGTCCTTACAAAGGACGTTTTATGTTTTCCCGTTAATTATTGTTAACTCCGTTAACGGAGGAAATAAAAAAAAATTATATATACATAAAACGCCCTTTTGTAAGGGCGTTTTATATTTTTTATTAATTTTTTAAGTCTCTCTCCTCTCTCCTATCTCTCTCACACTCTCACCGGAGAAAAAAAAAATATTAAAATAAGGTAAAACGCCATTCACAAGGACGTTTACAATTTTTTTTTTCTGAGCCTGTCACCGGAGAGGGAAAACCTGTAAACCCCCTCGCCCAGAAATTAGGGTTAACTTATTTAATTAGCATTATTAGGGTTAATCTGATTTAATTATGATTAATATCTAGTATTATAAATACCTGTGAAATGATTTGATTAATTGGGTTGATACCATAGCTGTTGCCCTAAAACGAATGCTACATATTTGACCTAGACATGTAAACCCATCATATTGAACCTAGAACAAACCCCGGATACGGATTTTCGTGCCTGATTTTAGTCGCACAAAAGTCATTGCAAACGTCCGCGCACAACTTAATTAAAATGCGTAATTACGTTCGCTGCCCGTTCCAATTGATATTGAGACCCAACCTCAACCAGTTTTGACCAACCCAGATCACGATAATATTGTACACTGAGCCTACTACACCAAAGACCCTTGTCCAACCAAATTTAGACTCCCGGTTTTTAAATAATTAAATTAGAAACACAGTTACATTAATTAAGAGTTAATTAATGTGGTGACCTAACCTAAATTAAATTGGACCCAACTCCAACCCAAACCCACATCCACACCCACAAGCCTCATACAAAATACCATACACCACCCTAGTCCTATGAGGAACACCAAACATGGTGTTTGTTTACATTAAATCCCTAATTCTAATTAATTGTGCAAATACCAAATTGTCAGGGGCCTAATTGCAAAATTGTAATGAGGTGTCCCCCTCTCATTGGCCCAAACCATCATGGAGAAAAGAGATGTCATGACCAACCGTATGCATTTGATTTCCCCCCCTTTCCTATGTACTTACATCACTTTATGTAGGGCACATCATGGCCCTACATTTCAAATGACTAAATCCTAGCCCTTCCCTCAACATGTAGGAGCTTTCCCAACTCCCCAAAACCCTCCTACAGCCGGCCCTAACCCCAAGATAGCCCCCCTCACTCTCTCTCCTATTTATACAATTTTTTACACCTCATTGAAGGCACACAACCCAAGGTTTATACCTAAAACTCTAACCTCACCCAACCGAGCTCCCCATTCAGCCGACCCCAACCTTCCTACCCGCCGCCTCCCACCGGCCAAGCGCCGCCACCAAACGCCACCACACCAACCCGACCACCCTCGCCTAGCTCCTCCCCACCTGCCACCTCAGCCTCCGGCCACCACGACGCCGGAACAGCTCCCCCAACAACTCGCACCAACCCGACTGTTCTCATCCCCGAGTGCACAGCCGACCACCCCACTGGCCCGTGCTCCGCCACCCCTACACCTCCGGCCACCAAACTCCGCCGAGCCCTCCCCCAGCCAGTCCTCCACCACCCCGTGAAGTTTCAGCCGACGCCGTCGCCACCCCGCGGAGATATCGACCCCGCAGCGCCGTTAGCTCCAAACCGCGGCTGCTACTGCCGATCCTCCCCGCGCGACGCCGGAGCGCCGTCCGGCCACCCCCGCCGGCGACGACCCACCACCGGACACCCCTCGACCTGACGAACGTATAGGTACATTATTTTATGTATAATTATCATCATTTTTATATGTATTTCCATGTGCATGGGTATTAGTTTCGTTTAAGTATTTTTATACGTATTTTCGTATATTAAAAATAATATTCTGTATAAATTAAATGTGTATTTATACCTCCTGTATAAATACCGTATTATATAAATATTTATTGTATTTAGTATTATATATAATAGTAATATATATATGTATTTGTTATACATATATAAATACCTAATAATGCATGTATGTACGTATATGTTCAGTATACTAATTAATACTTATATATATATCTTTGTATAAATATGTATTTTCTGTATTTATACTGTTTTGTATTTTAAAAATAAATTCTAAATACTGTGAATTTTTATTAAATAAATATAATGTGTATAAGGTATATATATATATTATACTATATTTAAATACTCTAAAAACCTTATATATATATATATATATATATAAATATATATAATGTAAACTAGTATATACAGTATATGGCATTAAATACCTATATTATTTAAATATCTATTGTGTATATATATACCTATATATATATTTTGTGGGTATACATAAATATATATAGGAGGATAAGGCTAATGTATGTATGTATGTATGTATGTATGTATGTATATTTTTATTACATGAAGAATATTAAATACATGTATATATTGTTCTTAAATATATTTTTCTATGACTAAGTATATTATATGTAATACAATATTATATATTAAATACTTGTGCGTATTAAACATCTAGTATGTATTTGAGAAGGTATATATAAACATAATTACCAGTGTATTACTAAATAATACATAAATATTATTTTTGTACTACTAAGCATAAATATTATTCTAATATAATTAAATATGATTTAGTGTGTATATATATATATACTTGTAATAGCTATATGTATATACAGTCCAGACCCTGTGTCAGTTGTAGATACGAACAGTGTGTCTTAGTCGTGCTATTGTAGCGACTAATTTGGTCATTACTACATCCTATATAGGATTGCTGGACACTACTGCCGAGGCATCAGGAGCAGGGCTTTGGATTTCGCAGCTACCCGGGACAGGCAAGTATACCTTGCTGGATTACTGCTTTAAATTTAAATGTTAAATATTTTAAATATACATGAACTGTGCGCGTCCGAGAGTGACTCGGGTACGGTCGACATTGCGTCGATGAGTAGTGTACTTGACCTAGTTGCTAGCTGACTCACCCACTGTGAGGATATTTGATATCTTCCTAGACCGTGACACTTACACGATGGTACATTCATATTGGGATGCGGGTCCGCGTATCCGATTCGCTATCGGTGCGTACGACATGCATCACGGATTAGTCTGTTTACTAGAGTAGTATAGTTAGCTGATGTCACGCCCCAAACTCCCGCAAGCCCAATAGTCCCCGCTGAACGTGAAATTACCACGTTGCAGCTCTCCCGCGGGACAATCGTTCTCTTCGGGACGTGATGCCGTACGAGCTTGGAGTTGCGCTCGTACAAGGCGATGTTGTTAAACACGAAAGTTATCATCGAAACAACCAAGTTACAGCGGAAGCCAATTGTGTACCAAGCACACATCAGAGTATACGCAGCGAAGCTCACGATAGGGTCCAAATGAGATGCCCCGAGTCAATGCCACAAAGGCGATGCCACGGAGACGATGAAATAACTCTTGCTCTTTCTCTAGCCCACAAAGGTACTTACAGTTCATACATCTTGTCCCGTATATCCAAGCAGCGCCACTACGTCTGTGTACCTGAAATAATGCCCACAAATGTGGGTCAGTACACAACAGTACTGGTGAGCGGGGTAACCCACTCGCCTAAGCCGACACTAAGTAAAAATAGTGAATGCAAACAGTTATATGGTGATCTTTCTAGTTGAATCCTAGATTTATTTCATGGCATAGGGATGACATGTTAAGGAAAGCTGTAAAGCAGTTTAAGCATGCAAGCATTTATTCTCAAACCAAACGACAAGCAGTTTATATAAAGCCGACCCGTCTAACTCAATATCATCGCTTGCACGATAACATATCGAACCATCAGTCTCGCCTCGATATCCATCCAGAACCAAAGTTTATATCCCACTCTCGAGTGCACACTCTTGCCGAGGCAAGGTGGCCGTGCCTACACGAAATCCAAACCAACAAAAGAAAAGCAAGCCAACTCTTATCTATATGAAGTCACTAGCAGAGCCATACAGGACATATCTCAAGCATTACGGCGCGCCCTATCAGCCCGGGTAGCAAGCCCCGCTGGAGGTCCCGCAATGCATCGCAACTGAACGCGAATCAAATGTTTCCCTCCGGATCGAAACGGCTCCAGTGCCCCGGATAAAAACCATTTCGGGGAAAGTCCCAAACCTTTGCACAAGTTGTCCGTGACATGCAGACACACGTAGGTATGACGAGAGGATCGAACATTCTCGCCCCACCAAGCGATCCTAGACTCGTTCCATCGATAAACCCAACCGAAATATCCATAACCATTCTTCCAACATGTTCTTCTAAGAAGTCCAAATCTCGACCTCAAAACATAGCCCGAGGCATCAAAATATCAAGTGTTTCATAGGCACGAAGCCTCTTCTCAACACAAATCCAAATTGGTGTAACACCTATGCTCGAAGCAAAACCCATGGCACAATGCCGTCTCAGTGGCACAATGTCACATTCGTGGCACGATGCCCCATCAAGCGACACAACGCCCTCGCCGACACAGTTGTTCGGTTTTGAACCACAACTGCCTGCTTTGCAAGACAAAGCATCCTTGTGATACACGCGTACGGATGCACGTTCGCTCGCCCGAATTCTCGATATTCTCGATATTTCCATTTACCTCAATTGTATCATTCCAACTTGTATATTTCCAACCGTCCAAGCATAATCCCAAGTAATCCAACCGATCGCCTCAAATGAATAATCCAGCTATCGCATCCAACTATCCAACGCGTAAATCATTCAAGCCACAATCCTACCAAGCCAACGACGCACACTCTATGCACGTCTCAGTGTAGTGCTTCCCGATGTTTCAGCCCAAGTGTTCAAGCCATTTACGTGTTTTCCATATTATTAGGCATGAAGGAGTAGAGGAGAAGGGAAAGAGCCCACTCACAATGTTCGAATCCGTTAGGCATCCTGTCCTGCCGATACGGCCAATCCCTTGAACCCGTGGTCCGATGCAAGCGCGATCTACTCAACTGGTATGACCGTATGAGCAGGCCGTGCTCTCCAAATCATCCGACCGATCGGATTAAGGAAGACGGCATTATCGCTTCCATCCAGCTATTCAGTACTGTTCTGAACGAACACCTGATTTCCATCGAACCCGCTAGCCAGCTGCACATTGAAACCAACTCGATTAATCCTTCTTCCCGAAATCCGACATTTCAACTGTAACCAGCATTTGATTTATTCAGTCCGACTCAGCGTAACGCTCCGAGCGGTTGCGGGGCGTTACATAATATACCACTTAGAATCAGGTTCGTCCACGAACCGTGCTGGTACTCATTCCTTACTAGCATGCCACAATCCAATTCCATAGATCTGCTCTATGCAACTCTCATATTCACTATTTCTGACACAATATCTCGTTCTGCTGAACGCTCGAATAAATTTTCACGAATTCCCACATCCTCCTTGCAGCTCAACACGAATTTCTCGTATCGCTTAGTTTTGGATCGTACACGTATTTAAGGCGTCCCTAAAATACATGCATTTCAGCCGAGCTTTGCGATAGCAAATTTGAACAAGTTACAAGGGTATCTTTATGTTCGAGGCGTCCATTTGCTTTGCTTCCAATTGAACCAAATCACAATTCCCATTCCAACACATTCACTTGAGAACTATTCTCAATTATGCAGATTTTCCACCGACTCAATCAGTTCGTGTTCCAACTCAATCCATCCAACTATTTCTGAAAATCAGTACTAGTAATATCTCGAAATATTATCTCGTGCACCGAATGATTCTCACAACTGATCTACCCCAGCTATGCGACTTACCCAAATATCAACTTGCTTAGATCAGCTCAGTCCAACACATTTCCTGCCATCTCAATATCTCACAGGGTGAACATCTATATTGAGGTTCGTGTGATCCACGAAGATCTCGCCGCCACGCCAAAGGGATTTGTGTCGCCACGATTTCAACGTGGACACACTCGCCACGATTCCTAGGTTGCGCATGGAATAGTTCTTCGCGCTGCTTCCACTGCCTCGAAGCATAGGATATCACCTTCGCCTTCCGAATGAGCACGCTTCCCAGACTAAGTTTTGAGACATCTTGTAAATCTGAAGCACGTCTGTCCCTTCCAGTATTCGCAAAGATTTGATTTGAACGAGCCGCCACAGTCGTCCATTCATATAAATGCTATTCTCTTCCAGAGCACGATGAGTCAGAGGCGATGCCATCTACAAAAATCTGTGACTCTGAATCTCATCAGTTGACTTAGGCCAATCCCACCATCGCTTCGATCTTCCGGCTGCATCTTCAGCTGAAGTCTATCCCAAGGATCTCTCAAATCCAACTCTCAGTCAATAAGCCAAATCACATTGCTCACATCTGCCCTTGACGCATTCCCAAATACGCCGCCTCAAGGGTCTCTCTATGGGTCAACCATATTCAATCTCTGATCTGCGGGCAAGTCACTAGGGTCAGCTGTCCCGAAGCTATGCTCGATAATTGTAATCATCACGATGGACAGTTACTATGAACCATGCTATATCTCATCTGCAAATCCGAATCAAAATCCAACCATTCCATCCGAGCGAACTTCCGAATTCGAGAACTCATGCACTACCTCTGCTGATCTGTCAACCAATGCTGCTTAACCACCTAGAGTCTTGCTATCTATCCAAGCCACAACTCGAGAACTGTGCTCGTTTGAAACCGTCTTCCATCAAATCTGCCGTTCTGTCCTGAATCTATCAAATTTTTGAATTGCATATTCGATTCTCGCACCATCGATTTCAACGATTCTCAAAGCTCGAGACTTGCTCAAATTCACATCCGTTTGCCATGTCCCACCTTGCACTTCCAACTTACTCGAGCAGCACAGTGATTCGTTCCGACGTTGCTCCCACATTTAGCTATCTTCAGAAATCAATCCGCCAAAATTTTTGCCTTCCGTTGTTGCCGCAATCCGTCCACGTCTTTCCGAAGAATCCGTCTACCATCGTTGCACCATTTTGCCCAAAATTCCATTTTTTTGCTAAACCTGAGTCGACTTTTCGAGCAGCAACATCCAAAATCTTTCAAGTTTGTGTGAATCCATCTCATTGTCCCTCCAGACCAATATCGTGTTTCTTTGCTCAACCAACAGCTCAAATGTGTCGCCCAAAATCATAGTCCGTGCTCGCTATCATTTGATTCACCCATTGCTCGTTCAAGCGCATCCCAGTTGTTCGTTCCGATCTCGTCCATCACTTAAGCCCAACGATGCTTTCATTTGCATCAGTCCGTTCACGATATGCTCAACTCAATATTCGCTTGCTCTATTTTCATTCTTCCCAACTCAACCGACGTGCACCAACCAACTTGTATTCTCGTCTCACGAGTCCGTTCAGGCAATTCCCATAGATGTCCAACCAAAATATTTCCAATGCCTTGCTTAACACGTTTGATCCCATATACCACTTCGAATCAAGTCACTACTCACATTACGTTTTCCTGCACGAATCCAAGATCCGTTCGAACCATTCTCCATGCATGATCATGCCTTTTCCAATCCGAGTTTGACACAAAACTCAGGCAACGCTTGAATTATCCAACTGTTTCTCAACCCGTCTGATACCTTCTCAACACGGGCAATCGTGCAATGATCTCTCTTCCAAGTAATCCAACCCAATACTCAATGGTTCCACACATTTGTTATACGAGCAACTCGTGCCAACTATTCTGATATTCCCGAGCCAAACTCAAACATGCTCAACCGATGCGCCACAGCCAAACTTCCAACTTCTATCCAACACATTCGCTAGACGAGCAACTCGTGCAACGATTCATTCTCATCGAATGCTTCTACTCAAAATATGCCGTATAACCAAATCTCGTATGCCAACCAACTGATCCACTGAGGCAATCAGAAACTCCCAGAACGATAAGCCAAGCCAACCCAACGAAAGCCCACACTTGTTGCACAAATGCAACAACGCCTAATGAGACTAAGCGATCCTACGAAAACCAACCAAGGCAACCCAACAAAGAATAATATGCAGCCACAACTAGCAATAAATAGACTTATTGCATGAAACATCCGATGCGGCACCGAGTAGAGTCAAGAGCTAGACGACACGCGGAAGCTATTTAGAGTTTGTGATGAAGCGAAGGACCAAGTCCAAAAAAATGAACCAGGCGCTCTGATACCAATCTGTCACGCCCCAAACTCCCACAAGCCCAATAGTCCCCGCTGAACGTGAAATCACCACGTTGTAGCTCTCCCGCGGGACAATCGTTCTCTTCGGGACGTGATGCCGTACGAGCTTGGAGTTGCGCTCATACAAGGCGATGTTGTTAAACACGAAAGTTATCATCGAAACAACCAAGTTACAGCGGAAGCCAATTGTGTACCAAGCACACATCAGAGTATACGCAGCGAAGCTCACGATAGGGTCCAAATGAGATGCCCCGAGTCAATGCCACAAAGGCGATGCCACGGAGACGATGAAATAACTCTTGCTCTTTCTCTAGCCCACAAAGGTACTTACAGTTCATACATCTTGTCCCGTATATCCAAGCAGCGCCACTACGTCTGTGTACCTGAAATAATGCCCACAAACGTGGGTCAGTACACAACCGTACTGGTGAGCGGGGTAACCCACTCGCCTAAGCCGACACTAAGTAAAAATAGTGAATGCAAACAGTTATATGGTGATCTTTCTAGTTGAATTCTAGATTCATTTCATGGCATAGGGATGACATGTTAAGGAAAGCTGTAAAGCAGTTTAAGCATGCAAGCATTCATTCTCAAACCAAACGACAAGCAGTTTATATAAAGCCGACCCGTCTAACTCAATATCATCGCTTGCACGATAACATATCGAACCATCAGTCTCGCCTCGATATCCATCCAGAACCAAAGTTTATATCCCACTCTCGAGTGCACACTCTTGCCGAGGCAAGGTGGCCATGCCTACACGAAAGCCAAACCAACAAAAGAAAAGCAAGCCAACTCTTATCTATATGAAGTCACTGGCAGAGCCATACAGGACATATCTCAAGCATTACGGCGCGCCCTATCAGCCCGGGTAGCAAGCCCCGCTGGAGGTCCCGCAATGCATCGCAACTGAACGCGAATCAAATGTTTCCCTCCGGATCGAAACGGCTCTAGTGCCCCGGATAAAAACCGTTTCGGGGAAAGTGCCAAACCTTTGCACAAGTTGTCCGTGACATGCAGACACACGTAGGTATGACGAGAGGATCGAACATTCTCGCCCCACCAAGCGATCATAGACTCGTTCCATCGATAAACCCAACCGAAGTATCCATAACCATTCTTCCAACATGTTCTTCCAAGAAGTCCAAATCTCGACCTCAAAACATAGCCCGAGGCATCAAAATATCAAGTGTTTCATAGGCACGAAGCCTCTTCTCAACACAAATCCAAATTGGTGCAACACCTATGCTCGAAGCAAAACCCATGGCACAATGCCGTCTCAGTGGCACAATGTCACATTCGTGGCACGATGTCCCATCAAGCGACACAACGCCCTCGCCGACACAGTTGTTCGGTTTCGAACCACAACTACCTGCTTTGCAAGAGAAAGCATCCTTGTGATACACGCGCACGGATGCACGTTCGCTCGCCCGAATTTTCGATATTCTCGATATTTCCATTTACCTCAATTGTATCATTCCAACTTGTATATTTTCAACCGTCCAAGCATAATCCCAAGTAATCCAACCGATCGTCTCAAATGAATAATCCAGCTATCGCATCCAACTATCCAACACGTAAATCATTCAAGCCACAATCCTACCAAGCCAACGACGCACACTCTATGCACGCCTCAGTGTAGTGCTTCCCGATGTTTTAGCCCAAGTGTTCAAGCCATTTACGTGTTTTTCATATTATTAGGCATGAAGGAGTAGAGGAGAAGGGAAAGAGCCCACTCACAATGTTCGAATCCGTTAGGCATCCTGTCCTGCCGATACGGCCAATCCCTTGAACCCGTGGTCCGATGCAAGCGCGATCTACTCAACTGGTATGACCGTGCGAGCAGGCCGTGCTCTCCAAATCATCCGACCGATCGGATTAAGGAAGACGGCATTATCGCTTCCATCCAGCTATTCAGTACTGTTCTGAACGAACACCTGATTTCTATCGAACCCGCTAGCCAGCTGCACATTGAAACCAACTCGATTAATCCTTCTTCCCGAAATCCAACATTTCAACTGTAACCAGCATTTGATTTATTCAGTCCGACTCAGCGTAACGCTCCGAGCGGTTGCGGGCCGTTACAGCTGAGACTTGGCATCTAGATACGGTACACTCAAGTCGTGCATTCGACTTGCGTATCTACATTGGGCGGGAAGGACAACTGATAAACGTATGGGATACCCCCACCGGATTTCGTGGTATCCAGAGGAACCATAGATCCGGTGACTCCCTATATTCAGACACCGCGCTCTACGGAGTGTTACGGACGTATATATACATTGCAGACACCACGCCCTTAGAGTGTGGACGTTATACTTATATTCAGATACCTCATTCGTCGGAATGATGGACGTTGCAGATACCACACTCTAGAGGACGTTGGACGTTATGCCTACACCTACTTATACGTTCCTAGGTTGTCCTTATATTGCATTCACTTAGATGGTTAGCACACCCCCTCTTTACTTTTATTTCAGTACTATATCCAGCATGCATATTGTATCTTATTACGTCCCTTTGAGGACCTGGTTATCTTCCAGATCTGGACGAGGCCTATTATCCCACAGTTTACGGCCCAGGTGTGGAGGCGAGGTTTGCTCTTGACGAGGAGCTGGAGGTACTTCCATCAGAGTACCCCTGATCAGATTGGTAGGCCTTCCGCCTATGACTGGAGCTCCTTACCTAGTTAGCCATTGTTCCAGTCACTTTCCTTATCAGTACTTTATTTCAGACTATCAGCACATTTTGTAGTGGGTTTGTTCCCACCAGACATATTTCAGTTGTATTATGTCATTCGACTATGTCCTTATATTCCAGTCTTTCATTTCAGTATTTTACTTGTTGTTTGTGGATGAGATTAGACACTGCCTGTTGATATATCAGACTTGTTAGATTTAGGACAGCGTAGCACACTTCGCCAGGATCCATTAAATTGGGATATCCTCAAAGACGTGTCAGCTGGCCAATGCCACGTGGCCTAGTTCCATAATATTTTGGGACTGGGGCGTGACATGGTTTTAGTGGTGGCCCATGCAGGTCTGAAACACCAAACATCTATCGCTTGTGGTATGGAAACGTGCCCAGCGAGCCTGCAATAGGATAGAAATTACTAAGTCTCATCCACTTGATTACGCCTTTGAACCTCTTCCGAATTGTAATATATTTGTATCCTGTTTGATTTTTCCGTACTCTCTCTAATGAAGTTCTATCTCTTACAGCGAGATGAACCTTCAGAGCCGACGTGAGATACTCGATGCCATAGTACCACCTGCAGCACCGAGGGAGGATACGACACAGGGACCACCCAGACAGCAGCAGCCAGGGGCAGAGGTGATCCCACAGGCCCCGATGATGCACTGGCATCAGGTCTCTCCCGACGAGAAGACGCAGCAGCCAGAGGGCCAGGCATCACAGACGATTCTGAGGCAGTACTTCGAGGGGCAGACCTCGAGGGCGACACCGATGCCGTAGTACGAGAGGCCGGCACCCGAGGAGATCCCAAGGAGATAGCCGGAGGTACCGCTTCCACCACCTCCACCACCTCCACCGTTTCCACCCCAGATGCCACCAGCGGAGGGACAGCCCCAGATGATGCAGTTCTTCCAGATGATGATGCAGGCCCAGTGGCAGCAGACGGAGACTCTGAGACAGGGTCTGATGGCAGTACTGGAGAGGGCACCTGCCCAAGCACCAGCACCAGCACCAGCACTTGTACCTGTCCAGCAAGCAGGCACTGTACGAGGCTTCAGAACGATGGGCCCGAATATCTTCTCGGGCAAGGAGACGGCAGAGGAGATCTCAGACTGGGTCTCCAACACTGAGATGCTGTTAGAGGGTTCGCAGCTACACCCCGATCTCTGGATGACCGCGGTGAGGGCCCAACTCACAGGCAACGCCCATCACTGGTGGGACTCTATAGAGCGCAGCATTGGCCGACAGCAGACTTGGAAGGAATTTCTAGAGCACTTCAACACGAAGTATTTTCCAGCTACGGTGAGGAACGCCCTGTACTCTCAGTTCCTGCACCTGGAGCAAGAGAACCTGACTGTGGACGCTTACGACGGAGAGTTCAGCAGACTCAGCCGATTTGGAGCAGCCCTGATCCCCAATGACCTGGAGAAAGCCAGGAAATTCTACCATAGCCTCTCTCACGAGCTGCAGAGGTACACTACTACCCAGGCGAGGATCTCTTATGAAGAGGTCCTATCAAAGGCGAGGATCCAGGAGGCTATAGGAGGAGGAGGAGCGAGACGTTCCAGCGTGAACGTACCAGCCAGGACCCAGCAAGGAGTCGGAGGATCGATCCGCCGTCCAGGAGTGCAGGCGCAGCAGAGGACAGCGCCGTACCAGCAGAAGGAGCTTCCGACCTGTCACTTCTGTGGCAAGAGGGGACACGTCATCCGAGACTGCAGGAAGAAGCTCGGGCTATGCATGGTCTGTGGAGCCAGCCAGCACCTTACTAGAGACTGCCCCCAGCGCAGAGACGCAGCACCCTAGACTGGACAGAGGCCACCAGCAGCACCACTGAGGATACCACCCCCAGCAGGAGGACAGCGTCCACCAGCTACCGGAGGACAGCAGAGAGGACCACCCTTGGTTCCACAGGAGGCACACTTCCACCAGGCCCGCCAGCAGGCAGGAGGGCAGAGGCGCGGACAAGCCTTTGCTTTAGCATCTATTGAGGAGGAACCAGAAGGAGAGGCTATCGCAGGTACAATTTTAGTTGCATCATTACCTGCAACTGCACTGTTTGATTCTGGAGCTACACTGTCATTTATATCTAGTAGATTCGTAGCAATGCATAGAGCAGCAACCTCCTCCTTACCTAAGAGTTGGAGAATACTTACCGGAGGAGGCATCGTACCAGTTACCAGCACCATTAGAACGTGCTCAGTAGTAGTTTGTGGTAGGGAGATGAGAGCGCGATTGTTGGTACTCCCAATGCCAGCTTTCGACGTAGTTCTGGGCATGGACTGGTTAAGCCAGTACAATGCCGTACTAGATTGCCGGAAGGGTAGCTTACTTTTAGACTGCCAGGACAACCGGAGTTCGAATTCATGCGAGGCACCATCGAGCGAGGAGTAGGACATGCAGCTGGAGCTTACATGGCGATGGAGACGGCACCCCCAAAAATCGTTGTAGAGTTCGAGGATGTTTTCCCAGAGGAGTTGCCAGGCCTACCGCCTGATAGAGAGGTAGAGTTCACCATTGAGCTAGTACCTGGAGCAGCACCGGTATTATCAAATGTGTACCGGTTGGCGAAGAAGGAGCTTGACGAGCTGAAGCTACAGCTAGAGGAGTTGCAGATCAAGGGATTCGTTCGTCCTAGCGCATCACCCTGGGGAGCACCAGTGCTGTTTATACCAAAGAAGGACGGGACGTTTCGGATGTGCATTGATTACAGAGCTCTTAATGCTCTGACTATCAAGAACAAGTACCCTCTACCGCGAATCGACGATCTGTTCGACCAGCTGACAGGAGCAGTGGTGTTCACGAAGATCGACTTGAGATCGGGCTACCATCAGGTGAAGGTGCGAAGGGAGGACATTCCAAAGACAGCATTTAGGACTCGTTACGGTCACTACGAGTTCTTAGTGATGCCTTTCGGATTGACAAATGCGCCTGCTGTGTTTATGAACCTGATGAACCGAGTCTTCCATGAGTATCTGGACCAGTTCGTGGTAGTCTTCATCGACGACATCTTAGTGTATTCGAAGAGCCACGAGGAGCACGGGGAGCATTTGAGGCTAGTGCTAGAGACGCTGAGACGAGAGAGGCTTTATGCCAAGCTGAGCAAGTGCGAGTTTCTTCTAGATCGTGTCGCATTTCTTGGACACGTTATCTCGGGAGATGGCATTTCAGTAGATCCCGCGAAGATATCATCTGTAGAGACGTGGCCGACCCCTACCAACGTCACGGAGGTGAGGAGTTTCCTAGGACTTGCCGGGTATTACCGGAGGTTCGTAGAGAACTTCGCAAGGATCGCAGAGCCGATGACCCGCTTGACCCGCAAGGATCAGGAGTTCACCTGGACAGAGGAGTGTCAGACGGCGTTCGACGAGCTGAAGAAGCGTCTGACTACAGCACCCATCTTGACCATACCTTCTGGTCCCGGAGGATTCGTGATCTATAGCGATGCGTCCGGGAAAGGATTAGGATGCGTCTTGATGCAGCATGGAAAGGTTGTGGCCTATGCCTCTAAACAGCTGAGGACCCATGAGAAGAACTATCCTACCCACGACTTAGAGCTTGCCGCAGTAATCTTTGCTTTGAAGCTTTGGAGACACTACCTGTACGGAGAGCGCGTGGAGATATTCACCGATCACAAGAGCCTGAAATACGTCTACACACAGAAGGACCTGAATCAGAGGCAGAGACGTTGGCTCGAAGTGATGGCAGACTTCGAGATTGAGCTACAATACCATCCGGAAAAGGCTAATGTGGTAGCCGATGCTTTAAGCAGGAAGCCCTTAGCATTTTTCCTGACTACCCAACAACATCTATTGAGAGATCTAGAACAGTTGGGTATCGAAGTCATTATGCCCGGAGTAGACGGCCATATGTCGAGTTTCCAGGTGCAATCGACATTGGTGGAGAGAATCAAGGCCGCTTTGCCGACGGACGCCAGATTTCAGAGGCTTCGACAGAGGACAGAGGCTGGAATACAGACGGGACTGCGTATACACGAGGACGGGACTTTGAGATGTGGAGATCGTCTCTATGTTCCGAATGGAGAGCTACGCCAGGAGCTGATGACGGAGGCACACAGTTCGACCTATTCTATACATCCAGGAGGCACGAAGATGTACCGAGACCTGAGGCAGTACTACTGGTGGCACGGGATGAAGAGAGAGATAGCCCGCTTCGTGGCTAAGTGTCTGGTATGTCAGCAAGTCAAGGCTGAGCATCAGAGGTCTGCCGGATTACTTCAACCGCTTCCGATACTGGAGTGGAAATGGGAGCACATCACCATGGACTTCGTCACGGGTTTCCCGAGGATTCCTAGTGGTCGCAATGCGGTATGGGTAATCGTAGATAGACTCACCAAGTCTGCCCACTTTTTACCCTTCAGGGTTGGGCAATCTACGGAAGTCTTGGCAGACATGTACATGAGGAAGATTGTACGATTGCATGGAGTGCCAGTCAGTATCGTGTCTGACCGGGATACGAGGTTTACATCGTACTTTTGGAGGAGTATGCAAGAGAGTCTTGGTACCCGCCTTAAGTTCAGTACTTCGTACCACCCGCAGACAGATGGACAATCCGATCGCACCATTCAGACGCTGGAGGACATATTGAGGGCATGTATGCTTGACTTCAGCGGTTCATGGGAGGACCACTTGCACTTGGTCAAATTTTCCTACAACAATAGCTATCAGGCGAGCATTCAGATGGCTCCCTATGAGGCATTTTATGGTAGGAAGTGTCGATCCCCAGTATGTTGGAGCGATGTAGGCGAGAGGCAGATTCTAGGACCAGAGCTGATCGTCCATACAGTGGAGAAGGTGAAGAAGATCCAGGGGCATCTACGAGCAGCGCAGGACAGGCAGAAGCATTGGGCTAATGTGCATCGACGACCCCTAGAGTTTCAGGTGGGAGAACATGTATTCCTGAAGATTTCACCTACCAGAGGAACCATCAGATTTGGAGGCAGAGGGAAGCTGAGTCCGAGGTACATCGGACCCTTCGATGCGCTAAAGCGCGTCGGAGAAGTTGCTTACAGATTGGCCTTGCCGCAGACACTGGAAGGAGTTTACGACGTCTTCCATGTATCTCAGCTGAGGAGGTACATACCGGATCCGAGTCATGTGCTTGACCATTCGGAGATCACCGTTGGTCCAAGCTTGTCATACCAGGAGGAGCCGGTAGAGATCCTAGACCGAAGCGAGAAGGTACTGCGAGGCCAGACTATCCCTCTAGTTTGTGTTGCATGGAGGCATCACGCACCAGGTGAATCAACCTGGGAACGAGAGGACAATATTCGGCAACGTTTTCCCCATCTCTTCGAAGGCCTAGGTATGTGATAGTACTTATTTCATTCAACAGTTATTCTATATGTCTGTTTTAATTTCGAGGACGAAATGCTCTAAGGAGGGTATGTTGTAAACCCCCTCGCCCAGAAATTAGGGTTAACTTATTTAATTAGCATTATTAGGGTTAATATGATTTAATTATGATTAATATCTAGTATTATAAATACCTGTGAAATGATTTGATTAATTGGGTTGATACTATAGCTGTTGCCCTAAAACGAATGCTACATATTTGACCTAGACATGTAAACTCATCATATTGAACCTAGAACAAACCCCAGATACGGATTTTCGTGCCTGATTTTAGTCGCACAAAAGTCGTTGCAAACGTCCGCGCACAACTTAATTAAAATGCATAATTACGTTCGCTGCCCGTTCCAATTGACATTGAGACCCAACCTTAACCAGTTTTGACCAACCCAGATCACGATAATATTGTACACTGAGCCTACTACACCAAAGACCCTTGTCCAACCAAATTTAGACTCCCGGTTTTTAATTAAATTAAATTAGAAACACAGTTACATTAATTAAGAGTTAATTAATGTGGTGACCTAACCTAAATTAAATTGGACCCAACTCCAACCCAAACCCACATCCACACCCACAAGCCTCATACAAAACACCATACACCACCCTAGTCCTATGAGGAACACCAAACATGGTGTTTGTTTACATTAAATCCCTAATTCTAATTAATTGTGCAAATACCAAATTGTCAGGGGCCTAATTACAAAATTGCAATGAGGTGTCCCCCTCTCATTGGCCCAAACCATCATGGAGAAAAGAGATATCATGACCAACCGTATGCATTTGATTTTCCCCCCTTTCCTATGTACTTACATCACTTTATGTAGGGCACATCATGGCCCTACATTTCAAATGACTAAATCCTAGCCCTTCTCTCAACATGTAGGAGCTTTCCCAACTCCCCAAAACCCTCCTACAGCCGGCCCTAACCCCAAGATAGCCCCCCTCACTCTCGCTCCTATTTATACAATTTTTTACACCTCATTGAAGGCACACAACCCAAGGTTTATACCTAAAACTCTAACCTCACCCAACCGAGCTCCCCATTCAGCCGACCCCAACCTTCCTACCCGCCGCCTCCCACCGGTCAAGGGCCGCCACCAAACGCCACCACACCGACCCGACCACCCTCGCCTAGCTCCTCCCCACCTGCCACCTCAGCCTCCGGCCACCACGACGCCGGAACAGCTCCCCCAACAACCCGCACCAACCCGACTGTTCTCATCCCCGAGTGCATAGCCGACCACCCCACTGGCCCGTGCTCCGCCACCCCTACACCTCCGGCCACCAAACTCCGCCGAGCCCTCCCCCAGCCAGTCCTCCACCACCCCGTGAAGTTTCAGCCGACGCCGTCGCCACCCCGCGGAGATATCGACCCCGCAGCGCCGTTAGCTCCAAACCGCGGCTGCTACTGCCGATCCTCCCCGCGCGACGCCGGAGCGCCGTTCGGCCACCCCCGCCGGCGAGGACCCACCACCGGACACCCCTCGACCTGACGAACGTATAGGTACATTATTTTATGTATAATTATCATCATTTTTATATGTATTTCCATGTGCATGGGTATTAGTTTCGTTTAAGTATTTTTATACGTATTTTCGTATATTAAAAATAATATTCTGTATAAATTAAATGTGTATTTATACCTCCTGTATAAATACCGTATTATATAAATATTTATTGTATTTAGTATTATATATAGTAGTATATATATATATATATATATATATATATATATATATATATATATATATATATATATATATATATATATATATATATATATATATATATATGTATTTGTTATACATATATAAATACCTAATAATGCATGTATGTATGTATATGTTCAGTATACTAATTAATACTTATATATATATATCTTTGTATAAATATGTATTTTCTTTATTTATACTGTTTTGTATTTTAAAAATAAATTCTAAATACTGTGAATTTTTATTAAATAAATATAATGTGTATAAGGTATATATATATATACTATATTTAAATACTCTAAAAACCTTATATATATATATATATATATATATATATATATATATATATATATATATATATATATATAATGTAAACTAGTATATACAGTATATGGCATTAAATACCTATATTATTTAAATATCTATTGTGTATATATATACCTATATATATATTTTGTGGGTATACATAAATATATATAGGAGGATAAGGCTAATGTATGTATGTATGTATGTATGTATGTATGTATATTTTTATTACATGAAGAATATTAAATACATGTATATATTGTTCTTAAATATATTTTTCTATGACTAAGTATATTATATGTAATACAATATTATATATTAAATACTTGTGCGTATTAAACATCTAGTATGTATTTGAGAAGGTATATATAAACATAATTACCAGTGTATTACTAAATAATACATAAATATTATTTTTGTACTACTAAGCATAAATATTATTCTAATATAATTAAATATGATTTAGTGATATATATATATACTTGTAATAGCTATATGTATATACAGTCCAGACCCTGTGTCAGTTGTAGATACGAACAGTGTGTCTTAGTCGTGCTATTGTAGCGACTAATTTGGTCATTACTACATCCTATATAGGATTGCTGGACACTACTGCCGAGGCATCAGGAGCAGGACTTTGGATTTCGCAGCTACCCGGGACAGGCAAGTATACCTTGCTGGATTACTGCTTTAAATTTAAATGTTAAATATTTTAAATATACATGAACTGTGCGCGTCCGAGAGTGACTCGGGTGCGGTCGACATTGCGTCGATGAGTAGTGTACTTGACCTAGTTGCTAGCTGACTCACCCACTGTGAGGATATTTGATATCTTCCTAGACCGTGACACTTACACGATGGTACATTCATATTGGGATGCGGGTCCGCGTATCCGATTCGCTATCGGTGCGTACGACATGCATCACGGATTAGTCTGTTTACTAGAGTAGTATAGTTAGCTGAGACTTGGCATCTAGATACGGTACACTCAAGTCGTGCATTCGACTTGCGTATCTACATTGGGCGGGAAGGACAACTGATAAACGTATGGGATACCCCCGCCGGATTCTGTGGTATCCAGAGGAACCATAGACCCGGTGACTCCCTATATTCAGACACCGCGCTCTATTTCAGACTATAACTGGAGCTCCTTATATAGTTAGTCGTTGTTCCAGTTACTTTCCTTATCAGTACTTTATTTCAGACTATCAGCACATTTTGTAGTGGATTTGTTCCCACCAGACATATTCCAGTTGTATTATGTCATTCGACTATGTCCTTATATTCCAGTCTTTCATTTCAGTATTTTACTTGTTGTTTGTGGATGAGATTAGACACTGCCTGTTGATATATCAGACTTGTTAGATTTAGGACAGCGTAGCACACTTCGCCAGGATCCATTAAATTGGGATATCCTCGAAGACGTGTCAGCTGGCCAATGCCACGTGGCCTAGTTCTATAATAGTTTGGGACTGGGGCGTGACAAAACCCGTCGCCGGAAAAGAAGACTTAGCCACTGAAGGGAAACCAGAAGTCTCCACTGCCAGGAAGGGCGGACCAGTCGCCGGAATAGGAGGAGAAACCACAACTTCCCCACGAACTGAGCCATAGGAGACGAAATGAGACTGAGAAAGCTCAGTCCTCTCCGGAGGAGGCAGAGCCGAGTCTGCCTGAGAAGAAGACAGCTCCCCCTGGAAGGAAGACGGAGCGGCCAAAGCGAGGGGATCTACCGGAAGATTCTGAACCGCCGCTGGATGCTGGACCGAGACTGGAGACACCTCGACAGCAGGGAGGAGGAACCGCTCCTTTGGAAAACCAGATCTGAAGGGGGAAGAAGAAGAAAGCACAGCAGGAGGAGGAGAAATGAACCTGGCAAGGAGGAGAGAATGAGGGATAGGTTGAGAACCAGGAGAGGGGAGAGAGGAGGAGCGCCGGAGCTCCCCCTACCAGCGGCAGCCAGCCCGGCCACAGGAAAATCTTCAGCTCAGAATCGCTTGCTTGGGGAGCTTCTCTCTCCTAAAAAGAGAGGAGAGAGGAGAGAGAGAGGAGAGGAGAGAGGAGAGAGGAGAGAGAGAGGAGAGTGGAGAAATATGATTTAAAAAATAAAAAAAATGTAAAACGTCCTTGTGAAGGACGTTTTACCTTATTATAATATTTTTTTTTCCTTTTTCGATGAGAGTGTGAGAGAGATAGGAGAGAGGTTTAAAAAATTAATAAAAAATATAAAATGTCCTTACAAAGGACGTTTTATGTATATATAATTTTTTTTTTCATTCGTTAACGGAGTTAACAATAGTTAACGGAGAAACATAAAACGTCCTTTGTAAGAACGTTTTGATGTTTTCACAATTTTTTTTTAAACTTTAGTGCTTTTATTGTAAATTTATCAAAATATTTTGTTCTAGTTGAAATTTTCCGTTAAAAATATGATTGGACAAAATCTCTATGGGACAACTCTAAGTAAAGCTATATGGTACTTGGTCTAGTCTATTTTGTGTGTCATCATAACATTGTTGGTACGAAGTTATGGCTGAACACTGCCACGTGGTGGTGAGTACGGTCTACTTAATAATTTATTGTCATGGTGGACCCAAAGTGACGAAAACATAATATTTAATAACCATTTTGTCCATCCGAAGTTCCTAATCGCAAAGATTAGTCAAGATGCGTGTAGCGTAGCACAAAAATCAGGACTATATATATATATATATATATATATATATGTGTATGTATATTCAGTGAGAGGGAGGGAGAGGGAGAGAGAGAGAGAGATGGAGCAATTGACATTATATGGGTTGTGGGCGAGCCCCTTCTGCTTGGAGGTTGAAGTCGCCCTCAAGCTTAAGGGCATAGCCTTCAAGTACGTGGAAGAAAACCTCCAAGAGAAGAGCGAGGCGCTTCTCCGATACAATCCAATCTATCAGAAGGTCCCAGTCCTGCTCCACCACGGGAAGCCTCTAGCCGAATCGCTCGTTATACTCGACTACATCGAGGACACGTGGAAGGATCATCCTCCTGCACTACTCCCCGCTGATCCTTACAAGAAGCCAATAGTCCGATTCTGGCTCAACTTCTTCTATGACAAGGTAGTTACATACAAGAATCATTCTTCATTCAACTCCTCTAAAATTTATTTTCTTGTTTTGGGGTCTTCGGAAAGAATATTTTGTCATTATTTGAACATTTATAATTAGTCAATTTTATAGGAAGTCCTAAAACTAAATAATCCAATTTCTTATGGAGACTCAGATTGGATGTGGATTTGGTTTTCGCAGTGTATTCCACCATGTAGATCTATTCTCCCGACGGAAGGAGAGCAGCAGCAGGAGGCTATCAGGGAAACGAAAGAGAACCTGAGGACATTTGAGGAAGGAGTTGGAAAGGATTTCCCTTCGGGAACGCCCTTCTTTCATGGAGCTGCTCCCGGACTACTGGACATCGTCGTGGGTTCAAGCTGGGTCTGGATCAGGCTACTGGGAGAGCTCACCGGCGTCAAGCTGGTGAGCGAAGAGACGACTCCACTTTTGTGGAGTCGACTTGAAGCGTTCGAACAACTTCCGGTGGTTAAAGAGAGCCGGCCGCCGCACGATAGGCTGACCACCTACGCTCTGGATATTCGAAAGAAGCTTCATGGCATCTGAAGGTGATTGAAGAGACTCGTAGCTCGTAATGTTCCGACATGTAGTCCACTAATAAGAACGCCTAAATTATGAAGTTAGGCAGAACAAGTGCATGTCTTGTTCATGTCCTCGTGATAATAAAGGTTGTGGTTTGCTTCTTTTGTTGTAATCAGACGCTGGGTGAACATTGAATATCTTTGATTTGATTAATAATGTCCTTGTGATAATAAAGGTTGTAGTTTGCTTGTTGATTGTAACCACAAACGTAAAGTCAGATCTGAAGCAAACTGGAAACAAAAATTACTGCGGACGCTTGAAGACGTACTCCGAGCAAAGAGAGATCAATATTTTAACCCATCTAAGCTAAGTAAGCGTAACAAAGCTACCTTATAAAAAAGGCAAGTTACACCTTTGTGTTTTGCCACTCAAATATATCAGCATCCCATATACATGGGTCATATAAAGTTGAGAGGCAAACTACATCCCAAAATTCCAATTAGGTTGAATGGTATCAGGTCCATGCTGGTCATCAACTATAACGGAACATAAAACGCCACTTGACAATGTACTTTCTTCCACAACAAACCATACTTGGAGAACGACTAATCTATTAAAATTCAATAGCGAATGCTAGCCTCAGCCAACACAGATAATGGAGATCTCAGAAACATTGAATAGAGACCTTAGGAAGCGAGAGAAAGAAGAGCATGCAATGTAGGGGGAAAAGTACTAGTTTGGAACAACGGAAGTACTTTACATTAGCATTAGATCATTCCTCATTCCACTATATCTTAAATCACCTTATCAATTAATTAACCTATTTGTTACTTAGTTTACTTAATATTTATATGCTAGTGTAAGTTCACCCTGTTGATAGTATAGTTTGTTATACTTTCTAGTGTTAGAGTTCTTGGACTTGGTTGTGATATATCCAGACGGTTGGGCTGTGACACGGGAAAGGATATTAGATGTATATGGTTTAACAATTATCATCAATCACTGTGCCTATCAAAAATTGACAAAAGCAGCAGGGGAAAAAATACCTAATTTCCAGCAATGTTAGAGAATGTAATACAACATTAGGCAACATCATCGATACCATAATTTCCAAAATTGCAAAAGATCTAAAATTGAATAGTTCCACCAAATTAACTATATTTGACAACTAGAATCCAGCTCAAAGTAGAACAGAACATAATATATGGAGAGGAAAATGTAATAGCCAACAGAGTTCCAAATTATAGGGTCCACGGAGGTTGTAGCAAAATTTACTCAAATAACAACACTCTAAAAATGTCCAACAAAACGAAGCACTATCATAAACAAGAACTTGTCAGTTCCTAGCTCTTAGCAGCTTGCTTTTCCTTTGTCTTCTGGAACTTCAAAACTTTCTTCACGATCTTTTGCTCTTCTACTAGGAAAGCCCGAATGATCCTACAAAGACAGGGAAACTAAATAATTAGACAATTAAACAAATGATCATAGTAATTTCTTAAATATCGGATGATGTCTTACCTTTCCTTAACAGCACTACCAGAGAGAACACCTCCATAAGCACGGTTAACAGTCCTACGGTTTCTTGCCAACCTAGACCTCTTGTACTCGGTAGGTCGTAGGTGAGGAATCTGTACAGAGAACATTTTATTCAGTCATTTTATTCACCTCCATAAACACATGGTTAAATTACTAGGGAACATTTTATTCAGTCAGATGACCTAGTATAAATTGAAGACCACTACTACTTCAAACCAAGTGATAACATGTCCAGGTTATTGCCAAACCAAAGTAACACATACTATAAGGTCAAAAAGTACTATGACACATGTCAAGAGAAATGTTTATCTTGCAGGTTCCAAAACAGCAGCACTTCTCATGTTCCTGAATATCACAACAAACAGGTATGCCAAGAATTTGCAGTCAAACAGACAAGGATTCAAAGTGATTTAGCAGCATTAAAAGTTTAGGGAGCAATTAATTTATAATTTGTAGAACAAGGAAAATAATGACACTGTGCCAAGCTAAAGCTATACCATGGCAATTAACACAGTTTGCAGTATTAGAAATTTGGAAAGCAATTAATATGACCTGGTTTGGGAACAAGTTTTACCCCATAAGATTATCAAAAGAATGCCCTATTCACAAGTAAAAAGTAATAAGAATTATTTTTTTTTCATTGTATTTAGCGCTTCAATTGAAAAGAGCATCTTGCAAACTAGATGCAAGCTTGAACATGAAAAACTTAAAGATTGGACTCTTTTGAACCAGAAGTTATTTGTAGTTTTTGCATTAAGATGGCTGGTTCCCTATATATATAAAAGTTAAATGTCCAAGTCTAGTCAATAGGTCCGAGTACTTGTCAGTCTTGTATGTAAAAAAGCAGTCTCATTGATGGACCAACAGGCATTGGATTTAACATGAAACAAGCCAGATAAGTTGCATCCTTTACTAATTAAAACTTAAAGATAGATACAAGCAACGGAATAAATATTGCGTCATAAGTATTTCCTTGCTTTCCCTCAATGCTAAATATAATTTTTAGAAACTATCTAATATACTAATTAAAACTTAAAGATAGATACAACCAACGGAATAAATATTGCGTCATAAGTATTTCCTTGCTTTCCGTCAATGCTAAATATAATTTTTAGAAACTATCTAATATATAACCAATAGAAATATCGATCAATAATAACTGTAAGATGTACATAACCAATAGTGTAATAATAGTAATTTCCACAACTGTACCCAGCTTATTTCATGGAAAAAGCTCCCATGTCAAACTAAATTAACCCATGTCAGCCGTTCATAAAATCATAAGGCTGTAGTAAAAAAATTGTAAAGGTTAACTTCCACCTCCTGCCTGGTCAGTTATATGATTGTAAGAAATTTAGTAATTCTTTCACGTTTAACAAGAGCTCCCTATCTCTCCACTGTTTAACATTCAACCCCATTGTTGCAGGTGTCTGGATAAATCGTCAGCTTTCAGCCAAGATAAACCATCTTTGTTAAACATGTTGATCAACAATAAAAAGAAACCTCCCACTTTCTTCCCCATCCAATTTGTAAATGCCATTTACATGGTGGCTAAAACTGATTCATAGCAATTAAAAGAACTTCCACCAAAAGCATCTTTGTTAAACATGTTGATCAACAATAAAAAGAAACCTCCCACTTTCTTCCCCATCCAATTTGTAAATGCCATTTACATGGTGGCTAAAACTGATGCATAGCAATTAAAAGAACTTCCACCAAAAGCATTTAGTTTCTTACCACAAAGCTCGCAGGAGAAAGTTCTCTAAATGAACTTTATATGCTATCATTGTAAATTATCCTCAGCTTTCTGTCTTACATAAAGTTAACACCCCTTGCCTACTTTTATCACCTAACTCCGTTGTTGCAAAAATGAGTCATATAAAAGAAGCCTCCCACTCTCTTTACCTTATCCAATTCATCAATGCTATTGACTTGCATGCTGATGCAAAATGAACGGGATAGACAAACAACTGATAAGAAAATCATTACACGGGTAGGTGAAGAGGTGACATTGATGGTGACTTTGGCAATAAATGTGGTCCATGAATGACAATTACAGATAGGGAAGAGGATGAAAGGACACATTTCTTAGTATGTTATGACAAAGGAGCTATGGTCTTTGTTTACAGTTAACCAATACTTCAACTGCAAAAAAGTTAAGCTAAGGAATTAAAAGTTACCAAGAGTGTGTTACAAAATAAAAAAAATGCTTTTTTAATATCCAAAACAGTTAAAAAGGTCATGAGGATAATGTGAAGAATATGTAGTAATAATAAAACAAAGTATCCCTATAAACCATTAGTTTCAGCAATTTGAAGTTAAAATTCAATAGTATGAACTATAGCTATAGAGATAAAGGATAAATATGGTAAAATAATTGCCATGTGTTTTCCTGATTTGGAAATTAAACTTCATTTTTTTCCTACAGTAGTAGAAGACGTCAATTGCGAAAAAGAGAGCTAGTGCCAAAATGAAGGAATGTCAAAAAAAAAACAAGGTTCAAAGTATCGGTATCGGAATCGGTATCGGACCATTCCTATGAGTATCGGGATCGGCGGTTTCGGATCGGAGTATCGGATTTTTTGGTATGGGAAAACAAACAACTATTAGTAAATTATTAACATTTTAGAGAATATATTTTATACATTTATGCATAATTTAAAGTATTTCCAGTATTGTTTCTTAGTATTTTTGATATTGAATGAAATAGTAGTCATCCTTGTCAATTGATTTATATGCGATAAATAAATTTTCCTCTTTTATATGTTTTTACAACCTTACTATGCTTTTACACCCTTGCTAATTGATTTTTTAATTCAATATTTTTTGCCGAATTGACCGGAAAAGAGACCTCTAATGTCGGCATCGGTCAGTATCGGATATCGGTCGGTATCGGATCGGGACATGCCAAACTGTATCGGTATCGACCGTATCGGATCGGTGTCGGCCGATACTTTAAACTATGAAAAAAAACTGTTGTTTAAGAGAGACGAGATAGTTTTTGTGTTATCAACTCAAGGTAGTCGAAGGTGCAAAAGGTCCATATCACCCGAGGCGCAAGGTACAATTAAGGCGTGATCCCGAACGAAACGAAGCACAAATATAAAAATAAATAAATAAATACATAGATAAATAAATAAATTAGTAATGTAAGAAATAAAACCAAATAACATATTAACACCAACAAATATATGTTAAAACATAACCAAGTGAACTAGCAAAGCAGCAATAGCAGTAAACTGTATTATTCCTACCACGCTTTTAGTAAATTTTAGTTTTTCTCGTTCAACTGTAACCAACTACTTATATGAGGTAAGGATTATCCCCCCTACCTAAAAGTTTTTTGTATGAATAAAAAAAACCATAAGGCGCATCTTTTCTTGATTGCGCCTTGCAGAAAGTTAGGCACGCCTTAAGAAAGACGTCGTGCCTAGTGAGGTGCGAGGCACAGCTGCTGCGCCTTTCTGCAAGGCTCAAAAATGAATAAAGATAGTGCTTACAGCATTTCGGATGAAAACGGAGGCAGCGACTACATTATCGGAGACCAAAACGGAACTTGTTGCGAAGTTGGAGGCATTTCTACAAATGGCAAGACTGCTCTCTACGCTGCTGTGCCTTTCTGCAAGGCGCGAAAATGAATAAAGATAGTGCTTACAACATTTCGGATGAAAGCGGAGACAGTGACTAGTATCGGGGACCAAAACAGAACTTGTTGCGGAGTTGGAAGCATTTCTACAAATGGCAAGACTGCTTTCTACAATGAAGCTTTAGCCATCAAGATAGGCATTATAGCGAAAAAGGCATTACAGCTAACATAGAAGAAAAGACTGAATACCTTCACATTGTATGGAACTAGTTGACATCATTAGCAAGAACAAAGAGCCACCTTGGCATTCAGTTATGATTTTTAAATAATATTTATAAATCATATAGGCATGACTATATATCATGCGCATTTTGTTTTATTTTTTTTGCTTTTGATATATTTCGCACAGAACTTTCAGGACTTTTTTCATTTTGATCTTAAAAGACTTGGTTTCAGAGAGATATTTTTTTCATTTTGATCTTAAAAGACTTGGTTTCAGAGAGAGATTACTGTCAGATCCATAGGTGGTCCCTACTCACAAAGAAAAAATATTGGCTAGTCAAAAATATAAAAGGAAACATAAAGCAACATATGCTTGAGGCACGCGGCTGTGAGCCTCACTGAGGCGTGCACCTCACCAAAGGCCGCTCGCCTCTAATGTTCTGAGGCAACTTGGCTGGAGCCTCATGCTCCTCTAGCCTTTGATATATGAATGATCTTCTACGAAAGAAGATTGTATTTTGTATAGTGACCGTTCCAGACATGTTTTGGAGTAATATACAATATTTTCTCAAAAAAAAAAAGTAGTTTAACTCTCTGGAAGAGAAACAAATCATTAGGGTCTTCACAACATCCGTTGTCAATGGCCATTGTCATTTTATGAAAGGGAAAGCATTAATCAGTTGAAAAACTATGTAGTTAAAACCAACGATGGAAGAACAGGAAGGAGATCAAATAGACAGAAAAGAGCTCAAAGAAAAATAATGAAGATGATCCCAAACATAAAACTATAATGTTCAGATACTAACCATATTAGAAGGAAATTACATTTACAATATGAGCAATAATATCCTACATGTGCATTGCACTGAAAACCCATACATGGGTATAGAGTGCAAGAAGTACATGCACTCTACACTCTAATTTATGAGTATCAACTCCCTCAAATTGCTCAAATGCAGCATTAACTTTAAAATCAAAACGGACATAATAACATTAAGAACATTGTAAGAAATTTAAATAAAAATTATGCCCATGCAATAAAATAAAAGCATTTATCACAAGTCACTTGTTTCTGTTGTTTGAATCATTTTTTTCTTCCATTGAGCCATGTTAATTAGGGGTGAGCATTCGGTTAATTCGGTTACAACCGAACCGAACAACCGAAAACCGAATAAGCAAAACCGAAACCGAAATGGCCCATAACCGAACCAAACCGAATTAAATCGGTTCGGTTTTCAGTTTATTCAATTTTTCGGTTTGTTTGCGCTTTTTTTTGTTAATATATATAGTAACTAAATATACCTAGATATATTTAGTATATACCTATATAAATTAATACTTATATATATATATATATATATATATATATATATATATAAACTAAATTTTCTTATTATGTTTTCGGTTTTGGACCGAAATCAAAACCCAATACTGAAACCGGATAAAAAAATTTAGTACTTTCAAAACCGAACCGAATTTTTTTAAACCGAACCGACCGAATAAAAAAATTTAGTATTTTCAAAACCGAACCGAACCGGTTCGGTTCGATTTTCGGTCCAAAACCGAATAATGCTCACCCCTACTGTTAATGGTCATTCCCTTCAGTTCTAGTAGAACATTTAACAAATTTCTCATTGTAATTGAATGAAATGTAAAGAAAGAAACTAAAATTCCAAGCATACTCAAAAGTTACAGCATACAATCAAGCATACAAACACTATGTGACATAATGTTGTAGGCTACACAAATAGATTGTACCATCAACTACAATTAAAAAAATGGAAATGAAGCATTATTTAAGTACTAAATCTAAAATTGCAATAACACTATTATGAGTTAATCAATATTAACATTGGAAGTTAACAAGCTAGATAAACTTACTCCTTGGATCCTCTTTCCAGTAACGGGGCATCTTGGTCCCTTCGCCCTCTTCTTGGCAGTCTGGTAAGTGAGTTTCCCACCTATTTTCCCGAATACAAGGATAACACATCAAATCTTCATAAAAACTATCAACACACAACAGCCCCAACATAAACTCGTACAAACATAATGGGTTGAGATCAACATAATGCAATTTTGAAGCATTCAACAAAATAATGGGTTGAGATCACCGTAGGTTTATAAAACCCGAGCATAAATAATTAAAAGAAGCAACATCAAAAAATGCAGTTTTGAAACACATTATAATGAAAGCAATTTGAAGCAAACCTTGGAGAATCCTAACCATATAACAGGCAGTTTTTTTTAAAACCCTATCACAAATAAACAAAACCTACATCAAAAAGCAAGCAATTTGAAACCAAAACACACACACAAAATACAACTAAAGGAAAGCGATCGATCTGGGGCTTCCAAAACCCTAATGTGAAAAATAAACAAAACCAACATCAAAACAAGCAATTATGAAGCAAAAAAACACAAAATCCCGACTAAATAATGGAATGCGATCGATCTATAGTTTCTAAAACCCTAACGCGAAAAATAAACACAACCCACATACAATTTTAAAGTAAAAAACAAATGTAAACCGATCGATCTAGGTTTCATCAAACATTTCAAAGACTCTTAACTCAAAAGCTAAGCAAAAAAATGCAACTTTGAAGCAATGCCACGATAGAGATCGAAGTAGAAATAAGAACGAAGGAATCAAATTAGAGTTTGGGAAACCCTAGATAAAAGGAGTCGAGATTCCACACCTGGGGTTTTGACGACCCGGGTCTGGTTGGACTTGGTGGCGTAGCTGTGCCGCTTCCTGTAGGTCAGACGCTGAACCATGTTATCGAACTCTCTTCTCCTTCTTCGAAGAAAAGTGCGGCAGAAGAAGGTAAATGAAGGGATTGGTGTTATATATAAACCCCTAGCTAGCAGGAAAACCTAGATCAAACGGTTATGATTGTATCTAGGTTATTGATGTAATTTCTAAAGCAATGGGCTTGGACTTGGAGTTGGGGTGCAACCCAGCAATCTTTGCCCAGCCCATTTTAAAGCTTTATCAATAAAGGGCCTCTAAACAATTTCATCACTTCTATTATTTCGTTAGCAGAGCCTACTTATTAAAATTTATCTTCCATCTTCCACGGCTCAAAATGAGCCATCTAAACCCCATATATATATATATATATATATATATATATATATATATATATATATATATTATCAATTAATTATTTTTAAATTTTATATTACGTAAAAAATTGTTGAAAAAATTTAAATATATTATAAGTAACACTATAAGAATTTGAACTTAGCCAACCAGAAAAAATACCTCTCACCTTAACCACATGAATTACAAATTATTTTTGTTTATAATATGTAGTTAATTATTTCAAGACTTTTATGAAAAGTATAAATTTATTCATAACTAATTATAATTAAATATATAATAAATTCTAATTTAAATATAAAAATATATATAATAAATTTTAATTAAAAATATTTATATACTTAAATAATTTTATAATAATATTAGAAGGAAAAAAAATATTTTAAGTACAACGCACTACATGATTTACTAGTTATCAGTATATTGTTTGGTTAATTAGAGACTGATTGTTACTTTTATTTCTTACATATTTATCTTATGTATTTCTGAAGACAGAGACAGGTTTGAAGTAGAATTAAATAAATTATATATTCACTATTAACTTTTTATTTATGACACTTTCAAAGTAATATAACTACAGAAGTGAGGAGGGCCGAAGCTGAGTTCACCAAAAACATACCTAATGCGAAAAAGAAAAAAAGAAAAAAAAAAACAACAACAACAACCTATTCCAACATATAAAAAAAAATAGTAAAAAAATTAAAAATTAAATTATTCAAAAATAACATTAACTAAGTAAAATCATTTAACTACAATATCTTTCAACGGAGATAGAAACTATCATTTATCCTATAATTATATTTTTTAAGTTTACTAGAATAGTTGAACGTCATTGTAACAAAAAAACTAAATATGGATTAATTTTACTAGCTTGTTTTTGTATGTAGTTATATATAAATAAGGATTAATTGTAACTTGATACCGACAACTATTCAAATTTTGTAACTTGATATCCTAAACTTTCAAAATCACACTGCCCACACCCTCGTCCGCGCTGCGTCCCGATCTGTGCGCCTTGTCGGAGAGGGAAGGTGGGTTGCCGGGAAGAGAATGGAGGGGGTAGGGATATTGTAGGATTTTTTGTTTTTTCAGGATATGAAGTTGACAATATTCAATAGTTCATGGTATCAAATTGACTATTTTGTAAGTTTAGGATATCAAGTTACAAAACTTACATAGTTGAGAGTATCAAATTACAATTTAGCCTATAAATAAACATAAAATATATAACATATATATACATATAGTTTTTTTTAGGCCTACGTTTGCACCTATTGTAATCCCTCAAATTTTTTCCAAAGAAAAAATTATAAAGAAACAATATATCCAAAATTCACTTTGGAAGTTTATGAAATCGTTTTTCTATATTCACTCTGGTTACTGACAAACAAAAATGCCCTAAATGTTATTTGTTAATATATATACAAGTATCGAAACTTATGTATTTTTTTGTTGTATAATGTAATTAAGCATGCAATTTCAACCAAGAACAAATTTTAAAATTTATATTGTTTAAAAAAATACACTATAGTTACAAAATAAATCGGTGTTACGTAAATTCTATACATCTCCATAATGTGTATTGTGCAAAAATTTAAACTCTAAAAAAAACTTTAATTTATAGGTACCTTATGTAAGCGTGGCTTTATCTCTTATTTACAGCTCTAGGAAAAGTAAAATTTGAAACATGATTTATGTAAAAGGAATAATTAATAAACTATTTAGTTTTAGAAACGTAGATCTTGATAAGTTTGATATATAATAAGGGTGGGGCTACTATTGTCGAGCCATTTTTGTTATTGGCACAAAGTATTTAAGGACCCAAAAAAAAATCTTGTTACACCCTTCCATAAATTACTAGCAAAAATTACTTTCCTCACTCATTTAATACACCAGTTTTCTCGTTTCTCTCTATTTCGTTATTAATTAGTCACAATAAATTAGTGTCTAGCAATGATAGAGGAATACCTACATTATCTCTTTCAATTTTTTTAAAAATCTTCCATAGGAAATATGCAAATCTAAAACAAATTGTTATATATAAAAAAAAAATCAGATAAAATACTGGGGAAAAAAAATCAAGATTTGTAAACTGGAAAAAACGAATTGTAAATGATCAGGCTGTCATATACTAAACCATTATATTTGTATAACTTTGCTATTTTCTAAAAAAAAATTAAGTGACCAGGAGATGGACACATAAGCTTCTTGTCTTGGTAGTTTCGTTTCCCACGAAGATAGAAGCCTGGGGAGTGGGACATTTGTATTCTCCTCCAGATTTCCTACCAGTTTCTAAATTGTTATATATATACTAGTTATTATCCTAAAATTTTAATTTTGATTTGTATTTAATAATTAGTTATTATCTTTAAAATTTGATTTCAGTTTGTTTCTAATAATTGTCTCCATATATCAATATATAACAAGTATGGTCCTAAAAGTGATTAGTGTCATCGCATATTATATGAAAAGCTTCAATTCGTAATTTTAGATAAAATGTAAGGTTTGTTGAAAATGTTGGGGTCCAGTCTGAATTTGGTGAATTTTAGAGTCCAAATATGATCAAAGATTTGATTTGATATAATTTAAAAATCTACATTAAATGTAAGATTTGATTAGATTTTAAATTTATATCAAATATTTAATTTGACCATATTTAGACGTCCATAATTAATGTTGGACTATTTTAGGTAGAATAAGATTCTTTTTTTAATTTTTCTATTTACAAAATCCTATTATGACCCATAATAGGATTTCTCATCCTATAAATATAGGAGGAGGGTGGAGGCACAAAGCAGCATAGCACAAGTTGGAGATTCGGGGTGCTCGTCCACATGAAATCTGAGAGAAAGTTCGTGCTTTGCTCTTAGGACTTTGCCATCAAAGAAAAAAGGAAGAAAGAGATCTAATCGATGAGTCGTCGTCTTCGCTCAGGGAGATTGCTACGGGTTGGTGAGTGTTTCAATTGTAATATGTTTCTTTTCTTTTTGAGTGCGGTGGAGGGGTTGAATCTATTAGGGCAAAAGGTTCAACATTGATTCTGTCAATCTTATAATTTCATCTGAGTTATAAAGGTTGGAATTTGTCCAGGTGACGTAGTCACCGCCATATACTTATCTTTATTTGTGCTTGGTGTTCGTTAGATAAGGGTTGGTTATCTCAAGTAGGTTAGCATAAAGTTTTTGATGCGGACACTCTCAGATACGGTGTCATAACGCTTGCAGGGCTTATCTGATTCCTAACATATGGTATAAGAACTACTGGTTTTTTGTTCTGGCAACTATGTCTACGGAGCAGATGAACACACGTATAATCACCCTCACTGGGGGAAATTGGACGATTTGGAAGCCAATGATGGAGGATCTACTCTGGTACAAGGACTTGGATGGTCCGTTGGAGGGCGACAACGCTAAGCCATCGGACAAAGCTGCTGAAGACTGGAAACGACTGGATCGGGAGGCCGTTGGATTCATCCGCCAATGGTTGGACGACTCGGTGTTTCACCAAGTGTCCATGGAGAGTTCGACAAAAGTATTGTGGGAGAAGCTGCATTCGTTGTACGAAAGGAAGACGGTTGGCAATAAGGCATTTCTGATTCGCCAACTCGTCAACTCAAAGTACACGGATTGTGCCCCAGTGGCACAACATCTGAACGAGGTTCATGAAATTATTAATCAGCTGTCTGCAATGAAGATGGTGATTGATGATGAGCTTCGGGCCCTTTTGTTTTTGAGTTCTCTGCCAGAAATCTGGGAGACATTGGTGGTGTCGGTGAGCAACTTCGCGCCTGGTGGAGTTGTCACGATGAAGGCAATCAAAAGCAGCTTGTTGAACGAGGAGATCCGGCATAAGCAAGTGGAATCGTCGCAGGAGTCCGCTCTGGTGGCTTCTTACAGGAAGGGAATACCCAAGTCACAGACGAGAACATGGGGGAGTTCTCGAGATCTTGCGACTATGAACCACGAGGAGGGCTGCTATCACTGTGACAAAATGGGTCATATCAAGAGAAACTCCTTGAAGCTCAAAGCTGAGAAGGCCAAAGACAAGGATGATCAGGAGGATCTCATGGCTATGAAATATCTCATCATCGCAGCAACCGACACAGAGAAACCTTATGACATGCCTCATGATGGCGATTGGGTCATGGATATAGGAACGTCGTATCATGCCACTCCATGTAGGAGGATCTTCACGTCATACCATGACGGAAGGTTTGGACGTACGAAGATGAAAAACAAGGGGACGGTTGCAGTTGTAGGCATCGGTGATGTGCACTTGACAACGAAGTTTGGTGAGAAGCTCGTTCTCAAGGATGTGCGACATGTACCGAGTTTGCGCTACAGCTTGGTTTCGGTAGGGAGGCTGGCGGATGATGGATGTCGCAGTTTGTTTGGAGACAAAAATTGGATGCTTACGAAGGGTTTCCAACAGCTGGCTCGAGAAGATTTATGTTGTGGCATGTACAGGCTCAAGCCGCTGAGTTGTACAGGCAGGCCACAGACATCGGATGGACGCTCGAGGGGTATTCGACAGGAGTTGGATCGTCAGGAACTTGCTGAGGAGAGGCTTCGAGATACTTTGAGGATTACATAGGATTCGGTTAGTTGAGACAAATCGACGAATGGTGATAAGCCAAATATTGAGGGTCAGTATGTCGGTCCCATGACAGTTGGTCGGTCTCCAAGTTGGGGTTGCTTTACCGATTCGATTTTGGCGACGGGTGATTTACCAAAGCTTCACGGAGCGACATTGGTTTCAGCAGTTCAAGGCCAAGAAGGAGATCAAGGTTTGTAGCAAACTCAATCTGAGGCGGGAGCGTCACCATTCACACAGTTCTGGGGGATCTGTGGGTCATCGACGATATGCACAATGCATGGTATTTTGCTTGAGGACGCATGTGTATGGGGGAGCTTCAAGTTCGAACACGAAGGTGGACAGATTCAGGAGTTCGAATCTCGGGAGAATCGCACAGTCCACTTGGTTGGGCCAGCCAAGGGTGAAGAAGCTCGTCGAAATGTTAAAATGTTTCGGTGAAAGACGAAAGTCGAGGACAGACAACCAAGACTCACGGTGAGGCTGATAGACATAAACTTTGGTCTCAGCCGTGTCATTGATGTCGACAGGATCCCAGTGGTACATAAGGTGCTATGCATGGCAGCTAGCGTCGACGTGACGGTCAAGGTGCTGGAGACGAAGGAAGATGCAAAGCAACTCAGGGATCGGAGATCGGTGGCATGGAAGAGCAATAACTCTATCGCGGGACGACATGCATGAAGTCCAGTTGAGAAGCCATGGGTCAACACCCTCTCATCAGATTAGATGGGGAGATTGTTGGGGTCCAGTCTGGATTTGGTGAATTTTGTAACGCAAATATGGTCAAAGATTTGATTTAATATAATTTGGAAATCTACATTAAATTTAAGATTTGATTAGATTTTAAATTTGTATCAAATATTTAATTTGACCATATTTGGACGTCAATAATTAGTGTTGGGCTATTTTAGGTGGAATAAGATTCTTATTTTAAGGTTTTCTATTTACGAAATCCTATTATGACCTAAAATAGGATTTATCATCCTATAAATATAGGAGGAAGGTGGAGGCACAAAGCATAGCACGAGTTAGAGATTCGGGGTGCTCGTCCACATAAAATCTGAGAGAAAGTCCGTGCTTTGCTCTTAGGACTTCGCCATACAAGACAAAAGGAAGAAAGAGATCTGATCGAGGAGTCATCGCCTTCGCTCAGAAAAATTGCTACGGGTTGGTGAGTGATTTCAATTATAATTTTTTTTTTCTTTCTGAGTGTGGTGAGGGGGTTGAATCTATTAGGGCAAAGGGTTCAACAATGATTTTGTCAATCTTGAAATTTTACCTGAGTTATAAATGTTGGAATTTATCCAGATGACGTAGTCATCGCCATATACTTATCTTTATTTGTGCTTGATGTTCGTTAGACATGAGTTGATTATCTCAGGTGGGTTTGCCTAAAATTTCTGCTACGGGCACTCTCAGACACGGTGTCAGAACGCTTGCAGGGCGTGTCTGATCTCCAACAGAAAATATACGTTTTTTGTGTTTTTATAAAATATGCTTTGATTAATTTTGTGCACCATACAATCTCATATCATTTTTTGGTAGATTGATTGTAAACCAAAACAAAATATCCATTAAATATTACTGTAGAAGCATGAAAAATATGCATCCACGCAATCCTGCGTCCCAAAATAAAAACTCAGAAGAGATCAGACCACAGAGTCTCCTTGCGGTCCAACAAGGCGACATCCATGCGTCCCAAACAGTCGAAGCAGTTTTGGCTGCAGATAGACTTGACATGGCGTCCCGTCAACAGGATCATCTCTGACACAAAATCTTGACAAAAAAGATTTTCTGAATGCCTCAAAAGACGTGAACACACTAAACGACAAAGGTTTCACATCAGCACAAAACTTCACTCTCGATGGATGTGCAGCGCCAAGTGTACAACACAACTGGCCCCATGCGTCCCAGACTCTATGCGTTCTATGCGTCTCTGGCCCCATGCATCCCAGACTCCATGCTGTCACACCCCGGCCCCGCGAACCGAGGGGCCGCTCGGCCGGACCACCGCCTCGCCCGCCCCCGTAGCCGGATTGAACCGGACGCGAACCACCGCGCCTCGACGTACCGGACACGAATCACCGTACCTCAAATGCATGTCTCGCGAGTGCGAGGAAGGTGATGTGTGGCCCGTTCGATTACCGGGATGTGATATCGTGCGAGCCTGGGGTTGCGCCCGCACAAGGCTTCATCGTTTAAGTTTGTTGGCTATCATCGCATCAATCGAGTAAGCAGCGGAATTGTTGCAATACAATGCAATTATCCAACTGAGTATTTCGGGATAATCGAGGGACTTGGGTTTCCTTTAGGCAAATGCATCGTTCCATACATTATGCCCTCTTATACGATAGCATCTCGGGGCAACAATCGAAACCAGGATTCCGGGTCTTAGGGACTGAGGCACGCCTATCGCTCCCTCGGACGATCCAGTACCTTCAAGCAAGTAAATTGTTGGTGGGTCAGCACTTTTATAAGTACTGGTGAGAATAAACAACTGAACAGAAGCAAGCATTCACTAAAACCAACACTAAGTAATCCTGTTATAAAACATTACATTACTAGTGATCTTTCTAGTTTTACCTATGTTCATTTTATGCAGTTGATAGCAAAGTCACATTACTTTCTTTATGAAAACATCTTTGGAAACAGAGTTTCATATGCAATAAGCAAGCAAGCCTTTCGTTCTGTTTCATAGTGTGCGCAGCGTGTCTTGTGAGACTCCAGGGACAAATGCATAGCTAGACACACATGCACATCTTAGGGGCAGTCCATCTATCCAAGCCAACACAATGAACTTAGCTGTATGCAGGGCGGTCCCCGAGTATCTCAGGATCGGCAGCTGTTGGTCCAGCATACCAATGACTCATTCATCTGATGCTAATGGCAGATGTGACCCATTGTGGCTAATGACGCATGCAGTTCAGCTCTCCATCAAAAGCCATTGTTCGACCGATGCGAATGCATGAAAACACTATCAAATAAACTTTAGTATGCAGACGAGATGAACCATCAGAACAGTTATCGTTGTTGCGGGGCAATCCGACTTATCATTTGAACACATTCAGGCACGATATGGTTATCTCGGATCATAGGCGATAGTGAACATGTTCATGCACTCTTAGACAAGCGTTTCAGGATTCTTAGTTAAGCAGACTTGATTCGTTTCAAAGACTAGCTAGGTGAGTTCGTTCATTAACATGCAAGGCAGGTTATATCATTCTCTTATGAAAATATTGCAAGCAAAAACTCAGATTATTATTAAGGCGTGCAAGAATCAGAGAACGAAGTTCTGTCCACTCACCTTGATACATAATGCCGACGCGGAGCGGGGCATTACACATGCGTTCCATACGTCTCTGGTCCCATGCGTCCTAGACTCCATACGTCCCATGCGTCTCTGGCCACATGCGTTCTAGGCTCCATGCGTCCCACGTTCCATGCATTCCATGCGTCTCTGGCCCCATGCGTCCCATGCATCTCTGGTGTAGTGCCCCGCTCCGTGTTGGCACTATGTACAAGAGATATCAGTTTGCTGACTCGAGTGAAAGTCTTCGCGGAGAGTTCCCGATCGAAACATAAGACGATTGATCTAAGTGAGTGGACAGAACTTCGTTCACCGATTCTTGCACGTCTTAATAATGAATATGAGTTTTGAAATGCTTGTTTGCTTAATAAGATAATGTTGGCATTAAGAATGATAGAACGAGAACTTGTTTGCTTAACTAGAGAACTTGTATGCTTGTCTAAAGAGATAGAGATAGAACCATTGCCATGCTAAGTTAAAGAATTAAATATTGCATGGTTAGTTACACGAACACTGCTATCGAACGAACTGTTGTCATGCTAATAAACAAGAGTAAAAGAATGTCCATATGTTGTCATGACCCGCACCCGGATATTCGGGCACGAGTACGTGGGTACGTCCAGCCTGCGCCGCAGTGTCGGCGGTAGTACGCTGTCTAGGGCATAATCACAGGTAATATAAAATCTAGCTCATTCACAATAATTAAATAGACAAGAAAAAATATCAGGAAAAGAATGCTAAGATTTCTTAAACTGAAAGTGACAACAGATCCAGAGTTTATTACAAAATCCGGAAATTAAATCGGGGACAAACCCGATTACTAAGATGAAAGGAAAATAAATATCTACTGCTAACTATTCCGCAGGAGTAGTCTCCTATGTGGGAACCGGCTCCGCAACTGTATCACCTGCTGCCTCATAGGGGCCATAATAGGTGGGGGCAAGGTTCTAATCATCGCCTAAATCAACGGATCCAGTCAGAAAAGGAGCAAAGTACACAATGCACAACAAGATTTAAACTAAATATTTGTGACAGGTAGAAAATAACTGACTAAGCATCATGTTGAGAAATATGCATAAGTAAGTAGTGAAATTAACTGAAAACTAAGGCTATAAATCGGACTAGAAGTAAAATATGATTAATTGCTATAACCAGAAATATGAGTAAACAGGAATAAAATGTGACAGGAAAATGTAACTGTAACTAGACAACAAGAACTGCAACCCGACAAGAACTATGTGCGTGAACTTGTGCATTTAGAATACATAGTTGGCATGTAGGGGTTTTTAAGGCTAATAAGGCACGCCATAGACGGCTAGCAGTCAGGAATAACAGGTATAAGGCTGAGGGTACAGTCGCGTACCCACAGCTAGCAGTCACGACAAGGGGGAAGGGTAAACTACATGCCTTCTAGTATTCTCCCACCCGACATGAAAAGCAAGACATAAAATCCCAAAATCTAACACTAAATGAAATCATCAATGGTACTAGTAAAGCAAGGAATTAATTATCATAATATAAAGATTAAACTTGAAGTGCAGGTACTTGCCTGATGTTTGGATCCAATTACAGTTTTGTGTCTCGGGGAAATTTCTAGAAATGTGTCCAGATGCTGAAATAAACATTATCATCGTGCTCAGAAGATATCAAATAGCTAGAAACGCTTGTCCTTGGGTCCAATTTGGAGACAAGGACAAAAACGGTAATTTCGGGTCAAATGAGGTCCGCACGTGGGCCCACTTTGCACCGAAAAATGTGTCAGGGTCAAAGATCTCCAAATTTACCAAACTTAGTGTCCACAGGTCAGAAACGCTGATACGAACCCAACGGAACTTCCAGAATTGAATTCCGATGAGCCGATCACGAAATCGCCCGTCGAGCCGGACCTTTGGGGCCCACGACACGCGATTTCGTCAACGTTCTCAGAATAGAACCAAACTTGACCCACAGGACCAGCGTATCGCTACGAGTCCGATGGCGCAAGTTTCGTCTCGATCCGACGTGTGTACGCAAAGTTGGGGCCTGAATCAGAAAAGGCGGATACGGGGCGGTGTCCGCGGATACGCGTTGATCTCGGTGTGCACGCACACCCGAATCGACTTCCGCGAAATCCCACACATCCGTATCAACGCTGCGCACGTATCTGTGAAGACCACGCGCGACCAAGTCGTCCCGTTTGGCGTGGCGTACCCAGTTCCGGGGTGAATCGGGTCGATGTTTTTCCTGTTTTTGGATCGCGGTGTGCGATCACCACAGGACGCGTTGCCCCGAGCGGTTTGTCCGGGCACCGAGAGGGTCATACAGGCTTCACAACGCAAATTACGAAATTAAAAACGGGGCAGCGAGGAGAAAGATATGAGTACCTGAACAGGGCTCGAGAAAACCGAAAAAACCGTGTCCGTGTCGTGTCCGACACGAAAATTAGGGAAAATTAGGGTTAGGGTTTGGTTCTGGACACGGCTGGGCCAGAGAAACGGGACAGAAAAAATAATAATAATAATAATATTATTATTATTAATAATAATTAATTAATTAATTAATTAATTAATTAATTAATTAATAAATAAATAGTTTTAGGTGATTTAAAAATAGGTCCGGGGCCCAATAAATGCCAGAAAAATGACCCTAAGTCCAATTTTCTATTTTACACCCAAAAATATTATTTTTATAATATTTTAATATTATTTATTAACAAATGATAAAATTATTCAATAATTAAGAACCCTGATTTTAATTACAGAAAATTCCCAGAAAATTCCAGAAAATTGTGAAAAATTCAAGTTTAATATTTTTGAAAAAATTAGGGGCTTACAATCTACCCAACTTATAAAATTTCGTCCTCGAAATTTAAAATATGGTAGGGTTCTCGCTATCCAATCTCACTTGATTACAGTCTAACGGGTTTCTCTCAGGTGAATGCTGCGGTCGCTACCAAACTTAGAATTTTACCCATATATCCTCTAAGGCTATACAACTAGTAAAGCTAGGTCCCAACTTAATTAATCATGGTATTGAATCCTTAAGTCTTTAACACAAACACATCACCTATGGTATTCCCTTAGTCATAAAGGGTTATCATCAATTCGACCGGTCTGAGGGGTATGTCTAGCATTATCTATATATCAAACTTATACCAAGCACAGGATTTTGTCTTTCCGAAATAAGGGAAGACGAGGATCAAATAATAAAGAGTTCAAGGGCGAGGTGGTAGAACAGAGCTATAGGGATCAAGGCGTTTAAGGGATTTCTAATGGGAATTGTCAGGCGGTTATGGATTGAAATTCTATTCTGGTAATCATTTATTCGCATGCTCGTATTAGTACAGTTATGTAACTGATACGATATGCTCGGACATATTTAGGGGGCAAGTATACTAGTTAACTATATATCTCAATCCACGTAAAGTAGTCGTGCGAAGTGCGAATCAAAATGCACTAAGGTTGATCAGACCGTAGTACACTGATTCTGAATAGACACTTGTATTAGTGGGGTTGATCAGGCCTCAATAATACATGTATCATGAACAAGCCCGATAAAGGGTAAGCTTTCAAAACTAGGCTATAAAATAGCAGCATAAGTCAAGTTCAGCAAAATTAAGTGCGCTAGATGATGATGGAAAGGAGGTACAAATTATTGAAGTTCACAAAATAACACAAAATAAGCACAATAGCAAAAGCCTCTAAAATCTCTACAGTTATCAAATTTAAAAGCATACCAGGTTATTTAGCAAGTTCAAAATTACTAGGTTGGGGCTGAGATCACGAACTAATAGGCATGAGCTAAACAATACTAGAAAAGGTATCTATGAATCACTTACGCGCATTAGCTGTTCCCAGAGTCTGCGTGTTCTCCACGGTCATCACGTAAGCTTGTCCACGTCCTGGAGTAGCGGGACAGTCCCTCACTTGATGTTCTGTTGATCCACAATATAGACAGGCACCCAGTCTCTTTCTACAAACTTGCCAGGTGTGACCTTGTTTTTGACAAAAGCCACAAGTGGGAACTCGTTGGTTCTGTCCTTGAGCTTGATGTTGGGGTGCTGTGGCTCGAGGGAGAGGACGCTGGGTTTGCTGCGGGGACCTCTGCTGTGGTTGTTGTTGGAACGAGCGTTTGTGGGGTCCCATACTTCCAGTATCTCTTTCCCGTTTTAGTCTGTGTCCCATGTCTCTCTCAACACCTTGTGCCACGCTCAAGATTTCCTCGTATGAACGAGCTCGGCTAGTGGTGACAGCAAGGCGAATATCAGGAGACAACCCCTTCTTGAATCTACGGGCTCTATCCTCAGGGGTACGAACCATGGATTCTGCAAATTGGCTCAGTCTGCTAAATTCAGCTGTGTAACCATCAACAGAAAGGTTTCCTTGTTCCAGCCTCTCGAATTGGCTTTCGAGAGCTTCCCGAGCCACTTCGGGGTAGAATTTCTCCTTGAACAGCCTCTTGAAGTCCTCCCAAGTGAGGTCAGGAGCAGATAGTTGGGGTTCATCTCTAAACCAGGTCCGAGCTATGTCAAATAGTTGCAGGCTTGCAGACTCCACTTTGAGATCATCAGGGACCCGAGCAGTCTTCAGGAGTCGCTCCACATTCTCTATCCATTCATTGGCATAGAGAATGCCTTCAGTTCCATAGAATTCCAGGGGTTTAAGGTTCTTGAAGTCTTTGGCACTTCCTGGCCTCTTTTGGGGTGACTCCTGGGACCGAAGAGCTTCTGAAAGGCTAGTCCGTAGCAGGGTAGTCTGTTCTTTCTGGGATTCTACTAGTCCCTGGAACACTCCAAGTAGCTGTGCCCCATCCAGAGTAACTGTCGGAGTAGTTGGAGGCGGAGGGAGTGCAAGAGTTTCAGGCACAGTCTGCTCAGCGGGTTCTGATGTGCCTCCTACTGTATTCCTGGTCTGAACCATTCTGGAAGATTAAGGGATAGGAAGATTAGAATAGATAACTTGGAAATCAAGGGCGATAGGAAAAATTGACTAGGACCGATATCAAGATTGGAAATAAAAGATCCTATTATGTGAATGGGCTTTATCCTAAAATCCTCAATCTTGTTGCAGGCCTGTTCGGTCCCTAAGTTGGAACCGAACGATTTAGTCGTTTGACCTGCATGGGCCACCACAAAAACGTGTCACGACCCGCACCCGGATATTCGGGCACGAGTACGTGGGTACGTCCAGCCTACGCCGCAGTGTCAGCGGTAGTACGCTGTCTAGGGCATAATCACAGGTAATATAAAATCTAGCTCATTCACAATAATTAAAATAGGCAAGAAAAAATATCAGGAAAAGAATGGTAAGATTTCATAAACTGAAAGTGACAACAGATCCAGAGTTTATTACAGAATCCGGAAATTAAATCGGGGACAAACCCGATTACTAAGATGAAAGAAAAATAAATATCTATTGCTAACTATTCCGCAGGAGTAGTCTCCTGTGTGGGAACCGGCTCCGCAACTGTATCACCTGCTGCCTCATAGGGGCCATAATAGGTGGGGGCAAGGTTCTCATCATCGCCTAAATCAACGGATCCAGTCAGAAAAGGAGCAAAGTACACAATGCACAACAAGATTTAAACTAAATATTTGTGACAGGTAGAAAATAACTGACTAAGCATCATGTTGAGAAATATGCATAAGTAAGTAGTGAAATTAACTAAAAACTAAGGCTATAAATCAGGACTAGAAGTAAAATATGATTAATTGCTATAACCAGAAATATGAGTAAACAGGAATAAAATGTGACAGGAAAATGTAACTGTAACTAGACAACAAGAACTGCAACCCGACAAGAACTATGTGCGTGAACTTGTGCATTTAGAATACATAGTTGGCATGTAGGGGTTTTTAAGGCTAATAAGGCACGCCATAGGCGGCTAGCAGTCAGGAATAACAGGTAGAAGGCTGAGGGTACAGTCGCGTACCCACAGCTAGCAGTCACGACAAGGGGGAAGGGTAAACTACATGCCTTCTAGTATTCTCCCACCCGACATGAAAAGCAAGACATGAAATCCCAAAATCTAATATTAAATGAAATCATCAATGGTACTTGTAAAGCAAGGAATTAATTATCACAATATAAAGATTAAACTTGAAGTGCAGATACTTGCCTGATGTTTGGATCCAATTACAGTTTTGTGTCTCGGAAAAATTTTCAGAAATATGTCCAGATGCTGAAATAAATATTACCATCGTGCTCAAAAGATATCAAATAGCTAAAAACGCTTGTCCTTGGGTCCAATTTGGAGACAAGGGCAAAAACGGTAATTTCGGGTCAAACGGGGTCCGCACGTGGGCCCACTTTGCACCGAAAAACGTGTCAGGGTCAAAGGTCTCCAAATTTACCAAACTTAGTGTCCACAGGTCAGAAACGCTGATATGAACCCAACGGAACTTTCAGAATTAAATTCCGATGAGCCGATCACGAAATCGCCCGTCGAGCGGGACTTGTGGGGCCCACGACACGCGATTTCGTCAACGTTCTTAGAATCGAACCAAACTTGACCCACAGGACCAACGTATCGCTACGAGTCCGATGGCGTAAGTTTCGTCTCGATCCGACGTGTGTACGCAAAGTTGGGGCGTGAATCAGAAAAGACGGATACGGGGCGGTGTCCGCGGATACGCGTTGATCCCGGTGTGCACGCACACCCGAATCGACTTCCGTAATATCCCACACGTCCGTATCAACGCTGCGCACGTATCTGTGAAGACCGCGCACGACCAAGTCGTCCCGTTTGGCGGGACGTACCCAGTTCCGGGGTGAATCGGGTCGATATTTTTCCTGTTTTTGGATCGCGGTGTGCGATCACCACAGGACACGTTGCCCCGAGCGGTTTGTCCGGACACCGAGAGGGTCATACAGGCTTCACAACGCAAATTACAAAATTAAAAACGGGACAGCGAGGAGAAAGATATGAGTACATGAACATGGCTCGAGAAAACCGGGAAAACCGTGTCCGCGTCGTGTCCGACACGAAAATTGGGGAAAATTAGGGTTAGGGTTTGGTTCTGGACACGGCCGGAGCGGCTCACGGCGGGGAGAGGCCGGCCGGGGCTGCGTCGCCGCACGGCGGGGCGAGGCGGAGGCGGGCTGGCTGGAGGCGGGCTGCCCGCTGCTGCCGCTGCTGCGTTGCGCCGGAGCCGACGGGAGTTGGGCGGAGGAAGGAGAGAAAGGAGGAGGAGGGGGCTGGCGAGGCGTCGTCGACGGCGGTTGGCAGTGGCGGCGGCGAGGTGGTACGGGCGGAGGGGAAAAGGGTCGACGGCCGGGGAGAGGGAGAAGGGGAGTTTATAAAGGGGAGGGTACGGTGGCGTGGGCCGAGGGAGGCGGCGGCCAGGCGCTGCGGGCGGCGAAAAAAGGCGGTGGACGCGGGATCGTGGCGCGGCGGTGGCGCCGGACGCGGAGGGGGAGCGAGTCAGGCGGGGGAGAGGGGCTGGGGAGCGGGTCCGGGCGGGTCGGGTTCAGATGGACCCGACCCGACCCGCTAGGCGGGTCGTGGGCTGGGCCGGGGTAGTGGGCCGCGGGCTGGGCCAGAGAAACGGGTCGGGAAAAATAAAAATAAAAATAAAAATAATAATATTATTATTATTAATTAATTAATTAACAAATAAATAAATAAATAGTTTTAGGTGATTTAAAAATAGGTCAGGGGCCCAATAAATTCCAGAAAAATGACCCTAAGTCCAATTTTCCATTTTACACCCAAAAATATTATTTTTATAATATTTTAATGTTGTTTATTAACAAATAAAAAAATTATTCAATAATTAAGAACCTTGATTTTAATTACAAAAAATTCCCAGAAAATTCCAGAAAATTGTGAAAAATCCAAGTTTAATATTTTTGAAAAAATCAGGGGCTTACATATGTTTCTATCATATGCTAAAGAAAGAAAGAAAGAAAGAGCAGAACCGCATGCTTAGTTAAAAGAGATAGAGAACTTCTTCCATGTTTGCTTAAATAGAGACTGTTACATGTTTTCATAGAAGTTTTTGAAATGCTTGAACGTTATCAGAGAGATGGCATCCAGTTCACTTAGAGATAGAGATGGCAGCATGTCCACACAGAGATAGAAGAGAAAAAATTGACTATATGATTGTTTATTGAATTGTTGTACCCATATAGAGTTTATTTGATAGAGTTGCAGTCATGCATTGGTCTTTAGACAACTTGTGCACAAGGATAATCCCACGACCGGTTCCCAGGGCACTGGGGACCGTTTGCCCTAGGGGGATCAGAGGAATACCCTAAGGCAATAAAGTTCTCGCGATCAGGAGGGTATTCATGTTTATTAGATAGCTGGTTCACGAGTCAAAGCAGCTAGTATATGAGCGAGTATATTAGTGCAGTGCTGGGCCGTGATAACACTACTTCTAATCATGAGGAACTAGACTCATGGGCCATCATATGGTTAGGTTGCATGGTAGGATTCAGCCTTCTTACTTACCTAACTGTTTGATGCAGAGACGGACAAGAAAAGAGAACCTTATTCATATATATGCAAATATTGCTAACTTGTATGTCTGCTGCAGGGATAACCGTTCGGCGGAAGGGTAAGAATCACTGAATAAGTGATATTCATGCTATCGAACATGCCCTCTTGTATTAAATGCTTTCATAGAGAAGTCATGTTTTCGTATATGCTTCTATCTCGTTCACACGATAAGATGATAATTGATTATAAGAGAATGAGAGATATGCTAAGAAGATAGTCCACTAGATACATGCTAGAGTCTTTAAAGAAATGATATAACTCACAAGACATGTTGTACACCAGAGATAGTAAATGAATCTGCTTATCGTGCATAAACTGCTTGCCTTGCCTACCTGCTTGCTTGTATATCGAACATGAACTCTGTTTTCAAAGATGTTTCCAAAAGAAGAAATATGACTATGTTCCCGTACTGCATGAAACAAACCTAGGTAAAACTAGAAATATAACTAGTAATGTAATATTTTATAACATAATCACTTAGTGTTGGTTTTAGTGAATGTTGCTTATGTTCATTAATTTTAGACTCACCAGTACTTTCTCCAAAGTGCTGACCCACCAACAGATTGCTTGTTCGCAGGTGTTGGATCATCCGAGGAAGTGATAGCCGTGCCTCATCCCAGGACCCAAAAATCTAGAGTCGATGCCTTGAGCTGTATCGAGATGTTTTAAGTTGCTTTTGTATAGAGGGACATAATGTATGGAACAATGTCATTGTAATCGAGAGAAAGAGAGCTTGAGCGAATTGTAATCTCGGCCAAGCACCGCTTGTAACATATCTTGATTATCAATAAAGAGCTTATTTTCTTATGCCATTATATTTTTTACTTTTCTGCAATATTGTGTTGTTGCTCCCGTATTGAATACCTTACTTGCCCTTATTCAAGCTTTGGCCTTGTGCAAGCGCAGCTTAGGCTTGTACGACATCACGCCCCAGGCGAGGACGATCGGTCCCGCAAGGACCCAAGTGAGGACGAACGACCCTCCCAGGGGACCGGGACGTGACATCTGGCCACATGTGTTTCAGACTCAATGAAGACCAAATCTTGTTGTTACGATAAGATTGATTCTCTCCAACCGGCCGAGCTAGGCGGCGGAGGAGGCGGAGTCGTGGCCGGGGTGGCTGGACCGTGGCTAGGGCAGGGTTTGTCGAGGTGAAGGCGGTGGCGATGGGGGTTCTTATAGGGCGGAGGAAAGGAGGGTCCTGGCCGGAAGAGGCGGAGGGGGTGGCGTCGTGCGCCGGGCGACGCATGCTGGGTGGTTGCGTGGCCGAGCGAGGCGGAGCGTGCCGGAAAATACGGGGCTGATCGTGGATGAGGGTGAGGGGAAGCAGGTCGGGTTCGGGTGCGGGTCTGGCAGACCCGACCCGGTAGCCACGGGCTAGGCCGGTTGGGCCGGGCTCGGTTAAGGGTTTTGGGCTGGGTTAGGTTTTAGGGCTACTGGCGGAGGACGACGGGGCTAAAACAATACTAGAATCGATAGCTACGAATCACTTACGCGCATTAGCTACTCCAAGAGTGCGCGTTCTCCACGGTCATCGTCAGGGCTTGTTCGCGTCCTTGCAGTAAAGTCACTCGTATATCTCAGGAAGATTAAACGCGATTTCGTCAACGTTCTCAGAATCGAACCAAACTTGGGTCACAGGACCAGCGTATCGCTACGAGTCCGATGGCGCAAGTTTCGTTTCAATCTGACGTGTGTACACAAAGCTAGGGCACGATTCAGAAAAGTCGGATACGGGACGGTGTCCGCGGATACGCACTGATTCCGGTGTGCATGCACATCCGAATCAGCTTCTGCGAAATCCCACACGTCCGTATCGACGACGCGCACGTATCTGTGAAGACCGCGCGCGACCAAGTCGTCCCGTTTGGCGGGGCGTACCCAATTCCGGGGTGAATCGGGGCATTGTTTTTTCTGTTTTTGGATCGCGGTGTACGATCGCCACAGGACGCGATGCCCCGAGCGGGTTGCACGGGCACCGATGGGGTCACGCAAGCTTCGCGATGCAACTGACGGAATCGAAATCAGAGCTACGATGAGTGAGATACGAGTACCTGAACTGTGCTCCTCGGAACCGGGTTTTCGTGTCCGTCTCGTGTCCTGGACACTGTGTCCAAGCCGAAGACCGAGTGACTTTACTAAGCGTCCAACAAGATTTGGTAAGCTCATTCACCTGTATGGACCACGTTTTGACTTTACTAAGCGTCCAACAAGACTTTGTCATCGTCAGGCTCAGCAGCAAAAAAAATTATGTCACGCCCCAGTCCCAAAATACCGAGGGACTGGACACGTGGCAATGGCCAGCAGCACGCACCAATGGACAACCCACTTCAGTGGATCCATCAGGGCATGCTTAAGCTGTAGTCTAACAATAAATAGATCCAACAGTGCAAGTCACAGTCTATACTAATCTCATCCACAACAGATAATCACAGATTAAATGCCAGAAATAATGCAATAGAATAAATAAGCAATCTCAAATAAGTGTCTTGGGAACAATCCGAGAATATGTCTGGTACATCGAATGCAAATAGACAGGAAATAAATCAACTGGAAATAGAAATACTGAGTATATGGAGCCGGTACTCATGAGAAGTCTTCTGCCACGATCTCGTCCTCAGGTTCCTGTTCTGTTCCGAGAAGTGCTCCTGTTCCGTACACCTCGGGGTAGATCTCTTCGGCTATACCTGGGGACATAGTCCATTCCAGGTCCTCAGGGGACATAACAAAGTACAGAAAATACAAGCCAAAATAAATGCAGTGCAGCAATAAATGAAATCATAGGGTAAACTATATAACCAGCTAAGTGATATGCAAGTTGAGAGTTTTAGTCATACTCAGGCTGAGGCTACTACAGGATCAGTTTCGGAGAAACCCATAGCAGTATTTTCTTGAAGGGCCAGAACTGGTGCCATAGCTCTGTGTCAGAGACTAAGACACATCCAGATGTCAATATATATAATATAATCAGCCTTTGTTATGGTAATACTCTCCCCACCCAATGAAATCTCACGTCTCATGTCCATGACACGCAGGATCAAAGCTAATGCAACAAGTCAGGATATAAACTAAGCATGTAAACTGTATATGTCAGGCATATGTATCCTACACAGAATCACCATGAATATCTCAGGAAGATTCTGTCTCATGAATAGTGTCCAGTGTCCTGGGTTATAGTGTACTTGATAAGACAAGTACGAGAATACAAAGGGTACCGAATGTCCATCTCTAAATGACGTACCCAACACCGCGTACGGGGTTGGCACCCGACTATGATCGGACACTAAGCACGTCACACGCTTCCTAGGTTGAGCATGTACAACAGTTATATTTAATACAAGTAATATAAAAATAAAGACTGCAAGTTGGCACGGTACACTTGCCCACTGATGTATAACTAAGTCAAGGAAATAGGTAGCAAAGCTGCAAGTTTTGGCGAGGTACACTTGCCTGTGGTTCTGGTTCCAATTGCTGCTCTGACTTCAGCTGGAATTGCAAGCGGTACTCCGGTTACTGAAATAAACATCACCATCAGATCCAGAAAATATCAATCAGCTAGAAACGTCTGTCATTGAGTCCAATTTGAAGACAAGGACAAAAACGGCAATTTTGGGTCAAAACGGGATCCACATATGGGCCCGCTTTGCACCGAAAAATGTATCAGGGTCAAAGGTCTCCAAATTTACCAAACTTAGTGTCAATAGGTCTGGAATGATGATACGAACCCAACGGAACTTCCAGAATTGGATTCCGATGAGCCGATCACAAAATCGCCCGTCGAGTGGGGCCTGTGGGGCCCACGACACGCAATTTCGTCAACGTTCTCAGAATCGTACCAAACTTGGGTCACAGGACCAGCGTATCGCTACGAGTCCAATAGCGCAAGTTTCGTTTCAATCCGACATATGTACACAAAGTTAGGTCGCATTTCAGAAAGGGCAGATACGGGACGGTGTCCGGGGATACGCGTTGATCCTGGTGTGCACGCACACCCGAATCGAGTTCTGTGAAATCCCACACGTCCGTATCAACGACGCGCACATATCTGTGAAGACCGCGCGCGACCAAGTCGTCCCGTTTGGCGGGACGTACCCAGTTTCGGGGTGATTCAGGGCGTTGTTTTTCCTGTTTTTGGATCGTGGTTCGCGATCGCCACAGGACGCGATACCCCGAGTGGGTTGCACGGGCACCGAGGGGGTCACGTAGGCTTCGCGATGCAACTGACGGAATTGAAAACGGGGTTACGAGCAGAAAGATATGAGTACCTGAACAGGGTTCAAAAACCGGGGCTTTAACCGTGTCCGACACGACACAGGACACTGTGTCCCGTGTCCATGTCCGGCTGACACGAGGCTAGGGTTAGGTTAGGGTTCTGGACGGCGGAGCTCCGGCGGCTTGGGGTGGCCGGGGGCGTGGCTGCGGCTGCTGCTGCCGGTGGAGAAGAGGAGGAGGAAGAAGAAGGAGGCAGAGGGGGAAGCTGCGGGCGACGGCGTCTCCGGAGGGGCCCGGTGGAGGCGGAGGGGGTCTGGTGGCCAGAGGGGGGGGGACGCGAGGGTTTATATAGGCTGGGGGGGAGCGGGTAGCGCCGGGTGAGGCGGAGGAGAGGGGGTCATGGCGCGGGGCGCGGGCAGGTCTCCGGCGACATGGCCGGAGAACGCGGCGGGGAAGACCGGTTCGTGCGGGGGAGGAGAGGGGCTCCCGGGTAGGGTCGGGCGGCGGCGCGCGGCGGGGCGCCCACCGCTGCGTCGCCGGCCGTTCTCCCCTCCGCCTCAGCACCCAGTCCCGCCTCCCTCATTGTAAACCCCCTGATTTTTCAAAAATTTTAAAACTTGGATTTTTCACAATTTTTTGGAATTTTCTGGAATTTTTCTGTAATTAAAAATCAGAATTTTAATTATTAAATAATTTTTAATTGATAATAAATAATATTCAAATATTATGAAAATAACATTTTTTGGTGTAAAATGAAAAACTGGACTTAGGATAATTTTCTGGAATTTATTGGGCCTCAGACCTATTTTAAAACACTTAAAAACTATTATTATTTATTATTTAATTAATTAAATAATTACTTAATTATTTATTTATTAATTATTAAACCGGCCCAAAACCCAGCCCGCTCGGCCCAGCCCTACCGGCCCAATACCCTAACGGGTCGGGTCGGGTCGGGTCTGCCCAAACCCGACCCGCACCCGACCGCTACCCGCTTCCCCCCCTGACCCAGTCGCCCCGTTCCCCGCGTTCTCCGGCGGCCGCCTGCTTCCAGCGCCGCGCCGCCCGGCCACGCGGCTTCTCACCCGGCCACGCGCCCCGCACCCCTCGGCAACCCTGCCACGACCTCCGCCTTCCCCGGCCCCTCGACGCCGCAGCCCTGCCCTATTTAACCCCTCTCCCCCGAGCCTCTCCGGCCACCTATCCCCCTCGCCGGAACCCTATCCTCCGCCACCGCAGCCCCCGTCTCCTCCCCTAACCTCGCCATGAGCCGCCTCGCCCAGCGCCGCCTCGCCCCAAGCCACCTCGCCCCGCAGCCGACCCCGCTGCCCTCGATCTCCTCCTCTTTCTTCCCCGCTCCGCCCGCCTCAGCCGCCCGGCGAAGCTTCCGACCGCCCCAGCTCCCCCCAGCGACGCTGTCCCCGGCCTCCCTCTGCCTCAGCTCCGGCCGGACCGCCGCCTCCGGCCAAGCAGAACCCTAACCCTAACCCTAGTTCTCTCCCTCGTGTCGGCTCGTGTCGGACACGACACAGACACGAGAAATTCTAATTTCTTGAGCCCTATTCAGGTACGTGTAACTTTCTCCTTGCTGCCCCATTTTCAATTCCGTAAATTGCAACGCGTAGCCTGCATGACCCTCTCGGTGCCCGGGCAAACCGCTCGGGGCATCGCGTCCTGTGGCGATCGCGAACCGCGATCCAAAAACAGGAAAAACAACGACCCGATTCACCCCGGAACTGGGTACGCCCCGCCAAACGGGACGACTTGGTCGCGCGCGGTCTTCACAGATATGTGCACGCCGTTGATACGGACGTGTGGGATTTTGCAGAAGTCGATTCGGGTGTGCGTGCACACCGGGATCAACGCGTATCCGCGGACACCGTCCCGTATCCGCCTTTTCTGAATCACGCCATAACTTTCTGTACACACGTCATATTGAAACAAAACTTGCGCCATCGGACTCGTAGCAATACGCTGGTCCTGTGACCCAAGTTTGGTTCAATTCTGAGAACGTTGACGAAATCACGTGTCGTGGGCCCCACAGGTCCCGCTCGACGGGCAATTTTGTGATCTACTCATCGGAATCCAATTCTGGAAGTTCCGTTGGGTTCGTAGCATCGTTCCTGACCTGTTGACACTAAGTTTGGTGAATTTGGAGACCTTTGACCCTGACACGTTTTTTGGTGCAAAGCGGGCCCACACGCGGACCCCGTTTTTACCCGAAATTGACGTTTTTGCCCTTGTCTCCAAATTGGACTCAAGGACAGGCGTTTCTAGCTATTTGATATCTTTTGAGCATGATGGTAATATTTATTTCAGCATCCGGACACATTTCTAGAAATTTTCCCGAGAACAGAACCGTAGTGGAATTCAAACATCAGGCAAGTACCTGCACTTCAAGTTTATTCTTTATATTATGATAATTAGTTCTTTGCTCTACTAGCACCATTGGATGTTTACACGTAGTGTTAGAATATTGGATTCATGTCTTACTTTTCGTGTCGGGAGGGAGAATACTAGAAGGCATGTAGTTTACCCTTCCCCATGTCCTGACTGCTAGCTGTTGGTACGCGACTGTACCATCAGCCTTATACTTGATTATTCCTGACTGCTAGCCGCCTATGGCGTGCCTTATTAGCCTTATAACCCCCTACATGCCAACTATGTATTCTAAATACACAATTTCATACACATAGTTTCTTGTCTTGTTGTAGTTCCATTTTCCTGTCCCATTATATTTCCTGTTACTCATATCCCTGATTTACAGCAATTAACTCTTAGTTAATTTTACTACTTATTATGCATATTCTTAACATGATACTTAGTCAGTTTTCACTACTTGTCATAAATATTTAGTTTAAGCTTTGTTGTGCATTGGTACTTTGCTCCTTTCCTGACTGGATCCGTTGATATTAGGCGATGATGAGGACTATGCCCCACCTTTTATGGCCCATATGAGGTAGCAGATGATACATTTGAGGAGCCGGTTTCTACTCAGGAGGCTACTTTTGAGGAGTAGTAGCCAGTTAGTTAGCATTTTTCTTTCAGTCTAGTAATCGGGTTTGTCCCCGATTTATCTTCTTGTTCTGTAATAAACTGTGGTTTGTTGTCACACTTTGTCTTATGAAATTCTTAGCATTCCTATTTCCTGTTATTATTCTTGCCTATTATTTATTGTGAATGAGCTAGATTTAAATTAACTGTGAATATGACCTAGACAGCGTACTACCGCCGACACTGCGGCATAGGCTGGACGTACCCACGTACTCGTGCCCGAATATCCGGGTGCGGGTCGTGACAAACCAAGTGCGGACTATGTGTTAAGCTGACCAAGTCACGCCCATAAAAGACGAGAATTACTCAGATCTTCAGCAACGAAAAATCCCAACAAGCACACACGTAGCAGCTCGACCTGCTCACGGTTACAGCTGCACCATGTTAAGAAGGGACGTGTGGTACCCTCCAGCCTCCATGCGGCCCAACATATGCGCGTCCAAGGATGACTATAATCATAGGGTACCACACCCATATAAGAGGCAGGCTATCGGTGAACCTACAATCAAGCAAGAAAGAAGAGCTTCCTCTTCCTGCATCGAATCATTCACGGAGTAAAGAGAGTTGCTACACTCCTAACCCTACATCGCTACTCCTCAGAAAACAAATTCGTACTTAGATTATCTGCCTAGGACCCTCTTTGTATTATCTTTTCGTTTGTTAATTAAATCAAGCTCTCTTAGAACTTTCGAATTTAATGTCAAACAATTACAAAAGTTGCATTTAACAATTCCAAATGCAAATTACAAAAATAACTCCAAACTAATGTAGGATGACATGATTATGAGTCTCTTGACTATAGATCACCTACTTCCCAAACATGTCTACCTAGGGATGAGCATTATTCTCTTGGAAAAAGGCTGTTTTGCCCGGCCCTATAGGAAGGACCGCATTTGCCCGTGCCCACGTGGCCGGCAACCATTGGTCTCCCTGCTAGCTCGGGCCCACCTGGGAGGGAGGGAGCTAATGACTGGTCGCCACATGGGTGCGGGCCAGTGCGATGCCCCCTAGGCGTCAAAATAACAGTTCTTTATTCTGCTTTTAGACCAAGAACCAAACTGAACTATACTAAGTAAGAGATTCAGTTTGATTTGAAGAAAAAAATGGTTTAGTTTCGATTTTAAAAATACTAAAAAAATTATTCGATTTTGGTCCAAAACTGCGAAACTGAATAAAATTAAATATCCTCAATTTTATGATTAAAAGTGTGTATTTTTTTTAAAACAATTTTATGTTTTGAAGTCCAACTTTAGATTTTTGTTTTGGATTTTTAGAAGATTGATTTATCCGGTTTTGACTATTTCAATTTCTTGCAAAATTACATCCGGTATGAGTCGGTGGAGACCATGTCGTGATGGCGATAAGAACTACTTTGATGAGTAGGGATAGAACCGCCTCAAAACTTAGACGGCGGATCGTAGAAACTTCACTATAATACCATATGGACCATAACTCAGTTCTCATCCCATTCACAATATTTTTTAGAGTTAATTGTAGAAATGGTACATGAAGAATGTAATATTTTTTATTTTGGTGATCGGATTTTTTTTTGGCTGAAATTTTGCATGAGCTTTGCATTTTAGCTCAATTAGTGCCTGAAGTAAATTTTGTTGGTTTTTTTTGGATAAAAATCGATACAAATGGACATGTGATGGTCACACGCCCTATTTTTAATAGTTCTTGTTTATTATTAATTATTCTTTTTTTTACTTTTCATCATACCATATGTTGTCCGACGTAACGCTCGGGACTTTTGTGCATACTATATTGCATGCCTTTGGGTCCAGTGCTCCCCAACTTCCATCATTTATAAATGAAAAAAATAATATGCCCCCGTGGCTCGATCCACTGACCTTCTTCCACCCAGCTAGGGTCTTATACCTCTCCTCGGTAACCACAAGAGTCACTCGAGTTCGGTAATAATAGTTCTTTTATCAAGTTTTGGGTTTCGGACTATCATTTTTAGAAGAATATTAGTATTCGAAAAAAATTGTTTGGATGAAAATAGTTAAAAATCGTTACTAATAGTAGTACAAAACCAAAAAACTTGACAAAATAACCATTAAAAAAATATGACACGTGGCCATCACATGTCCATTTTTTATCGATTTTTATCCAAAAATACCAAAGAAATTTACTTCATGCACTAATTGAACCAAAATGTAAAGTCCATGCACCAAAATGACAAATACTATATTTCTCATGTACCATTTCGACAATTAACTCTTTTTTTTATGTCCATCTCCTAGAAGGCTATAAAATTATATGCTTTGTATCAGTTTTTTGGAACAAGTTATATTCTCCATCATGGTTATTCTCAATAATTTCTTGCATCTTCAGGTTTATTGTCAATCAATTTTTTAACAACGACTTATATGTTGGATTGTATTTCGTATTCAATTGAATGCTCGAGGTGGTTCTTAATTGGTGACAATATAAAAGGAGTTGATCTTGATAAAAAGTGGGAGCATGAGGCATAAAATAGTTATCGGTCGTGGACTTAATAAAAACAATTTCATTTTAAGTCATATATGTCAAGTATGATATCATACCTCATAGTTCAACTCCGATTCAATTCACACCGTTTTTTCAACAAGTGGTATCAGAATCTAATGTAGCAAATTAGGTTGGATGGATGCTATAGTTGCTTCGAAACATATTGTGTTGAACATTCATAATATGTATAATCGAATGCAGACTGGATTCTAAGGTGGAGCATCTTCATAAGGTGATTTAAGTTAGGATTGACGGTTGAAGAGATTATATGGGTTTGCTTATAAGGGGGGGCATCTCTATAAGGTGGTTCGAATGAGGATTGAAGGTTGGAGGGACTATACGGTTTGACTTCAGAGGAGTCTAGTATGTGGGTCCAATATGAAGCAAGATGTATGGTTAGCACCTTGTAGAGGTGCATGTCAATTTAGCTTTGTGTTCGAATAACGATATGACAATAAGTTGGATCTCCTGTTTGCTTGGACTCATCCGGATACGAGCTAAGGTGGAGACTGTTGGACTTTATTTTGCATTCGTTTGAACATTCGAGGTGGTTTGTAATGGTGACAATATAAAAGAAGTTGATCATAAGGTTTAGTACCACATCGCATAGAAAGTGAGGACATGGGATACAGATAATTGAGATTGGTTATGGACTTCATAAGGGATTTCCTTCTTTAAGTTGTGCGGCATATGTGGAGTATCATACTTTATGAATCAACTCACCGGATTACGATGGGGGTTCGTGGCCTGTTGGTTACGATAGGGGGCTTCCGTAGATATGGACATGGTTCTAATTCCTCTTAGGAAGAAGTCCCTAATCCGAAGAAAATGACATATCAAAAAAAAAAAAAAGAAAAAACTCACCGGATTCTTAACATTATATTAATTATATTTGGAAATCACCGTTGGGTGTCAACCTTGAAGGCGATGAACCCATGTACGTTTTTGCTTTTTCGATAGGCACTCGCGGATGAATATAACATTATCAAGCTTTTAAAAGAAGGGAAAAAAAATTATGGACCGCTCAACGAAATTGACGTTAACAACAATCTGAATATCGAAAGGAATATGTGACCGTGACAAAGAAAAAGATGGCGAGGAGCTCATCATGGGATCAAGAAGGACTCCAAGTTTACATGGGTGGATTGAGGCGGCGGAAGGAACAATGTCAATTTTTTTGTTTTCATTGGTGAGATATTTGGAAGTTGGTGGAAAAAGTTTAATATAGAAGAAAATAAGATGAAGAGAAAGAGAAAGAAATATGGTTTTATATTTTAGGAATATTTTTGCAAATGGTTTCACTCAAATTATACAAACTAGCATATACCTCAACTTTTTCTAAAATCTACCAAATATTTCCATTTTATGCAAAACCGGTTGAAATAGTGGGGGTATCCCTTAATTTTTTTAATTGTTCCATACAAAGGACTTGGGACATTTGATAGTTTTTGAAAAAACGTTGAGGTATATACTAGTTTGTATAATTTGAATGAGAGTATTTGCTAAAAAATTTTATTTTTTATTAAGGAAAAAAAAATAGAAATGTGAAAAAAAGGTGACTTAAAAATCACATGCCAAAATATGCGGGCAAATATAAATCGAAATTGGAAGGAATAATTAGTGAGATTTTAAAATCCAAATTGACTAGAGAAGACTATTGAGACACATTTTTCAACCACAATCTACTAACACTAAATTACAAAAGCACCTCCGTAATGTAACAAACCTAACGATGAAATCCCGATTGACCCTCCTAACTAATTTTGATCATAACTAGGAGAAATTTAAGCCAATTCTGTTCTGGATTGGCAGCACGGTTTTTTGCAACTTCATGTAAATTTAAACAGCCATAGAAGAAACATCTAATCATAAGCGATGACATGTTATATGTTATTAGAACTATACATTTACCTATACAATCCTTCAACAGAACTTTTTTTTTTACAGGTAATAGAGATACATAAATTAAAGTACAAAAGTGAGCAAATAAACTAAACTGAGCTACTGCTTTCATCCATACTAAAGACCGGCACGAAGAATATAGTATAAAAGGAAAAAAAAAAAAAAAACTCTTGTTCCCTAGTTTTACTACTCTAGACATGGATCATTTACAATCAAAATATTGAGAGAGGCCTATTGATTCAACAAGGGAACAACAAAAAGGACGGGTCCCTGTGGATCTTTCTTCCTGCAATGGCGATCTTGTTCAGTTTCGTACGGCACCACGCCAGTTGATCGGTTGTTATTCTGGACATCTTGAGCACCCTTGACACCAGCTTCACGTCCACCTGAGAGAAGAACATGTCTTGGTTCGACCCGTCTTCTCGAGGCTTCTTCAACTTCTTGGTAATGCAGTTACCGGTCTTCAGAATCTCTTTCAACTTCTTTTCTTTCTGCGCAAATGAGATTGTTGGTTTAGAGAAGAAATACAATACACAATCATCGACAAGAATTGTGTGTGTGAGTGTGTGTGTGCACTGACTGACTGTTGCAATATTTTCGAGATTTATGCTCGTTCGGTGTTCATTTTGACCTTGAATTGTGCAAATTCAAGAATACCTGATGGCAAGAAAACCAGAAATATACCTTCTTCAGTGTTGTGTGTGTGTGCGCGCGCGCACTGACTGTTGCAATATTTTCCAGATTTATGCTCATCCAGTGTTCATTTTGATATTGAGTTGTGCTAGTTCAAGAATACCTGATGGCAAGAAAACCAGAAATATACCTTGTGGAGAGTAGCCTGCACATCTGCCATGAGGTCGTAGTCTGATGGGTCCTGGAGTTCAACCTGATCCCCTCCTATCAGACTTTTCAATATCGCTGAGCTTTCATCCTTATCTGCCTTGATAAAATCCCAAAAGGTCCTAATCGACTCCTCCATGATGTCTTCCAACACTTCACTCGTGATCGTGTCGATGCCTTTTCCCCATTCCTCCATTTTGTCCTTCAAGCAGTCCTCTGTATAACATAATCAACTTCAGTAAGAACTATGTATGTTTTGAGCATAGTTTGCAATGTCAGCTGACACCTATCCGATACGGTTGATACCGATATGATTTGGCATGTTCCGATCCGATACCGACCGGTACCCAATAGTGATCTATACGAACATTGAAGGTCTCTTTTCCAGTAAATTCGGCAAAAAAATAAAAAAAGAACGAAAAAGACCAATCAAGTAAAAGAAAAAAAAAACTTATCTATCGCAGGTAAACCAAACGGCAAGAGTGACTAATATTTCATTCAATTTTAAAACTGCTAAGAAACACACAAAATACTTAAAATTATGCATAAGTGTATTATTTTTTTCTAAAATGTTAATAATTTACTAATAATTATTTGCTTTCCGATACCAAAAAATTAGTTACTCCGATCTGAAACAGCCGATATTGTCGATGCCGATCCCGATACTCATAAACAGGGTCCGATGCCGATACTGCGAACCTTGGACCTTTGAGACAAGTTTTACAGTCAAGTTTGTAGGATGCTTATGCATCAATGCGAAGGAACAATGAGATAACTGAACTCTCACACACCTTCCCTTCCAGCGCCTAGACAAGTTATTGTCACAGGCGCATGTGACGCGGTAGGAAGCCCCTCCATGTCGAAGTAGTGTCGTCTTTCGGGTGACACCATACTTCTGAACGAAGGCAACCAAACCGCGTAAAAGGGATTTCCGTAACAAATTGAACATCATACTTTTGACATGAAGGTGTGCTGATTCATCTATAGGAAGCCAACTTTTTATGGCGGTTAGGAAATGTTACGGGTGCCTTACCTTTTATGACAGGCACCTGAAGAAGGTTTCGGAGAATGCATCGGTGCTGAACATAAGTTGGTAGCCTAGGCCCTTCAAATGACTCGTTCTCTATGAATCTCCGCAAGATCACTTGGAATTTCTGGAACTCTCCAGCTACTTGACTGTACTGATGTTTTCTGTACGGGTCAGATTCTGGTAGCTCTCGAGCCTTTTCGTACTGCCAGCGAAGGAACTCCCACGAGAGGCACGTTTGGCCAACGTAGACCGTTTCTAAATCGACCTGGAGCTCCTTGATGAATGTTTCTGAAGCATCAGGGCTAGACTTGTGGCAGTGGAGAGCACAAATTTTTTGAGAGAGATGAGATAGTATTGTTGGAAACAGGGGCTTCTGAGACCCCATTGACTGAATAGGTATCTTCAGTTGGAGAGAGCCTGCAGTGATTGGAAAATTGCAGCGGTTTTTCTAGTTAGCTTCTGTTTAATCTGACTAGTAAAATTTAGACTGACTAGAATGTAATTTGCATCAAAGATCAAAATTTTCTTAAAATCACATTATTTATTAGTGCAATTCAGTGAGGACACCAAGAACCAATAACATAAGTTAGCTATATTAGAACGAAGTGTTTGGTGGTCCTAGATATTTCACTATTGTCGCTTGCTTGTCATAAAGAGTAGGTTTACTCGTATTAAACATAAATTTTTTGATTAATTTTACATTGTTTTGTCAGTTAATTCACTGAGGATACCAAGAGTTATAATAACATATTCAGCCTTATGAGTCTACTTCGTTCTAATAGACTCTACTCAAGTGTTTGGTGGTCCTAGGTGTTTCACTATCTGCACTTTCTTGTCATATATGGGCTTAATAACACACAGACTTAGCGTAGGTTATCATTGTGACAGGTTTTAATAATTATGGGTCTAAAATTCTCCAATCATTAGTCTTGGCTTACAACAAATTCTGAACAAGAAGGGAGTAGTGATACCTAGCTAGCAAAAGTAAACAAAAAAAAAAGGCTGAATTTCAACTTGATACCTTCGACTATTCAATAGTTGAGGGTAGCGATTGGTATGATATTGAAGTTTAAGGTATCAAATTGAAAAACTTGAATAGTTGAGGGTATAAAGTCGAAATTAAGCTCCAAAAAAATCCATTATGTCAATGTTGGTTTTAGACAAAAGTATATATATGCAGATAGTCTTTATAGATCACTCACCAGTTACTATGACTAAAGATGACTGGCAGTTCATGAGAATAATTGTTCTCCAATGTTACTAATCATATTCTAGAAAACGTTGAGAATCAGTATTGGTGCCATCTATGCCAATCTGAAAATATATACGGATTAAAAGCATCTACATTTTTTTTACTTATATCATCAACTTGGTAAATTTGCAGGTAAGAACAACTTGGAAAACTCACCTATTGCATACAACTTCTGGTAATTCAAGATATCAAACTTCCTCATCCTCTCTCTGTAGCTCTTGTAGAACCTGTGCAGCTCATCCATGGGGTCCTCGTGCAAGAACTCGTCGTCGATCCTCCATCGCTTCAGATCTTCGATCGCCTTCGGGCTCTCTGCTTCTTCTACATTGGTCGGAAGCCCGGTTGCTCTCGCTTTCTTCAGTTCCATCTTCAGCTGCTCTATCAGGTCTTGGTGTTCCCATAGGGACTCCAGTTCATCCATGTCCTCGGCATCCAAATCCTTCGTGTCGGATTCTTTAGATTTCGTATCGACTCGATTCAGTCCCTTACTTGGACTCAAATGCCTGGCATTAGTCGAGTTATTTGTGAACGAAGAAAGCTCGTCGTCACTGGAATCCGTGAACTCTATCCGCACACTGCTTGAACTTGGCATCGGGCTTTCTTCAATTCTGTTAGAATCCATTAAAATCTCATCCTCACCAAAATCCTTCTCCGATAAAAACCCGTCACTGTCAAAGTCTACTACAAGGTTCTTCACAGAGTAACCGTCGCTCGAGCTTGTCGAATCGGAATCCGTACCGAAACCAGAGAATTCCTCTGTTGCTTCTTTCTCACCCCATACCTCTGTCTCGACAGCAGCAGCAGCAGGCTCTCCTTCTCCCAAATTGTCATCTTTTGGAAATATGGCCTCTTTGTGCTTCGCGAAGTACTTAGTGTACCATTTTTCTGACAGGAATTTCGATCCCCTTTTACTGATGAAAGGCTCATTAACATCTTTCAACTCCTCGATCGATTTCTCGGAACATTTTGATGAAAAGAACTCGTCGCTTCGACTAACGAATTGCTCGTCGTTTGAAAATATAAGGCCGATGGAATCGATGAACGAGTTCCTGAATTCTTCTCCTGGCAATGATTTGGGTTCTACGTTTTCTTTGGACCATGCAACGGTCTCATTGAAATCGTTCGGTGACCGGTCGGCAAAAGACTCGTCCTGTGATAATCCAACAGCTTCTGGCTCTTCTCGGGAACTCTTGAAATCTTTTGATGATAAGAAACTGGACACTGCATTTTCTTCACCATCGGTCATGGCTTCTGGCTCTGCAAACTTGGAAAGATTAAGGAACTGATCATTACTAATACTTTCCCTCTTGTCCGAAAAATCTTCCTCGGTTGCGAGGATAGGAGTCTCCTCTTTGCTTATACTTTCAAGCCCAGGAATTTGATGCTCAAACTTGAAACTAAAACTCGATGTGTATTCTTCTTCCTCCTCCTCGCTCAAGTCGAAAAAAACTTCTTCCTCCGACTCATCGACCTCCGGTATCGTCTCTGACACGCATACTCTCCTCGCTTTCGAATCTCCTTCCTCCAACATAGTTCTACAACGGAGAGCAGGAAAAAGAAAAATCAGAATCCGTCCATACCTGAACACATGTTGCGCAATGAATGTGATCAGAAAGGAGAGAGGATTGATCAACGTAGCCATATCGTTGTAAATAACTCGATCTAGCCACTCTTTCTTCATTGCAACCATCAACTTCGTCGTCGGCCCTCGTCTCAGTTCGAAGCAAACATGGCAGGGGTGCAACTAAGTACCTCTGTCAAAGAAGTAGACATGCCACCTGCAATAAAGAAGGAGAAATAAATTGGGACTAAGCAAGAATGATTCAAGTTGAATTGTGAAGATACATAAAGATGGTGAAATCTCAACCTCGACTGTTTTGGTAACTAATCAAGGATTTTTTTTCTGTTGGTGTGTCCAGCGCCATCGGATATGACGTATTGGTGCCAGAATTTAAGAGGGGGAACTTGACTAAAATAAATCTCTATATTTGGTGACCACATATTTGGTTGGTTCTCATGAACATGATTTTTTTGAGGAATTCCTTAATTAATGAAGATTTAAATATTTATTGTGCGATTCCTTTCATATTATTGGGACGTAGTAGACCTTTATATTGTAGCATCGAGTACTTGATTTTGGTGGGTCAGTTTTAGGATTGCGTAGCTGTAAGAATCTAAAAAAAAAAAAAATTGTAGCAATTATTACAGGGTCCTTATCTAGGCTAGTGATAAGGGCACTACACATTTTACTTGACACTAGTCCATTAAAATTTTACCAAAAATTACAAGTTTGTCACTCCTAAAAGTTATTTGGGGCTAGCTCACACCAAGCTATATAAGTAAAAATTATTTTTATTGTTTGTTTTTCATTTCACCCTCACATGAAGTTGAAATCATTTACCAAAAATCTCTCATTTTCCAAGTCCAAAAATTTAAACCTAACTTTGGAATTTGATAGTTGTGGTCCCAAGTGGAAGAAAATTTTGCTTTGGTGATTGTCCAACGAATATTCTTCCAGTATGTCTTCGACAACATACGATGAATAAGTTTTTGCGATTGTCACAAAAGATTTAGTTTTGTTTGACTATTGTAGGAGCGATGCATGAAATTATCTTCGATGAAGAAGTCGGATCATGCAATCCATTAAATATGCACTCCGGTCCTTCCGAAGAACATGTCGGTTGTTCCGAAACACGTACGGTACGTAAAACGATAACCCTATTTTGACAGTCATCGTGTAAGGACTGTATAAAATTAGACAGTCATAATTTCGACAGTCCTATATTCTAAGTGGACTGTCAAAATAGTGCCAATCCTGAATCTTAAAGACTGTAAATTATTTGAACTGCCAATTATTTGAAGTTATTAATTTTTAGATTATTTTATATTGGTTATAAGACCAACCTTGTACATATGTTGTGGTACATCCTGCTATTGGGGTTGATGTGGAGGATATATTCTTAACGGATATTCAATTTGCATCCCAGGAAGAAACATTACATTGGTGCAGAGAAGTTGCAAGACGACATAACATAGTAATTGTCATTGCAAGATCCATCAGATCTCGGCGGGCCGAAAATATATAGAGCTGGGCTGCGAAAGAGGAGGTGTTCAGGGAGCATCATAAAAAAAATGGTGTTGTTGAAAAAAAAATTCCTAAGAAAAACGTTGGGACGAGAAAATGTGTTTGTCCATTTAAGGTGTTGATTGTAAAAGTAGAAGATGTGAAGTGGATAATCGAAGTTAAGAATGGAAGACACAATCATCCTATTCCAGGGACACTTACGGGTCATGTCTACGTGGCACGGTTGAAGGAGGATGAGAGAAAATTGGTTGAAGAATTGTTCCTTTCCGGAGTTGCACCGAAACAAATTTATTCTGCCATGCAACAAAAAGAAGATGTGAACAAGTCAACCATGATGACGATCTATAATAGTTTGGTCAGAGCGAAATGTAATAATATGAAAGGAAGAATGACGATGCAGCAAGTATTGAAGTTGCTTGGGGAGCATCACTACGTGGAGTACCATAGAAGACATCCACAAAATGATGAACTCCTTTCGTTGTTTTGGGCTCATCCTGATTGCACACACTTGGCTCGGTCCTTCGCAGACGTGTTGGTCCTTAATTGTACATATAAGACCAACAAGTTCAAGATGCCTCTTTTTCACGTTGTTGGGTTTACGCCTACGGAAAAAACATTTTCAGTCGCCTTTTGTTTTATGAAGAGTGAGACAGTAGAGGATTACACATGGACGTTGAGGAAACTACAATCCCTTTACATAGGATACAAAGAGCCATCTGTTTTTGTTATCGACAGAAAATATGCGCTGATAAATGCTATAGATATTGTATTTTCTCATGTGCATAGACTACTATGCACTTGGCATATAAATCGAAATATCCAAGCTCAATGCAAGAGAAAATTTGAAAATGTGGACGGTAAAATCGACATGCTTCGCTTCGAAGAATTCTACAGTGATTGGAGTCTTGGATATTCCAATTGGTAGGACTGTCAAAATTTTGACAGTCCTAAAATTTATTTTCTGTTAATTTATTTTGTTAATTGGTGGGGGAGCCAATTTATTTTGTTAATTTTATGTTTTATTTAAGAAAATATATTTTAACGAAATAAAATTAAAATAAATTAACAGTAAATTTACTGTATCGAAATTTCAAAATTAACAAAAAATTAAAATAAATTAACTCAGTTGTCGATATGTATCAAAATCACAAATTTCTATCCTTAAAATTTGTTAAAGTATTCTGTAATTTAAAATAGTAAATTTATTATTGATACATTAAATATTTTGTAAAATTTTTTTTTACCAAAAGTAAAATTTGGAGGTCGAAATATCATTTTTTTACGATTCTAAAAATTTGGGAAGTCCGTCAAATGATGAAACTGTTTATCCCGAAGTACTTTTTCATACGGTCATTTTGGCACAAACTGGAGTTTGTTTCGATTTCCCAGTCAAAAGTTATTACACTTTAAAGTTTTATATTTTATATTTTTGCGTATAATATGTACGTCTTACTTCGAATGAAAATTCTCTCTACACGAATTGTGTTACTCTCGTCGAAAACATACAAATCGACCTATTGTGTGACGAAAAACGATTTGAAAACAAATAGTCATGGCCGTTCGAAGTCTGATCGACAGCAGACGTAATATTCGTACGGTAGATTTTTTTTTTTTTGTTCAATGATAACATATTTTATTTTGGATGTTAAACTAAATAAAAAAAATCAAAATCCAAAAATAACTAAAAAAAAAAAACTAAAAAAAATCCTGACAATTAAAATGGGGACTGTCAAAATTTGACAGTTCTCATTGTTTGTGGGACTGTCAAAATCCTAACAGTCATAGTTTTATATAAAATTTTCAGTGGGTTAAAATTAGGACTGTCAAAATTTTAATAGTCCACAGCTTGTGGGACTGTCAAAATTATGACAGTCCTAAAAATTTGTAGGACTGTCAAAATTTTGACAGTCCTTCCAAGTGGTAGGACTGTCAAAATTTTGACAGTCCTGATTATAACAGTCCCAAGTTTGGAAGTGACAAACTTGTAATTATCAATAATAACAATTTGGGCTAGCCCTAAGTAACTTTTAAGATGACAAACTTGTAATTTTTTTATAAATTTTCAATGGACTAGTCCCGAGTAAAATGTGTAGTGCCCTTATAAATTTCCTTTCCAATCTCCTCCACCCTCTCCGTTTATTTCACCTCTTTTCCCCTCGTCTCCTCTATCTCCTCGTCTTTGACGCCTCCGACGAGAACGTCAAGCGTCTAGTGAGCACCTCATATCCACAACATCTTCATGACGATCTCGAGCTCCATATCCACGAGGTATGACGTCTCCGTTGCTGTTGTAGTAGTTGTCGTCGTCTCCGTCGTCACTGTAACATGTCATCGTCTCCCGTCGTCGTCGTTCCAGTGTTCACTTTTGCCCACATCCGCATTAAAAACACCAATTTGAGATGGTCCAAAAAAATATGCATTTTGTGGTCGACAAAAAGTGTTGGAGCCTTCCTAATTTGTATTTTCTTAAACATTATCTCAACCATCAAACAAGGGAGGTGGATTTGGATGACCAAGAAGAAAGAAAATTTCCTCCACTTTCCAGGAATCTCGGCCCATTTGTACCATGGTGGATCCGTATTGGCCCAACCAGTGATTGTAAAGTAATCCGAAGAAAATGAAGAAGAGGCTTGGGAGAACAAAAAAAAAGACAAATTATAAGGGCACTGCACATTTTACTCGGGGCTAGCCCATTTCAAAATTAGAAAAAATTACAAGTTTGCCATCATGAAAGTTACTCGGGGCTAGCCCACTGTAATACTCAGGACTGTCAAAATTTTGACAGTCCTACCACTTGGAAGGACTGTCAAAATTTTGACAGTCCCATTTCCTAAAATTATAAGTTTTCCAAAGTTACTTGGGGCTAGCCCAAATTGTTATAATCAGGACTGTCAAAATTTTGACAGTCCTACCACTTGGAAGGACTGTCAAAATTTTGACAGTCCTACAAATTGTTAGGACTGTCATAATTTTGACAGTCCCACAAGTTATGTAGACTGTCAAAATTTTGACAGTCCTAATTTTAACCCACTGAAAATTTTATATAAAACTAGGACTGTCAGGATATTGATAGTCCCACAAGAAATGAGTACTGTCAAAATTTTGACAGTTCTCATTTGGGGCTAGCCCAAATTGTTATAATCAGGACTGTCAAAATTTTGACAGTCCACATATCTTGTGGGACTGTCAAAATTTTGACAGTCCTACAAATTATTAGGACTGTCATAATTTTGACAGTCCCACAAGCTATGTGGACTGTCAAAATTTTGACAGTCCTTTAACCCACTGAAAATTTTATATAAAACTAGGACCGTCAGGATTTTGACAGTCCCACAAACAATGAGGACTGTCAAAATTTTGACAGTCCTCATTTTAATTGTCAGGATTTTTTTTAGTTTATTTCTATTTAGTTAGTTTTGGATTTTGATTTTTTTTATTTAGTTTAATATCCAAAATAAAATATATTATCATTGAACCAAAAAAAAAAAAAATCTACCGTACGAATATTACGTCTGCCGTCGACCAGACTTCAAATGGCCATAACTATTTGTTTTCAAATCGTTTTTCGTCACACAATAGGTCTATTTGTATGTTTTCGACGAGAGTAACACAATTCGTGTAGAGAGAATTTTCATCCGAAGTAAGACGTACATATTACAGACAAAAATATAAAATATAAAACTTTAAAGTATCATAACTTTTGACTGGGAGATCGAAACAAGCTCCAGTTTGAGCCAAAATGACCGTATGGAAAAGTACTTCGGGATAAACCGTTTCATTGTTTGACGGACTTTCCAAATTTTTAGAATCGCAAAAAAACGATGTTTCGACCTCCAAATTTTACTTTTGGTAAAATTTTTTTTTTATAAAATATTTGATGTACCAATAATAAATTTATTATTTTAAATAACAGAATACTTTAACAAATTATAAGGATAGAAATTTTAAGGATATTTTGAAATTGGCCCTCCCAACAATTAACAGAAAAAAAAAATTAGGACTGTCAAAATTTTGACAGTACTAGCAATTTTGACAGTCCTACCAATTTGTAGGACTGTCAAATTTTTGACAGTCCTAAAAATTCAACATACATTTTTAGGACTGTCAAAATTTTGACAGTCCTAAAAATCAACATTTTGACAGTTCTTCTATTTTTTCATTTTCTTTTTTGGTTTTGACGGCGACGACGACGGGAGGCGCGGCGACGGGAGGTTGCGGTGGAGGACGGGGGAGGAGGACGGCGGGAGGGGGGAGGGCTCCGGTCGGGTAGGGAGGGTTTGGGAGGGTTTGGAAGTAGTGGACTAGTATGAGTAAAATGTGGGGTTAATATAAGTAAAAGTTCCTCTTTAGTGGGCTAGCCCCAATCCTGGGCTAGCCCCGAGTAAAATGTGCAGTGCCCTTATCAAAAGCAAAAAAAAATTGGAGTTCCACCATTTATCTTCCCTCTCCTCTTCTTCTCTCCAAACCATAACCCTAACATAACCCTAACTCCAGCTTTCCCCTTCTTCTCCATGGCAAGTACACCTTCACTCCCATAGCTTCAATTCTCTTTCTCTCTCTTTGCTCGTACTCTCCCCCACTTCCCGCTTCTTAACCCCTTCTAGCTCTCTCTCTTCTTCTCTAAATTCTTCGACCGTTCCGGAAACCCATTAGTCAATTCATTGGTAAGAAGTTGATATTTGTGGAAAAGTTCTCTTCGTTTTTTATGCTAACCGTTCCGGATATCATTTTCTTCACATCGTAGTCTTTATTTGGTCGTGTATAGTATGGTGATCAAATGATTATAACGATTTTATTGATCCAGTAGTTCTGATACGCTTTTCTAATTTGTAAGAGATTATGCGCATTATAGTCTCTGAGTAACTAGGTTTTGTTCTAAGCTGCACCCAATAGGGAAAAAAATGATTTTTTAAAACCGTCGATTGTAAAGAAAACCTAATTTGAATTGATTACGAATAATAGGGTTGATCATTTCTAAGCAATTGTGCTGAAAATGTATTTAGTCCTTCATTGTAACTGCGAGTCCGATGGGAAGCATCGAAGCTGCTCCATACATAGGTGTTGTGTCCATGCCAAAATATATATATATATATATATATATATATATATATATATATATATATTAGACATGACATATACACTCCAGAATACACCAGGACATACCATAATATATGCTGTGTCCATATCATGTTGTGTCATATTCGTCTCCGTGCGAGATAGCGTTTGAGCCATCGTGGCTGAATTTTACCTTTTCTTTCAATATGACGAGTTATTGGTAAGGAAAGAACCATCTTAAATATATAAAATAAATCTTCATTTACACTGTATAGATTATAGAATTCTAGTGTGTTTCATTTGTAATGTATTTTAGTTGCAAATGCTATTGTACTTTTGAGCTTTCAAAATATATGGTATCTTTTCTAGGGCACCTCCGTTATTAAATATTTGTAAATTTTCAATGATTGATTAGTTAGTCGGACCATTTTAAGAGATCCTTGATTATATACGATATGTAGACAATTTCTGATGATGTAAAGCATGGCGAATTGGTGATAATCAAGATTGTTTGCTTTTGTGGCCCAGCATCCAATATTGCTAATTTTGTAACTAATGTGAAAGTGCACTTGAATATATGAAATTATTAGTATGTCGGCTTTGTTTATATTTAAGTTGCAAGCGTTAAGATTTATTTTTGTTATGTTTTTCGGGTGGAATGAATTAGCAGCACCAACTGATGCCTTACCGAGACGAGGGACATCATAGAGAGGTATCCTTAATTTGCACTTTGTTTTAGTTGTAAAGGAACCCATTTCTGAGAGTTCATCAAGTTTTATGCTTGAGAGATCTAATGAATTTGTAATTCACTGTAAAGGAACCAAACTTCCTTGTCATCAATAAAATGCTCATCCTATGTCACTTATGATCATTAGTATGTTCTATTCCATGTGCTGGTCTTTTATATTTATTTCTCTCTTAAAGTGCTGATTCCATGTGATATGGATCAATGTGCTCTATTGTTGCCAATCTAGGTTGATACGTAGCTTTTGGTTCTAATAATATCCTTATAGGTTCTTTTGACATAGTGTTTCATATTCAACAGGGTAGGGTTAGTGTTGTGGACATTGATCTCTTCCTACTTTAATTGTTATTTCACAGATGTGGACTTCCGAGGGCACACTAAGGTTTCTGATGGTGGGTTGGTAGATGTAGAACTTGCTCATCATCAATTAGAAGCACCATCCAGTCCCCAGTACAAATCGTATGTCTATGACTCTATGCTGATACTGCTAATGTAACAAACAACATCACTGAAAGTCAATATACTTTAACATAAGGGAAAGGTGCTCAATTTGAGTCTGCTGTTTTTCTAACCGGTCTTCTTGATCCTGTTCAATCTTGCGAGGATCTCCTTCCTCCTTTTGCTGCTAATGCTGGGACTGAAAGCAAGATACTAATTTTGGTTGTATCGATCTCAAGCTCGCCGAAGTGGTCTAAGGCCAAGCGAACGGTGTCAGAAAGTTTATTGAGGTCCAGGGGGGTCCTTCTATCGCTAGAGGAGTATTCTTCAGCAGTTGCAGGAGAGCCCTACAAATTGCTGCAGGATAACTTCTGAGTCTAAGAGTTGAACATGGACTGCCATTATCCGTCGAGCCTTTTTTTTTCTTGTTTGTATAAAAGATGAGAGGTCTGAGAAGTGTTGATACTTAGTATGGATTGCTACTTAGTATGGATTGCCATTTTGATGGAGTACCTTTTAGTTTTGTGGTACTCCGTGAAGTTTCATCAGTGTAATTTCTTCTTGGTACTATGCGTCTTCAATAAATTACCTACTTTTCTCTCTCTCTCTCTCTCTCTCTCTCTCTCTCTCTCTCTATATATATATATATATATATCGCGCCTTGCTCCTAGGCGCAGGGGCAGCGTCTCAGGGCACTCCAGACGTGACGCAATTCTTAAGGCGCGCCTAGGTGCGCCTTTTCCGAGCGTGTAAACACCCTATATTTTTAGATTTTTAAAAATCAATTTCTGGAATTAATATGCAATTTTTTTCAGGAAATTACATAGGCCCTGTAGTGAGTTTGAAAATTTTTAATTGCCAATAAATACATTAAAATGAAATAAAAATATGATTTTATAGTGTAAAATAGAAAACCGGACTTAGGGTAATTTTCTGGGATTTTATTGGGCCTCAGACCTATTTTTAAAAGCCTAAAAACTATTTTTCTAATTAAAAATTAATTAATGTTTTATTATTATTATTATTATTATTATTATTATTATTATTCTGTTTATTTTGATTTTAGGGGCCCGGCCCGGCCCAGTGGGCCGAGCCCGTTAATGCAGCCCAGCCCGCACCAGCTTAGCGGGTCGGGCGGGTCCGCCTAACCCGGAACCCGCACCGACCCGACCCGACTTCCTCTCCCCTCCCACGCTGACCGCGTCCCCCGCTCCGCCGCCCGGTTCCTCCGCCCCCTCCGCCGGCACGACTGCCACGACCCCACGCCCCGACTCGGCCTCCCCCAGACCCGGCTCCCCTCCGCCTATAAAAACTCCCTATTCCCTCTTCCCTCCTCCCTCGACCTCCCCAAACCCAGCCGCCCTCCGCCGGAACCCCACTCCGGCCGTTCCCTTCCCCGCTGCAGCGCCGACCCCGACTGCCCTTCCTCGACCTCCTCCCCTCCCAGACCTCGCCTCCTCCCTGCCTGCCGCCTCAAGGACCCGACGCCGGCCTCCCCAAGCTCCGCCGCCGCCCCTGAACCCCCGCCGCAGCACAGCCCTAGCCCGGCGCCACCACGCCGACGGTCGACCAGCCTCCAGCGTGTCATCCAGCAGCCCCTAGGCCGGACACAGGCACAGCCGGACGCGGACACAGCTCCGACACAGGATTCGGACACGACAGTGTCGTGTCGGACACGAACTCGAGTGTCGACACGAAAAATCCCGTTTCGTGAAGCCCTGTTCAGGTACTCCTAATTTCCTCCTCGTAGCTCGGAATTCGTTTCCGTAAATTTTTACGCGAAGCCTGTATGACCCTCTCGGTGCCCGGACAAACCGCTCGGGGCATCGCGTCCTGTGGTGATCGCACACCGCGATCCAAAAACAGGAAAAACCAGACCCTGTTTCACCCCGGAACTGAGTGCGCCCCATCAAACGGGATGACTTGATCGTGCGCGGTCTTCACAGATACGTGCGCGTCGTTGATACGGACGTGTGGGATTTCGCGGAAGCTGATTCGGGTGTGCGTGCACACCGGAATCAACGCGTATCCGCGGACATCGCCCCGTATCTGCCTTTTCTGCAATTCACCCTAACTTCGTGCACACACGTCAGATCGAGACGAAACTTGCGCCATCGGACTCGTAGCGATACGCTGGTCCTGTGGGTCAAGTTTGGTCCGATTCTGAGAACGTTGACGAAATCGCGTGTCGTGGGCCCCACAGGCCCCGCTCGACGGGCGATTTCGTGATCGGCTCATCGGAATTCAAATCTGAAAGTTCCGTTGGGTTCGTATCAGCGTTCCTGACCTGTTGAAACTAAGTTTGGTGAATTTGGAGACCGTTGACCCTGACACGTTTTTCGGTGCAAAGCGGGCCCACCGGAGGACCCCGTTTTGGGCCAAAATTGCCGTTTTTGCCCTTGTCTCCAAATTGGACCCAAGGACAGGCGTTCTTAGCTGTTTGATACCTTCTGAGCGTGATGGTACTGCTTATTTCAGCTTTCGGAGACATCTCTGGAAATTTCTGAAACCAGGACCTAAGTGGAATTCAAACACCAGGCAAGTGCACCTTGCCAAACTTGCAGTCATTATTTTCATATTTTCTGTAAAAATACTCTGCTGGATTTCTTGTGCAAATTCATATAAACTGATTTAAACTGCTTAACCTAGGGAACGTATGACGTACCTAGTGTCCGATCATAGTCGGGTGCCGACACCGTACGCGGTGTTGGGTTCGTCATTTAGAGATGGATTTACGATTCCCTTACTTTGTACTTGACCTATCAAGTACCCTACAACCCAGGACACTTGACACTATCATGGACAGAATCCTCCTGAGATATTCGTGGTGATTCTGTATAGGATATAGGACTTGATAGAGACATTTATTATAGACAGTATGACTTGTTGCATTAGTTATAATCCCGCTGACATGGACATGAGACGTTATGGTCATGGCTTGCGTGATTACATTGGGTGGGGAGAGACACACAGGCTACAGGCTGTTCTACATATATATCTACTATTATTGTGAGGTTGTAGACTCTCCAGCAGAGCTAGACCCTTTACGTGTTATTACTGCTACCGGCTCTCCGACACAGAGCTTGTAGCGGTCTCAGCCTGAGTACTAGTGTTGCTCTCATTTGCATATCACATAGATGGTTACTTAGTTTACCCTGCTGTTCATTTATTTATTGCACTGCTTATTCATTTGGCTTGTTTTATTTTGTGCCTTGCTATGTCCACTGAGGACCTGGAATGGATTATGTCCCCAGGTTTAGCAGAGGAGCAGTACCCCGAGGTATACGGGACCGGAGCTGAAGCTATTGCTGGAGCTGAACCGAGCACTGAAGACGAGGTGACTGCCAAGGACTTCTCCTGAGTGCCTGTCCCAGTACTCATTTATCTATTCCATGTTTATATCTTTTGTTCCTGGCCTATAGAGCCAGTTTATTCAGACTTAAGTCGGATTGTTTCTCCGACTGACTTGCTGTGATGTTGTTGCTACTTATTTCCATTCAGTATGCAGTTTATTTCTTTATCTTTATGGATGAGATTAGTGTGACTTGTGTAGTAGACCTTATTTACAGCTTAAGTACGCCCTGATGGTTCCATTAAATTGGGTTATCCATCGGTGCGTGTTGCTGGCCATTGCCACGCATCTCCAGTCCCTCGTCATTGTGGGACTGGGGCGTGACATGGTTTTTGTGGTGGCCCATGCAGGTCTGTACTAAATTGTTCGGTTTCAACTTAGGGATCGGACAGGCCTGCAATAAGATAGGTTATAGGATCTCATCCATTGATTGAATCGTTTTTGAACTCTATGTCGAATTCAATTTAATTGCTTGAATTGCATCCTGTTTTGATTCCTCTGTGCGTTCTCATTGTTTCCTTTTGGTGCAGAGTTATGGATCCCAGAAGTGGTGACGAGACCCCCTTGGGTACACCGACTGAAGCAGGGTTTACCTGCGAAGCTGGAACGACGCCAGATACCAGAGGACAATCCTCTCAGAGCAATCAAACTGGCCAGCCAAGTTCCAGGTTCAGGCGTGATGACATCCCGCCTCCTCCCCAGTTCCCTCCTACGATGCCTGTCTTTCCCCCAGGACAGGCAATGGACGGCCAGCAAATGTTCCAGATGTTCTACGCCATGATGCAGGCACAACAACAGATTCAACAGGAGACCCAACGCCGAGAGGCCGAGAACCTAAGGAACAGCATAGTCGCAGCATTGGAGCATGCAAATCCACCAAATAGGCGGCCAGCGACGGGATCTATTACAGATTTCCGCCAACTCAAGCCCCGTACCTTCTCGGGCAAGGAAGGACCAACTGAAGTGCATGAATGGCTTACGAACACACAGCATCAGTTGGAGGCCGCCGAACTACCAAGGGACAAATGGATGACTGCCGTCAGGATGCAACTGACGGACAACGTGCATCATTGGTGGTTGTCCGAAGAAAGAAGGCTCGGACATGATCAGGTTACCTGGGAGGAGTTCTCCAGACTCTTCCAGGAAATGTACATCCCTGCTGTGGCTCGGTCAGAACTCCGAGACAGATTCAACCGCCTGATCCAGGGCAACATGACGGTGGAGGAATATAACGCCGAATTCATTCGCCTGAGCCGCTTCGCCCCTTCGCTAATTCCCACCGAAGAGGAGAAGGCGGAGAAATTCTTTGATGGGCTCAGGTTCGAGCTTCAGAAGTTAATCGGATCGGTCGCGCCCACCTCTTACACCGACGTCCTAGCTGCAGCACGTCGGCTGGAGCGCGTTACTCGGAGGGAATCAAGCCTGAAACGTCCCTTCTCCTCAGCACCGTCCAAGTCATCACCAGGGGAATCTGCTAAATGGCCCCAGAAGAGCCCGCCTCCAAGAGCAGCAACTAAGAACCTGCCTACTTGCCATTACTGCAGCAAGGTAGGACATATTGAAAAGGAATGTCGACGCAAGCTGGGACTCTGCCTGGTTTGCGGATCTGGACAACACTTCTCAAAGGACTGTTCGGAACGTCGAGAGGGAGTTCCGAATCGACCAGCTCCACCTGCAGCTCTTCCAGCTGGGGGAGCAACTCAGACAGGGCTTGGAGGAGCCAGGCCACCTCTACCACCTCAGGCAGCATTGTTCCAGCAAGCTCGTCAGCAAAGGAGTCCCGCTCAGGGACGAGGTCAGGCATATGCACTAGCAGTCACTGAGGAAGCTACTGCAGGCGAAGTGATAGCAGGTACCATATTAGTGGCTTCAATTCCTGCTGTAGCATTATTTGATTCTGGAGCTTCGCATTCATTTATTGCTGCTAGCTTCGTAGCCACACATAGAATAGCTACCGCACCTCTCTCGAAGATGAAGAGAATTCTAACGGGAGGTGAAATTATCCCGGTTAGTGATACTTGTAGATCATGTTCGGTAGTAGTCTGTGGCCGAGAGATGCGAGCCCAATTCCTGATCTTTTCTATGCCTGATTACGATATTGTACTTGGTATGGACTGGTTAAGTCAGTACCATGCGACACAGGATTGTCGGCTTGGAAAAGTGATATTTAGACCCCCTAGCCTTCCTGAGTTTGAATTTCTACGAGAAGCTGTAGAACAAGGGGTCCAGCCAACTCTTAGGGTATTGACTGTAGAAGAAGATTCAAGTTACCCAAGAGTCATAACGAAATTTGTGGATGTGTTTCCCGACGATCTTCCAGGTTTACCACCTGATCAGGAGATAGAATTCACAATAGACCTAACTCCAGGAGCCGAACCTATCACTTCATCGGTATATCGGCTAGCACCTAAGGAGTTAATGGAGCTGAAAACACAAGTTGACGACCTTCTGGAGAAAGGATTTATCCGGCCCAGTGTTTCACCTTGGGGAGCACCTATACTTTTTGTACCCAAGCAGGACAGATCTGTACGGCTGTGCATTGATTACAGAGCCCTTAATGCTGTAACTATTAAGAACCGGTACCCATTACCACGCATTGATGACTTGTTTGACCAATTAAGTGGTGCTAAGGTATTCTCAAAGATTGACCTTAGATCCGGTTATCACCAGATTAGGGTAAAGAAGGAAGATATCCCAAAGACGGCCTTCAGAACTAAGTATGGACATTATGAGTTCCTAGTAATGCCGTTTGGTTTAACCAACGCACCCGCCGTATTTATGAGTTTGATGAACGGGGTCTTCCATCAGTACTTGGATAAGTTCGTGGTGGTATTCATTGATGATATCCTAGTCTACTCCAAGAACCACGAAGAGCACGAGGAACACCTCCGGATTGTGCTAGAAACCTTGAGAAGGGAGAAGCTATATGCCAAACTCAGCAAATGTGAGTTCTGTATGGACAAGGTGCCATTCTTAGGGCATATTATCTCGGGTGAAGGACTGTCTGTGGACCCAGAAAAAGTCACTGCTATAGAAACCTGGCCTACCCCTACCTCTGTTGCAGAAGTGAGAAGTTTTCTTGGACTTGCTGGGTATTACCGGCGGTTCGTAGAAAATTTTTCAAGGATCGCAGAGCCGATGACTAAGCTGACACGGAAGGATCAGGAGTTCATATGGACGGAAGAATGCCAGAATGCCTTTGAAGAATTGAAGAGGCGTCTAACAACAGCACCAGTCTTGACTCTTCCCTCAGGGTCAGGAGGTTTTGTTGTATATAGTGATGCGTCCGGTAGTGGGCTAGGTTGTGTCTTGATGCAACATGGCAAGGTTATCGCTTATGCATCGAGGCAGCTGAAGGTCCACGAGAAGAACTACCCAACGCACGACCTGGAGCTAGCTGCAGTGATTTTTGCATTGAAGATCTGGAGACATTATCTGTATGGAGAGAAGGTCGAGATATTCACTGATCATAAGAGCTTGAAGTATGTTTATACACAGAAGGAGCTCAACATGAGGCAAAGGCGTTGGCTTGAGTTGATGGTGGACTTTGACATCGATCTGCAGTACCACCCGGGGAAAGCAAATGTTGTAGCCGACGCCCTCAGCAGAAAACCCTCGGCTTATTTCTTAACGGAGCAGCCTCAGCTATTACAAGACTTGCAAGATCTGCAGATAGAGGTTGTTCTACCTGGACAAAATGGTTTGCTGGCTAACCTCGAAGTGAAGTCATCGCTGGTGGAGAGAATCAAGGAAGCTTTGCCTAATGATGCCAGATTCCGAAGGCTGAAAGAGAGAACAGAAGCATGTCTGCAGACGGGACTTCGCATCCACGAGGACGGAACATTAAGGTGCGAAAATCGCCTATATGTTCCAAATGGAGAATTAAGGGAGGAGTTGATGACAGAAGCCCATAGCTCCATATACTCGGTTCATCCAGGAGGAACCAAGATGTACCGGGACTTAAGACAATATTACTGGTGGCATGGAATGAAAAGGGAGATTGTCCGATTTGTGGCAAAATGCTTAGTCTGCCAGCAGGTGAAGGCCGAACACCAAAGGACTGCAGGTATGTTGCAGCCGCTTCCCATCCCTGAATGGAAGTGGGAGCATATTACTATAGACTTCGTCACTGGATTTCCAAGAAGCCCTAGTGGTAAGGATGCAGTATGGGTCATCGTGGATCGGCTCACTAAGTCGGCTCACTTCTTGCAGTTCAGAGTCGGACAATCCACAGAAGTACTAGCCGACATGTATATGCGTCAGATCGTAAAATTATATGGAGTGCCGGTTAGTATTGTATCAGATCGAGACTCGAGATTTACATCTCACTTCTGGCGAAGCATGCAAGAGAGTCTCAGCACCAGGCTCAAGTTCAGTACTGCCTATCATCCTCAGACAAATGGCCAATCAGAGCCCAGTGGGCCGAGCCCGTTAGTGCAGCCCAGCCCGCACCAGCTTAGCGGGTCGGGAGGGTCCGCCTAACCCGGAACCCGCACCGAACCGACAACCCGGAACCCGCACCGACTTTCTCTCCCCTCCCACGTTCGAACGCTGACCGCGTCCCCTGCTCCGCCGCCCGGTTCCTCCGCCCCCTCCGCCGGCACGACTGCCACGACCCCACGCCCCGACTCGGCCTCCGCCAGACCCGGCTCCCCTCCGCCTATAAAAACCCCCTATTCCCTATTCCCTCCTCCCTCGACCTCCCCAAACCCAGCCGCCCTCCGCCGGAACCCCACTCCGGCCGTTCCCTTCCCCGCTGCAGCGCCGACCCCGACTGCCCTTCCTCGACCTCCTCCCCTCCCAGACCTCGCCTCCTCCCTTCCTGCCGCCTCAAGGACCCGACGCCGGCCTCCCCAAGCTCCGCCGCCGCCCCTGAACCCCCGCCGCAGCACAGCCCTAGCCCGGCGCCACCACGCCGACGGTCGACCAGCCTCCAACGTGTCATCCAGCAGCCCCTAGGCCGGACACAGGCACAGCCGGACGCGGATACAGCTCCGACACAGGATTCGGACACGACAGTGTCGTGTCGGACACGAACTCGAGTGTCGACACGAAAAACCCCGTTTCGTGAAGCCCTGTTCAGGTACTCCTAATTTCCTCCTCGTAGCTCGGAATTCGATTCCGTAAATTTTTACGCGAAGCCTGTATGACCCTCTCGGTGCCCGGACAAACCGCTCGGGGCATCGCGTCCTGTGGTGATCGCACACCGCGATCCAAAAACAGGAAAAACTAGACCCTGTTTCACCCCGGAACTGAGTGTGTCCCGTCAAACGGGACGACTTGGTCGCGCGCGGTCTTCACAGATACGTGCGCGTCGTTGATACGGACGTGTGGGATTTCGCGGAAGCTGATTCGGGTGTGCGTGCACACCGGAATCAACGCGTATCCGCGGACATCGCCCCGTATCCGCATTTTCTGCAATTTACCCTAACTTCGTGCACACACGTCAGATCGAGACGAAACTTGCGCCATCGGACTCATAGCGATACGCTGGTCCTGTGGGTCAAGTTTGGTCCGATTCTGAGAACGTTGACGAAATCGCGTGTCGTGGGCCCCATAGGCCCCGCTCGACAGGCGATTTCGTGATCGGCTCATCGGAATTCAAATCTGAAAGTTTCGTTGGGTTCGTATCAGCGTTCCTGACCTGTTGACACTAAGTTTGGTGAATTTGGAGACCGTTGACCCTGACACGTTTTTCGGTGCAAAGCGGGCCCACCGGTGGACCCCGTTTTGGGCCGAAATTGTCGTTTTTGTCCTTGTCTCCAAATTGGACCCAAGGACAGACGTTCCTAGCTGTTTGATACCTTCTGAGCGTGATGGTACTGCTTATTTCAGCTTTCGGAGATATCTCTGGAAATTTTCGAAACCAGGACCTAAGTGGAATTCAAACACCAGGCAAGTGCACCTTGCCAAACTTGCAGTCATTATTTTTATATTTTCTGTAAAAATACTCTGCTGGATTTCTTGTGCAAATTCATATAAACTGATTTAAACTGCTTAACCTAGGGAACGTATGACGTACCTAGTGTCCGATCATAGTCGGGTGCCTACACCGTACGCGGTGTTGGGTTCGTCATTTAGAGATGGATTTACGATTCTCTTACTTTGTACTTGACCTATCAAGTACCCTACAACCCAGGACACTTGACACTATCATGGACAGAATCCTCCTGAGATATTCGTGGTGATTCTGTATAGGATACAGGACTTGATAGAGACATTTATTATAGACAGTATGACTTGTTGCATTAGTTATAATCCCGCTGACATGGACATGAGACGTTATGGTCATGGCTTGCGTGATTACATTGGGTGGGGAGAGACACACAGGCTACATGCTGTTCTACATATATATCTACTATTATTGTGAGGTTGTAGACTCTCCAGCAGAGCTAGACCCTTTACGTGTTATTACTGCTACCCGGCTCCCCGACACAGAGCTTGTAGCGGTCTCAGCCTGAGTACTAGTGTTGCTCTCATTTGCATATCACATAGATGGTTACTTAGTTTACCCTGCTGTTCATTTATTTATTGCACTGCTTATTCATTTGGCTTGTTTTATTTTGTGCCTTGCTATGTCCACTGAGGACCTGGAATGGATTATGTCCCCAGGTTTAGCAGAGGAGCAGTACCCCGAGGTATACGGGACCGGAGCTGAAGCTATTGCTGGAGCTGAACCGAGCACTGAAGACGAGGTGACTGCCGAGGACTTCTCCTGAGTGCCTGTCCCAGTACTCATTTATCTATTCCATGTTTATATCTTTTGTTCCTGGCCTATAGAGCCAGTTTATTCAGACTTAAGTCGGATTGTTTCTCCGACTGACTTGCTGTGATGTTGTTGCTACTTATTTCCATTCAGTATGCAGTTTATTTCTTTATCTTTATGGATGAGATTAGTGTGACTTGTGTAGTAGACCTTATTTACAGCTTAAGTACACCCTGATGGTTCCATTAAATTGGGTTATCCATCGGTGCGTGTTGCTGGCCATTGCCACGCATCTCCAGTCCCTCGGCATTGTGGGACTGGGGCGTGACAGAGCGCCTTGGAATAGCTAAGTTGCGTCTTGAAAATCTTGTGAAAAAAATAACATGTTTAGATTTTTTTTTAACTGTTGTACTGTTTTTAGACTATTTTTTGAAATGATGTACTTTTTTTTACTGTTTTCTCTCTCTCTCTCACTCAATTCAAAATGATTGCAACCTAGACATGGGGGAATTTGAAACACACATGTTTATCAATGTAGAAATCCGATATATATATATATATATATATATATATATATATATATATATATATATATATATATATATATATATATTTTGCGTCTCGCGTCGCTCGGACGTGCGCCTTAAGTGCGTCTTGCGCCTCGGACGATTTGGACCATTTGCACCTCGAGTGCACCTTGCACCTTTGACTATATATATATATATATATATATATATATATTATATATATATATATATATATATATATATATATATATATATATATATATATATATATGGGTAATAGGCTCATATTCTTATATGAGCCGGACATATGTGGACCAATAGGAATGTATTTCTACATCCAATGTGCACTCATGTGCACTAGTATACTACATTCCTATTGGTCCACATGTGCATTGGTTTATGTAGGAATATGAGCCTATGGCTCATATCTTTTATATATATATATATATATATATATATATATATATATATATATATATATATATATTTTGTAGTAAAGGATTTCATTTTCGTACTTGGAGATCTACTGAGTGATTATAGATGTGGCAGAGAAATTTCGTTCTTCTGAAAGTAATATTTTGTTCAACTATCATGTCTTGCAGTAAAGTACAACTTTTTACAGTTTTTATATACTGACTTCATATCATTACATCATAGTCTATAATGTCTCATCAACTGCAGTAAGCACCCCATATAATTTCTTTGCACCTTATATCTACTTACATTGATCTTAATCTTTGTTATATGCAGGTTTGAGATAGATTTAACTAAGTAAATGAGCAACCGCCACCTACTGCAGTGCATCGACTTGCTGAGAGGATGCAAGAGCCTCAGCCACCTAAAGCAAGTCCATGCCTTCGCCTCCAAGACTGGGCTTGATGCTGACTCACATGTCGCCGGAAAACTTATTCTCCTCTCTGCTATCACCTTCGCTGACGCATTAGACTATGCTCGCTCCCTCCTTCTCCACTTCCCCTCTCCCGATGCCTTCATGTACAACACCATCATCCGTGGTTTCTCAGAATCCGCCCAACCTCACCATTCCATTCTCACCTTCAACCAAATGAGGAGGGATTCTGTGCCTCCAGACAGCTTCTCCTTTGCCTTCCTTCTGAAGGCGGCAGCAAATTTCAAGTCGCTTTGTGCAGGGACCCAACTCCATTCCCTTGTCATGCGTCATGGCCTTGATGCCCATCTCTATGTCGGTACAACACTTGTGAGCATGTATGCCGAGTGTGAATGTGCTGGGTCAGCTCGGAAGGTATTTGATGAAGTGCCTGACCGAAATGTCGTTATATGGAATGCTGTTGTCACTGCGTGTTTCCGATCCGACGACGTCAAAGGCGCTGAGGATATCTTCTCAATGATGCCATGGAGAAATTTAACTTCGTGGAATGTCATGCTTGCAGGTTACACAAAAGCTGGGGAGCTGGAGTCTGCAGGGAAACTATTCCTTGAGATGCCCCACCGAGACCCTGTCTCTTGGAGCACCATCATTGTCGGTTTTGCGAGCCATGGCAATTTTGGCACTGCCTTTTCTTTGTTTGTAGATTCGTTAAGGGAGGGACTCAGACCCAATGAGGTCAGCTTGACCGGGATCCTTTCCACTTGTGCCCAAGTTGGGGCATTTGAGGCCGGAAGAATCCTACACTGCTATATAGCAAAGGCAGGGCTCACTAACATTGTGGCAGTGGTGAATGCTCTCTTGGACATGTATTCTAGGTGTGGTAGTGTCGGAATGGCACGTCTGGTGTTTGATCGAGAGATGGGGAAGAAGAACGTTGTATCATGGACATCAATGATTGCTTCATTAGCAATGCACGGCTTCGGAGAGGAAGCAGTACGGCTCTTTCATGAAATGGAAGCATGCGGAACTAAACCTGATGGAATAACCTTTATTTCTATCCTCTATGCATGTAGCCATGCTGGGTTTGTACAGGAAGGCCATAGATTCTTCCACGTAATGAAGGATGCATATGGCATTCATCCTTCCATTGAACACTATGGTTGCATGGTCGATCTCTATGGTCGAGCTGGGTTACTGGACAAGGCATATGAGTTGGTCAGCGGGATGCCCATAAAGCCCAGTGCCATCATTTGGCGGACTCTGCTTGGTGCTTGTAGCATCCATGGCAATATTGCCCTTGCAGAACTAGTGAAACAGCAGCTCACAGAGCTTGACCCAAACGACTCTGGAGATCATGTCCTACTGTCTAATATATATGCTGTGGCTGGTAAGTGGAAGGATGTTGCGGCGGTGAGGCAGTCAATGAGTGAGAGGAGTATTAAGAAGGATCCTGGGTGGAGCTCAATAGAGGTTGGTAGGGTCATGTACAGATTTGTAGTAAATGATAAGTTGAGTATTGCTGGACAGGAGGCAATTGAGAAGCTACTGGAGGTCATGGCGAGGCTACGAGCAGAAGGTTATGTACCTCAAGTTGGGACAGTTTTGCATGACATAGAAGAGGAGGAGAAGGAGAGTGCCATCACGAGGCATAGTGAGAAGCTTGCTGTGGCATTCGGTTTGGCGAGGATCGATGAGGGAAGGACCATAAGAATAGTTAAGAATTTGAGGGTATGTCAGGATTGTCATACCGTGATGAAAATGATATCAAAGGTATATGGAAGGGAGATTGTGGTGAGGGATCGAAGCCGTTTTCATTGTTTCAGAGAGGGATATTGTTCTTGCAGAGATTACTGGTGACTAGAAGCAGCATAAAAACTTTCAGTGATATGGAAGTAGATGAAAAGCTTGCTGAAAAATGGTACCAAAAAAAGGTTTATTCTCACTTTCTTTCTTTTTATCAAAATTTTAATTCTGCAAGATCCATGCTTCATATTGATCAAATTTAAGTCATGTTTGTTTGCATCCAGATCCTTTACCAGTGCAATTATAAGTTAGAACTCGGACACCATGATGTATTTATCCAATCACACATATACCAGCAAACACTTATTAGTGAAAGTTAAGCATGATTTAGAGTCAAGTTTTAGGCTAATATTGACAGATTGAACACTTGTACCACTTTAGTCCATCTAAACCGTTTTTTATCCTTTAATTTAATTCTCCCGTTGTTTTGTTATTGTAGAAGTTTATATTGTCTGACTAGTACCGAAGGTTGTGTAACCTATATTGAGGCCTTCGGTTGGGAAGGGGAGGTCCTGGTTTCGTAAACTGGGGAGGGGCAGTAAAACTGGCCTTTATTGAAAAGAAGTCTGGCAAGGGTCAGTGCTCAGGATCTCGGGTTATAGGGAAGATAATGATATCTCAGCAAGGTATCATTTTTTACAGGAGAGATTCACGATGACCTTATATTTCCAAAGCATAAACTGAGCAAGAACTCACGGCTCTGTATCAAATTGGTCCTGATAAACTCTTCCAGTTAACCCGTATGTTTGGTGCTTATTTGGATTTGTGTTTTTTCATTAGTAGAATGATTTGAGCTTAGAAAAGAAAAAAAAATTGCTTGAGGCCATGGGAGTAACCATTGCCAATAGCCCATTTATGCACTTCTTCTGAGGGCATTATTCGATTTCGTGCAACATGATTCAGAGTTTGACATGTAGTAATTATTAGATATTTAGATGATCAGAACCTACACATTCATATGCTAAAAAGTAAGTAAACAAAATAAATCCATTAGAGCTGGCCAACAATAGGAAGTTCCTTTTGGCCTTTCCGTCTTATGAGAGACCTTGAGATGTAATCTTTCTACTCTTCAAACAAGTTGGTTGAAGAGATTAACAGAGAATCTTTTTGGCGTTCTCCCCTCTGAACTGTTATTTGTTTCCCTCTCTACCGTTTCTGCACTTGTCTCAAGTCTCTTTCATCACCCTACATCTCAATCTATAGATTAGGGTCCCTCAAACCTTGTATGGTTTTCGAACGAAGATATTTTATTTTTTGTACTAGCTATTGGATGATTTGTCAGAGTTCGACCCTTTGTGAATGATATGGAATGAAATGACAGGCCCAAAGCAAAAGCCTATAAGATTGCATCTGGCATGCTCCGCGGACCATGGCCTTGTCCAGAGTGATTGATGGTCTCCCGGACTCACCCCCATGGAAGAATTCCCAGAACAACCCCTACTAGAATCAGAATATCTTGAAAAAATCAACAATATTGATTTTATTAATGGATGATACAATCAACAATATTTGATTGTATTGATTAATTATCCAATCAACAATATTGATTTATTGATAAAGTATATAAAAAATAATATAACTATGAAAGTATATATAGATGGAGAAAAATCCATATATGTATCCATATATGAGAAGGAATATGTATCTATATAGGAGATACATAAAGATAGTCTTGAATCTAATCGTAAATCTAATCATATTTTAACATTCTCCTTCAAACTCATGATGAGTCAAACAACATGAGTTTGCCCAATAGAAATGGAAATCGTGATGTGGGGTACGACTTTGTAAAAAAAAATTGTCAGCTTATTACTGAGGTCATATGGTAGAGAAATAGTGCTGGAGTTGGCTAAGAGAAGTAAATGCTGGCGTTGGCTCCTACGCTCCTGGATGGCCCTAAGCTTCTGGATAGCGGTAAAGAAGATGGTGTTGTCGAAGGACTGGATCTCGAGATCCTGGCGGCAAGCTGCCTCGTAGGAGCTTAGCTCTCTGGAAATCTGAACTGCTCTATGTTAAAACTTATGGAGATAATCAACAATATTGATTATCTAAAAAAGATTCTAAACGGTCCGAGGATTGAAGCGGCGGCGACTGATGACGATGTAAATTGTACGTTGCGGTTTGATGATAGATGACGACGACGAGTCGGTTTCTGCGGTTGTAACTGAAGAATTTAACGACAACGCCTGGAGACGACGATATGGAATTTGGCCGGTGAAGACGATGAAGCAGATGAATCTCTTTGAACGTTCCTAGGATTAAAAATTTCTAGGCTCTGATACCATGAAACAAATCAACAATATTGATTTTATTAATGGATGATACAATCAACAATATTGATTGTATTGATAAATTATCCAATCAACAATATTGATTGTATTGATAAAGTATATAAAAAATCATACAACTATGAATGTATATATAGATGAAGAACATATCCATATCCGTATCCATATAGGAGAAGGAATATGTATCCATATAGGAGATATGTAAAGATAGACTTGAATCTAATTCTAAATCTAATCATATCTTAACATATCTTAAGGCTTGTTTTCAGGCTGCTTAACAAGGCTGCTGCTTCTTATTTTTGTTTTGAAAAGCACTCCCAAAAGCTATTTGGTATCAACAACTTACCAAAAATAAATTGAAAAGCCAGTTCAATTTTGGAAACTTTTGAAAGAAGGTGAGAGGCTGCTGTCAAAAACTTGTCCTGCTTTTTGAAACAATCCTAAACCAGGCATAAGTCATCCCATAGAGGGCACAATAACTGTAATACCCACCAACCCGAAATCCATAGTAAAATACCAGGTTGATAGAGAATCAATTATAACCTAGATTAGCTACCTAAATACTATTGTTATCTCAAAGTAACTTGAAATTGGTAGGTATTTAGCCTGGAATGCTACCCAGGATGCAGTGGGTTTTATTAACTTTGGTTCATGACTGAGAGACCAACACACCTATCTTGATCCACTACAAAGTACAAAGTAATAGGAGGCGCCTGCCATCTTGAAACCAAGGTTCAAAGTATCGGAATCGGTATCGGACCATTCCTATGAGTATCATGATCGGCGGTACCAGTACTATCGGCGGTTTCAGATCGGAATATCAGAATTTTTGGTATCGAAAAGCAAACAACTATTAGTAAATTATTAACATTTTAGACAATATACTTTATACATTTATGCATAATTTAAGTATTTTCAGTGTTGTTTCTTAGTATTTTTGATATTGAATGAAATAGTAGTCACCCTTGTCGATTGATTTATATGCGATATATAAGTTTTTCTCTTTTATATGTTTTAACAACTTTACTATACTTTTACACCATTGCTAATTGGTCTTTTTAATTCAAATTTCTTTACCGAATTGACCGGAAAAGAGACCTCTAATGTCGGTATCGGTAAGTATCGGGTATCGGTCGGTATCAGATTGGGACATGCCAAACTGTATCGGTATCGGCCGTATCGGATCCGTATCAGCCGATACTTCAAACTATGCTTGAAACCTGGTATCATATTCTATCTAGACACATCAGTTTGGCTATTATAAATTGGAACAGTCCATGAAATCGAATCTCATTCCCAGCAGTAATTGGTTAGTATTAGCCATGGTCAGCGACGATTGGAAAGAAACTACCAGGAGAAATCTGCCCTAGCCTGCTTTTGTTCCACCTCATGAGGTGCTCAAGGAATTCAAACTGTCACGCCCCGATGATAAGGACATTTCCGCACGCACGAGATTTTCAACGCGTGTACAGGCGCAGAAAGCGTCTCGGACATGACCCGACATTGCTCACGTGATTTTGAGTTGGTATTTTAGTATTAGGTTTATTTAGTCCCACATTACTTGTGGTAATTTGATTTCTTTTATTTGTATTTTTAGTCCCGCATTGCTTGTGGGTTAGTATGTTGCTCTTTTTCTATGCCTATATATAGACTTGCTCTATTCATATTGGAACATAAAATAATGAATGAGATATTGTGAGAAAAAAATTCTTGCGATCTATTTCATCGAAACCAAGTAGCAAAAATGTCAAAAAAAACAACTATGAAAATGATGGAAAGAAGATCTTATATAGACTTCCTTCGCCAAGCGTAATTAACTGCATTTTGGGACTTGAAGCCATCAAAGCAAATCCATCAATTGGTAATGATGTAAATTTGCAAGTTTCGACCAATCGATACCGACAAGGTTTTTCCAATATGATTTCCACACCAACTGGCTTGATCTAGCTTCTAGTCAACATACCGCCATGAGTGGGGCACTACACAAAACTAGTTCCTATCAGGACTAGCACTGAAAGGACATTTCCTAGAGATGCCATGGTTTCTGAGACGTCTCTACCCTACCATTTCCATCTCATGAAAATGTTATTAGATACAAAAATAAAAAACAAAGTCTTTATTCCAATTTTTTTTTGGGTCAGCTTTTTAAATCCTCTTCTTCCTTTCGGCTCTTGTTAAGAGCCATGTCCTCTATAACACTTACAAAAATTATATCCTTCTTTAAAACTTCGAATTATGTTTATCTAGGCCTACCTCTAGTCCTACTTCGAATTATGTTTATCCATTAACTACTATATTGTCGCTCCTTCTTATAAGAGCATCTATTGGTCTGCATATTACATGTCCAAACCACCAAAAATAATTTTATCTCATCTTGTCCTCAATTGGCTCTATCTTTTAACTTTTCACGAATATACTTATTTCTTATAATATCATTTAATCTATTACCACTCATCCATCTTATTATTCTTATTTCAGCTATACTAACTTTTTGAACATGTTTCTTAATTGCCTAACAATCTGATCCAGAAAACATTGATGGTCTTATAGCAATTTTATAGGATTTTCTTTCAACAGACATCATACACAGTGGAACCTCCTCCTATATATGTCTTGTATCCATAACCACCGCAAAAAGTTAAGACTTAACGTTTATCCTTTATGTATGCCAATGGTAACAAGAAATACTTTAAGATCTTCTTTAATAGTTTGTGCGGTCATCGTAATCTGTCATACAGATCATTAATAGTCCCAATATAACTATTATAAAAAAATTTCCTTCCAAAATCCACTATATTATGTCCTAGGATCTTGATCATAAGTTGTCTAATTCAATAAAAATCGTTTGTACATCTCTTTTTCTCTCTAACTCCTTCCATTAATATTCTTTGCAAGTGTTTGATGTAAGCCAACAGAAGCTTATTAGGTAGGGTATTATTTAGGTGTCTGACGTCGTCTGCTGTTTTATTTAACAAATTTTTTTGTACAAAAGATTATATTGTTATTAAATTGTCTGTAGAGAAACAAGTTCGTAGAAATTAAGGAGAGAACATAGAAATTAGGGAGAGAGAACAAAAATGTTGTCCTTATTAAGGGCGTTTTGGTTCTTCTTACATTTTTTATTCCTAAACAAAACGAAAACGTCTTTAGCATGTGCGTTTTGAAATTTATTTATTTTTTAATTTTTTCACTTTTGTTCCCAAAAAAAAGAAATTAAAATAATATTCCTAATGTGAAAACGCTCCTAGCAGGGACGTTTTAAACTTTTTTTTTACTTTTTTTTTTTTTTTTTTTCATTTTTGGGCCGGTAAAGAAAAAATATATTAATATTCCTTGAACTTTTATTTTTTCGAAGATTACGTCTGGAAATAATAAATAAAAAAATTAAGTTGAAAATGTACATGGTAAGGGCGTTTTGAGAATTTTTTTCATTTTGTTTTGCAATATGGTCCTTTATAATCAATTATTTGCAATATGGTGCATACAATGTGTATTTTCAACTTTAAATTTGATTGAAGAACCTTATTGCAAATAATGAATTATAAGGACAATATTGTAAAAAAAAAAAACTTTCAACTTTAAATTTGTATATTAATTAATTAATTAATTATTATTTCTAAGCATAATCTTTAGGAAAAAAATATTGCTTGAAATTTAAAAAAAAAATTAACTTTGAAAATGCTCTTGCTAGGGGCGTTTTCCTTTAAAATTAAAATTTATTTTTATTTTTATTTTTATTTTCTTTCTTTTTGCTTTTGTTATTAATGTGCAGATAAAATATTATATAAAAAAAAGAGAAAACGTTCCTACTAAGGACGTTTTCGATTGTTTATTAATTTTTAAATTGAGAGAACAAAACGTCTATAGTAATAACATTTTTGTTCTCTCCTAATATTTTTTTCAAAATTATTTCTCTACAAATAATTTAATTAAAATATAATTCTCTGTACGAAAAAAACCGTTTATTTAAATGACAAACACTTTCTATGCATATTGGTTTTAATCCGTCATTTAGTGGTTGACATTGGTATATGTATTGGAAAAAGATTTACCATTGACTTTTGCAAGAAAAGTCAATAGGGACTTGGACTGTAAGGCAAAAAGCTTCCAAAACATTTACCAAAAGTAACCTTATATCTTTCAGGTACAAGACACAGACTAAATATCTCCAAAAAATTTACCAAATGTAACCTCCTGATGGCCTCTATCTTCTTTTTAGTTTCTAATTCACCATGTGAATTTTAGGCATATCAAGGATCTTTTGGCAGGACAGAGACTAAATATCTCCAAAAAAATCCTCAACTTAGATTTATATCTTACCTCTTTGTTTGTGCTTAATAGTACTGGCGAACTAGAAGCGTGCTCCTTGGTTGCATCCCAGCATAGTGAAAAGTGAAGTCAACCTGCCCGTCATCCGACTGTAGAGATTTTTCATCCGACTATAGAGATTTATGGCATGAGCCTCATGGTCATAGATACCTTAGGCAAGGAATTTATTTGGCACTAACAAAGATGGTTGGCGTCAAGTCCACAACTGTCCATAAAAACTGTCAATTTTGTTGGAAGGAACTTTGCCCAAATTATGCAAAGGGATTCAATGACTTCCTACTTGTGTAATTAGAGCTAACGAAATTAGGCAGAGTTGATAGCCCTAATTCTGGTGTCTCAATCTTTTTTATTTTTTCATTTTTTTATTTTTTCATTAATTTAGGAATTTATTGACATTTAAAGGAATAGTTATGAGTAATAAGTTGATAGTTTATTGCCTCAAATGGATCTACAAGCAATAATTAAAGGTATTAAATTACATATTCTACTTGGCTAGTCATAGGAAGCCACTGGGCCCACCCATGAGAAGCCCATCAATATTTTTTGTGGTCCACATCAGTCATCTTCACTATAAATGTCTTAATTTTAATGACTTTGTATTTTTCTTGCTACGTGTTACATGGGCTTTGGCCCACCAGAATAACTAATTTGATTTAAGTTAAATTTGTGTAGGTCAATGATGGCTCAATGATCATCAATTCCATTGAATGATGTTTATCTTTGCATATGGGACTACAGATCGTGTTCTTCATATAATTTTTTGTTTCATATAATTTCTCATGAACTTGAGCAAAGACTTCATGTAGAGAGCCTCTTTCATACAAAGGAAAATATGAAAAGCAGCACTACCATCATCTCTCCGTCGATATCATGTTCAGAGAGAGAGAGAGAGAGAGAGAGAGAGAGCATGTTGAAACATCCAGGATTTGCATCTCAAATTATATACCCCAATCGTGAATGGCGAGCCTATAAACACTCCTGCAATAATTAAAGAATTGCTGGAAATGAGGATTAGTTTTTGATAGAGCTATAACAAACGTTCAACTGTCTATTTTCGGGATCTGTGTTCGACACTAGCACCTTTGAATCTATTCAGGTTTGAACTTGGTTGTTGCACATGATATTTCACGCTGACGAAACACGGTTGACAATAATCACTTTGTTTATATTTCGTAGGATTAAAGATGAGGGGCTTATATTTCGTAAGATTAAAGATGACAGTTAAGGTGGAGTTAAGCAGAACTTGGTGCAGATATAGGCGAGAGATGGTAATAAGTTAATTATTAACTGCAAGTTATCACTCAGGTATGGTCATTTTTTTCCTCTATGTGATCTTTCTTTCTTCTATGATGTGCCTTTTTCTATGGAGATATTTTCAGGCTCATTCTGAGCTTAAAAAACTTTGGAATTTCTTCTTCTTCGTGTCGCTAGGAACCATTATTAGAGTTGATATGACAAGATTTAGTTACAATATATTTCAATATAATCTCTCTGCTGAATTTATGGTAAGACGGAGACAAGGCCAAATGAGGAGAGAGGTTGCATGAGTGGATCGATGATGGGTTCCACAACATTGAAGATCATACACGTTGTCATGGGTGGTGATACACCAAAGGTTCTACAATATCCTTTTTTGGGAAAAAAAAGTCAATAACCTTCAATTAATTGGAAGAGAGGCTAGCTACAGAACTTTGAATTTTTGATAGCTTCACTGTATCTGCGAATCTACTCTCAAAGAGAAATTTGTTTGTTTATTATCACTCACAATAAATTTTCACGGACGTATTCATTTTTTGATGGCAGTATTACAAGACTTTACCCCAAGTTGTCTCATTATGTTCTCATTGCTGGAACAAAGTGCAGCTTTTGTTGTCTTATTAGCAATTAAATTGAAATGAATAAAAATTTGAAGGAAATATCCCTCAAAACAAACGTAGAGGATCAATAGTTAAACATTTATATTATTAAAATGGGTGATACACTAAACAAAATTTGAACTTTGACGGCTCTGATAGCATGTTATAGTTTTTGCCGCTGCACCTGAAGGGACTTTGAGAGGTATAATTTTTTATTTTTTTATTTTTTTTTATAATGGATGGTATGAATGACAAAACTAGGATTAGGTTTGCTACAACTTATGGTGCTGCTTCACTTATTTATTTTCTAAACCAGTAATAAAAACTGTTTGCTAATACCCTGTTTTTTTTATAAGCTAGTTCATTTTTAAAACCATGAGGGAGGATGCTTTTGAAAGCTGCTTTTTGTTTCTATTTTCCAGAAGTAGCAGCCACACCAAACCAGGCCTAGGCAAAACTTTGCATACAACACAATCATTTTAAGGTTGGTAGAAGTTACAAAACAAACATCCAAGTAATATCTTGACTATTTTATCTCAATATAACTATTGTAAAATTTAACCTAACCAAATAAATATGCTGTGGAACTTTTACAAACATTTCTTACCCAACATCAAGTCATCTTAAATGACAATTGGAATTTAGTGTTGGCCCCCATGTGTGATGGAAGAGAGAAGGGTCCTAGAGTGCCATGTTCTCACAATACTACAGTGTGATCCAATTGTATCACCAGTGGTTTAAAAATCATCCTTCCCTCAAGCAAACAACCTTGTAAGTTCGGAAACCTCCTTCACCTGGTTTCTAGAAACTCGGAAGAACTTTAAATAGTTTCCTGGTTTTGTCATTTAAAACTCAACAAAGTTAACAAGCGAAGTCCCAAAAAGCTTGGAACTTCGATTCGCCCGGCCAGCAGGTGTAAGAAAAGACTCCACACTCGTAAACACAAAATAATATCTTCCGAATGTAAGGATCATGTCACTTATAATTTGTGTCAAAGTCGATGAGACTTAGCATCCAAAGATCTATATATTAACATTTATGCGTCTATATGGAGACTTAATAAGAACTTTGATACAATACTATACTATTTGTAAACATACCCAAAACAGATGTAGCTTTCCATGCTGAAAACGAACGAGGGAGGAGTACATTGATACACAAGGTATACCTATGAGTGATAGTTTTCGGTATTTGTGATTAATTATTATCGTGACGGAGGGATTGAGAAGGATATTGCACATACAATCAAAATAGGATGGTCGAAATGGAAGTGTACTTCTGGTGTGTTTTATGTGCTTTGTGATCACAAGATTATGTTGAATTTAGAAAGAATTTTTTTAATTATAGAACTTATAGATATGGATTAGATTGTTTTTCTATAAGTGAGATTATGCCCAGAAAATGTATGAAATAAGAGTGCTAAGACGGATGAATAACACTACATTGAAAAATAGGATAAGCGATTAGCATATGTGAGAGAAGTTGGAGGTGGCGCCCAAAAATGAGGATAGTACAAGAAATTTTTTTTATCTCGAGTGATTTGGACATTTACAGTATAGACCAAGTGGTGCATCCGTTAGGGTGAGTGATAAGGTTAAGGAGATGTTAGAAAATGTAGGCCTAAGAGAACTTGGATTGAGACGGTAACAAAGTACATGAATTTTGTAAATGTTATAGTGGACATGTTCTTTAACAAAGCTAAGCTGAATGGAAGAAAATGATTCAAATAGCCAACTCGAGAATTTGAATTTTGGGATAATTTTTTTGTTACCGTTGTACCCAAAAAGGATGCATAAAAGATTTAATAGAATTTTATTTTGGATTCAATGCTAATCTACACTATTTAGGAAAGGATTTAATATAAAAGTTTATATACTCCACCAATAGTTATGCATAGCCATCACGTACCTCTAACAACCGACCCTTTGTGCATGGCACTAATTCATGAACATGTGACAACCATTAGAGGACGTTTGGATGAAGGTTTTATATTCCTAGGAATCCATTTTTCATTTCTTTTCCATGGAAAAAGAATTCAACATTCACATACCCAAGTTTGGTTAGGTGGAGAATATGTAGCCCAAAAAAATTAATTTTTTGGTTCACATGTTTCGTTCAAACTACAGACAAGAATATCAATATTAATTTGTTTAGTTTTTCATAATTATCCTTTCATTAAATTCACAATGCTTCTATTACTTAAATTCATATATTTGAGATAGAAGAGGAAAGCAAAACTATTTCTATGGGGGGCATTGGGTTTTACTTTTCCACAACAATGGGAATATGAAGTCCATCGTATTCCTTCCAATTTCCAATCCTAGACATACGAAGCATGTGTAAAGAATCCAAACCTTATTTTCAAGCCTCCAAAACTTGAACCAAATACCTTAGGGTAGTTAACAAAACCTGATATAGGATTCCAGAGATCTTAATTTTTTACTCAAATCTATAATCCCGTGTGCAATGGATGTGCCCTAAGGGTGTGTTTGGTAGGAGAGAAAAGTGGGAGAAAGAAAAATGGGGGAGGGAAAGTGGAGGGAAGGATTCATTTTCTCTTGGTTGGTATGAAAGAAAAAATGTGGAGCTAGGGAAGAAAAAGTGGAGAGATTACTTTTCCCTTCTAGCCTAAGAAATTCAATCACTCCAAAAGTAGGAGAAAAAGTGGAAGAAAAAATGGATGCTTATATCAATTAATAATTATACCCACATATAAATTGATTAATTTAAAAATTATTCATGAAGTCAAATGGTAAATAAATGTTTATAGTTGATGATATAATTGATAAAACTTATATTTTTTTTATTTTTCTTCCTTCTACTTTTTCTTCAATATCAAACAAAGGAAAGTGGATCTCTTTTCTTTTCCATCATTTCTACCAAACACAAAGGAAGTAAATGATTTTTCCTTTCCCTATGGAAGAAAAATACATCTTATTTCTTTTTTTTCTTCTATTTTTCACCCTTCCTACCAAACGAAGCATAATTGATTTAGCAAGTTAGTTCAAGGAGAAACACCAAAAGTACCTTCCATGCATGTATCTCTCTTTTTCCCAATGACATCAATGTACATTTAAGACCTCTCTTGATAACAAGCAGTCAAAAAATAGGGTTTCCGCATGCTGGTTAGGGTGAACTCTGCTTGCTAGCTGTAATCTTAACCATTTGCTAGTTTTTTTTACTCATTGCAAACTATCATTCAATGCACGCGCTAGAGTAGCCAAGCTGACTTTGGAGGAGCTAGGTCCTATTGTAAATGCACTCTGCTGGCTTGTTTTGACTCTCTCTCTCTGATCCTCCTCTAAGCATTCCTTTGGGGTCACATCTTCTGTTTATGTATATATACCAGTGGAAACCAGTCGTTGGACCCTTGTCTGTGTCTTCTCTACTAAATCAACCTACTTTCTCACTTACTGTTATTATAAAGAAGAAGAAGAAGAAGAAGAAGAAGAAGAAGAAAAGGAACTTAAAAGCTAAAGGTTGTTGGTGTAGCAGTGACATGGGAAGACCTCCCTGTTGTGACAAAGTGGGTGTGAAGAAAGGTCCTTGGACTCCTGAGGAGGACATCCTCTTGGTGTCCTACATCCAAGATCATGGTCCTGGAAACTGGAGGGCTGTTCCTACTAACACTGGTCAGTTCTTAATCACTCGTTGACCTTCACTTCCATCAACTCTGAGTTGTTCAAATTTTGTTAAAAATATTTTTGTTGTACAATTTTGGTTGGGCAGGATTATTGAGATGCAGCAAGAGCTGCAGACTCAGGTGGACTAACTACCTAAGGCCGGGGATCAAGCGCGGCAACTTTAGTGACCAGGAGGAGAAGCTCATCATCCATCTTCAAGCTCTTCTTGGCAACAGGTACAATTTCATTCCTTATTAATTATTTAAAACATGGCTAGTCTATTAGCTGCTAAGGAATTTAATTAGCGACGAATGAATTTGCAGATGGGCAGCTATAGCTTCTTATCTACCAGAGAGAACAGACAATGACATCAAGAACTACTGGAACACTCATCTCAAGAAGAAGCTCAAGAAGCTCGAGACCAATGGCATTTCGAGCAGTTATAATCAACCAATTTGCAAAGGACAGTGGGAGAGGAGGCTCCAAACTGACATCCAAATGGCAAAGCAAGCTCTGTTTGAGGCCCTATCCTTCGAGAAGCCGGATTGTCTACCGGAGCTGAAGCCCTCCTGTGGCTACTACACTCTAGACAAGCCGAGTCAGAACTCGGTTTCTTCGACAGCATATGCATCTAGCACAGAAAACATCTCGAAGTATTTAGAGGGGTGGATCAAGAAGACGCCAAAGGCGGGCAAGTATCGGGCCAATTCGGACTCGACTCAATATTCTGTGACCACCAACCCGGGCGAGTCGGTGTTCTGTATCGAGTCTGCGACGACACCGGATGTGTCGGCAGAGTCTAGCAAGGGCAGCTCGGAGGTGAAATTGCCGTTGGAGCTGCTCGAGACCTGGCTGTTTGATGAGAGTATTGGACATGGGCAGGAGCTAGGTGATCTACAGTTGGATGAATTCTGAACTAGTAAGAAAGTCTTGGGTCCTTTTTTTTCTTCTTCTTTACTTTTAACTGATTCAAAGAGTTGTAAATTACAAATAAAGATCAACAAAGGTGGTGTTATTTTTATGACTTGCTAATTTATTACACGGGAATAATTTATCATCAATTGTATCTTTATTATTCCTTATTTTCTTTGTCAAGGGTGCAGTGAAGGGAAATATGTAATATGTAACTTTGATGGTGTCACATCACATATATGAGATGTTATGTTCAGTTCCCAATTGTAAAAAATGTATTTGATTCAAACACTAGAGAAATGGTGTGTGTTTGAGACCTAAACTTGTGGCAAGGATAGTTTTCCTTTTGGAGTTTGAATCTGATTTGTTCTGTGCTAAATCACCTCTACTGTACCCAAACTCGGCTGCAATTAAGGTCGAGGGTTATATATTCATATATATTTTTGAGATCACAAATAACCTTCATCTGCACAAGCCACTATATGTTACTTTATTTGCAGCAATAGATACCCGGACGATCTTGAAATCAATCAAATATCATATTATTCAACAGAACTCGAACTTAATTATTGTTCTTAGAGCAACAATAACAGATGGGGCTAAAAATTATATCTTGAGACCCAAAGTTGTAATAAAAAATAAATTCAGAATGAGTTGGATATGTATGAAAATAGTAGAAAATGATAAAATCATCTTTGATCCCCAAATTTTGTGGTAAAAATAATGTGAAATCTAGAATCAAAAAAATTGGGCTCCAAATTGAACTTTACTATCTACAAAATGAGTTCCTACATTCTGAATGAAAAAAATATTAGGTCCAAATTATAGCTTCACTGAGTTTCTACATTCTAAATGTAGAAATTATCAGGTCCAAGTTATAGCTTCCGTGGGCCTGTGGATAGAATGGGACCATTATGGAGTTTCATTTGGACTTTACTATTCTACAAATTGAGCTCTCCTACATTCTGAATCTAGAATATAGAAATTGGGATGAACCTTACTATTGATGCTCTTAGAGCAGAGATATGAACTTGATTTGTGTTAAGATAGATGGATAAAGGGAAGGTTGGGTGCAAGTAATATAATGTTTACTTGTATTATTGTATAGAAAGATAACAGTTGATGATCTGTTCCAAGTCAGCCACACTTGCAAAAGTCAGAGCGAAGTTATGACCTAGTCGGATTAAATTGTATCATTAAATTATATTTATGGTGATTAGCTATATATGATGATTGACCTGGCTATAAATGGTGATTGGAGTATTTGGATTAAATTGTATTAAATTATATTTATGGTGATTGGCCATGTGACTTAGGCCCTAAGTTGATATATGAATGTATATATATGTAATATCATGATGAATGAAATACCTAGAATATTATCTCCTATTACTTTCTCACATGGTATCAGAGCCTGACGGATAGGACACGTTTTCTTTGAGTGGCGGCGGTGACGGTTTGTCGAGCGGCAATGGCGACATGACGAGCGACGGCGGCGGCAAGACTTCTACGCCGGCGGCACCGCGGATCGATCCCACATTTCCGTATTACCTTGGTTCTAATGATAATCCGGGTAATACAATTACGAAAGTGGTGTTTCGTGGAGAGAATTATGAGGAATGGTCGAGATCTATTCGACTTTCTGTACGGGCTCGACAAAAATTTGGGTTTGTTGATGGGTCTATCAATAAACCTTCGGATAAGGATAAATTTGATGATTGGTATTGTGTCCAATCGATGCTTGTGCAGTAGATTTTTGCATACTATCGACGTTTCGGTGAAGAAGACAATACCATGCTTTGAGGAGGCAAAACCACTGTGGGATTCGCTCAATGTCCGATTTAGCGGACATGCGGCTGGTGGTGGACGTGGACGGGGTGCAAAAGTGCGTGCGACGGTGGCAGGACGTGGCATCGTTGCTGCACAGTCACGGATGACAAATGATGGTGCAGGCAGAGACGGTGTACCGAGATTGACTCCGGACCAATGACAATAACTCATTTCTATGCTTGGTAATTCTTCGGCCAAATCTCCGGAGGATCGTATGGTGGGTAAGTCCATTGCACTTTGGATTATTGAATCAGACGCTTTGAATCATGTTACGGAGAATTTGAATTTATTATCGGGGGTGGCAGTAATGGAGGAGTATTCGGTTGGACTCCAGGACGGACGGACTGCGGTTGCCTCGTACTACGAACGTGTTGCTCTTGCACCAGGCGTGGTTCTCACGAATGTTCTATTCGTACCTCAATTACATTATAATTTAATTTCTGTGGCCCATCTTATTGATGATATAAATTGTGTTGTACAATTCACTAAAAATTTGTGCGTGATACATGATCCCAGTTTGAGGACCCTGATTGGCGTCGGTGAACGGCGGGACGGACTCTACTACTTTCGTATTATACCGAAGACTCAGGCCTTGGCAGTGACTGTGACGACTTCTCTGGACATTTGGCATCAGTGACTTGGGCATTCTTCTGATAAAGTAGTAGAGTCACTTCCTGTTGTCAGTAGCTCTAGTAGTTCAGTGAATAAGGCATGTGAAGTTTGCTATCAGGCAAAGCAAACTCGAGGTATCTTTCCTGTCAGTGACTCTCGGGTTGTTGTAATTTTTTGATTTGATACATTATGATCTTTGGGGTCCGTATCCTACGCCTTCTTCGTGTGGAGCTCGATATTTTTTGACGATTGTGGATAATTTTTCTCGTGTTGTTTGGATATTTTTGTTGATTGATAAGACTGAAGTATACAATATATTCTCGTTATTTTTTCTATGATTGAGCGACAATTTAATTTCAAAGTTCGCATTGTGCGAAATGATAATGCTACTGAGTTTAATTGTCTGCGCGACTACTTTGCACATAATGGTATTTTGTTTCAGACATCTTGTGTAGGTACACCTCAGCAAAATGGGAGGGTCGAACGAAAATATAGACATATTTTGAATGTCGCACGTGCTTTACGTTTTCAGGAAAATTTGTCAATTTTCTTTTGGGATGAGTGTATTTTGGCGGCTGGTTATTTGATCAATCGAACTCCTTCGAGCCTTCTTGGTTTTAAAACCTTCTATGAAATATTATTTGGTGCTCCTCCTTCTTATGATGAATTACGTGTTTTTGGTTGTCTTTATTTTGCGCATAACCAAAAAGTTAAGATGGATAAGTTTGCTCCACGCAGTCGAAAGTGTATTTTTGTGGGATACCCCCATGGCAAGAATGGTTGAAAATATTATGATCTAGCTACTGGTGATTTTTTGTCTCTCGAGATGTTAAATTTTTTGAGAATGAGTTTTCCTATTATGTTGAAGATGATCGTGGTGATATGGCTCCTCCTGACCTGACGCCCCTTGTCTTGGACGATGATGCTTTGGGGTTTGATCTACCTCATATGGATAGAATGACCGTCGTAGAGGCTGAGGCCGCCGTGAAGGACAACACGGCTGAGACCGAGGCCGTCCTGGAAGATGCGACAGCGGAGGTCACCGTAGCGGCTGCGACAATAGAGGATGAGGCGGTGGCGCACTACCAGAAAAAGTTAAATTAGCGACGCCTAAAAACGTCGCTAAATAACAAAATATCGTCGCTAATTTGGTTTAACGACGTAATTAGCGACGTTATAAAGTTGTCGGAAAAACCCAAGTCGCCAAAAAAAAACGTCGCTAAACGTCGCTATACCGACGTTTTTAGCGACTTTACTGTGTCGCAAATTTTTGCGACGTTTAGCGACGCCAAGTCACTAAATAGCGACGTTTATTAAAGTCACTAAACGTCGCTGATTAGCGACGTTACACCGACGTCTTTAATGACCTGGCTATACTGTCATGTCAGCAATTGGCGACGTATAGCGACGTCATTAGCGACGTCATTAGCGACGTATTTAGCGACTTATTACAGCATCGCTAATTAGCGACGTATTTAGCGACGTAACTTAACGTCGCTAAACGTCGCTAAACGTCGCTAAAAACGTCGCTAATTGTAAAAATAAAATAAAATAAACACTACCAGAAAAAGTCAAATTACCGACGTCAAAAAACTTCTCTAAATGACAAAAAAACGTCGCTAATCATGTTTAGCGACGTAATTAGCGACATTTTACAGAAGTCGAAAATCGGCATGTCGCTGAAAGGAAAAACGTCGCTAAACGTCACTATACCGACATTTTTTAGCGACTTAAATGTGTCGCTAAATTAGCGACGTTTAGCGACGCAACGTCACTAATTAGCGACGTAAACAAATGTCGCTAAACGTCGCTAATTAGCGACTTATATAGCGACGCGGCAGCGACGTCTTTAATGACCTGGCAGTACTGCCATGTCAGCAATTTGCGACGTCTAGCGACTTCCTGCGTCTTCGTGTTAGAGATTCCTGAAAGAAGAATAGGTGTTCCTGATTCCAAACATGTGCTTATTGAGCCTTCAATGTAGGAAGACTTCCTGCGTCTTCGTGTTAGAGATTCCTGAAAGAAGAATGGAGCCTTAATCCTGATCAAAAATCCTAACCCTAACCCTAACCCTAACCCTAACCCTAATTGTCACGACCCGATCCCAATAATCTGGGTCCAGTCGGATCATGCCCAGCCTGCACCGTTGTGAGACGGCGGCAGTAAGCTGTATCAATCCGTAGTAACACACAGACATCCAGAATACATGAAGGAAATTCAATTTTATTGCTAAGTCCGAAAGAGAAATTCTTTTACAAGCAAAGATCAAGCAAAACATGGTCCAGGGTTATTACTTCAACCCTGATTATTACAACTTGGAAATTAAAGGGGAAACAACTAAACATCGGCCTCCTGGCTAGGTTCAGCTAGAGCTTCAGTACTCTGGTCCGGACCATAAAAGGTGTCATACGCCTCATCGTCACCGTAACCACCTAAAATTGTTAATCTCCAGTCAGGAGGGAGCAAGAACATATATCCAATTCCAGCACCTTAATGATAATTAAAATGATGCAATGAAATAGTTTTGAACAATATTTATATTTTTGTATGCAACAAATATGAGACAAGAACAGTAAATATCGATGAAGCAAATGATGACAAACTACAATCACTAAAAGTGTTTTGAGAAAGGTAGCATCCCGTGGCCGGTTGGGGTTGGAGGCAATCTGTGTTCTAGTGAACACGGTGCGGCGTCAGTCCAGTGAGGTTGGACTTCAGCTATCCACAATGAGGCAATAAGGGGGCTTTGACCACGGGTGCTAACTTTTACTCCCCAGTTCCCAAGGCAATAGTCAATGAGTCAATGAGTCAATGAGTCAATCAATCAGTCAATCAGTCGGTTCCGTGAAATCAAGTGTCGTCCCAATACATCTATATGACATGCAACATATTTAATTACAACTAAAATACCGGTTTTGAATTATATGAAACTTGCCTGGAGTTGGTTGGTGACGCGAGTGAGATGTCGCGACGGTCTCAACCTTAGTTACAGGAACCTACATTTATTAATAATCTGATTTTAGAATTAAAACAAAGGGTTTTAATCTGACTTGATTAGTTAACTAAGTTAATGATTCAATCCAACGATCGATTAATAATAATAATTTGTAATTAGTAATTTAGTAAAACAAAAACCATTTTTAATAATAATAAAACTTATTTATTTTATCGTAGCAAATATTATATTTTTATTTTATGGTAAAATATCGTTTTGTTTCTAATAGGATAAAATAGGAAAGTACGATTATAATAAAATAATATCGTTTGTTTTTAGCAATCAATTTATTTCTAATAAACTAAGCTTAGGGGAAAAATATTACTTTTTATTTTGGTAATATTACAAATCAATTTGTAAGAGAATAATATTTTGGAAAACCTATTTAAATACTAACATATTATATTTTGAATACTAAAAAATCATTTCAGAATTATCTATTAAATAATTACTAATTTACGTAATATTTAATAAGGTTTTTATTATATATATATATAACTAATATACGTATTTGCAGATCGTTGTATCAAATCACTAATTAATTAACAAACCAAACTAACTGATCATTAATCTACTAATTAACTATGACCTATAAATTTCTAAGCTATCCCGGGATTGACAGAGCTTTATTCTGTCAGTCCCGGTCGGACAGGAGAGTGGTTTTGGAAGGGACAGTACAATCTGATAGTGGCACCTACCGGGAAGCTGATGGAGGAGTACCGAGGGGAGGCCTCGGACTCGGGATCGGGGTGTTTCGAGTCTGACACGCGGTTCTGTGTCCTGGACGTGTCAGCGGCGTGTCCGGACTCGTGTCCGCGTCCGGGTCGTGTCCGCAGCGTGTCCGGTGCTGCTGGAGGGTACGCCGTCGGTCGGCGAGGTCGGGCCGGGGCTGCGGCGGCTCCGGCGAGGGCTGGGCGGTGGCTGCGGCGGCTCCGGCGAGGGCTGGGCGGTGGCTGCGGCTCCGGCGGAGGGGAGACAGCAGCGGGGAGGAGAGCTCGGGGGTCTGGCCGCCTGGGGAGGAGGAGGAAAGGAGAGAGGAGGAGGTGGTTCGCCTGGGGGGGGTCGTCGCAGGTGACTGAGGGAGGTGGAGGTCGCCGGACGGGCTGCAGGAGTCGGGGTAGATCTAGGGTTCCGGTTTGGTTTTGGGGGGAGAAAGGAGCGGAGACGAGGGGTCTTAAATAGGGGGTTTGGGCTGGGGCGAGGCCGGGCGTCGTGGGCGGATGATCCGGAGGGGAGGTCGACGTGGGGAGCGGTTCTCCGGCGAAGGCGGCGGCGGGATTTTCGGATCGAGGGGAGGACAGGGGCGACCGGGGTGATGGACGGGTCGGGTCGGGCGCGGATCCGGGCGAGCGGACCCGCCCGACCCGCTAAGGAGGAGGGTTGGGCTCGCTGCACTGGGCTCGGCCCACTGGGCCGGGCCGGGCCCCCGAAAAGAAAAAAAAAATAAAAATAAAAAAATAACTAATAATAATAATAATAATAAAAACAGTTAATTAATTAATTAGAAAAATGGTTTTTAGGCATTTAAAAATAGTTCTGAGGCCCAGAAAAATCCAGAAAAATTACCCTAAGTCCAGTTTTCTATTTTACACCCAAAAATATTATTTTCATGATTATTTATTGCCAACTAAAAAATTATTTATTAATTAAAAGCCTTGATTTTAATTACAGAAAATTCCCAAAAATTCCAGAAAATGGGGAAAAATCCAAGATTTAATAATTTGAAAATTCAGGGGGTTTACAACCTACCCAACTTATAGAAATTTTGTCCTCGAAATTAACTACAATTGAAGGGAGAACAAGGGTAAACATGCCTTAAAACAGATGAGGGTACTTCTGTCTCATCTCAGCCTCTCGTTCCCAGGTGGATTCGCCTGGGGAGTGGTGGAGCCACTGAACTTTGACCAGTGGAATCACGGTGTTCCGCAACTGCTTTTCCATACGGTCTACGATCCTTACTGGCTGCTCTGGTACCGTAAGACTTGGCCCAATCTCCAACTCTGAATGGTCCAGGATGTGGCTCGGGTCCGGAATGTAACGCCTCAGCTGCGATACATGGAAGACGTTGTGCACGCCTTCAAGATTAGGTGGTAACGCCACTCTGTATGCCACCTCTCCAACTCTGCTCACTATCTCGAATGGGCCGATATACCTGGGACTCAGTTTCCCAGCTCTGCCAAAACGGATAGTTCCTCTGGTGGGGGAGATCTTGACGAAGACACTATCACCTGCTTTGAACTCCACAAGTCGGCGACGGCTGTCCGCCCAATGTTTCTGACGATCTTGAGCCACCCGAAGTCTGTCTCTGATCACCTTGACTTTTTCAGCCGCATCTGTAATCATCTCAGGTCCCAGCATGACTCGTTCTCCTACGTCGTCCCAAGCCAAGGGAGTGCGGCAACGACGTCCATACAGAGCCTCAAAAGGAGTCATGCCGATGCTGGCCTGGTAGCTGTTGTTGTAAGCAAACTCTACCAAGTGTAGGTGGTCCTCCCATGATCCTCCAAAATCCAGGACGCAAGATCTCAGCATATCCTCTAACGTCTGGATGGTTCTCTCTGACTGTCCGTCGGTCTGTGGGTGATATGCAGTGCTGAACTTCAGTTGGGTCCCCATACTCTCTTGCAAGCTCTTCCAGAAGTGAGAAGTAAAGCGGCTGTCTCGGTCTGATACAATGCTCACAGGAACTCCATGTATCCGGACGATTTGCCTCATGTATAGGACAGCTAACTTCTCGGTGGATAAACCAACCTTGAAGGGAATGAAGTGGGCAGACTTAGTCAATCGGTCTACGATCACCCAAATAGCGTCCTTCCCTCCTTGGGATCGAGGCAATCCTGACACAAAATCCATAGTGATGTGCTCCCATTTCCATTCTGGAATGGGCAGCGGCTGAAGAAGTCCTGCTGGTCTTTGTCTATCTGCTTTCACCTGCTGGCAGATCAAGCATTTGGCAACGAATTTTGAGACATCCTTCTTCATTCCATACCACCATACGTGCTCCCGTATATCTCGGTACATCTTATTTGCTCCAGGGTGGATGGAATACTGTGAGTGATGCGCTTCCTGCATCAGCTGTTCCCTCAATTCACCAGCAGGTACACAAAGTCTGGTGCCATTCCTCAGTGTTCCGCCGTCTGAAATAGAGAATCCCTCCAGTGTGCCAGCTAACACCTGGTCCCTGAGCTTGCACAATGCTCCGTCCTCGAATTGAGTTTCCTTGATTTTGTCCATCAAGCTAGACTGCACTTGCAAATGCATCATGGGGAAGTCAGCGCCGGGTACTATTGCTTCCCGTCCAAGCTTCTTCATTTCTTCTGCAGGCAATACGAGTTCTAGTCCCAGCTTCTCCATGTCCTCCAGTAGGTACCGATCTGTCGTCAAGAACATCGCCATCGGATATCGACTAAGTGCGTCGGCGACCACATTAGCCTTTCCGGGATGGTACTGCAGGCTGATATCAAAGTCCTTCATGAGCTCCAACCATCGTCTCTGACGCATGTTGAGCTCCTTCTGTGTAAAGACATACTTGAGACTTTTGTGGTCCGTGTATATCTCTACTCTTTCGCCGTACAGGTAGTGCTTCCACAGCTTCAAGGCGAAGATGACTGCTGCTAGCTCCAGGTCATGCGCCGGGTAGTTCTTCTCATGAGTCCGTAATTGCCGGGAAGCATAGGCAATTACCTTTCCATGTTGCTGGAGCACACATCCTAATCCTTTGCCGGACGCGTCGCTATAAATTGAGAATCCTCCTGATCCTGAGGGTAGCGACAAGATTGGTGCTGTTGTTAGCCTTCTCTTCAGCTCTTCAAATGACGCCTGACACGCCTCGGTCCAGACGAACTCTTCATTCTTCCTGGTTAGCTTGGTCATGGGCTCAGCAATCCTTGCAAAGTCCTTCACGAATTTCCTGTAATATCCAGCTAAGCCCAAGAAGCTTCTGATCTCTGCAACTGAACTGGGGGTATTCCATGTCTCCACGGCAGCTATCTTCTTGGGGTCCACTGATATGCCTTCTCCTGTGACAACGTGGCCGAGAAAGTCCACCTTGTCTAAGAAGAATTCACACTTGGACAGTTTTCCATATAGCTTTTCTTTTCTGAGGATTTCTAAAACTATCCTCAAATGCTGCTCGTGTTCTTCCTTGGTCTTCGAATAGATCAGAATGTCGTCAATGAAGACAACGACAAACTGGTCCAGGTATTTGTGGAAGACCTTGTTCATGAGATTCATGAACACTGCTGGGGCATTTGTAAGACCAAAGGGCATGACCAAGAATTCAAATTGTCCATACTTGGTGTTGAATGCTGTCTTCGGAATGTCTTCCTTCCTCACCTTGATTTGATGGTAACCCGATCTGAGGTCTATCTTCGAGAAAACCTTAGCTCCACTCAGCTGGTCGAAGAGGTCGTCGATCCGGGGCAGCGGGTACTTGTTCTTGATAGTGATGTTGTTCAATGCCCGGTAGTCTATGCACATTCTGACTGTCCCATCCTTCTTGGGTACAAACAAGACTGGTGCACCCCAGGGTGAGGCACCGGTCCTGATGAATCCTTGCGCCTGAAGCTCGTCAATCTGGTCTTTCATTTCCTTGGACTCCTTGGGATTCACTCGGTAGCAGCGTTGGGAGATTGGTGCTGCGCCAGGTATAAGATCGATCGAGAATTCCACATCTCGATCAGGGGGTAGCCCCGGAAGATTGTCTGGGAAGACGTCTATAAATTCCGCTATGAGAGGATGAGGGGGTCCGGTTTCTTCCGTGATGGATGTGTAGGACACACACTCCACGCCTTCAGGTGCTCGAATCACTTTGAGTTTAGGTCCTCCAGGTGGATCTAGAGTTACGCAGCCTTCTCGACAGTCTATCAGAGCATGATGTTGACTAAGCCAATCCATGCCCAAGATTACGTCATAGTTTGGCAGAGGCATTATTAGGAACTGAGTCTGAAACTCATGTCCTGAGATAGTGACTGGGCAGCTACAAGTCTCACTAATGGGTATTGGTCCTCCACCAGTCATAACTCTACAGATTATCTTACTTATGCCAGTAACTAGATGGTGTGCAGAAATGAAGTTTGCAGATATAAAACTATGTGATGCTCCAGAATCAAATAATGCTAAGGCAGGGTGCGAATGAAGTAGAATGGAACCTGCGATGACATCTCCTTCTGTCTCGGGTTCAGCTTCTGGCTCTTCCACAGTCAAGGCAAAAGCTTGCCCGGCTCTGTGCTGGTTGTAGCGCTGCTGCTGGGTAGGCAGTGGACCTCTCTGCTGTCCAGCTCCAGTTTTGTTGTATGCTGTGGGGCAGTCCTTCACTTGATGGGTGGCAGATCCACAAGCAAGGCAGTGTCCCAATTTCTTCCTGCAGATCTCTGCGGTATGACCTGGCCTTTTGCAGTAGGCGCAGTTGACCGCCTTTGGTTGGTTGTACTGATGCGCTTTGTTGGCCGCTGCTGGCTGTTGTTGCTGGGACTGCTGGGGATAGGAGGGCCTATTGTTGTTGTTGCTGTGCCTCTTGTTGTTGCCCTGATAGTTGTTGCTTGATCCTGGATGCTCCCTCTTGGGTCGGGCAGGTGAACTGGCCTCTACGTCTTGGGCCACCTTCAACATCTTGTCATAAGTCTTCGCACCATTAGCAGCTACTAAGGTGCGGATCTCTTCACGTAGTCCGTGCCGAAACTTCTTAGCACGTTCCACAGGGTTGTCCACCAGGTGACTTGCAAACCTGCCAAGCCTGTTGAACTCAGCCGCATATTCTTCAATTGTGCGGTCTCCTTGCTTCAGATCTTGAAACTGTCTTCCCATAGCTTCGAGGGCAGCCTCTGGAAAGAACTTCCGCTTGAACTGCTTCTTGAATAGCCGCCAGGAAATCCCTCCAGCTCGAAATCTTGGCTCGTTGCGGTACCAAATGTTAGCCAGATCTCTCAGCTGGAGTGCTACGGCCTCAACCATGAGGTCGTCTGGGAGTCGAGCGACGCTGAGGAGTCGCTCCATATCATCTTGCCACTCGTCTGCGTAGATGATGCCTTCGGTCCCCTTGAAGGGACGCGGGTCCAACTTCTTAAAATTTTCCACAGTTCCAACCTTTACCTGGATAACAGGTTTGTGGTTAGACCGGAAATTCATTAATGGAATCCAAGCTTTTAAATCCTTAATTACCTTGGCAGGCTCCCGTTCTGACTGGGATGTTCCTAGCGCTGCCATGGCTACATTATGGGCGTTCTCCATGCCCTCTTTCATAATCGCGGTCTGCTCGCAATTTGCTTCAGCTTGGACCCTCTGGGCTTCAAGAACTCCTCGTAGCAGGCCTACGAGTTCAGCGGGGTCCACTGGCACAGGTGGTGCAACAGGAGGAGTCACATCGGCTGGAATCGATGTGGTCCTGGGAGGAATGGGTGGAGCTGCATGCACTACTGAAGTGTAGGCAGCGCGGGGAGTTCTTGCAGCATGGGGGCGATCTGTGAGCTGCAACGGAGAGGGGTCGGACTGAGCTTGAGTTGGGGTGTGCTCAGAAGACGAAGCCTCTTCTTCGGCTGGGCCGGAACGGGTTGTCTTTCCTCGTGCCATCTTCTGGAAGGTTTAGGAAGCAAGCATAAGCAAGGTAACCTATGTTCTATAAGCAAGCAAAAATAATTGTATATATGTATAGATGGAAGAACTTTGGTCCTATGATGTGACAGATTGAAATTTTTCTCAAGAATTCTAAGTGTTCTAATTGTTTCTAGAGTCTGTTTTCCTAAAGTCATACTAAGGTCAAAGGCAAGTCGGTTTGTTTGGCTAGCCTAAGTTGACTAGACCAAAGGTTGTAAACAAAGACCTGCATGGGCCACCACTGAAAACATGTCACGACCCGATCCCAATAATCTGGGTCCAGTCGGATCATGCCCAGCCTGCACCGTTGTGAGACGGCGGCAGTAAGCTGTATCAATCCGTAGTAACACACAGACATCCAGAATACATGAAGGAAATTCAATTTTATTGCTAAGTCCGAAAGAGAAATTCTTTTACAAGCAAAGATCAAGCAAAACATGGTCCAGGGTTATTACTTCAACCCTGATTATTACAACTTGGAAATTAAAGGGGAAACAACTAAACATCGGCCTCCTGGCTAGGTTCAGCTAGAGCTTCAGTACTCTGGTCCGGACCATAAAAGGTGTCATACGCCTCATCGTCACCGTAACCACCTAAAATTGTTAATCTCCAGTCAGGAGGGAGCAAGAACATATATCCAATTCCAGCACCTTAATGATAATTAAAATGATGCAATGAAATAGTTTTGAACAATATTTATATTTTTGTATGCAACAAATATGAGACAAGAACAGTAAATGTCGATGAAGCAAATGATGACAAACTACAATCACTAAAAGTGTTTTGAGAAAGGTAGCATCCCGTGGCCGGTTGGGGTTGGAGGCAATCTGTGTTCTAGTGAACACGGTGCGGCGTCAGTCCAGTGAGGTTGGACTTCAGCTATCCACAATGAGGCAATAATGGGGCTTTGACCACGGGTGCTAACTTTTACTCCCCAGTTCCCAAGGCAATAGTCAATGAGTCAATGAGTCAATGAGTCAATCAATCAGTCAATCAGTCGGTTCCGTGAAATCAAGTGTCGTCCCAATACATCTATATGACATGCAACATATTTAATTACAACTAAAATACCGGTTTTGAATTATATGAAACTTGCCTGGAGTTGGTTGGTGACGCGAGTGAGATGTCGCGACGGTCTCAACCTTAGTTACAGGAACCTACATTTATTAATAATCTGATTTTAGAATTAAAACAAAGGGTTTTAATCTGACTTGATTAGTTAACTAAGTTAATGATTCAATCCAACGATCGATTAATAATAATAATTTGTAATTAGTAATTTAGTAAAACAAAAACCCTTTTTAATAATAATAAAACTTATTTATTTTATCATAGCAAATATTATATTTTTATTTTATGGTAAAATATCGTTTTGTTTCTAATAGGATAAAATAGGAAAGTACGATTATAATAAAATAATATCGTTTGTTTTTAGCAATCAATTTATTTCTAATAAACTAAGCTTAGGGGAAAAATATTACTTTTTATTTTGGTAATATTACAAATCAATTTGTAAGAGAATAATATTTTGGAAAACCTATTTAAATACTAACATATTATATTTTGAATACTAAAAAATTATTTCAGAATTATCTATTAAATAATTACTAATTTACGTAATATTTAATAAGGTTTTTATTATATATATATAACTAATATACGTATTTGCAGATCGTTGTATCAAATCACTAATTAATTAACAAACCAAACTAACTGATCATTAATCTACTAATTAACTATGACCTATAAATTTCTAAGCTATCCCGGGATTGACAGAGCTTTATTCTGTCAGTCCCGGTCGGACAGGAGAGTGGTTTTGGAAGGGACAGTACAATCTGATAGTGGCACCTACCGGGAAGCTGATGGAGGAGTACCGAGGGGAGGCCTCGGACTCGGGATCGGGGTGTTTCGAGTCTGACACGCGGTTCTGTGTCCTGGACGTGTCAGCGGCGTGTCCGGACTCGTGTCCGCGTCCGGGTCGTGTCCGCAGCGTGTCCGGTGCTGCTGGAGGGTACGCCGTCGGTCGGCGAGGTCGGGCCGGGGCTGCGGCGGCTCCGGCGAGGGCTGGGCGGTGGCTGCGGCGGCTCCGGCGAGGGCTGGGCGGTGGCTGCGGCTCCGGCGGAGGGGAGACAGCAGCGGGGAGGAGAGCTCGGGGGTCTGGCCGCCTGGGGAGGAGGAGGAAAGGAGAGAGGAGGAGGTGGTTCGCCTGGGGGGGGGGGTCGTCGCAGGTGACTGAGGGAGGTGGAGGTCGCCGGACGGGCTGCCGGAGTCGGGGTAGATCTAGGGTTCCGGTTTGGTTTTGGGGGGAGAAAGGAGCGGAGACGAGGGGTCTTAAATAGGGGGTTTGGGCTGGGGCGAGGCCGGGCGTCGTGGGCGGATGATCCGGAGGGGAGGTCGACGTGGGGAGCGGTTCTCCGGCGAAGGCGGCGGCGGGATTTTCGGATCGAGGGGAGGACAGGGGCGACCGGGGTGATGGACGGGTCGGGTCGGGCGCGGATCCGGGCGAGCGGACCCGCCCGACCCGCTAAGGAGGAGGGTTGGGCTCGCTGCACTGGGCTCGGCCCACTGGGCCGGGCCGGGCCCCCGAAAAGAAAAAAAAATAAATAAAATAAAAAAATAACTAATAATAATAATAATAATAAAAACAGTTAATTAATTAATTAGAAAATTGGTTTTTAGGCATTTAAAAATAGTTCTGAGGCCCAGAAAAATTACCCTAAGTCCACTTTTCTATTTTACACCCAAAAATATTATTTTCATGATTATTTATTGCCAACTAAAAAATTATTTATTAATTAAAAGCCTTGATTTTAATTACAGAAAATTCCCAAAAATTCCAGAAAATGGGGAAAAATCCAAGATTTAATAATTTGAAAATTCAGGGGGTTTACACTAATCCCAGGTCAAAAAACCTAACCCTAACCCTAACCCTAGGTCCTCATCAGTGTTTGTGTCTGTGTCAGTGTGTGTGTGTGTCGTGTCTGTGTCAGTGTCACATATGTGTCCTGTGAGAGGGAGAGAGAGACAGAGGGTTAGGGTTTACCTAGAGGAGGAGGAGAAGGAGGAGGAGGAGGAGGGGGGAGGACGCGGCCGGAGGGGGGAGTACGCGGCTGGAGGCGGGTTGCCGGGAGGGAGGAGGGGGCACCGGAGGGAGGAGGGGAGCCGGAGGGGGAGGACGCGGCCGAGGGGGGTCACCGGAGGGAGGAAGGAGGAGCCGGAGGGGAGAGATCGAGAGCGGATTTGAATTTTGGGAGAGGGAGAGGGAGAGATCGAAGGAAATGGGGGGAATCAGCCCTAAGTAAAAACTTTAGTGACGTTTTGTAGCGACGCCAATAATGACGTCGCTAAATTCTAAATTAGCGACTATTTAGCGACGCCAATAATGACGTCGCTAATTTACGTCGCTAATTTAGAATTTAGCGACGTTTTTAGCGGCGCCAATAATGACGTCGCTAAATTAGCGACGTTTAAGACGTCGCTAATGACGTCGCTAAATGTCCAAAATATATACGTCGCTAAAAACGTCGCTAAACGTCGCTAAATAAAACATATTAGCGACGTTTAGCGACCTAAATTGAACTTATAGCGACTAATCTTTTAAAAAATGAATAAAAGTCGCTAAACGTCGCTAAATGTCGCCAATTAGCGACGTCTAGCGACGTTTTTACATGGAGTCGCTAAATTAGCGACGTTTTTAAATAGAGTCGCTAAAAAAAAAGCTAATCCCGCTTATTCTAGTAGTGAAATAGTGTCCAGAAGCAAACACCTTACCACAAACACCACATTGGTGATTCCCTGCAGTTTTAGCCTTTCCACTGTGGACAACTGTCGGATCGACGACATCCAATGGGCTAGTAGTACTCTCGCCTCCTCTGCTGCAGCATCCCCCTTTGAGCCTCTTGTGGCTCGCACGGTGCCCGCCTAGAGCCTGGTAGGAGTGGAAGCTCTTCTTGCAAGAGGCACACTCGTATCGGCTCTTCCCCAATCTAGCACCGTAACCATCTTCATCACACACACCAACATGATCCAATCTAGTCCTCCTCCTCCTCCATCTCCTCTTCTTGACACCACAAGAACCATCCTTCTTCGACTCCTCCTCGTCCGAATCACAGTAGAATTCGCCATCTTTGTAGCTGTTTGGCTTCTTCAACTCATTCCAATCCCTATCCTCCTCCAAGATTGCAGAATTCTTGTCCGACGACTCGACAGGATTGGATCCCCAGTATCCGGCGTCTCTAGAGAGCATCATGAGACTAATGGCAACATCCTCCTGCTCATGCTCCTTTTGTCTAGATCAATCTTCGGTTAGCTTTTGTTGAATGCAAGATAACTATATAATCCAATTAAATTAAAGACCACAAGAAGCATTGTTGAAGTATCAATCCAATTAAATTAAAGACCACAAGAAGCATTGTTGAAGTATCAATCCAATTAAATGTGGATATGCAAGATAACTATATAATCCAATTAAATTAACTAAAAAATTAAAGACCACAAGAAGCATCATACATCATGCCTATTGTTGAAGTATCAATAATTCATAATATACAATCGCATCCTAAATAATAATAAAAATAACTATACTACTGCGGATTTGTAGGAGGCTGACCACCGGCGCGCTTGAAGGATAAGAACTCCTCATACTCGTCCCGTGGAATCGACACCGATGTCGATGGAGAAGGCAGTGACGTCGGTGGAGGCCGTGCCCGCTCCAAGTCTGCGAGTCGCTGGTTGTAAGAATCCAGGGTAGATAACAGCCTCGTACTGCTATGACCCATTGAATCCTGCATCCTCGTCAGCTTCTCGCCCATCGATAGCTGTGATGCCTGCAGCTCCATGATGTTGCGATCATTGGAGGCTCTAATATCATTTGTCAATTCCCGTAGCTTCGTCATGCTGCGGTCGAGCATATCCAATCGTGCGATAAGCATCGGATCGTCCGCCTGCGGCTGGGACCGGGACTACTCCTCCATACTTCGCAGCAAGTCGTCACGGAGAGACGCAATCTGACATTATGCGCTTCCTCGGCAAAATGTGGATACTCTCGATCAAAGTGCTTCCATGCTTCTCCATCGGATGGATGATCCAATACTCCTTCGATCTGTTTTCGCCTGTGCCAACTCATGTTTTCTGCAGTCTCCTTAACCATAAACAACCGCTGCAACCGCGGCGTCAAAGGCAAGTAGTGCATCGAATCGGTAGGCTTCCTTGCACCGACAGACTTTTCTCTAACAGTGGCCTTGTAGCGATCAGCACCACAGAATCTGCACGCATCTTCATCCTTGTCGTCTTTGTAGTACAACATGTACCCGTTGCGACATGCATCGATTTTCTCGTATCCCATCCAAAGCGATCTCACCATCCTCTTAGATCGATAGAAGTCTTTAGGCAACTTTGCACCCTCGGGCAAGATCTCTATAATCAAATCGAGCAGTTGATTATAGCATTCTTGCGACATATTAAAATCGGACTTGATGCTCAATAATCTTGTAACCACCTCCAACGGTGAATGATCCTCACAACCAGGATATAGTGGAGTCCTTGCATTCTCAAGCAACTCCATAAACTTTGCAGCATCGGCATTCGGTGCCTCCTCAGCTGCATCATAATTGTCCGGATTGAAACTAGGTCCCGTCGTATCATAATTGTCAGGATTGAAACTAGGCCCCGCCGCATCATAAACCATGTTCACCAACCTGTCGTCGTAAGCATCGTGGTCTTGGACATCCATATACGGCTCCACATAGGGCTCCGACTCCGATGCTAGAGATACAAGTTCTCCGTGCGCGGTCCACTGATAGTAATTCGGCGTAAAGCCCTTCGAGTATAAATGATATGTAACTTCCACTTCTGGATGATATTTTCTGTTGCGATATCTCACACACAGACACTTAATTTTGGTACCGTCCATGTACTGAGGGAACGCCTTGGCGAACTGCAGGAACTGCTGTACACCCTCAATGAATTCATCCCGTATACCGCACATGTCATCAGGATGACAGTTGTACATCCACGAACGATGACGCAGATAGTAATTCATATCAATTTCTAGATACTTCTGCAAAAATAACAGTATGTATCATATAAATCATTACATACAGTGGTTTATCACCTAACTTCATAACTTAACCGTACTATAAAAATCATAACTGATATAATGCATACTTTCATTTATCAAAGTCTAAAATAAGCAATATTCAAAACAACTGAAAAGAGGCCAAGTCTCTTAGTTTTTTAATATTTTATACTATTGGTAAAAGCTTGGGTTCTTTACTGTATACAATGCTTACTAGGACATATAGTTACTTAGCTAACTATTAACAAAATCAAGTATATCAGTAAGTAACTATTTAACTACACTAACTATGTACTAATTTAATACTAAACTGATACCCTTAACTTCTACCCAATAACTCATGCTAACCCATCTTAAACCAACTAACCAATACCTGGACACTAAGCTAACTAAAACTAGTATACATAGCTCACTAAATGCAACTGAAAACGGATACTGATACAGTGGGACTTGTTGATACTACAAGGCTCGAGCATGCCATCCCGCTTATTCAAGATACCATCTTAGTACACTCCTATCTAACATCTCTAAACATCACTAACCTACATATCTATATATACCCTATTGACACTTGACTTTATACCTTGCCTGCATCAACTCCTACAATTGCCTGTACTGATACCTCATACAGTCCCTGATACGTATCAGTGTATAAGTACTGATGACTGATACCAAACTGAAATTGAGATGCACTAAGGCATGCCTCTGCAGTGCAAAGGGACTGCCCCCAAGCCTAACTGACAGGCACCATTTGGGTGCACTGCTGCAGTGCCCCATGCCAGAGCCCCAAGTCTGTAACCAAACTTCATTTGGTCTCCTCCATGTACCAATACTAACAACAGATAATATACTAACTGATGACTCCACATACTAACACTTCTAAGGTGTATCACTTGCAGGTAATAACCCTACTACAACTGTCACAATCCCTCACATCTCGAGCTCAGTGTCTGTGTCACTGTCTGTGTCCATGTGATACTAGTGTCTGTGTCCATGTCAAAAAACCTAATCCTAACCCTAGGTCCTTATCAGTGTCTGTGTCAGTGTGTGTGTGTGTGTCTGTGTCTGTGTCTGTGCCACCGTCTCTGTGTGTGTGTCGTGTCTGTGTCAGTATCACATGTGTTCTGAGAGAGAGAGTGAGAGAGATATATATATAGAGAGAGAGAGAGAGAGAGTTAGGCTTTACCTAGAGCTCGAGGAAGAGGAGGGGGGATGCCGGAGTAGCCGCGGGGGAGAGGCGGTCCACGGAGCAGGCGGTCGACGAAGCGGGGGGGGGGAATTTTTTTTGTTTCAAAATTTCGACAGATGGAGAAAAACGAAACCGAGCCCTAATTAATCAAATTTTAGCGACGTTTAGCGACGTCAAAGAAGGACGTCGCTAAATTAAATTATAGCGACGTTACGGTCGTCGCTAAACACGTTGCTAAATATTTCTAATATAAACGTCGCTATTTGCGTCGCTAAACGTCGCTAACTTCGATATATTAGCGACGTTTAGCGACCAAAATTGAACTTATAGCGACTAATCTTATAAAAACTGAATAAAAGTCGCTAAACGTCGTTAAATGTCGCCAATTAGCGACGTCTACCGACGTTTTACATGTAGTCGCTAAATTAGCGACGTTTTTACCTGGAGTCGCTAAAAAACGTCGCTAATCCCGCTTATTCTAGTAGTGGCGGTGTTGTCAAATGGTGAGGGTGCACTGGGGCATGGCATGCGTACCAAGATTCCATCTGTGAAGCTTCGTGACTTTGTTACAAATACAATACGAAAGTTGTCTCATAGTCCTCCCTCCCAATGTTCCACCACGTCCAATCACTCATCATGTACTCCTTATCCTATAGCACAATTTTTTGAATTATGACCGATTTTCTCTGGGACAAGAATTTTCTTGCAGCTGTAACTGCAGGTACAAAATTGACCTCATTTAAAGCGGCTGTTAAAGATGCAGGGTGGCGAGAAGCTATGCAGAAGGAGATACGGCGTTGGAGGATAGTGGTACCTGGACCATGAAGATACTTTCGGCTGGAAAAACGTACTCTGGAGAGCCGGTGGGTGTACGAGATAAAGTATAACTCTGATGGGAGTGTTGAGCGGCTTAAAGCCCCTTTGGTAGTTTTTGGAAATCATCAGGTTGAAGGGATTGATTACACTGATACTTTTGCTCCGGTTGCAAAAATGGTTATTGTTCGTGCCTTTCTAGCTATAGCCGCAACAAAGAATTAAAAACTACATCTGATGGATGTTCACAATGCCTTCCTACATGGATACCTTACCGAAGAAGTGTATATGAAACTACCACCTGGTTTCCAAACCAAACACCCTGGTCAGGTATGTCGGCTTCGAAAATCTCTTTATGGACTTAAACATGCGCCTCGTTGTTGGTTTGGGAAGTTGGCATATTTTTTGCGGGAGTACGAATTTTGTCAATCGTACTCTGACTATTCGCTTTTTACTCTTCATAAGGGCGATGTTCAGACAAATGTTCTTGTGTATGTCGATGATTTGATTCTCTCTGGCAATAATTCTGCTGCTCTTACTGCCTTTAAGAATTATTTGAGTACATGCTTTCACATGAAGGACCTTGGGGCGTTGAAGTTTATTCTTGGTGTTGAGGTAGCTCGAAGTGCGGAAGGTATTTTTCTGTGTCAACGAAAATATACACTTGACATTATCTCTGAGACAGGATTGTTGGGGGCGAAACCCGCAAGCTTTTTCATGAAACAACATCATCAACTGTCACGCTCTACAAGTCCACTTTTGTCTAATGGGGAAGCATATCGAAGGCTTGTGGGACGACTGATTTATCTTTCATTTATTCGGCCGAATTTGGCTTATGTTGTTCATATCTTGTCGCAGTTTATGCATGAGCGCCGGCGTGATCATTGGGATGCGGCTTTAAGGGTTGTTAGATATCTGAAGGGTTATCCCGGTCAATGCATTTTTCTTCGCTCTGACTGTGATTTGCGGCTCTGGGGGTAGTGTGATTCTGATTGGGCGAGTTGTCCCATCACACTACGCTCTTTGTTTTGTTGGTTGATTTTTCTTGGTGATTCGTCCATCTCTTGGAAGACGAAGAAACAGGTGGCGATGTCCCGTTCTTCGGCTGAAGCGGAGTACCGTGCGATGACGGCGGTCACGTGTGAGCTTAAGTGGCTCAAAGGGTTGCTTGGCAGTTTGGGGGTGCAACATTCGTGTGCTATGGATTTATTTTGTGATAGTCAATCTGCTTTACATCTTGCGCAGAACCCAGTTTTCCATGAGCGCACAAAACACATTGATGTGTATTGTCATTTTTTGAGGGATGATGTTATTGCTGGAGTTATTCACCCTTCTCATGCGCCAACGGATGAGCAACTGGCGGATGTTTTCACCAAAGCTTTGGGCAAGCGCCAATTTGAGTTTCTTTTCCTCAAGTTGGATATTTGTGACTTGCATGCTCCAACTTGAGGGGGGTATTGGGATTAAATTGTATCATTAAATTATATTTATGGTGATTGGCTGTCTATATATGGTGATTGGGGTATTGAGATTAAATTGTATTTATGGTAATTGGCCATGTGACTTAGGCTCCAAGTTGATAAGTGGATGTATATATATGTAATATCATGATGAATAAATACCAAGAATATTATCTCCTATCACTTCTTCACCAAGAAAATCTTAGGCCCGTGACTTAGGCCCCAAGGCTGGGACGACTTCTCTGGACATTTGGTATCGGCGACTTGGACATTCTTCTGATAAAATAGTAAAGTCATTTCCTGTTGTCAGTAGCTCTAGTAGTTCAGTAAATAAGACATGTACAATTTGTTATCAGGCAAAACAAACTTGAAGTATCTTTCATGTCAGTAATTTGACTACAGTGGTATCTTTCCTGTGCAAAGGAGTCATGATCAGACCCCATCTCCTTAATTGGGCTCTACAGATATGAAGACGCCACCATCTGATCATCTTCACATTGGTTCCTACACACCATGAGCTAGACCCATCGGATGTAGATTGGACTCTTGTGATCGAGACTCACCACTAACCCTATCCCCATCCGTGTACAAGAAAGACGCCCAACTTGGACATTAGTACGTTTTAGTTATGGATTTACTTCATGCACCGGACATGGAGGATTAAACAATTTGGTGTTATGGTGCATGTAATAAGACATTGGTTGTTAGCAGAACATTTACATAGACGAAGCTACGTATAGTTGGAGGAATCCTAAACTTTTATGATAATATGTAATTTTTTGCTTCTCTCAGCTACTCACGTCCAATAGATACGTGGACTGCGTATGAAGTATAATTTTTTAGGTATTATTTTAAGGGAATTATAATTATGAATGAGGCTTTTATAATGTCCGCAAATTTTTAAAAATATTTTTAATTTATTATATTTTTAAAATACTTTATTGCTCATCTAGGGCAGGTAACAGAAACGCGGTTTCGGTTTCTTCTACAAAATTTACTTTCCAATTTATTGTATATCTTTTCTTCTGAATGAGTATATCAGAGGATACCTTTTTTTCCCTTCTTCTGGCCATTATTAAATAGCTAAAGCAAGACTCAAGCACCACCACCTAGGTCATAAAGCTTGACTTGAATAGCTTAGGAGAAAAAGACCTCACTCCCATATTGCGAATATCTCTACTAATATAAGATGGCTTAGAAATAGTTCAAAGTTGGACCGTCTGTATTATTTATAAATATTTTATTAATTATTTTTATAAATATTAACTAATTATTTAACTATCTAATAAAAATTATTTATAATTAAACAATTTTAACTCAACTGGTTAAGGTGGAAGATTTTTTTTCTTGGTTACTTTATTTCAATTTCTAGAAATAGCAGTATTTATATTAAATTTATATTAAAAACATTAATAATATTTTTTACGCATGTGTACGTTATTAGTGTACATAAGTTCTCATTTTAAATCGCTAAAAAAAATTTCTGCAATGAAACAGATCATAAATTCATAATTTTCAGTTATCTTAATTTTTTTTGTGTCTTTGTCTTGAAAATAATATAAATCATCAAAATCTATCGATTTTTAATTTAATTTCAGAGAGTTTTTTTAGATGACAAAACAGATGTCCAAATAAGTTATAAAATTGGAGTTTTTAAAACACTTTATAAATGACTGACTTAAATTAATCCCAATCACCCCTCCCTAAAATGGATAAAAGTGAGCTGTAAATGCCAATGATAGTTTTACAATATCCAAAAATTATCAAATTGAGTTACCAAAAGTACCATTGTTTAATTACATTTTTTTTTTAAAAACTTATGGCTGTTGTTATCCCATATCAAGAGACTAAATGAAATCAGCTTCTTATACTTTCCAAAACATTTTTTTCGTCTTTTTACGTGAACTGAAAAACCAGATTAATGAGTGTCGTTGAGTTATTTGTAATGAGTGTCATTATTAGAGTCAGCTGTACTAGTTTTCATTTGAAGAAGAAACGTTAAACATTTTGTTAGTTTCGAAGTCAGATCAAATAAGAAGAGGTAGCAACAAAGTAGAAACTCACACAAGAGTTTGTTTTTACAAACTTCATAAGAAAAGTTGGTGGACTGAGATTCACATAAGAGTTCCTCTATAGTGACACACAATCCCACATAAGCACTAAATCAGGAATATGTTAAAAACTGACAACCCAAAAAAAATACAAATACAACAAGAATCAGGAAATCGTTCTTCTCTTTACGTTCGCAGACGCTACACCGAGAAGAACGAGAACAAGAACAGAAACACAAAGAAGAAAACTCCTCCTGGAGTGATCAAAACCACCAGAGTTCAAGACAAGATTCGCGCTATACAACGATATGTTCGCAGGATCCAACAAGTCCACACGAGAACTTCTGGAACGCTCTTGGTCATCTTCGGATCACTCGAAATATTCCTTTGGAATGATGCTAACTGCTGCCGCAGGTCCTGCTGGTGCTCTCGGTTTTTTTCTCTCTCTTAATTTTTCTCGACCAACCAAATGAAAGAGTAGAGCCTCTATTTAAAGAGGATTTCAGCTCCCATGCCTCCTGAGAAAAAAATCAGGCCGCCTGCGCCGCTGTACTGTACAGAGCAGACAACGCCGTCAGACGCCGAAAGCTGCAGCCGCGTGGCACAAAGAGCCACGAGCCGCCTGTGCGCTGTACTGTACAGAACAGACAGCGCCGCTAGGCACCGAAAGCTGTATGCGTCCGAGTAAGCAACCGTGCATAGAACTAGGACATAAAAGGATCGCACGAGCGCCATGCAACGATACTGATGTGCTAAGTGCAAAGTGTGCCAACAAAACGTCACTTTGCGCCATTGAGTCCGAGTTCGAGTCGCTAAGTCCCTATGGAATTTAGTTCCTAAGGAAAATTCTCAAAGATGGTGACAAAATAAAGATTGTCATAATGGGATTCACACTTAATTCCTTTAGGAAAGTCAATCCACATAGACCACCATCCCATGTGCATATATCAATACTCAGCAAAATTATATATTGAGACATACACATTGATAATTTTTTAATATGGGACTAACACTCCAAAAACAAAGTAAAAAACACCCCAACACATTTTTCACTAAATATACTTGTGAAGTTTGGCTTGGAGGTTGCAGTACTGTTACTCTGAGGCTGCCTATCATAGTATCATGCATAGTATAGCAATAGCCTATAGGGATTGCAGTACAGTAGTGGTCTCTCATGAACATTAATTAATTCATGCTAGCAGCTGTAGCAGCTCATGGAGGAGAGACCGAGAGGAAGTAAAAGAGAAGAAGAAACCTAGAGCAGTGATCTGCCTGCCTTGGAAATATGCAGATGGGCCTCTTAAATGCCAATGCATGCATGTGAGGTCTCTAACTCGATCTAATATGCAACAGTTGTGCTGCTGCTGCTGCTGCTGCTTTTTTTTTTTTTTACGACACAAAGCCTCTCTAGCTCCTCCTGATTCCTGCGCAGCCATGAGCCGTGCATGCATGCATGAAACACTGCAACCCAAGCTGTAAAAAAAGTAGAAGCAAGCAGCTAAAGGATGATGAACTCAGAGGTCTCTCATGCAAAAGGAAGGATGTTAAATGCTCAAGAAGAGAAATGCAATAAATGTAGGGTATGTATACTCCACCATGTGAAGGTGAGCTATCATCTCAGTGGAAAGAACTGAGAAAGCTTTTCTATTTCATTAGCTTTATGGAGGTACAGATCAAAAGCTGCAAAGAGGACCCTTTGTCTATGAACTTTGCTCATTATGCGTACATATTTTCCTACACATGAAAAGCACTATATCTGAGCCACCATTTAAAGTATAAGAGGTAATTGCACTTAACTCCATTACTAATGTCTAATTATATTTCTTTAATTATTAATTTAATTACTACAGTACTCTAATTTTTTTTTTCAATTGTTATTTATATTTAGCTCTATTAACAGTGTCTGAAATGGAAGTAGCAGTAATAAAATTAATATGGAAGAAAAACATATATAGTCAGCTATTAGTAATAAAAGTTAAATACAAATAACTCATGTATAAATTGTGATATGTGAGAGCAGGACCTGTCCTGGGGTAAGCCGGACAAGCCATCGGGCTTGGACAACCTCTGATTAGGGCAACTCTTCCCTACCTCCTCCCTCCTCCGACCTCAAAGTTTCTACCTTTCCGTCAATAGAGCCTTCGCGGTCTACTCCAACTCCTCTCTGTCAGTTGAACTGGCAATCCACCAGGCGCACATTTTTAGTTTCCTTTGGAAAGGTCTTGAGTAACTCAAGAAGAAGAACTCAGAATCCGAACTCACGACGTCGTTAGAACAGGAGGCTTCAAGAAAAAAGAACAACCAAATTTAACTACAGCAAGGACAATCCAATCTCCTGAACCAGAGCAAACTCTTTTTCTCATTTCCATTGAACTCGTCAGCTGGCAAGCTAAGCAGCTCTCCCAGTTGGCTGCACTTCTCTCGTCAAATATATGACCTTTTCAATGCCTATCTTTAATTTAGACGTGACTTGGGTTAATGAAAGACCATGAACACCATCAGTATAATGATAAAATCTTTCTTTTGGAAGCAAAACAACCCTAAAACCGATCATTGGATCTCTTGGAATCAAGAGCAGAATCAAAAATTCGAGTTAGAATAGACTAAGAATGTGCTGACTGATATAAAGGGAGACAATCTGCCTCATAATCTGCTTTCTATTTTGTAAATTAATAAAAAAATGAAAAAAAAAAACAGTTAAAAACATGTATGTATATGAACTCTATATATGAATGATTATGTAGAGTCTAGAGAATTAAACTTTCCAATAAGGAAAGCCATAGATACTCCTTTCAGTACTGTTCATCCTGCTGGCCTAGCAATACCACTGCCACAAGTCCATTAACTCCTTTGCAGACAATGGCATGTGCACCGCAGCAGCCATTGAAATGGTGCATGTGGTATTCGCTAAGGTTAGTCATGACTGGCATCAGTCATCAGCAATAACAAAAGAATCAGTTTCATATTAGCCAAGAGCTATAGACCCATGCAAGAATGGTATGGGGGCCATGCTCGGTATCTATGTTTGGGAACTGAGTCTTGTAAATATATATATAGAATTGAAGAGGAAAAAATAAAATCAAACTGTGGGATCTCACATTAAATTATTTATTCTATTTTACTCATATACACCGTTTTTTCACATGGGAAAAGAGAGAGAAATGGTACTATAAGAATGCATTTATTATGTCTATATAAGTTATGCATGAAAAGACTAGAGAGTTTATTTATTATTGTTCGTCACTTCCTTTTTTTATACAAACCACATTAACTCTTCAAGAACAAACCTTCCTCCCTCCACCCCTATTCGCGCCACCGATCAATGGAGGCCGATGCGTGGTCTAAGTTTGGCCTGTTCGGTCCCTCCGCACGGTCTGTATAGCGAGGTTGTACAAATCATATACTTTATTGTGTTTCCTGACAAAAAAATTACTGCAATAACTCAAGTTGTGTAATGGATAGGGCGGTCTGCAATCTGCTCTGGGTCTGGTTTGGTCCGACTCAGTTAAACTCAGACTTGGTATATCCGGATCCAGTCAACGGGTCGATCTGGTCTGGTCCATCATCCCCTACGGGTATGACTGTGTTTCAAATCCTAAAATCCGAGTAAGACCACCTCTGATCCGAACTGGGTTGACTCGTAGAAATTCGATCGATCCGGTCACCCGGTCCAACCCAGTCGGTGACCCTGGTTAAACCAAGTCTCAGGTCCGGGTCAACCCGGTCCACTCCTGGGTCCCACAGACTTTAATAAAATAATTTGGTGGAGGGGAGGGGGGCTGCTTGAACTAAGGGGAAGAGAGTTAAGTGAGATAAAGTTAACCGAGGGAGAACATTTTTGCTTTTTTGAGGATGAATGTTAAGAAGGAGAAGTCATAGAGGGTTGAGTAAGAATTTATTTAGCTTTTTTTTGTTTATTTTTTCAATTCCTCCAAATCGGGGTTTAACATGGAAAAGTGTGGGGTCTTGTTGGGAGAGTACTTTTGTAAAACCCTCCATCTAGCAACCATATTTGTTCTTTTAAGGATATTTTTATCACAATACTCTCATTTCCTAGTCGTTTCTAAACCTTAATAGGGGATATGGACTTGGGGATATGGACCAGGAAGTCTTAAAAGCTACCGCAAGTAGTTAAACAGAAACTTAATTGCCTTCGTTCCCAAATTCAAAGATTTTATTTCAGAAAATATTTGCTTAGTAAAAAAAATGCTATTTATGAGGAAGCAAATTGTCAATGACTTCTATTTGTCTTTCTCGATTTTACTCCAAATCTTCTTTTCTCATGAGGATATATGCTGAATCTAATAACTTCATACCGAAATAAATTCATGAACAATGCTACGACTACAACCAAATGTCTACAACCCTCTTACAACAGCCACATGACGAATATATGACGGCCGTCCATTGGAGGAGGGGAGAGAGGTAGGACCCGATGGATGTCCGGATGATCGTCACGTGACAGAAACGTTACGTGACGGCCGTTCATTAGTGAAAGAGGTGGGACCGGATGTGATCCACATAGCAGATAGCAGAAAAGAGAGAGGATTGTAAGAAGTTTTAGGCATTTGGTAGTAAACTTAGTATTATTGTAAACTCATACATGACATTGACAAATCACAAGCTCACTTATACTGTAAAATGTGTAGAATTTGTAAGCTAACAAGCATTTTACCCATGTTTATTTTCCCAAGAATGTGCACCCCAGTGCTCAAGGAGGGGTGCCAGGGGCCCAGGACTCAGTACAAGAAGCCTTGCCCCTTCTTCTGCAACAAGTGCTGCGCAAAATGCTTGTGTGTGCCGGGTGGGTACTATGGGAACAAAGCCTCCTGCCCCTGCTACAACAACCGGAAGACCAAGGAAGGAGGCCCCAAATGCCCCTAAACTAAATGATGCTACATCAGACTTTCCGAAAAACTATTCAGTAGTTGCTCTCCACCAATAGCAGCATGACATATCGTTTTTATAGTATTATGTCTTGGTTCATTCTGAAATATATCATAGTGTTATGGGTGAAGAATAAGATCTCACTACTGCTACATGATGATGCCGACTTACTGAATAATTTTTTTAGACTTTCCCATTATATCTTTACTGTGATGATATCTTGTTTTCTTGTTTCCTTAAAGTTCCCAACCCTGATGTTGGTGGCATCACTCTCTCTGGGGGGTTTCTTTTTTTCTTCTATTACTCTTAAATCTTAATCGAAGTAAACAAGTGCGGCATCTGTTATTCAGTAATTGCTTATTGATTGCATTCAATTCTACTTCCAGGGAATGTACTTAATATGCTGAAGTGTAATTTGGGAGATGATATGTATTTTAAATGGTCTAAGGCATTATTTCTAAAGTATTCTTATTGTCCGGGTTTATAAATGTAAAAATGTTACAATAATATAAGTGATATATCTCTTTCATACCATGTGAATTGGGCCGGGTTAAATGATGCACACCATGTGAAGGAAAAAACAAATCAATTAGTGTACCCTAGGTAATTTCCATAATCAAATGTATTTAGTTGTAAAAACAGTTTGGACATAAAGAGGAAATAAATTATTGTAGCTTTGACGAATTTTCTGTGGTATTTTTTTTTTTTAAAACAAAATAACAAAATTTTTACTGTTACCGATCTTTGGAGAAGTAGTGTACGAAATACTGTCTTAAGAAATTATTCGAGGTCTATATTAAAACTTATTTTCGAATCCTCCTAGAAGTAAAACCTTCTTGTTACCGGCTTTCTGTTACTGCAAACAGCTTCAGGATGGATTATCCAAATATAGCTTTTATCCAGATGAAGAATTGAACATAGTTTGTTGCTGAATGGGGAGAAAAATAGTTAATTTGTGGCCTGTGGAAGAAAGAACATAATTTTGGTATTTTTCATTTAAGTTCTTTGCACCAACACACACAAAATCAAGAGAAATATATAGACGTCTTGGATTTAATAGAAATCAATAGGAATAATAGTTGATAATGTGGTTGTTATTGCCATAATCATATTACCGTTGGACTAATAAATTACCAACTTACATAATAATAAAATAAAAATGGTCCGAAAAGAAAATAAAAATAAAAATAAAAATCTTTTGGATGTCAACCCAAAGAAGATAATGAATCGGAGACAGAGATGCGTACTCCTACACGTTGCACATGTTGAACCGAACTATTATAGTCCATAAGATCAGTCTACAATAACTCACAAGTGAATATGTACGACAATGAGATGAAGTATTATATGGACAAGTGAGTGAGTATTTTTTTTTTCCAACGTGAAACCAGAAGTCGACTTAATTTTTTCACCAAGTGATACAACATTTTCATGACATGAGCACTTGTATAAGTTTGTCCCTTGGAAATCCTTGGATGATGATAAGGAAAACGATGCAAGCTATAAGACTCATTTGCGTACTGTTTCTCAACTCAACTGAACCTTCAAATTATTGCAGACTGCAACTTAGTCTACTAATAGAACCAAGACCCAGGTTAACTAGTTGATAGACTATGCTCCGAGGATCCTTAACCATCATTAAAGTATTAATTATTATAAGGTGCCTCCTCCGTAACAGAGTCAATGAGTTCCATAAGCATCCTAAGAGCATCTCCAATCATATTGTCTTGTTTTGTGTTGTGATTTTTATGTGACATGAGACATAAAATAATATTTTTTTATATGACAAGATTATATTCACATAAGACAATGAGATAGAAAAATGTTCTTCAATACAAAAGTATTGAGAAAACAATAAAAACTACTTCTTTTTTTCAACTTCCAAGACAAAATTTATTGGTGTTTTGTCTTTGGACTATAAAAAATAGTCTCACATTGACTACACCACCAAGTGGGTATCTCAATATAATACTTTGCTTGTGTTGAGGTGTGCATATAGGTGTCATGTGAGAATATTTTATTAGGATGAAGAAGAATTAACTTCTTAATGAAAGCATTTATGTTTTTTGTCATTCTCTTGGAATTTATTCCATTGGAGCTAAGTCCCAAAGGGGTTTAACGAATCGGATTCAGACTCGAGCTCAAAGACGCAAAGTGGTGCTTTGTTGGCACACTTTGCACTTAGCATCGGCTGCGCTGTGGCTTGCTCTGCCGCATGCGCTGCTGCTGCAGATATATTTGAACGGTTATGGAAAAATATTGTCTGTTATTCAGATCCGTTTTTTGTGGGATTTGAAATTAATTTGTGCTTATCTTATAGAGATTCGTAATTAATCTGTTCCCATCTTTACGTAACTGTTGGACGGCTAGTGTTTTCACCATTTCTCTATAAATATTCTCTTCGTGCCTCTTTGAGGACTTACTTCTAAATAGAGGTGACAAAGAGAATTGCAGCAGCCGCCATTGCAGTTCAGGAAGTTCGTACGAGTCCAAGTAAGGAGGTGACAGTGAGCGTTCCAGAAGTTCGATCTACGTGAACTTGCTGGTTTCTGGAAGCATATCGTGTGGGACTAATTTTGCTTTGAGCAACGATGATCTTCATCACCTCAGCAATCAGAGTTTATTCTTATTCTTCCTCTTCTCTTTTGCAAGTTGTAAACTCTGTTCTGTACGTTTGCAACTGCGATTGCAAGGAAGAACGAGAAGATAGTTTTCTATGATTCTTTTGTTATCTTATTTCAAGTTGTAATCAGATCCTATATATAATCTTCTTGTTGGATCGAGATATATCAGGAAGTGAATTCTTGTGTGAACTCCTGATCTCGATTTCAACTTCTTGTTCTGTCATCTTTGATTAAGCCTGGGGACTAACAACTTTTTCACTTCTTTTTTTTTATATAAATATTTTTTCATAATTGATGATGTGGAATAAAGTCATTGTGAAGTCCATTGTCTAGATCTAGACAATCAACTTCACATTATCCTTGTTATGTCATTGCCATGTCAACTTCACAACAAACTTCACATTTGCATTCGAGAAGAATTTTTGAAATATTATATTGTGAATCCTATGTGGCAATCATTTCTTCCTAAGCCACAACAGCGTTGGAGATGCTCTCACAATGTCATTTTCATATCATTGTCATGTCAACTTCACAGCCAACTTCATATTTACATAAAAAAAAAAATTAAATAATAAATTGTATATTCTATTTGGCAATCATTTTTTTCAAACTCACAACAGTGTTGAAGATGCTCCGAAGATGAAGAAATTACACCACTCACTTTAGCCAAACTTTGAAGGCTCCATCTGCTGCCAAAACTGAAGTTAAGCAAAATTTCTTATACACTACATAGAATATGTCATGCATTAGGATTTGCAAAGAAGAACCTTCGGGTTTGGCCAATACCTGGTTTCGAAATGAACAATCATAAAGCATCTACATTACGAGCATATTCTCGGCGAAGATTTTGGCTGCAGATTTTCTAGGTGTCACTAATTATATATATGCTCAAGCCAATCCTTATTGAAGATGAGATAAATAGGTGGAACATGATTTCAGTATCCAGTTTGCTTTGGAACAACTTTGTGCCAGTTAGAGGAAACCACAATAATTTGACATGAAGTATCTGACATTGCCCAACCGCTAAAATGGTGAAATCTATAAGAGCTACAGTGACCAGAATGTCCCTTCGAATGAACTTGGTAGCAGTACCCAGTCTTCCAATTGGTTCCCAAGTTCTTAAGCCAGGCGATGGATGGTAGCAAGGTTGCGTGTTCTGGGAGGAAGTTATTGCACATTGCTCAGCGCGCCTCTCTGGTTCCGGTTGACAACTCAATCGGGGTGACAATAGAGTTGATAATTTAGTCCCACATCGAATAGAAAGTGAGATCATGAGGTATAGATAATTGTGATTGGTTCATGTATTATATATAAGTTCTTTTTTAAAGCATATGGGTCCAGTCCAATATCACACATCATGGAACAATTTTGATTTGGGTCGCACCTCATTTTCAACAAATGGTATACGAATCTAAGGTTGCGGGATTGATTTGGGTGGCTCTAGCCTCTAATTGGTTCGAAACAGATTATGATGAATGTTTAGCTGACGAAAACGACCAAAGGTAGCCGGAGTGTGTGCTTAGTTGCTTTGCTAGCGGAAACGAGAGCTAAGTTGTTGGATTAGTTGCATGGAGTTTGAAGAGGGTTGGGAGGGAAATGGGGGATGGGTAGATGGGGGGGGGGGGGGGGGGGGGGGGGAAGTGTTTGTTCGCCCTTCACTTAAAAAATGGACATGTGTCAAATTAAATACCAAAGCCACTTTGTATGTGAAAGTGATTTTGTGTTGGATGAAAATTATACGTGTCCATTTTTTAGTGGAGAGTGAACAAACACCCTAATTTTGGTGGGTGAACAAAAATGGACTCGTAGAGCCAGGGCTAACAGCCGTAACACATCAGTTGCCAATACCAAAAGTGGTAGTTATAACAACAGTGTTGTTATGATTCTAACTTGTACTGCATCAAAATCAAGAACCTGACAAGTTTCTTCTAAGAAATTCCAGTTCCACGGTCAGGACAAGGAAAGTGTCGAGTCCCTGTAACTTAAAATCAGTCATTTGTGAGAGTTTACATGTATGACTTGTCCCCTGAGTTCCATTTTGGATTGCTGGATTTGAAGGGGAAAGCGGAGGAATCGAGTATTGCCAGATGTTACTAATTTGGATATAAGTTGCACAATTACATCGCCCTTCATTTTTTTCTGCATTTGTGGCAACAGTTCTTTTTGTTACAGCTAGAGAGAACATTGGCAACACGTTAGCTAATTGTACCAACAATATTCAGTCTTAGTTAACTGAGCAAGAGCAAGGAAGATCAATCATTTTCTTTCTAACACAGCTTCGCTGTTAAATGTCACTATTAGGTTAACCTTGATCAAAGTGTTCATATATATTAGTTGGATAAACTCCAGTACCTCCAAATCAACATTCAGAGTCAAAGAAGAATTCTTATAACTTCTCAACTATGAAACTGATTTTTACTTTGGTTATGAGAGAGTGCAGTGAACGAGTCAGGTTTTGTTTGTCGATTTCTCCATTTTTCCATGCTTCGGATACTGTTAAGAAGGGATTTCTACACTCAACCAGGACACGGAAGATTTGCACATTGCTCAAAATCCTCCTTAAGAGCTGTTTGAATGCTTGTAACTCTTTGAAAGATGAAAGTGACATTTTCAACGTGTTGCAATGCAGTGCACTTTTAATGCATTTCTGTTTGGATACATAGTTTTTTGTTTTCCGCAAGTGAGAATGATGACTTTCAATGTGAACTTTCAAAATTTGGATGTATCTCATGTAAGTGATATAATCACCATTTCAAATGATGTTATGCTTACCACTTCCAAGAGTGATATTATGAAACATAAAACAACAATGCAGTTGGAATTTTAACTATCAAATAAACAAGTAGAATTTGCACAAAACTTCCAATTCTTGAAACATAAAAGAAGAAGAAGAAGAAGAAGAAGAAGAAATTTTGAAGAAATATTACATCCACAGTATGAATGACAAACTTAGTTCACATGATTAGCCTCGGAGGAAAACATGAACGTGCCTTAGCTTGAGGACTTTGCGGATGACAAATTCTTAGCAATGCACATATATCACAGCTACATCTTCTTCCAGCAACAAACAATCATGTATACTAATTCCAGGTACAGACGTTGTGGAGCCTCCATGGTCCAGTTCTAAAGAATTGTACACTGGTAAGAATGAAAGAACTGCACAAATGGAGTCTTAAACTCATTGATAATTCTTCATCGTTGGCTAAAATCCAACATTCTCCATCAAATTACCAAAATAAATTTTAATAAGTGTTATGTAGAATTTGTCAAAATAAGAATCAAATATACCTAATGACATTGAATAGACGACAAAAAATTCCCTATAAAAAAAATGCCACAGATGAAAATTTATCACAGATAAATTTGTAGATCTAAAGATCTACAAATTTCTAAAGCATGAAATAGGTTGGTTCTAACAAATCTAGTTAATATAGACCTAAATATGAAAATTTTCAAAAGAATTCACAATAAACACAGAATATTATCCTAAAATTTCTCACAAAATCGACAAAAAACTGCCGATGCTTCCAAAAATATCACCAATAGAAATAGAAAATAAGCGGCTCACCTCGATGGCGGGAAGAGGAGAAGGTGACTTGAGGCTTCCTTACGGGAGAAAAAATTACAAGTGTGCAGAAATTGAAAGATTGAGGGGACTTTCAATCGAGTTACTCCCCCTTTTTTCTTGCAGGTGAGAATTGAAGGAGTGAGGGAATAAGTGCATATTTTGTGTCAGCGATTGGACACTGGCAATACAGTTGCAAAGTGTAACCAAGCATTCAAACTCCCAATTTCAACGTCCGATAGCAACGACAGTAACGACAGTGGCATAATCCATCTACTTTCAACGGAGATATTTTTATCCAAACAGTCCCTAATTGAGGGATGATGTTCATACTATATGGGAGGCAATTGCATGCAAATTGTCACCTCGTTTAAAAATTAATAAGGAGAAGGGAAAACTTCACAATCACAGCAGGTATGAATCGGTATGTGCATACTGAGACCTTTTCACTTAAGACGTGTATTGATTGAATGAATCTTTGTGTGTGTGTGCCCGCTTAGATGTGAAGTAAAATTCCAGTATCGATGTATATACATGATAATTCAGTTTCAGTAAACAATTTATAGTTGATGACTTTGAGGTCATTCAGAATCCAAAAACACATCCCACCAACTACTTTCGAAAACCTTAAACAGCTAAAATAAGGATTTCTTGAATTTTCTAGCAAAGCTTCTTTTGAATGAATGACAATAACATGGTAATTTTGGAACTGTCATGTTCTTGACATGAAAACTTGTGAATTGATAGATGCATATTTATCTACGAATCCTAAACATTACCATAGCTGTGAACATGGAGATTATTGTGAAATAGAAGCTTCAACTTTCACGATTATATCTTGTAATCACTGAAAAATCTGACCTTCACTTTTTATGCTTAAAACCAGAGAAATGTTTAGCAATATCAAATGCAGCAAATAATTTCCTATATGGCAAAATCCTCTGATTCTAATGGTAAAGAATTTAAATATTTCCGATTAAGTTTTGAAATGGAGAAGAAAAAGTTCTGAATCCAGAGATGACAAAACATTTAAATGTTTCCAAAGATATTTAGCAAGCAAGAAAGAAGAAGATGAAAAATTCATGTAACTTCACTATAACTAGCACATATATGGAATTTTTTGCCCCCCTAACAACAAATGAAGATGTCGTCTTGCTCTTCAAGAACACTGTACAAAATTCTCTACAACTAAATGTTCTCGAGTTATCAACAAACAAGAGAACGAAGTGAAGATCCATCAACCCAAAATTAGAATAGAAAACCCAAGTATATCAAAGCATGGCATAGCTCTCATACTTTCTCCAATTTCATGAATACAATAAAAGCTCGGCTAGCACCTGTTGTGGATCGGATTGGACCCTCTCCGAACCCTTCGCTCGCTCGTCCGGTTCGGATCGGACGGCTCCGGTGGGGTTGCTTCTGGACTCTTCTTCGCGTCCCAAGAACCTGTGGGCCTCTCTGCTGCATTCCTCCTAAGGATATGGTCCGTGCTGCTCAGGCTCCAGACCCTCTCTGGTTGGACAGACAAAGATCCAATAAGAATAACAAGAATTAGTAGCCTGCAAGTGTGAGAGCCACCCATTGCTCCTCTCTGATCCTCCTCCACCTCTCACAATGCCACATAAGTTCTATGTAAATATAAGGCTCAGAGGGGAGTAAAACTTTGATACAGGATCCTGTATCAAAGTTTTGATACAGCCTATCTATATATGACATGTGGGCCTCACTCTCTTTTAGTTAAAGTGTACAAGTTTATATATATAAACTTTGAGGTGGAGTCCATATGTCATACATAGGTTGTATCAAAACTTTGATATAGCATGATGTATCAAAGTTTCATTCCTCAGAGGGCTCAGGAAATTCCAGTAAAACTTTGATACAGTAGGATACCGCCCATGTATGACATGTGGGCCCCTCTCTTTCTTCGTACACTATAGAGAGGGGGTCCACATGTCATACATGGACAATATCAAAACTTTGATACCGCCTACTGTATCAAAACTTTGCAGTGTACTGATACCGTCTACTCTCTATATATATTTATTTACACAGTGTACGAAGAAAAATGAGGAGTCCACATGTCATACATGGACGGTAAGAATCATAGATTTTAGATTCACTTCAATCATATGCATGCAACCCAAGAGAGATTTTAAGGCTGTTTTAGAAGGTTCTGACAGTAGTGACAGGTTGATGAATAAAGAAAGGAAGGATACTTGGAAGACCAAGTCCTTTGGGAAGCCAAGTATCTTTACATTGGTTACTTGTCCCCCCTTGCCTACCAAATTAATCCTCTTCCCCATTAAGTAAAGCTCCAAAGTGACCAAACATTTGCTTTACGCCCCCTCCCATAAGAGAGATTATTCCAACTTTGAACGCAAGAAGCATTCCTGTGCTTAAAAAACAGAGGAAGTACCTGGTTTCTTGTGCTAAATTGGTTTTCTTTATGCTTTTCTTTGGCCAAAACTCACCATTCAAAGTTCCAAAGAGGAACCGTTATAATTCCAACTCTTTCTCTTTAATCTTCTCCTTTCTTTATTTGGTACTTTGTTTAACAAAAAACCCACATGGAGCTCAGGGAATATTGGAAAGCATAAGTTCAATCACCATATAGCCAAGATATCTTGGACTAGTCTTTGGTCCAAGCCAAGGGAAATCCAACTCAGATATGCTACCAATATGTTTCTCTTCTTCTTCTTTTTTAAAAACTTTGGATTAAAGCAAAAGATGGAGAATTGATTACTATGCTTTCCAATAAATATTCTCCTATCTAAAATGAAGGGTTATTTACACTAATTTATCCTACGTTTTATGTTTATTACACGGATCTCCCTTATTTTGAAAATAATTACACGGATCTTCTAATGTTATAAGGGTGGTTAGTGTAATAACCATTTACGTAAAACATAAAATATAGGAAAGGTCCGAATAATAAACATAAAATATAGAAAAAGTTAGTATAATTATTTTCAAAATAAGGAAGGTCCGTGCAATAAATGTAAAATATAGAGGAGGTTAGTATAAATAACCCTAAAATGAATGCAGGGGTTATGCAATTTATTCATAGAAGTGCAGGTTACCTAACTAACTTTTACTTTGAAGTCCGATTGGGCTCTCTAATGTTCATGTCGTAAACAGAGTTAGTATCGTTTGTTTCAAGTCGTGGAAATAGTCTCTCCATATTTTAGGACTAGGTTGCATACATCTTAACCCTTCGGTGTTGCATACATCTTAACCCTTCGGTGTTTGTTCTCCATGGAAACTTAAGTAAATTTAGCTATTGAAAATGATTAATGTAATTCGCCAAAGTACAAGTAATTCGATTTTCAGATGCATTCCATGTTAACAGTGTAATTATCATTACCTTTAGCTCTGTCACCCCTAGACAAATCCTACAGGAGAATATTAGACTGTAAAGACTGTAGAAAAGAAGGTTCTATTATGCCCAATTGTTACAAATTATACTAACAAATATGTCCATGTTCATGCAATTATGGATATTCTTGCATGCACTTTATATAATTCAGATTACTTCGGAATGTTCTCTTTTGAATCTTTAATACTTTTCTTCTTTGAGTATAGTACCTGAGATGGATTCTCTTTCTCTGATGTGTGATGAGCACCAAAAGCATAGATGGATTCTCTCCCTCTATTGTTTTGTTGCTAAGACCTTACAAGTCACAACAGATGAATTTATAATTTGCTTTCCAATAACATAAATGAATTTGTACCGATCTTGTTAGAAGGCTTTGCTGTTGTGTCAGGCTCTTATATGTCCAAATTTTTTTTAAATGATTACGACACAGGATTTCAACTTCCTGCAGTGAATTCATAGTAAGAATTACGAAGCAGGATATTATCTAGTAAATATTTTGTTCATATTATCTTTACACACTTGGTCAATCCTATTGATCCATCGTTAGAGGGTGGTTGCCATAATCCTATTTGTTACTATATGTTGGTTGGAATTCTTCTCCCTCTTGTAATTATTAATACTTTTGTATGTACATAATTTAATTATTAATACTCTTGCATGTACATAATTTAATTTATTGAGAAATCATCAAAATACTCTTGTTATTATATGGTATCAGAGCTATGTCCCATTCTAACACCATCAACGCCGCCGGCTAGCTCCTTTTGGCCGCCAGCTCGGCTTCTCATTTCAACTTTCAGATCTCGTCGGTCAACAGTACATTCTCGTTAAAGGATTTGGGACCACTGCACGTATTTCTGGGTATTGAAGTGATCAAGCACGAGTCTGATCTATTATTTTTTTTAGTTGAGTAACATACAAACAAGACAAATAGACAAAATAATTTTTTTTTTTAAATAACAAGTAAATTAGTTGATCTTGTGGTAATGGCCATTTCAATGCATTGTTTGATCTACGGTTTGAACCATGTTATTGTTAATTTGGTTACTAAAGCTTATTATGTATAAGTGGGTGGGTGTCATTTTTGGACTGTCTTTCTACTAAAATTATTACTACGGAGTACTACGTATGGGTCTAGAGTAAGTTTGGACGTTCTCATTGCACTGGCTGACTGGACTAGTAAGTAAAATTAAGCATTGTTTTAGGGTTTTATCTATTGAGGAGCCTGGGAGTCGTCCAGATCGTCCACCCTCTGGGCTGACCCTGCTTCAAAAATGCTATGGCACACAAAATCATTGTCGGCTCTATGTTGAGAGGAACATGTCTATGTTGAGAGGGGGGCATAATCTTTTGTTTTCTTTGTGTGCCGTGAAACACAGCTCATTATTTGTACATGTTGGAGTAGGTTGGGTTCCCAACCTATGTGGAGAATACCCCGGAGTGCGACGAGCGTCATCCGTGTGTCGGAAAAGCTCAAAAAGTGCATCGAGCGCCGTGTATTGGAACATTTATGGTAAGCAAATATTATATTGAATTTCCATAAATATTTTTGGCTTCCATATATAGATTTTCATATGAAAATCCTAATTTATGCAAGGTTTATATAAAGACTCATGCAATATACAACAAATAGAAGAAGAAAAAATAAGAGAGAGAAGAAAATGTGGCAAGAGAGTCATTGCAACTTTGGAAAGAAGAAAGAAAGATTAGAGGCCATTTCGGAGAAGAAGATCAATTTGGGGTATTTTTTATTATCTTTTTTCTTCGTTGTTGTAATCTATTTTCTGTTCCAAAGAGTTGTGGTGATCCGTGTTGGATCAGTGAACATCTTGTAGAGGGTGTAACCTCCCCTAATTTTTTAGGATTTATTTTTAATAATAAAATGAATAATAGTACGTACTGAAGACATACCTATAATTAGTAGTAATAATAATAAAAATAATTAAAATAAAATAAAAAATTATTATTTTATAGCAATAATAGTAATTATAATAATTAATAAATGATAATAATAATAATAATAATGAGTAGAACAACAACCACCATAACCAACTACTACAACACCTATCCCAAACCCGCAGCTAAACCCATCCGACCTAGTATTACTCCTCCGCCCCTCGGTGTATATATATATATATATATATATATATATATATATATATATATATATATATATATATATATATATATATATATATATATAAACTAACGAAAATCCTAACCCTATCATCTGTTCCACATACTCAACTCTAACCTAGCCGACGTCACGACAAACCGGACCCTTCATCGTCGTCCTCACCCATCGCCGATCCCCAGAGCCCGTCGCCGCTGACCTGACGCACGCGTGCCAACCCCGGCCTGCTGAAACTGAATCCAAGTACCCATCTTCTCCACTAAAATTTTTCCTACACGCACGACCGAATTTTGATCAAGTTATTTAGATTTAATCACAACATGAACACCTTCAAATGCCTTCAAATAGTTTTATCCAAATGACCATATTTCTGTTTTAAATCCATCCGAAACTTTCCCAAAAAAAAACTGACCGAACACACAAGGATGATATGACAGTTTATATTTTAAACCCCTTTTGTAAGGCGATTTTCTTCCAATCGACTCAACTAAATTTGAATTTTCTTTTTCTGGCACAAAGTCAATATAACAAGGATCAAAACGACCTACTATTTGCACATAGTTAGTCACAAATTCTATACTAAAAATCATGTTAAGAATCACGAAAAACAGTATCTTAAAAACATAGAAAACTTGCGATATGGAGTGCGTTCCGACAAACCGGACCACCACGTCACGTACCAGTTGAACCGAAAGACGCGTATAGTATTTCCTGACGTGCGAACTTTCACGAAAGTTGATTCGGACATGTGTGCAAGCCGGAATCAACCTGTATCCGTAACAAGTCCATTGTATCGACATTTTATAAAATATCCTAAAAATTTGTAACCGCTCGTCGGAACGCGACAAAAATACGCCAACAGATCCGTCGTATCACGCTGGTCCTATGAACAAAGTTTTACGCAATTCTGAGACAGTTGATAAAATTTCTATTTTACGGGCCCCACGGTTTGACTTGACGAGCGATTTTGTGATCAGCTCACCGAAATCCAAAATTGGACATACCGTTGAGTTCGTATCGTCGTTTAAGATTTGTTTGACCTATAATTTGTCCCATGTAGAGACCTTTATCCCTGACACGTATTTGGTGTAAAGTGGGCCACATATGGACACCGCTTTATCCGAAATTACCATTTTGTCCATGTGTCCAAATTGGACGAAAGGGTAGAGTTTTTTGACTATCTTACTGATTACGAAAATGTTGGTAATGTTTATTTTAGCGTCCGGAGACGTTCATTTAGAGTCCCTACTTTTCGATTTTTTGTGCTTGACATCTGGACGCTTATACTACACAGATTGCTTACTAGGCAAGTATACATTGTCATAGTACTGTTTAGTTACAATCATTTGCTGCATATTTATTTTCTGTTATTTATTTTCATTTATTTTGCTATATATAAAAATGCGCGTCCAAGAATGACTTGGGTGCAAATGACGGTTGCGTCGCCTTTTGTCCTTTATTATATTATGCATGTTAACCTAACTTTACGAGACAACCCCATGAGTTGAGACATCATTACATTTTATTGGCCGTAACACATTTGTTACACGAGTGTGAGTCTCATATAGGACACGGACTTGCATGATATGATGACCACCTGTACGTAAAGGTCGTGCGACGGTTAAGGAATAACTGCTAATAGAAATATCATGTTTTAGCGGACTTAAGCAGTTACTAGAGGTGTTGCGTGTTATGGATATGACACATTAGTAGCATTGGATGAAAAAATAATGAGTAAGCGTATGTGACTCCTTTATACTTTTCCTTTTTCATCCGTACGCTCCGCTAGAGACGCGAGGTTTATGATCCTATATTTACTTGGCGGCCTCTGACGTCCGTGGCGTTATGCACGTGGCCCCTGGATCTCCAAGATAACTATGCTCATCCCATTATTTTTGCCAGATAGTCCATACGCAAAAAATTATTCTTAAATTGCATATCACATAGACTGGTTAAGTGACCATGTTGGATGTTTACTTTCAATATATTATGGCATGCTATTTTTTGTATCTTATTGCGTCCCTCTGAGGACCTAGTCCCTTTCCAGGTATAGACGATCAAAACTAGTACGGACCGGGACCTGACGCATCATTCTCTGTTGAGGAGGTCTTACCCTCTGAGTACTTGTGACTACTTCATAGATGATGGATCTTTTAGTTGATGTTTCTTTATTTGACATTTATTTTATATTGGAGTTTTGTCCTCCTCTATCATTTTAGTTGATTTAATTTATTGGTAGTGAATTTGTCTTCACCCGACTATCATTTTTTTACCACTTCGTACTTGAGACTTTCAGTTATTTATTTTGATATTCCTTTACTTGTGTCTGTGGATGAGATATAGATGTCTGTGACTATGTTGACAATATATGTACCACTTGCAAAATATTTATTCATATACAGCGTACGTGTGTGTTATAATTTTTCCAACATATTGGAGTGTCATATACATACGGCTGGCATTCTACATATTCCTAGTCCTACGTATTTTGGGAGTGGGACGTATTTTCCATTTAATATCAAAACGAGAACCGGGAGAACTAGATTTGATTTAACAAACTAAGAAAGTGCAAAGAAGAGTCCTAGGAGACAATCTAAGTACAAATTTATTTTCTGGGGAGTGACAATGGAGGTTAGGAGTGTAGCAACTCTCTTTACTCCATGGATGATTCGATGCGAAAGCTCTTCTCTCTCCCTTGAGTGTTGATTCACAGATAGCCAGCCAGCCTCTTGCATGGAGGTAGTACCCTATTGTTTATAGTGTTCTGTGTCCGCATGCTATAGAAATCGCATGTGCCTATGTTTGATGACCGCATAGGGTTCTTTCCACGAAATGCGGTTGCAACTGTGGCCGCATGTCACGGTGAAGCTGCCACTTGAGCTTGGTTAGGATTTACTATTAATGAGATCTCGGGGTCATTTTGTAGTACCCCACTCCGCGTTAGCACGTATGTACAAGAGATATCGGTTTGCTGACTCAAAAAGAAAATCTTCTTGGAGAGCTCATTGTTGAACCAGAAGATGACTGATCTAGGTGAGTGGATAGAATTTTATTCTATGATTCTTGCACGCCTTAATAATGAATCTGAGTTTTTGCAATGCTTGTTTGCTTAATAAGATAATGTTCACATTGAGAATGATAGAACGAGAACCTGCATGCTTAACTAGAAAATTTGTATGCTTGTCTAAAAGAGATAGAACCATTGCTATGCTAAGTTAAAGAATATAATATTGCATTCTTAGTTATACGGATACCGCTATCGAACAAATCGCTTCCATACTAATAAACAAGAGTAAAAGAATATTCATATGTTTTCATCGTATGCTAAACAAGAGTAGAACTGCATGCTTAGCTAGAGATATATGAATCGTGCCATATTTTGCTTGTCATTGATGCTTGAAAGATAGAACGGTTTGAAATGCTTAAACGATATCAGAGAGATGGCGGGACAAAATTTTTTTAAGATGGGTAGGATTGTCACCATCATATTTTCATTCAAGGGTAGTTTGGTAATTGACATGGGTATCTCTATTTTAGGATTGATTGTATTTTAATATTGTGCATGCATGATTAATTATTTGTTGTTTATTTGTTGATTGTTAGTTATAGTATTATTTTAGACTTGTGTAGTGGACCTAACCTATTTTATTAGTTGCATGAACCCAATATTTAGATGAGTTTAGATTGAGCCCATGAATTAGGCCCATGGATTAGGAGGTTGTATTAATTAGTGAAACTATTAGATTAGAACCTTCCTCCCTAATTAATTCTTTATGAGAGGACCCAAGGGGTAAATAGGACTTTTTACATAGCTTGGGGAAGGGGTTTTTGGCCGGCCATAGAGGGAGGAGAGAGAGAGTGTCTCCCTAATTTTATTTCTAATTTCATTAGATCTAGTTTTTTCCTCTTTCATTTTCCTTCATTCCCTCATCAATTCTCCACCAATTTCTTCACAAATTTCTTCCCTATTCTTCATTGGAGGCTTCTACATGAAGGATCTATAAGAAGGAATCAAGGAGCAAGAAAGGGGAGGCCAAGATCTACAAGGAGAGAAGCTACTTTCTATTTGGGGACTTTTCATTAGAAATCCATCTCCCAATAGGTATATTTCAGTTTTTTTCTTCTAGTAGACTCTAAATCTGAGATTTAACCATGAGAAACTAACCCACATGTATAGGCTACCTATAGAAATTGGTTTTAGGTTCATAGGAGACCTACGGTCGAAGTTATGTGCATTTTGGTGCCAATTTTGGGGGAATTTTGAGATTGGCACATGTGATGTTTGTCATTTGGTCAAATAGATCAATATGACATATGATTGCTTGTTTGTGACTAGTATCGTGTCCACAATTGGATATGTGTAGACCGTATCTCGTCAATTTGACAAAACGGGTTGATTTTGGGGATTTTTCTCCGACACGGGGACTTGTGCATATCACATTATGACACGGACACGTAGTTAATCTAATTATTATACGTATTATTCATATTTAGTGTATTAGACTTGCTCGTATCCTCCGGGATGTGTTTGGTTGTGTGTTGGAGCCGTATCGCAAGCGTATCATAGAGTTAGTGTGATACGGGTGCGGTGCACTCCACGTGTTTAGTGTTTTGCCCACATTCCTATACGTACATGTGTATATATATATCTGAGTACACACACACACACACACACACACACACACACACACACACACACACATATATATATATATATATATATATATATATATATATATATATATATATAGAGAGAGAGAGAGAGAGAGAGGGACCTTGATACATATATATATATATAGCTAGTTATCTATGTGTGTGTGAGTGTTTATATATATATATATATATATATATATATATATATATATATATATATATATATATATATATATATATATATATATATATAGCTGTGTACATAGATGTGTATAAGTGTTTGTGCTATAAGTGTTTGTGTTTGTGAGTGTGTGTGAGGGGTCTCAGGCAACATCACTGTGTATCAGTTTCAGCACAGAATCTGTTGTGCACTTAGTGGCAGCAACAACTCAGAGATGTGCACACAAGAGTATCAACTCGAGGCAGTGCAGAACACTGCATTAAGCAGTGTGAAGGAGCTCGAGGCAGGAAGAAGAGTTATTGCAGCTCAACAAGGAAGTCGAGCAGTAGCAGTCACTGAAGGAGATGCAAGCTACTGCAGAGCACAGCAAGGGGGATCGGGCATTCAGCATGGTGAAGCACTGTGCAGCTGCAACGGGCAGTAACTGAAGAGAGAGTGCAGCAGATTTTCAGAGCTGTACAACAGCTAGGGAAGCACTATGTATCAGCAAGTATCGGGTTCTTCAGTCCATTGTGCAGTTTCTCAATGCACAGTATCAGTTTCATGTATCAGTTCATTGTGCATTGAGCACAGTTTCAGTTTTATTAATTCAGTGAGTTAGTAGCAGTATTCAGGTATCAGTATAGTGTTAGTTGGGTTTTGTTTAATTGGTTTTGGGTTAGCAGTTAGTAGGTATTAGGTATTGATATTTTGGGTTAATTAGTTATCAAGGTTATTAAGGTTTTGGTTTAGCTTGGTTTTGGTTAGTAGTTATATTGTGTAGTTAGTATATATATATATATATATATATATATATATATATATATATATATATATATATATATATATATATATACTAGTTGTAATAGTGGTTAGTGGGTATTAGATGAATTAGCTGTTTATGTTAGTAGTAGATATATTAATATAGTTAGTCTAGTATATATTGCTAATATGTAATGTATATTAGATAGTTAGTGTGATACTTGGTATATATATAATTAGCTATATGAGTATGTATGTATGTATGTATACATGTAGTTATGAGTTATTGGTTGTAGTATATATATATATATATATATATATATATATATATATATATATATATTGGTGTGGGTATATTAGTAGTTTAGATACATTATAGTTAGTATTTTCGTTGGGGTTTTATATTTGTGTATTAGCTATATGTTAGAGTTTTGGATTACCTCGGGGTACCAAGGTAATACCAAGGTATTGAGTCGATACCCAATGTATTGAGTTTGGGTATCGAGATAGGTGTGATACGCATTGGTGCAAGGCCAAGGTATCCTATTTCATTTGTTGTCACGCCCCAGTCCCAAAATATCGAGGGACTAGACACGTGGCAATGGCCAGCAGCACACACCGATGGGCAAACCCAATTTAATGGACCCATCAGGATGTACTTAAGCTGTAAAATAACAATAAGGGTCTAATATGCTAATCCCATCCACAGAAATGAATACAACAATATCAGAATATAAAATCAACAACAAGTCTCAATAAAACATAACTCGGGAAACAACCCGATAATGAGTCTGATACAATAGTCAAGATACAAGAATAAAGATAACAACAACAAATACTGAGTATGGATAAAGCATATACTCAGGAGAAATCATCGGCGATCACCTCGTCTTCTAGATCTGGTACTGCTCCAGTGCCTGCTCCTGTTCCTGCTCTGCTCCTGCTAAAGCTCATGTTCCGTATGCCTCGGGATAGATCTCATCTGCTATATCTGGGAAGATAATCCGGATCCAGGTCCTCAGGGGACATAGCAACGTACAAGAATAACTCAAGCCATAAATAATGCAGTACAATAGTAAATAAAACAATAGGGGAAACTATATAACCAGCTAAGTGATATGCAAGATGAGAGCATCACTAGAACTCAGGCTGAGACCACTACAAGCTCTGTGTCGGGGAGCCGGTAGCAGTGGTATCATGTAGTTGTCTAGCTCGAAGTGAGACTACGACGCCGTCATAATATAATCAACATGTAGCCTGTGTGTGTCTCCCCACCAAATGTAATCACACGTCTCATGTCCACGACGTCTCATGTCCATGTCACGCAAGATCAAATCTAATGCAGCGAGTCATATGATAGCTATGAATATAATATCTATGTCACAAATCCTATAACCTATACAGAATCACCATGAATATCTCAAAAAGATTATATCTCATGAATAGTGTCAGGTGTCCTGGGTATGACGTACTTGATAATGCAAGCACGAGAATATATAGGGTTTCAATATCCACTACTAGTGACGTTACACAACTCCGCGTACGGTGTTGACACCCGAATATTATTCGGACATTAAGCAATGTCTCACGGTCCTGGGTTGACTATGTACATCACAGAAGTATATATATATATATATATATATATATATATATATATATATGAATAACTCAAGAAACAATGTCAGATAACTACTGCAAGTTTGGCAAGGTACACTTGCCTGGTGTTTGGTTTCCAACTGTTGCTCTGGTATTCGTAAAATCTTCAGGAATGTCTTCGGATGCTGAAACAAACATTACCATCATGCTCAGAAGATATCAAATAGCTAGAATTGCCTGTCCTTGAGTCCAATTTGGACACAGGGGCAAAAGTGACAGATTCTGGTCAAAGCGGGGTCCACATGTGGTCCGCTTCACACCGAAAAATGTGCCAGAGATAATATTTTCCAAATTTGTCAAACTTAGTGTCCACAAGTCCAGAACGATGATACAAACCTAACAGAATGTCCAGAACTGGATTCCGATGAGCCGATCACAAAATCGTCCGTCATGTGGAGCCGGGGGGCCCACGATACGCAATTTTGTCAACGTTCTCAGAATCGAACCAAACATGGGTCACAGGTCCAGCGTATTGCTACGAGTCCGATGGCGCAAGTTTTGTTTCGATACGATGTGCGTACACGAAGCCACAATGAGTTCCAGAACAGGGCCGATACGGGGTATTGTCGACGGATACGCGTTGATTCCGGTGTGCACGCACATCCAAATCAACTTCCGCGAAATCTCACACGTCCGTATTAACGGCGCACACCTTTCAGTGAAGTCCGCACAAGACCAAGTCGTCCCGTTTAGCGGGGCGCACCCAGTTTCGGGGAAAAACAAGGTAATTATTTTTCTAATTTTGGGTCGCAGTTTGCGATCGCCACAGGACGCGATACCGCGAACAAATTACACGGGTATCGAGAAGTTCATACAGTCTACGCGTCACAACAGACAGAACAAAAAATGGAAAAGCGAGGAGAGAGATACAGTCACCTGAACAGGGCTCCGAAGGAGGCTGAAAACAAGAGATTCTGCGAGGCGGCACGACGCGTCACGGCCGGCTAGGGCTGACGGAGGCGGCGCCGCTGCTACTGGTCTCAGCGGAGCTCGGGACGGAGCTGGCTGTGGCCGGAGGAGCTCGCAGAGGAGGTGCTGGTCTCGGTGGTGGCATTGGTGGCGGCCGGGTTGCCGCGATTGGCCGGAGGAGAAGAAGCGGGTCGCCTTCGCCGGGGTGCTCGGGAAGAGTGGTGGTGGCAGCGGGTGACGGCGCCGGAGACGTCGGCGAGGGCGTCGGGAGGCGGCGGAGCTCGGGACAGAGCTGGCGTTGGTGGCAGCGAGGGGAGAGGGCGGTGGTGGCAGCGGAGCGGGGGCGGGTCGTGGGTGGCAGCGAGGGGAGAGGGCGGTGGTCGCAGCGAAGCGGGGGCGGGTCGTGGGCGCCGGAGGCGGGGCGGGGTCGGTCGTGGCCGGGAAACGCGGGGGCGGTTGCGGGCTGGGAGGTTCGTGGGGGTTGGGAAAACGGGTTCGGGTTCGGGTCGGGTTGGGTAGGACCCGACCCGTTAGGGTTAGGGTTTGGTTTAGGCCGGCCCAGTTTGGTTGGACCGGGTTCAGTCCGGTTCCGTCTGGTTTGAGCCCGGTTCAACCCGGTTCAATCTGGTTTATTTAAAATCTTGGTTTTTAGGTCTTTAAAAATGGTTCTGGGGTCCAATAAATTTCAGAAAAATTACCCTATGTCTAATATTTTATTTTACACCCAAAATATTATTTTTATAATATTTTAATATTTAATAAAATTATTGAAAATTATTATAACCAGAATACCTTGATTTTAATTAGTTAAAAAAATTCCAGAAAAATCCCAAAAATTTATTTTTTTAAATTCCTAAAATCTGGGGGTTTACATTTGTATTGTTATAATATTAAGTATATTGACTTGTATATATATCTCAAATACTATTTTCATATAATTAAACTTGTGTATCTTAGGATACGACTTTTTGAGTGTCTTTTAGTATCTTAGATTAGCTAGTATAGTTTAGCTTCATAGTGTATCAATTTAGTGACCTAGTGTTAGACTCTTGCAACCTAAATTTCATTGGTTTGACTTAAAAATGGCTTATTGACCTAGAATTGCATCAACTTAACTGATTTTCAGTCTTGAACCTTGTATTGATGCAACATACCATATATAGGTCTGTGTGACACCAGCTTGGGCATCGAGAGACACACCTTGCTCAGGACTTCAGGCGAGTACATTTCTCTGATAGTTTTTAATTCATAATATTGTATATATGCATGTTCTAAAATTGTATACTTGATCCCAACACAGTGATTTCACGGACTTTTACTACATGGATCCCATCAGGAGATATTATCCCCTACCGTGTTCAGCGGGTACTCGTGTACATGTATCTCATCGTGTATATTGGGTATTGATTTATATTTCGTGTTCACATATTGCTCGTGTTCAGTATGTTTATTCGTGTACACCCTCTTCCCGTGTTCAGTGGTTAAGATATTCGTGTACTCCCACTGCTCGTGCTCAGTGGTTATATTTCGTGTTCGTAGCGTATCGTGATTGGATCCATTGGTATTAGTTGGGAATGGGAGAGTAGGAGTTGATTATGTGATCAAAGCCCCCATTGTTACATCGTGTACATTCTGGTTACATACCTCACTTGTAATCGTCTTACCGGATCATGTTCACCCAAACCGATCACATAATAAACTTGTATTCTGAGGTACATTAGTTAGTTTGTAGTTATTTTATCATATTGCTGATATTCATATTATTGATTATTTTATCATATTGTTGATATTCATATTAATGATCTATATTCTTGTATATTACCTGTATATCTATTGTTCATTCATTCATATGTTTAGTGATCTTGTATTTTATTTCTATTATCTGTTTATATGCTTGATTATGTTATTGAAACTGCTTTCAGAGGTATGTACTTCGCTCCAATCCTGACTGGATATATTTTTTCAGATGACTGGCTTATAGAGCAGTGTCCTATATTCTACGAGCCGCAGGATGGCGTACATTTAGAGGATACTCCTATAGACCAGGAGGACTTAGTTGCAGAGCCCGAGGAGGTCTAGTTATTTGTGTTGGCTTATATTAGACTATTCTATGGTTGTGATTCACAGTTTCTATTATTATTTTAAATTATGGATTGTATCTTGTATCTTTCCTTCGCTATTCCATTCGTGCATTATTTTCCTTAGTTTGTTTTGTGATTGAGATTAGTTATACTTGTGAGATACCATATGCTCCTCCGTTCGGAGTTGAGATGATTGACATGTACTATATTATATTGTTGAGATGTTAGATAGTTAGAAATGGCCCAGACAGCGTTCTACCGCCGATTCTGCGGCGTAGACTGGACGTACCCACGTACTCGTGCCCGAATATCTGGGTACGGGTCGTGACACCCGAAAATCTAGAGTTGATGTCTTGAGCCATATCGAGATTGCTTTGAGATAATTTTGTATAAAGGGATGTAATGTATGAAACGATGTCATTGTAATCGAGAGAAAGAGAACTTGAGCGAATTACAATCTCGGTCAAGCGTCGCTTGTAACACATCTTGATTATCAATAAAGACATTGCTTTCTTATGCCAATGTGTTCTTTACTTTTCTGCAATATTGTGCCGCTGCTCCCGACTTGAATAGCTTACTTGCCCTTGTTCAGCTTTGGCCTTGTGCAAGTGCAGCTTAGGCTTGTACGACATCATGCCCACGCGAGGACGATCGGACCCGCAATGACCCAAGCTAGGACGATCGACCCCCTGTGGGATCGGGGCATGACACTACAAAGAGGTCGATGATCTCATGTTACAATAGTGTGACACCACAGAGGTAAAAGATGTAAATCCTAGACGGAGAGTCATATCACAGCGGCGTAACACTGCAAGGAAGCACAAGACTTCGTGTTGGGTAGTTTGGCACTACAAAGAATGAGTGAATCTCATGCTACAGTGGATGACATCACATGAGGGAGTGAACCTCATGCTACAGTGGATGACACCACATGAGGGAGTGAACCTCCGCAGAAGGCCGTGTCATAGCGACGTAGCACCGCAAGGAAGCGCAATGCTTCATGCCAAGGACTCTTTAAGAACTCACCTATAGTGTATGGAAAAAGATACATGACGTCTCTTGAGAAAAACTTGTAGACAACCAAAATATATACACTGAAATCAGATGTACACATGGCCTTCAATGTACAACTGGAAGCACAGTTGATGTCATTGTGTGAGTGGGAAGAATTGTAAGTGCAAAATTCAAGGCTTAGTCTATTCTTGTATCATACTGTTATTTTGACCCATGCAGGAAGATTCAAGTCGAAGCGACATCTATTCTAATGCATGATGGACGGTCACATTGAGGAACGTTCAACCCATATATTGAGATATGTGGGGGATTGTTGATGTTTTTGCCTTTTGACTATAAAAGATAGTCTCATATTGGCTACACCACCAAGTGGGTATCTCAATATAATGCTTTACTTGTGTTGAGGTGTGCACATGGGGTATGGTGAGGCACATGGGTGCCATGTGGGGGTATTTTATTAGGATGAAGAAGGATTAACTCCTTAATGAAAGCATTTATGCTTTTTGTCATTCACTTGAAATTTAATCCATATGAGCTAAGCCCCAAAGGGACTTAGCGACTCGGACTCGGGCTCGGGCTCGAGCTCAAGAGCGCAAAGTGGTTCTTTGTTGACGCATTTTGCCTTAGCACGTCATCATCGACGCAGGCGCTTGTGTGCATTTGATGCGCTCTCATGCGCGAGCTGCATGCGCGGATATATTTGAACGGTTATGGAAAGATATGGTCTGTTATTCAGATCCATTTTTTTTTATTTAAAATTAATTCGTGCATATCTTTTAGGAATTCATAATTAATCTGGTCCTATCTTTCCATAACTATTGGACGGCTAGGGTTTTTACCCTCTCTCTATAAATACTCTCTTCGTGCCTCTTTGAGGACTTACTTGGAAATAGAGGAGACAAAGAGAGTTGCAGCAGCCATCATTGCAGTCTAGGAAGTTCGTTCTAGTTCAAGCAAGGAGGTGACAACGAGCGTTCCAGAAACTCTACGTGAACTTGCTGGTTCCTGGGAGCAGATCGTGTGGGGCGAATCTTGCTTTGAGCAACGGTGATCTTCATCACCCCAGCAAGCATAGTTTATTCTTCTTCTTCCTGTTCTCTTTTACAAGTTGTAAACTTTATTCTGTCAGTTTGCAACTGCGATTGCAAGGAAGAACGAGAAGATAGTTTTCTATGATTCTTTTGTTATCTTGTTTCAAGTTATAATCAGATCCTATATATAATCTTCTTGTTGGATCGAGAGATATCAGGAAGGGAACTCTTGTGTGAACTCATGATCTCGACTTCAACTTCTAGTTCTACCATCTTTGATTAAGTCTCGAAAGAACAATATATATATATATATATATATATATATATATATATATATATATATATATATATATATATATATGGTTATTAGTTATCAAATATTAAACTTTGGAGAGAACTTGTAGTAGTAGACAGTTGATGTGGAATTATCATGTCCTTGTCATTTTTAGTATGTAAAAATTAATTGATAGTCATTCAAATCATAAGTTGATATGGAGTTAATATGAAATTATCATGTCATTGTCATTTTTTAGTATATGAAAAATAATTAATAGTCATTCAAATCATAAGTTAATATGAAATTATCATGTCATTAGTATTTTTTAGTATATGACAATTAATTGGTAGCCATTCAAAATATTAAAAACATAAATGCTAGTTTTTCAAACTATATGACAATTAAAGCCATTTATAGTATATGACAATTAAATCAGTTTATAAAAATGAATATATTGTATAAATCAACTTAATATTCAAATTTGTTTTATATGACATTAAAATTTGGACAATTAAATTCGTTTAATATTCAAATCATGTCATTGATTATTTTTAGTATATACAATTAAATCAGTTTATAAAAGTTAATTTATAATCATTCAAATTATTAGCATATATTGTAGTTACTCAAAGACGGACATTTCTAGCATGTGACAATTAATTGATAGTTATTAAAAATATTCAAATCATAAATGGTAGTTATTCAAATTACATGACAATTAAATTCGTTTATAGTATATGACAATTAAATTTTGTTTATAAAAATTAATATATTGTATAAATTTGTTTAATATTCAAATCTGTTTAATATGACAATTAAATTTTGGACAATTAAATTTGTTTAATATTCAAATCATGTCATCTTTAATATATGACGATTAAATTCATTTGTAAAAATTAATTGATGGCCATTCAAATTATTAGCATATATAGTAATTAGTCAATTATATGATAATTAAATTTGTTTATAGTATATGACAATTAAATTCGTTAATAAAAATTAATATATTGTATAAATCTATTTAATATTCAAATATGTTTAATATGATAATTAAACTTTGGACAATTAAATTCTTTTAATATTTAAATTATGTCATTGGTCATTTTTAGTATATGACAATTAAATCTGTTTATAAAAATTAATTGATAGCCATTCAAATTATTAGCATACATCAAAGACGGTCATATTTGTTTGGCCTAAAAATATTTTAATCATAACTAAACAAAATCTTTATTTTTATTTTTTTCAGTTTATAAAAAAATGTTTTATCAAAATTTAAATTTTAATTAAATTTATAAATTTTTCTTATTTTCTTTTCTCCATTTATTTCTTAAGTTTTTTTAAAACAAATCGGACCAACCCGGCTTGACCCTTAACCGACATGGACCCAGTCTGGTTAGGCCCGACCTACCTCCAATCGGGCTTGGGTTCAAACTGGGTTCAATTTTTTTAAATTTGAATCGGTTCGATTCGGACCGCTCTCTCCGGACTAAGTCTGAATTCGTCCATGACTGATTAAATTCGGTCAACACTGAATCCGGATTTGACCGGCCGATCGGATACACACCTTGAATTTTAGGTAGACTATTGAAATCTATACTATCTAAGTGATTATCTGACTCGAAAATTTGTCTTTAAGTTATATAATTTTCAAAATAAACCCATGGAGATGCTCTTACTTAATAATGTCTATTCTTTGGGTGGGGTTTGGGCCCGGATTCCGTGCAAATCCCATTCCCCACCCACTCGGATCCAAAGGTCTCCTGTTCCCACGACGAGTGGCAACACGTCCGTGGGCCCCCAGCAGCAAATCAAGGCTCCTCATCTCTCACTGGCATAATATTCATTGCCACGATTTCACGTATGTCCATAAAAAATACAAAAAAAATTGTGTACAAAAAATATTATTAAATTAACTAAAATAAAATAATTTATTAAAAATGTAAAATCACGAAAATTTTTACCATCAGAGATGACGAAAATATAAAATTATAAATTTTTATTTATATTTGTCAAATTTTTGACAACTTAGTTGGCGAAAAATTGGGTTTGCCAAAATTTCGCCAACTGATAATGGTATTTTTTTGGGTTTTTTGGGTTTGTTTTGGTTTATTTTTTAGATTTTTTTGTTGGTTTTTTAAATTTTTGACAATATTAATTTGATTTTTTTAAGTTTTCTGTACAGAAAATATTTTGTCAGAAAATTTGTAGTACAATACTAATCAGAAATTTTTTGACATTGTCAGAAATTTTGTAGTACAATTTTCAAAAAATTTGCTGTACAGAAAATATTTTTAAACAAATTAACTATAACGAAACAATTTGTCAAAAATTAAAAATCACAATAATAATTTAGTTTTTTTAATTTTCGACCTCCAAATATTAGTATAGATAACTAAAACAAATAACAAACTAATTATCATTCATATTAGTATAGATAATAACAAATTAGTATAGATAATAAAAAAAATCGAAAATAAAATTACCGAAAGTAAATTTTGGAGGTCGAAACATCATTTTTTTGCGATTATAAAAATTTCAGAAGTCCGTCAAAAAACGTAACAGTTTATCCCATAGTACTTTTTGATACGGTCATTTTGGCACAAACTGGACCTTGTTTCGATCTCTCATACAAAAGTTATGATACTTTAAAGTTTAAAATTTTATATTTTTGTCTGTAACATGTGCGTCTTGCTTCGGATGAAATTTTTTTATACACGAATTGTGTTACTCTCGTCGAAAACATACAAATCGACATATTGTTTGACAAAAAATGATTTCAAAACAAATAGTTATGGCCGCTCGAAGTCTGCTCGACGGCAGACGTAATATTCTTACGACAGATATATATATATTTTTTTGTTCAATAATAGCATATTTTATTTTGGATGTTAAATTTTTTTTTTTTTCTGATCTATTTAAAAAATTTATACTAAAACAATTTTTTTTTAAAAAGAACTAAACCTAAATAAAGCTAACAAAAGGAAAAAAAAAATTTAAATAAAAATAAAAAACAAACCAGGAAAAAAAAATTGAGTTGGCTCCTCTGTATGTTTGTTTTAAAAAAACCAACAAAAAAACCAACACAAAAAAACATAAAAAAAGAAATCAAAACAAACAAAAAAAAAACTATTGTAATATTTTCGCAACTCGGTTGACGAAAATTTGGCACAATATAAATAAAAAATTATTATTTCATATTTTCGTCATCGGAGATGGAGAAAGCTTTCATGATTTTAATTTGTTGAATAATTATTTCGTTTTAGTTAATTTGTTTAAAAATATTTTCTGTACAACAATTTTTTTGTAAAAAATATTTGGATTATTTATGCTAACTATCCATAAATTTTGTTTATATAACACATAATACTTATACTTTTAAACTAAATATACTGATCACCTATTTTTTTAAAAAAAAAAATTTAAAAAATAGAAATATTTAGTGTTATAATTTTTTTTATTATCTTAAAATAAGGATACTCCGTATAATAAATCAAAAAAGTTGAAATAGTCAGTATAATTAGTTTAAAAATAAAAATATTTTATATAATAAACATAAAATATAAAAATAATTAGTATAAATAATCCAAAAAAATTTATATCGCCCATGCTAATATTATTCCACTGTAGCCTGTAGGTCCACACATGAACTTTGTCTGTCAAGAGTCGAGAACTCTAGTTTTTACCTTTCTGAAGTTTCTTAAATCATTTTTTCATTTCCATCGGAGTTCTCCTGAGTCTTCATATTTAGAAGTAGATACTTTGAGGCCTGGTTTGGCTCTCGAAATAGAAATTAATTTCTTTTTTTTTTATGACAATGAAAAAATAGAATTTCAGTAAGATTTTGTTTTCCGTGTTAGTAAAACAAGAAAAGCATTCAAGATTTTTCTTCTCATATTTTTTTGGTGCAACAATAAATAAAAATAAATAAAATATCAATGTTTCAATAATATTTTTTTATTTTATAATAAAAATAAAATTATGGATCCAAAAGTAATAGATCAAATATAAAATACATGAACCATATTTTCTTTATTCCAAATTAAGTAGGACTATTGTAGTCCTAAAATTTCGTAATAAATGCTAAAAAAAACAAGAAGGAAAAATCAATTCATGAACCATATTTTCTTTATTCCAAATTTGTGATTACCAAATAAAGGAATAATTTTTCATTCTTGATTTCTTAAATATGTGAACTAAAAATGGCCTGAATGATAAAAAAAATGTTTACAAATTCATATTAGTAAGAGTATATATATATATATATATATATATATATATATATATATATATATATGTGTGTGTGTGTGTGTGTGTGTGTGTGTGTGTTTCAAATTAACGATTAAGATTATATGACTTAAACAAGATCCGATGATTATAAACATGAGGGCGCTTGTGGATGCATAATAGGGAGATATGGATCCCTCATCATATATATATATATATATATATATATATATATATATATATATATATATGAGGAGGGATCCACATTTCTATTTTTATATTTTTCAAACATCCTCATTATAACAACTATTGGATAATCTTAACCATTAAAAAATGAACGGTTAAGATTAGATGACTTAAACATGATCCAAAGTCTGTGAAAGAGAAGATGCTTGGGGGAGAAGATGCTTGGGGGTAAAAAAATGGAGGATATAAACCAAAAGCATTTTATTGAAAACGATTAACTAAGATACAACTCACTCCAGTCTACATAAAGATAGTAACCTCTAACCCTTCTCGATGAAGAAATTTCTTACTATAACCTCAATTTGGATGGAATTTTTGTACTGTGTGAGAGGAAAATCTCACATTCATGATTTGCTGTAGAATAATTCTTTTATATATATATATATATATATATATATATATATATATATATATAGAGAGAGAGAGAGAGAGAGAGAGAGAGAGAGAGAGAGAAGATTGTGTTTCTTATTTGAATTGGCATCAAATAGTCTTTCATATTACAAAAAATAATAAAATTGGCATAACTAATTTTTATTACACTAAAGTAACAATTTTGACTTACCCTTAGGAGAAGATTGTGCTTCGTAATTTGTATCCATATTCTTCGTAGTATGTTTATATTTTATCCTATAACAAAAATAAGAAGAAGGAGAATAACATAATTTTGAATGTGAATTATGAGATAACTTGATAGACTAAATTATTGTTCTAAATTTAAATTTGGCCTGTAAGTAAAAAATAATTGAAATATAATATTGATTCTCATATATGTAGAAAATTATTTGAATATAAGAGTCCAATATCAGAAAAAACAAGAAATAGATGAAGAACACGTTTTCAAATTGTTATTGGTCTCAATCTAAACTTCAAGAACCTATGAGTTGTTTGCTCAGATGGATCCCATTTGATTGAATAGAGGATGAAACTTTTGGGAGGAATATTTCAAAAAGTAACTTTCTGACACATGTACAAGCCGTTTGGAAGGAGAGAGAGAGAGAGAGAGAAAGAGAGAGAGAGAGAGAGAGGATATATAGAGAATAAAAATAAAATTATATTAGAATTTAAGTTTAATAAAACTATACCGACAAAGATATCATGTAGTTTTTCAAAATTGTGATTTGAGAACTAAAACGTTCAAATGAAGAACGTTTTCAAACAAACGTTGATGTTGAGAAACGTACATGGGTTAAATATTTTCTGTATAAAAAATACCATTGATTGGTACGTGACAAAAACAACGTCTCTTGTTACCTCCCTCGGTCACTCGATTATCCTCTTCCTCAGTCTCTACAATTTTTTATATTTTTCAATGCAAAGTGCACCTAACTTATCGAAATAAACCCCAAGTACATAACTACTATTTATTTTGTACAATTAAAATTAGTTTCAAGGGATTAACTATCATGTATCTTATAGGGTTAAAATTAGTTTCAAGGGATTAACTATCATGTATCTTATAGGGTTAAAATTAGTTTTAGGGACTAGTTTAGTTAATTCAAACGCAAATTGACATATAGTTTATTTTTAAATGAATAATGATTTGAGGGAACAAATTTGGAGTAATTTATGTGTACACGATTTGGACAAATGTTAAAGGCACTAAAAAAATTATTAGGAACAAAACACATTTGTCGGTTCTAAAATTGCTCAAATTTTGACATTTTTGTGTATATTTTGGACTGTTAAATTTGACAATATTAAAAAAACTAGGACTTCCAAAATTTGAAAAATTTATATAGAATTAGGAATAGGAAAATTTTAACAGTTTATATGTCCAAAATTTTAGCTGTATTAAAATAGCAGGGGCTAGAGATTGTTTTTGGAGCCATATGCACAATAGTGCCAAAAATGTTGCCCCTACTAATTCTACGCTCTTAACATTTGCCAAGATTTGAGTGACGTATAATTGGAAAAAAAAAACTTTTGTTTTCTCCAAAACTGGAGTGTTCATAAAACTATCCGGATCTGAACCCGCTTCTTCTTCTCCTCCTTCTTCTTCTCCCGCTGCTGCCGTCTCTTCCTTCTCACTTCCGCTAGTCTCCGTAAGTCATCCGTAACTCCACTTCCACTTCCAGATCCATACTTGCTTTCATCTACCTACGCTTCTATTTTACATAAAGCTAACTCCTTCCTTATGGATCTCTGGAGAAAATCCATATGGGTCTCCTGAAGTGTTGACCTCGATCGTGTTTGCCAACGATCGGCATTGAATTCTCGGTAGTTTGATTTGTTAATGTCGATTTATGTGTATAAGGATCACTTCGTTTTGATGTTCTTAATGGGACTGTAGGGTTTTATAAGTCAAAATTTGAATTGATGATATTAGGTTACTGATGGATTGTACTTAACTTGTTAGTAAATTTGGAAAAGTGGGAAATTTTATATTAAAGGAACCATTTTTATTGGAATTTGTATAATGTAGTTTTTAGCGACTTGATCCAATCATTTGAAGTTTTAGTTAGTCAAGATTTAATCTTGATCTTTCCGTTATGGTTAGATGCTGAATCTCTTAAACCTACAGATATGCCGAGCAATTTATGAACTTATCAAAGTCACACCAACAAAATCTTTTAGCCCCCTGATATTTTTTTACAATTTTACTGTTGCACTGCATCTTTACGCCTACTAGTTATCAGCAATTTGCATTTTTATGAGTAGAAAGAAAAAAGTACTCTCTTTTTTTTAATCTTTATTTTAATAAAAAAAAGAAGTCCAACTATTTAGATTTGGATGTCTAGTTAAGGAGCAATGCGAGCTTTTAAAGAGCAAGACCGTTGAAGGTTTAATTTGCATTGGAAATCTTTCAGGTGCATCATGGCGATGCGAGGGAACTTAGGGGACAAGAGGACCCGGAGTTCCGTGTCCATATTTATCGTGGTTGGCTTGTGCTGCTTCTTCTATTTACTCTCAATTTTGAGACTCATCATGATAGGGAAAGCACTTCCGATCTCTCTTCTGATTCGAAGTTCCATAAGTTTGAGCCATGCGCTGACAAGTACAATGATTATACTCCTTGCCAAGATCAAAGCCGGGCAATGACCTACCCTAGAGACAACATGATTTATCGAGAGAGGCACTGCCCTCCTGAAGAGGAGAAAGTAAAATGCCTTATACCTGCTCCTAAGGGTGTGGTTAACCCATTTCCCTGGCCAAAGAGTCGTGACCTGGTTCCGTACGCAAATGCTCCGTACAAGAGCTTTACGGTTGAGAAGGCTGTTCAGAACTGGGTTCAGTTTGAGGGAAATGTTTTCAGATTTCCTGGTGGCGGAACACAGTTTCCACAAGGGGATGACAAGTATATCGATCAACTAGCATCTGTCATTCCAATAGCTAACGGGACAGTTAGAACTGCATCGGATACTGGATGCGGGGTATGTTGAAACTTGAACCTTGATTTTGTAGTAATCTATTTATTCCTTACCATCATGAAATTCTTTCACATCTAACAGAATCATATTCAGTGACAAGTCTCATAATTTCTCTGCACAACTGGTCTTTGCTTGATGTTTCCTTTAGCTAGCGTTGTCCTCACCGTTCTCCTTTCGTTAGTCAAAATTCACAAACTGTGTAGAGCACTTTATGTAACTTACCTTTGGAACTGAGAGAAAAGAAAAAAAATGTAACTTTTCTTGATCATCAATAACTTGCTAGCATGTGCTTGTCTATCAATTGTCAGTGTTAATATTTCAGGAGGTGCATGTCCTTTGTGTATTTCCCTTTTAAGGCTTGGTTTAGTACAAATGGATCCACTACAACCATTTTAAATGCAAGCTTCTTTCTGAAGCTTTCTTTTTCCATTTTTTTTCCTGAAAGATTTGACTAATTATTGTTTTTCTAGTATAATTTTGCTAGCCAATCTTAGTTTCCCTAAATGTCAAACTGGTAGCTGACGCGTGTTATTTCCTAATAGTAATTGTGCATTGTTTGATGCATTTGCCCCTGTATGTGGTAAGATGCTGTTAGCTTTCACTGCATTTTTGTTTAATATTTGAATCATTCCAGGTTGCAAGTTGGGGTGCTTACCTATTGAAAAGGAATGTGTTAGCCATGTCGTTTGCTCCAAGGGACTCTCATGAGGCGCAGGTACAGTTTGCGCTGGAAAGAGGGGTGCCTGCAGTTATTGGGGTTCTTGGGTCTATACAGATTCCTTATCCATCTAGAGCCTTTGATATGGCTCACTGTTCACGTTGCTTGATCCCCTGGGGTTCAAACGGTGAGTTCAGCAGTAGGCGTGCTTTTATTTTCTTCGAACTCAAGTCAGTTTTGAGCATTTTGATCTACTTGGATTTCTTGTTCTATAGTAATACTGAGTCTTGACACTCCTTTTAGATGGAATGTATATGATGGAGGTTGATCGGGTCGGGTGCTGATGCCTGGAGGGTTCTGGGTACTTTCTGGCCCTCCCATCAATTGGAAGGCTAACTATTTGGCATGGCAACGTACCAAGGAGGACCTTGAGGAGGAGCAGAGGAAGATTGAAGAAATTGCTGAACTTCTTTGTTGGGAGAAGTTCTCTGAGAAGGGTGAAATTGCAGTATGGAGAAAGAGAATAAATGCTGATTCTTGTCCTGGGAGGCAAGATGAGCCCCGCGTCAAAATTTGTGATTCAGTAAATGCTGATGATGTCTGGTAAAATTCTATGCTTGCAGTTACTTATCTACATTTCCAAAAATAAACATGAAAGAGCAAAATAAGTTAAGTTTGCAGTACCGGTATCAGAGCCTTCCTATGAGTACCAGGATTGGCGGCATCGGCAATATCATCTGTTTCGGATTGAAGTATCGGATTTTTTTGTATCTAGAAGCAAATAATTATTAAAAATTTAGAATTTTTTTTTATACATTAACCATTATTTTAAGTATTTCTTGTGTTGTTTCTTAGTAGTTTTGAAATTGAATGAAATAATAGTCACAACCTTACTATGCTTTTATACCATTGCTGAGTAAGTCCAGTTTTGTTCACCCACCAAAACTATGATGTATGTTCACCCTTCCACTCACGTGTTGCCACGTATCATTTTTATACAATCTAAAACCACTTTGGAAGTTGTTTTGTAAACATCCAAAGTGTTTTTGACCTCGATTTTGACACGTGGCAACACGTGAGTGGAATATTGAACAAACACTCTAGTTTTGGTCTGTGAACAAAAATAGACTCATTGTTGATTGGTCTTTTTCATTCAATTTTCTTTGTTTAAATGACTGGAAAAGAGATCAGTCAGTATCGGTATCCGTCAGTATCGAATAGGGACATGCCAAACCGTATTGGTATCGGTATCGGCCGATATTGCAAACTATGAAAATAACACGTGAGAGCATGATATCAGGTTTACTTTGCACTATATAAGATATTTTGGATTTCTTCCCAAAAAAGTGTATCAAAGACTACAATGGACTTTGTCCTCCACTTCTTCTCACACACCAAGTAATCGACCATGCATTGTTTTAGAGTTATGAAAATGTTTTTTTGCATATTGCTGACGAGAAGTACTGAAACTGAAACCTACCCTGTCGTGCAAATGAGCATAACGTCTCTGGATACCTAGGCTACGAATATGGCACGACATGATATGGATGTGACAACAGGGATGTATGGCACCGAATTTGGTTGTTCAAATGTATTTTTGGAGTGTTTGTGTCGTACTTGATAGGTGCTTGACATGAACATGGAACCAATTTTGGAGCATCTGTGCTTCCTAGCTACATACAAACATTGCTTCCTAGCTAGATACAAGCATCAATAAATAAATGAACATTAAGGTTTGGTAATTTGCTATCGTATCGAATAACTCTTTCAGTTAGCATACAGACTGTTTCTATCATGCCTGAATGTGTCATGATTAATGTTAGAGTTATTTTATTTTGTTATTTTTCATATGAGGGTATAATAGTAATTATGGGTGTATTGCATATCAATATAAATAGACATGAGATGCAACCTAGGGTTTAAGGCCCTTGCAATCTCCTTTCTCATATTCTCTTTTCGGCTGTTTTTCGTCTACTTTTCATGATTCGCCGTTCGTCGTTCGTTGTTCGTGGTCGTTCGTGGTTCGTTTATGAGATCTAGGGTTTCTACAGATCTTCGTTGGTTATTCGTCGTCGGTTGAGGTTCGTTGTGAGATCTAGGGTTTCAAAGATCTCGTCTTTCTGTTGCATCTGCAAGTATGGTGGGGAGTGAATCTTTTAGCGAGATTAATAGTGGTGGTGATAGCGGAGGTGGTTCTCCTTTTACTGTTATTCATAATGATGAATTGGGAAAGTCGATTACAGCGGTGAAACTCAATGGTGCGAACTACCTTGCCTAGTCCAAGTCTATCAAAGTGGTGTTAAGGGCGAAGAAGAAGTTGAAGTTTTTGACGGAAGAACCCCTGCCTGAAACTTCCGCTGAGTATGAAGATTGGATGAGTGCAGATGCATACGTTATGTCATGGTTGTGGCATAGTATGGAACCACATATCGCTGCTAATGTTCAATGGTGTGAATCAAGCAAACAGATTTGGGCATCTCTGGAAGAATCATATTCGCAGAAGCGAAACGTTGTCCGTATCTATGAGTTGTACGAGTTATTGTTCAATACAAAGCAAAATGGGGAGCCTGCGAATGAATATCTGGCTTCAAAGAAGGCTTTGTGGGAGGAACTGCTTCAATATCATCATGTTACTACTGATTTGAAGGAAGCTAGCAGACAGAAGGAAGAGTTTCATGTTTCACTTATCCTAGCCGGCTTGGATCCTGCGCTCGAACCTTATAAAGCTCAAATCCTTGTTGGAGAGCAGTTACCTACGGTGGCAGATATTTTCTCCCGTCTCAATCGTTCCTTTCTGGGACAGAGTTTTGTGGTGCCGAGTACTGACTCTTCTGCCCTAGTTTCTAGTGTTGTTGGTCGTGGTGGTGGACGTGGTAGTGGACGTGGCGGTAGAGATGGTGGTCGTAGTTTTGGTCGAGGAGGCCGTGGTGGTAGAGACAATGGTCGCGGTGGTGGTGGTGGCCGTGGTCAACCACGGAAGTGTAACTATTGTGGAATGCTCGGTCATGTAGAAGACTACTGTTGGGACAAGTGGGGCAAACCAGAATATGCACATCAAGTGCATGCTGAAAATATGCAGTCCCAGATCACCACTTCTGCTCCCAGAGATGATACTTCGAGTTTCAATCAGACTTCAACGTCCGATACCTCATCTCCATTTCAACAGATCCTCCAGAAGTTGAACGCGCTTGCTAGTATCACCTCCCAACCTACTGCAACCATGGCACATATAGGTAATCCTGCTTTTGTGGCAACCCAGTCACCATCCACCTCTTGGGTCATCGACTCAGGAGCAAGCTCTCACATGTCTGGTATAACATCTATCTTTCATAATCGTAGTTCCATGAAACATAATATTATCTTGGCTGATGGATCTACTCGTCCTGTGCTTGGGAAAGGTGTCATTCACCCTACTCAATCACTATCATTATTTGATTCATTATATGTGCCTAATTTTTCATTTAATTTGTTATCTGTGAGCCAGTTAACCAAATCTCTTCAATGTTCTGTGACATTTTTTCAAATTCGTGTGTTTTTCAGGACCTCAGGACGAAGAAGATGATTGGTTCGGGGCATGAAAAAGATGGACTGTACTACTTGGATCTACCTGGAAAAGCCTTCACTTCTGTTTCTACTTCTCCGTTGCAGTGGCATTATCGTTTGGGACATCCGTCTTTGGCTAAGTTGCGTCAAGTTGTTCCTAGTTTGAGTCATGTTTCTAGTCTTGAATGTGAGACTTGTCAGTTAGGCAAGCATCACCGTAGTTCTTTTCCTCGTTGTAGTGAGAGTCGTCAATTAGAGTCTTTTGATCTTGTTCATTCTGATATTTGGGGTCCGTCTAGAATCAAAAGTCCGAAAGGATTTCAGTATTTTGTTATTTTTATTGATGATTATTCCAGAATGACTTGGTGTTATTTAATGAAAGAAAGATCTGAGTTTCCAAATGTGTTATCTGTCTTTTATAATGAAGTCTATGTTCAGTTTAATAAACGTATCAAAATTCTGCGTTCTGATAATGCTTTGGAGTATACTCAATCTTCTGTGAACCGTTTCTGTGTTGATCGTGGTATGATTCATCAAACCAGTTGTGTCCACACCTCTCAACAAAATGGTATAGCCGAACGCAAACATCGACACATTTTAGATGTGGCTCAAACTCTCATGTTCAATATGCATGTCCCTAAACAGTATTGGGCAGATGCCGTTCTTACTGCATGTTATCTTATTAATCGCATGCCATCATCTGTATTAAATAACAAAGTTCTATTTACCATATTACATACAAATGTCGCACCCTTTTCCTTATCTCCTCGAGTGTTTGGGTGTGTCGCTTTTATTCATAACTTGGAACCTAATCGAGATAAGTTGGCTCCTAGATATCTGAAGTGTCTTTCTTGGTTATCCCCGTACTCAAAAAGGTTATCGTTGTTACAGTCCACAGTCACGCAAATATTATGTCAGTGCGGATGTTACATTCTTTGAGTCTACCCCTTTCTTTCCTTCAGGAGACCGTTGTATTCCTTTTACTACAGAATTGATATCTTGCATACCACTTCCGGTCATTCCTGAATCAATTTCTGTCTCTATTCCCCATTTACAGGTTTATTAGAGATCCAAGGACTGGCCAGTGGTTCTGCAAAATTCAGCCTTCAACCAATCATCTTCCGTGCCTGAGGTTTCTGCTCCCATCACTACAGATCCAGATGATCTTCCTATTGCTCTCAGAAAAAGACAACGCCTTTGTACCACAAAGAATAAGCATCTCATTTCTAACTATGTTTCATTACACCGTGCTTCATCATCTTTTCATGCATTTGTTGTTTCATTGTCTTCTACTTTTATTCCCAAAACTTACGAGCAGGCTATGTCATCTTCTGGTTGGAAAAGTGCAATGGATGAGATGTATGCTTTACATCAAAATCAGACTTGGGAGCTTACATCACTTCCTGTTGGAAAACAAACAGTGGGTTGTAGATGGGTGTACACTGTTAAGTATCACCCTGATGGTTCTGTTGAGCGCCTCAAGGCACGGTTGGTTGCCAAAGGGTATACTCAGACATATGGTGTAGATTATATGGAGACTTTCTCTCCAGTGGCTCGGCTGAATTCAGTTCAGATTCTTATTTCTGTGGCGGTTAATCACCAATAGCCTATATATCAGCTGGACATAAAGAATGCTTTCTTGCATGGTGACTTACATGAGGAGGTTTATATGGATCAACCACCGGGATATGTTGTAGCAGAAAATAAAAGACTCGTATGTCGATTGGAGAAAGCATTATATGGACTGAAACAGTCACCTCGTGCTTGGTTTGACAAGTTCAGTTCAGTTCTCATTCAATATGGCTTTCGGCGTACCACATCAGATCATTCAGTATTTTGCCATTCTTCCTCAGCAGGTATTATCGTGTTGATTGTTTATGTTGATGATATCATTATATCTGGGAGTGATCATGCTGGAATTGTGGACTTGAAGGCCTACCTTAGTCGTCAGTTTCATACTAAGGATTTGGGTCTTCTTCGATATTTTCTTGGAATCGAGGTTGCTCGATCTAAGAAAGGTGTGTATCTGTCACAACGCAAGTATGTTCTAGACTTGCTCTCCGAGACTGGGATGTTGGAGTGTCGGCCAGTTGAGACTCCTATGGATTATCATGACAAGCTTGATGCTGACAGGGGAGAGTTATTTGAGGATGTTGGATATTATAGACGTTTGGTTGGCAAACTTATATATCTTACTGTTACTCAACCAGACATCACATATGCAGTTAGAGTAGTTAGTCAGTTTATGCATGCCCCTCGGCAACCACATTGGGAGGCTATCTCTCGCATTCTTCGATACTTGAAGGGTGCACCTGGAAAGAGTTTGTTGTACAAACCTTTCCAATTGCTTACGGTGACTGGGTTCAGTGATGTTGATTGGGCAGGCAGTCGCAGTGATAGGAGGTCTACTTCTGGCTATTGTACGTTTGTGGGTGGCAATCTTGTCATGTGGCGTAGTAAGAAGCAGAATGTTGTGGCTCGTTCTAGTGCAGAGGCCGAGTACCGTGCGATGGCTCATACAGCTTCTGAGATGATGTGGGTGCAGTCTCTTCTTCATGAAATGAGAATCATGATTCCTATTCCGATGGAGATGTATTGTGATAATCAGTCGGCAATGTTTATCGCTAGTAATCCGGTGTTTCATGTGCGCACGAAGCATATCGAGGTGGATTGCCATTTTGTTCGTGTTTTGTTGCTGAAGAAACAGATTGTCACTCCTTATGTTCGGTCAGAGGATCAATTAGGTGATATCCTCACCAAACCACTTGCTCGTGGTCCATTTTCTGATTTATGTAGCAAGCTGGGCATGTCTGATCTATATGCTCCTGCTTGAGGGAGGGTGTTAGAGTTATTTTATTTTGTTATTTTTCATATGAGGTTATAATAGTAATTGTGGGTGTATTGCATATCAATATAAATAGACATGAGATGCAACCTAGGGTTTAAGGCCCTTGCAATCTCCTTTCTCATATTCTCTCTTCTCCTACTTCCCCTTCTTCTCTCCATCTCCAGACTTCACTATTAACATACTAAACAAGCGTCATCAGATGGATCTTGCTTCACCTCCCTTAATAGCAAGATTTCAATGAGGTTTGTTTGCATGTTTGGAACTACATAAATGGCTGGTGATAATTTATTTTCATTTTCTTCTTTGTTCTAAAGGCTAAAATGGGACTCCATCATTCTTGTTTATGATAATGTCAGAGTCAGTATTTTGGCCAATCACCAGAACTGATCTGCTTTCCCGAGAAGGAAATTGATAGACTAAACCTCTGTTCTTATGTAGTTGATTTTCGTTAGGTGTCCAGCTCTCCCAGTATGTCATGAAATTTTGAACTTGTGTACTGATTTTCACTGTCCTTATCATATAGGGAAACTTGAAACAGTGGCATTCTTGCATATTCTATTACAAGTTGAATTAGTGGCTATGGCTTAGTGGCACGGTGGCAGAGACAGTAATGTTGGAGTATTGCAGCTACACTATCAATCGTCGTTCTATAATGCAATTCTTTTATATTATTTAGTTTATGTCTCACTTATTTTCTGATTGAACTAGGTACAAAAAGATGGAAGGATGTGTAACTCCTTATCCTGAGGTCAACAATCCTGAAGAAGCTGCTGGAGGAGTTTTGAAAACATTCCCGCAGAGGTTAAATAGCGTTCCCCCTAGAATAACTAGTGGGTCTGTTCTTGGCATCTCTGTTGAATCATATCATAAAGACAATAGGTTATGGAAGAAGCACGTGAAGGCTTACAAGAATGTCAACAAGTTACCTGACACTGGGGGATACCGTAATATAATGGATATGAATGCAGGTTTGGGTAGCTTTGCTGCAGCTATTGAATCTCCCAAGTTATGGGTTATGAATGTTGTGCCTACAATTGCTGAGAAATCCACTCTTGGCGTCATATATGAGCGAGGATTGATTGGAATATATCATGACTGGTATGCTTTTCCTTCTCTTGGTTTATTATGGAGGTGTTCGTTTTTATCTCCTTTAGACATCTTCAGTGCATGCACATGCTTCAAATCAAGTTTAAATATTACAATATACCAGTAAGAGGATTCACAGACAGAAATATTTGTTTAAGCTTTAGATGGAAATATACTTTCTGTAAAAAAAAAAAATCAGATGCAAGAACTTTCTTTTACTGTGTAATATATATAAACCATTTTACTTTTGAATATTGCTACTCAGTTGGTTGGAACATGCATAGTTATTGCTCTTGTAAACTTATTTTCTTGGTTTTGTTTTTTGAAATTCCTTGGATCATCACCTTATGGAGATTGCATTTTTTATTTTTATTTTACAGTTCCATTTGTTTTTATTATTTTATGTTTAAGTATACCTTGATATAACATGTACCTTTTTTTGTTTCTTCTCTTGATTCAGGTGTTAAGCTTTCTCCACATACCCAAGAACGTATGATCTTATTCATGCTAATGGTGTTATCAGCTTGTACAAGAACAAGTAAGTCCATTGTAGTTCTTTGGTTGCCTTACTATTTGTTAGTATTCAGGAGAAAGGATTATAACGGATCCCAATATTTCTATTGTAGTATAAAACACAAGGTGAAATAAAAAAGGTAGAATGTTTTAGGAAAGCAAAGAAAAACAATGCACTATGCTTGCCACAATACCTGCCCCACCCACCCAAGCACACAAACCAGAATTTTAGAAAAAAACAAAAGGATGCGCTTAATAAGTCCATTGTTGTTTTTTTAATGTAGAAACCTTGGAGAACTGTTGAACAATAAATTTTGTGACGATGTGAGTACTGTGGGCCTTTTCTAACGGTAGCTTATAGGTTGATTTGTTGTAGGGGTTTTATGTAGCAATTGTAGGTCATCTATGGTTGCTTGGCGGGGGATCACACTTGTTTCTTCAAGTGTGGCAGTTGGACATCATTCTTAAAATACGTTCACTCCACTATGCTTTCCCCACTTATGATTGGTTCCATAGCTAACTTGATAAGGAAGTTGGGTCATACAAATGAATCACTTGTATGAGTCATTAAGCTATTTTGGACCAGGATTGCTAAACACCCATCTTCAAAATTAACTCTTGTAAAGTAGAGTGAGTCGATCAGTTCTTGCTGTGAATCATCAATGGCTCTCCAAGTTTATAACTTAAAGAGACATCTCTAACTTCTCAAGTATTTTGGGGTAGAAAGTATCTAACAGGTATAATGATTTGTAGAAGTGGTTTGTAAGAGAGGAGATGGTGGTATTTTTGTTTTTTATAACATTTTGTGACATAGACATCAATCATACTTTTCAAGCAGATGCAAGATGGAAGACATTCTCCTAGAGATGGACCGAATCTTGCGACCGGAGGGTGCAGTTATATTCCGCGATGAGGTCAATGTTCTCATAAAGGCAAATAAGATGGCTGCTGGTATGAGATGGAATACAAAGCTTGCAGACAACGAGGACGGTCCTCTTGTAACCGAGAAGGTATTGTATGTTGTGAAGCAGTACTGGGTTGGGGGAAGCCAGACAGCCAAAGCATGATTGCAGATGGGTGCTTTATCTATTCCGTCGACCTATGATAGCAGTTGAACAGGAATTACCAGCTGGGAAGTTTTCATGGCTTGACAAGGTAGATTTTTGGACCTAGAGAAGCATTCTTTCATCTGATTGAGCGATTAGCATTATGTTGGTGATATCATCATTTTGTTCTTTATATTTGGCCTAAATTATATTTTTGTATAACTACTCTAGTGATGTTCCTCCAAATTAGAAGGCATTGTTACTTTTGGACTGTAGATTTCCTGCGACCTCAAGGTCCTGTGCTCTATATTTGGAGATGATAGTTTGAAATCCTGTATCATTTAGATGATAGTTTGAAGTCCTGTATCAGTTGATGTTGCTAAAATGTTGCTAAGTATAACTCGTCCAGAGTATGTTAGTTGTGTTTTTGTATTAAGTACATAAAAGCAGTTGGTACTTGGTGTAATCTTGGTGTTATTGATTAAGCTGAAACATTGTGAGCTTGAGCTCAGGTATCTGGCCAAGAAAGCTCTATCCAAACATGTGTCAAGCCTGTTGAGAATAAATCAAGACGCATTTGAAGACTATGATCTATTATAACTTGTTTGATGCTAATTCAATTACTAACATATTTGGTAGGAGGTCATTCAATGGGACTGCTGTTACTAATGTGATATATTTGGCAAGCTTTGTGCATTTTCACTGTTATATATACGATGTAATGCAATTGTATATATAATTTTGCTGAAGCTATATTTTGCGATTTGGATGTCAAGTTTCATGGCAATTTTTAGTTTTGCAATCAGATGTTACCGGTTTAAAGAATTCCATAGTATTTTCATTTACACACATTATCTTTTCTTTTTCATGAGATGCTAAAAGCTCATGATTTCGATAAGGGCCTTTGTAGTTGTGAAACATTTTGCTCTAAATAACAAAATCAATTTCTTTCTTAATTGCTGCTCTCTTCTAGCTTCGTGAATTTATTTTAAGTTTGCCGATATGATAGAATACAACAAACTTTTGTGCAGTGATGCAGTCGTACAATATTGTATGTATAATTCTCTATACTTAGTTGAGAGGGACACGTAATTTTATATTTGGTTGATTTGAGAAATTTGTAAGTTACAAGATTTGGGACCTTGTGTATAAATACACTTGGGAACGTTTTAAGTTACTTGTAAGATTTGGGATCTTATTTATAAATACACTAGATGTAAGGTACTTATATGCAAAAGGCCCAACAATCAGATGTCCTTACCATTCGTAAAAAATAAGGTCGCGATCCATTCTCGAAAGTCTAAATCATAGGCTCAAACCGTGTCGGCATCATCATGAGACGGGCGCAATGAAAACGATATTTTCCGAACAATAATAATCATTAAAGAAATTTTGAGTTATTTTTCACTTTATTTATCCATATTTATAATGTATCATACATTATTTTTATAATGTATAAGTTATTCCACTTTTGATAAAATTTGTTCATAATTGACGGTTAATTTATTTTATCGAAAATTTTGGACGAAAATACTACTATATTCTCCTTTACACTTGATCTTGCGTCCTCGAACTCGGCCCCGCTCTCCTTCCCTGCTGTCGCGTTCTCCCCCGCCTCTCCTCTCCCAGCAACGACCACCGCCCTCCCTCCCCCCCACCCCGCCGCCGCCCCTCATCCGCAATCCCGCCCCCCTCCCCTTCCATCCCTGACACCGTCGTCGTCCTCTCCACCACCGCCATTGCTGCTGCTGCTGAGGGAGGACGACGTCGGTGGCGGGGAAGGGGGTGGGGGTGGGGAGGAGGGACGGCGACGGTGGCAGGAAGAAGGGGGTGAGAGAGAAAAGGAAAATAAAAATAAAAATAAAGAATGAATATTTTTGTCAAGACCGTCAATTCTTGATTAATTTTGTAAAAATAATTTTTTTTATACATTATAAAAAATAATATAAATAATATAGAATATATTCTAAATATGAATATATAAATGGAGGTAACTAAAAATTTTCTTGGTCATTATTGACCCAGAAATTTCACACAACATAAACTACTCTTTTTTGTTCTTCAGTGCTTTCTCACCGTCACTCCCCCACTCCCACCCCCATTTCTCCGAATCAATAAAAAAGAAAAAAACTAACAATGGATATAGATCTACTTGACCACCAGTGAGAGTTGAGAGCTCCAGCAGCTGATCGAACAGTAATAATGGTCGGCGTCCGGCGCCGCGGTCCGACGGGCCTCCGGTCCTTCTTCAGCTATCGCGTCCTCCTCTCCGCACTCTTCACCCTCCTCTTCCTCGCCTCCCTCTCCCTCTTCCTCTCCGCAAAATCTTCGTCTTCTTCTACAGATGAGATGACGAGTAATATCCCATCCTCTCTGCCCCTCCGGCGTTTGAGCTTAGTCTCCCCCACGCACCGCTCCCACCTCTCCGTCCTTCGCCGCCACGCCGCCGACCACGCCGCGCTCGCCCAGGCCTACGCCTCGTTCGCGCGCAGGCTCAAGCTCTCTTCCTCCCGCCAGCTCCACACTTTCCAGTCCCTCTCCCTCTCCTTCTCCGACCTCGCCTCCCGCATCTCCTCCTCCTCCTCCCTCCCCTCCCCCATCGACGACGACTCCCTCCGCCCCTTCGAAAAGGAGCTCAAAGAGAAGATCAAGCTCGCTCGCCAGCTCATCTCGGAGTCGAAGGAGTCCTTCGACACCCAGCTTAAGATCCAGAAGCTCAAGGACACCATATTCGCAGTACAAGAACAGCTCCACAAGGCCAAGAAGCTCGGTTCCAATTCCGGCGACATCGCCGCCGGCTCCACCCCTAAATCCCTCCACTGTCTCAACATGCGCCTCATGGGCGAGATGATCGCCGACCCCAACCGCTACTCCTCCCAGTCCTCCTCCCGCCACCGCAGAGAATCCCTCTTCGCCGACCCGGACCTGCTCCACTACGCCGTCTTCTCCAACAACGTCCTCGCCGTATCCGTCGTCGTCGGTTCCGCCGTCAAGAACTCGAAAACGCCTTCCCGTCTCATGTTCCACGTCGTCACCGACCCGATGTACGTCGCCGCGGTGAAGGTCTGGTTCGTCCGCCGCCCGCCACCGAGCGGCGCGAGCGTGGACGTCAGGTCCGTCGCGGAGTTCACCTTCTTGAACTCCACCTACTCGCCGCTGGTCGACCGGAGGGATCTGGTGGTTCTCGACTACATGAGGTTCTACATGCCGGAGATGTTCCCCAAGCTTAGGAGGATCATCTTGTTGGAGGACGATGTGGTGGTGCAGAGGGATCTGTCGAGGCTGTGGGCGGCGGATCTGGACGGAAAGGTGAACGGGGCGGTCGAGACGTGTTTCGGGAGTTTCCGGAGGTACGGGAAGTATATGAACTTCTCGAGCCCCGCAGTGAAGAAAGGGTTCAGCCCGAGGGCGTGTGCGTGGGGGTTTGGGGTCAATGTGTTTGATCTGGACGCATGGAGGAGGGAGAGGAGCACGGAGAGGTTCCATCGGTATCTCAACTTGGTGGGCTTCTTCTTCTCTAGATTGAATTTTGAATTCATCTTTGCAATCTGCATGAAATTTGTGATGGCTATGTTGCACGGACACTTTGATGGCAGCATGATACATGCACGATGACGAGAGCAATGCAATGATTTTGGCGTCTCATAGTCTATTTTGGAGTGTTGTGTCATGTCCGATACGCATCCGACACGAGATTCATTTCTTATTTCTTTTTATACGATATTCATTTCTTATTTCTTATTCATGTGCATGTTAGATACACATGTTCTGATGGGAGTAGGCTCCGATGATGATTATGATTTTAGATACACATATGTGCAGTAGTGCAAGTTGTCTATATGTGAAATAGTATCATTAGCATACTAGATATGTAATGCTAGGGTCGGATGGAGTTTCCTTATGCTCCAAGCCGACCGATGGGCGAAGGCTTTGATGATGCTGATGAGGGTTGTACGGATTATAGTTAAAATGGTATTATAGAAAATTTGATTAAGGTTTAGTTATTGCTTGTTCTCATCCACCAATGCAATGTGATAATGTGTCACATGGGCATCTTCATTTCGACACTGCACCTAATTCCATTGATGTATTGTGGTTGTCCAGTGCTATAGAATTATTAGATTAGTAGAGTTAACTAGGTCTTCTCTCACTTTACAAAATCTTGGTACCTTGATGATGGATTCACTGGAAGTTCTTATTCATATGAATTACATCATATGGAGATGCCAAGGTCACTAGACCATGGATTTCAAGCCCTACTCTAAGACTAGTCACTAGTCAGTGTTGGATTCGTTCTAAAGACATGGGCTTCATCCAGGCGATGGAATCCCCTGTTGTCAATAGTCAGTCCTTAGGTCACATAATGTGGTTAGGTACACTTGGAATACATTTCCTTGGAATGATTATTGTGGGATAGTGGGAGAACAATGTTACTGGGTTTTTAGTATTCATGGATTCCTTTAAGTCTTTCAATACCGTATAGTAAGAGGATTACATTCAATTTCTCCTCTTCGCCATTTCACTATTCTGCCATATGCCAATCCTGATATCATCTTTGAGCAGGAGTCCTGAGGGAGCAGTAGCAGACCTGCGGGAGCCAGGTGCTCCCGTAACAGCATACCTGTTGGAACCTAGGTCCCGCGCTCTCTACGGGAAAGAGCGTAGAACGGCGCAACGAAGTGCAAAGTGCGCAATCAAAGCACCACTTTGTGCCTTCCCCACACGCTCTCGTCCGATCCAAAGAAAAGTTATGAGTGACCAAAATACAAATGTTTCGTGGGGGGTCTTGAACCTTGCTCTCTAGTAAAACTCCCATCATACCAACCACATGGGCTTCCACTCCTCATGTGTACAAGTTAATAAAAGAAGAATCTTATATTGAAATACACATTTGTGGTTGCCGCATGGATGTGGGACCAATCTAGAGACCAAATTCAAAAACCCAACACGATCTACCTTCTTCCATTAGCAATAAAGCAACTTGTGAGTTGTGATATTTTGGTGATCCTAACCATCCCTATATTATGCATCGATATCTATCGTCCCGTGGGGACACATCTCTCTCTCTTTGTGATACCTTATACTAATTGTCTTGATGGGTTTATACTTGTTTTACAATTTATGCTTCTATAATCAACTTTGTTGTTGGACATGAATATGACATGAGTCACATGACAATCTCCGCTGAAACAACATTAATTTTCTTCTAGTCTAAAAGGCACTAATTTTGACACATCCTAGTGTATCTTGGTGTATTCATGTCATGTACGACACATCTGATACAGATATGACATTGATTTTGGAGTTTCTTGGCTTCCTAGATAATCGACCATCCATCATATGCTCAATATCTACCAGTTTACTCTTATTTTGAGGTCTTCACAAGAAATTTCAACCATTTTACGACCATGTATCTGCATAGTATCTTTTTCTTCACTTGCATTCTTGTTTTGGCCACTGGGTTTTATAAGAGATGAAATCATAATATGTATCAAGTAATAGTGTAATATGGTTTAATTATATATGGTATGATAGATGGAAGTTTGTTGGAATGGCTGTGTTGGTTGGAAATTCAGGCCTGTTTAATTCTGAAAAGGTCATTACATAAGGCTTCTATGATCAGTAGGTACCTCAAAATTGCATTCCTTTTATACGCTATATTTCTTTATTCTTACATATTATTCTTACATATTACTGCTCCTGCCTGGTAACTAAATTTGATTAGTATCGTTCAGATACAAAAACTCTGTACTTAAGCATCAACCCACAAAGGCAGCTCCCTTGTCCATAAATATTTTCTTTTTTTTCTCTTCAACTGTTACAATCCTTTTCAAATTGTAGGAATTTACTGATGATGTTCGGTCACCCTTCGTCAAATATCTATCTCTCTTATATAATACGAAATATGCTTAAATTAACTAGGGATAAACTAGGGAAAATATGCTTCATCGTGGAACTTTCATGTTCCAAAAGTGTCCTTCTATGTATATCAAAATATGCTTAAATTAACTAGGGATAAACATGTAAATTACACACCTTTCCACTAACATAATTAATAACAACTAATAGTTACACACTTTCAACTACAATAAATGTTCACCATCTCAAAAATAAATTTATTTCAAAATATTTTATATTATTTCAAAATAGGTTTGTCATGCAAGTATATATTTTAAAAGTAAGAAAAAATACAGACAAAAGACACGTGCAACGCACATGCGCGACTTCTAGTTACTTTTTAATAAGAAAAGTTAGACTTCACCGTGAAAAAAATTGTTCCAATAATACCCTTGTTTACTAATTAAAATTGTTCATTAAATTTCATATTGGTAGTTAGGTAATTACGTATAGTAAAAGATTAATTGTTGTTTGCCCCTATGTTTTAAAAAGCGCGTTTAAGCGGTTTTAGAGACCTGGACGCCTCGCTTAGGGAAATATCGTTCCAAAAAATGGACCCGGGCTTAGGTGCGCTTATCAGGGCCTCGCCTACCGCTTGGTGCTGGAAAAAGTGCCAAACTTAAAAAAAACGAAAAAAAATTGCTTGACCATGGTATTTTGATGACTTTGTATTTTGACTATAGTATTTATATTGTCTTTGCTTGATTGATAATTGGTATTGTTATTCATGCATATACCAATAGGATTTTATGAAAAATATATTAAAATATGTGTATATAGAGTATTTTACATGTAGGTAGGTAAAAATGGATGAAGCGCTAACTAAACGCTTAGACGACGACGCGACGCTTAAGCGCGCTTAAGCGAGGCGCTAGCTTCATCGCCTCGCCTAGCCTCACGCTTAATATAACATAGGTTTGCCCTTCCCAAGTAGTAAACTATAGAACTATTGTTTGCTCTTTCCACGTAGCTAAACTAAATTTCGCTGAACTACTCTCTCCTTTTGCGTTATTAAACGATAGTGCAACTTTTCATCCCAATGACAGTTTTTCCATTCAAAAGTTTCATTCTCCCTTTCCCTGCTCCCTTAAGATCTCCTTTGGTTTGTAGTTATGATATCTTTTCCAAACCAGAAATGGCTTTGCACCTTTTTCATTCATCTGGTGAAAGTATGGTTTCTCCCTTGCTCCTTTTAATAATCTGGTTTTCCCTTGCTCCTTGATTATAGTAACCCCAAAGTTGAACGTTAGATGCATATCTTTGACACTGAAATACTTATCCCTTGAAACATAACTATTGTCATTTACCTATGTGGTGCCATGACTAATCCCTTAAAATTTCTTCCAATCAACCCTATTTACTATTGTGGTTCATCGTAGTCATTTCACAGAATGTCACTGCTGTATTTAACTTTCTTTGGCTCCTACCAGGCTCCATAATAAACTCTAGAGAGTTGGTCTATTCTTGAGGTTTTCATCCTAGCAATACTCCTGGAGACATGAGTTTGGACTGGAGGAACAAATAAATCGTACCCATGAAAGTTTCTACTGTGAAACTAAACTATTACCTAAAGTTTTGCAAATGATCCTAAACTATTAAACTAACAATAACATAAAGGTTTTTATGGCCCAAAAAAAAGGTAGGGATCTTCGGAACTAGGGAAAAGGACTACCAAAATACCAAAAAACAATTTCTCAGCAAAATCTTGACAGAAAGAGATTTGAGATCATCTCCCTATAATCCGCTATAGCTGTTGAAATATTAATGCGCATTTGTTCCTTTTCGTTATGCAACAAAACTTTGAGGCATGAAAAAACACGTCTTTTTTGTCAAATTTATACTTAGTGTTCCATTTTTTTAAAATTAAGTCTTTGATGTTGCTGGAGGAGTTTTCACTTTTCAACTGGATTTATTCAGGTCTTGAAATCAGCTTTGACATCAATTTCTTGCCATGTAGCTTCTGTTACAATTTGTATAATAGCAAAAGCCATTGTCTTTCTTGGATTGAACAATACTGACTATTTTGAGATTGAGTGTACGACTGAACATCAAAATCTTGGGATTATTTATGGTTTTTCAGATTTTATTTATTTATTTATTTTTTATTGTATACTGCTATATTTCTGATGATAGCCTGGAACGAGCACCCTATTAATAATGTAAGAGCAAGTTGCTGATGATATCATTGTGATTTTCTTTGAAAAATAACAGCAACAGGATGTTACTGGTTAGTTACAGTTGTCCGAGTACAGTTTATGAAAATACCAAAAGGTTTTCTGATTTCATAGTCTTGAATACCACCAGAGTCTTGTAAAGTCAAAGCCAAATGAATATAGTTAGTCAACTAAATTTGTTCTCTTCTTTGGCAGAACGAGGATGGGAGCCTCTGGAACCCAGCGACCGTGCTACCTGCTGGACTCATGACATTCTACAGAACGACGAAACCTCTGGCTAAGTCATGGCATGTCATGGGGCTTGGCTACAACCCAAGTGTGAGCCAAGATGAGATCCGTAACGCAGCAGTCATACATTTCAATGGCAACATGAAGCCATGGCTTGATGTCGCCTTGAACCAATACAAGCACCTCTGGTCCAAGTATGTCTATAGTGAGATGGAATTCCTGCCACTCTGCAACTTTGGCCTCTAAACACAATAAAGATATCTTTAGTTCAGAATCTCTCAGCCTTCCGCACCTCTACTAGATCTAAGTTCTAATCCCGGCAAAACTGCCTGTTTGTTTTGCTAATTTTGCTTCATTTCATAATATCCCCATTTTGTAATCTGGGTCTTCCCCCTTCTCCCTTTTCCCTTTTTTTTTTTTACTTTGTAGCTGCAACAGTCTTCCTGTTTGTTATGTAGTTATTGTGTACTGGATGATTAATACCAATATTAAATTATAGAGTTTAAATACCACAAAGAATATTCCATGACCGTGTAGTTTCTTATTTTAAATGCCCAAAATTCTAATATACAATTCATGTTGTTACTCGGTATAGAAGTTTTATTTGCATAGAATTCTACGGATGGCTAATGTGCTGCTGGACTAGTATGGGTGGAATTTTATCGTTTCAATGGGTTTTCTTTTTTGACAGAATCAGTTGGAGAAAGTTCGTTTCGAGAAAAAAAAAAAACAAAAAAAAAAACTACGTCTTACAAAGACTGTAAGACTTAAAGAAAAATTAAAGAATAAAAGTATTTGTGGGTCTATGGTTGCGCGTTCTATTATATTGTTAACTTGTGGCAACTATAGACTTAGGTACGGTATCTGGTTTTCTCAAAACAACAAATTTCTATTTTTAATTTCATAGTCGTTTGTGACGGTACACACTCATCATAAACTTGTCACTAGAGGTTTTGTTGAAGCTTCATGACTTACTTCACCTGGACAACATCGTCATTTTATTTTCAAATTTTATATTCATAAATTTGTTGATTAGTAAAACCTTGGACATGTTTTCATCATCCTTGTACTACTTTTCAAGAAATACACGTCTCTAGTCTTCTCATTCTTGTTGTAAGATTCAGCCAAAATGTCCATCTGATAGACATTTTCTATGTCCTTCAAAATGGCGTATATTCTTGACAGAATGATTTTTGTTTGACGTCCATCAGAAGGACATATCTATGAAAAAGAAAACTTTCGATAGACGTTTTTTTGACGATATATATATATATATATATATATATATATATATATATATATATATATATATATATATTAGATACGCCCATTGAAATGACGTATATGTGCATGAAAATGTTCTTAAAATAGACGTTTTCTTTACAAGCGAGTTTCAACGCATTTTTCATGCATGCATGCAACATTGTTGCAGACACCTGCTAATCTGCGCTTCCATTTGCCATAACATAGACCTAAAGCAAAGCCATCGACGAGCCTCGTTAGCCTCCCTACGGTCATCCACTATAGAAATTCAAATTAGAAACTTACAATAGTATTATGACATGTGGAGAATTTTTTCTATAAAGGTTCTTAAATTTTTAGAACTTACAATGAAAAAATTAGGTACATTTAATCCAACCGTTGGTAATTGATGAGTTTGAAAAAATTGGAACTCATGAGTTCCTCTATAAATTTGGGCTCCGACCGTTCAATAGCCAACTTTTTTCATGCAATAGCCAACATCATGTTTCTTTCTAAGACATGCAATACCCGAGAATGAAATATCCATAAATGCAAATATGTAAGCATGCAACAAGTAACGGAGAACGGAAAAATCAAAATTCCTAAAAGAACTCATGAGTTTATTATTTTTTTAATTAATGCAATTACAACCGTTGAATTATATCCATCTTATCTTTTGACTTTTTCAAAGAATCTGTGATATCCTTATAGTATGTTACTCCAATTTTTTTTAAGATATGCAATACCCAATTTTTTTTTTTCATGCATGCAACGCTTCTTTTCAGGCATGCACTAGCCAATATTTTTCATGGCGTTTAGGAGATGAACAGAGAATTGGCTAAACATTTTCAGTCCTTTGTCTGCTGTCCAACTAAAATTATTTTGTCAAGATAATGCCATTCCGAGTGACACGTTTTCTTCACACAAAAAAAACCTATTGGATGAGCGTTTTGGTATGGATGATTAAGAGGGACGAAAAAATTAACAAAGATAATCTTTTTTTTACAAGGAAAACGCTTTTCCTACAGGCACTTTATATCAATTACAATTTCAAAAAAATTTGTTCTCTGAACCTAATTTCTAGAAAATTTTGATGCTGTCTACGAATTTCTGCTAAAATAACAAAACTTTTCATGTATTACAGAATTTTGAAATATATATATATATATATATATATATATATATATAATGCCAATTTTGAATCTCCCTCCTATCATGACCATAAAATTGGCGTGAAATTCCCCCAAAAAACTTCCCGCCAAATTCCTTCATTTCCTCCCCATCGACATAAAAACCGTTAGAGATGCAAAATGCATCAATTCCCAATTCCACCCGCCACGAATGGATGTCTCCAGCATCGCCACCAGGCTCGGGCTTATCGGATCCGGGTCTGGGTCCAAGACCCTGATCCGGAAAGCGGAGGAGCTCCATGGGTGACCGATTTTCATGGATCAAATCCATGTTTATTCATCATGGGGATGGAACTCGTTCCTGTCACGACCCGATTCCGTAGAATCGTTGGGGCGTTCCCCGAACCGTGACCGCCGTGCGGACCTGGGGTTGCGCCCGCACAAGGCTTTAATGTTTTGCATAACGAGCTCATATTCAGAGTACGCAGATAAATTGAAACACATATTTGAAACATGGAAAAGTTTTCTTTATTGATAAGGAACATCTATTACAAACTCTTGAACGAGTCAGCTAATTTGCCGCACGGGCTTACAAAAGTGTTGACTCAAAATGAGATAGCAATCCTGTACATTACATCCCTTTACTAAACTTCAAAATGATAAAGACCTCCGGGCTGGAGGATGGCTTTGCCACGGAGCTGCATTGTGTACAGAGTTGCAAGCTCCTTCCTTCGAGTACTTCAAAAGCGGCACGATCAGGATGCGCCTACAGCTGTACTGGATCGGGAAAGACGACTTCGACTCCTCGCTCGGTTCACCTTGGTGCGGAGAACCTGTTTCAACGATGGTCAGTATGTCGAAACATACTGGTAAAGGCGAGCTAAACCCAACTATACCAATCAACACCTTGTTTTAATGAAGCATGCATATTTTGTGGGTTTCTATTCTTGCCTTAGTTCATTTTACAAGCAACAGTATATATGTATAATACTGAAATGAACTTGCCACCGTTCGGTGGCTTTTACCTGTCCGTCTGAATTACCTGCACAATACTTACCATGCCTTCCCTGCCACGAAGACACAAGTTAGTTTGCAACAGGTTTAAATATACAAGGTGGATATAGTCAAGGACAAGGATAGGATGCAACAAGAACACACGATGCGTTGCAAGCCGTCCAGTCCGCACACGATGACTATGCCACAGGTGATCACTGGCTTGGTAGCCATAATGGACTAGTCATGGACAAGGATATCATTCAACGAGAGCTCATAATGAATACACGATAAACACACGATGCGTTGCAAACCATCCAGTCCACACACGATGACTACACACGAAGTTCCGCCCGGATCGGATCGGTGCCAGTGCCCCAGCGACCGTCCGCAGAACTTATACCCTTGTGCACAAGTTATCCATGATCGAACACGATTATTAAGTTAACAATTCATGCAGTTGAGGCAACACGAGTACACGACAAGCAGTAATGCATGATTTATTTTGCATAGCCTCCCTGAACAATTATGCGCATACAAGGTGGTTCCATACTTAGTACAATTTATAGAAGAAGATGCATTCTAACTAAAATTGAAGCATGTATAGAATAATTGAAACAAGCAAGCATACAATAGATAACATTTCACGTGTTGGATTGACAAGCATAACGATAATCCAAGTCTATTCCCATTTTAGCTTGTAGTCTTTTAGTTATTACTTGGTATCGCTTGATCGGGACTACAAGAATGCAAGAGTTTTGGTGTGAAGACTTGGAAGCAGGGCTAGCTAATCGGGATGGTAGCCACTCACTTAGATGGTTGGAAGGGAGAAGGAAAGAGGCGCTTCACGACTCCGCTCGTAAGCCGCCTACTGCTCGTTCACCTGCATCACGAACAGCTCGATCAATACCTCTTCTACTCTTTCCAATCTCGGAATTGAAGTGCAGTTCAATGAACGAAAACAATGAAATCCATCGAAACCGTTCAAGGAAAACAATCAAATACGAAAACCAACTCAAAGCACAAAAGCAACAAGCGACATCGAAATCCGAGGCAATAAAAGATAACAGCGGAGAGGTCCCTCCTGACTCTGCCGCTAAGTCGATCCCCGGGGCACAGTCCACTGAATATGAGAATCGATTCCAAAGAAACAAATCCATAATGAGGACGAGTTCTTGTTTCAATCTATCCCGATCGAACGATACCGTCTTGTGTTTCTGAGCCGCGCTCCTCGAATAGGAGGAACGGGGCGCTACAGTTCCTATCAATCTTTTCCTCCATCCTTATGAGGAGAAAGTTCTCAAATAGTAGTCATACCTGCCTTCCTACGACAAAAGTTATGCTTCTCTTTTGGTAGAGGCTTCGTCATCATGTCAGACGGATTTTGTCTTGTATCAATCTTCTTAATATGCATCAAGCGATTCTCCAAAGCATCTCGGATCCAGTGATGACGTACATCGATATGCTTTGTCCTTGAGTGATAGGTAGCATTTTTACTCAAGTCAATGGCACTCTGACTGTCACAATATAGAGTGTACTTCTCTTTCTTGAGAGATAACTCCTTTAGGAAATTCTTCATCCATAAGAGCTCTTTGCTGGCTTCTGTAGCAGCAATTGTAAACCCCCTGATTTTTTCAAAATTTTAAAACTGGATTTTTCAGAATTTTCTGGGATTTTTCGAGAATTTTTACTAATTAAAATCAAGGTATTTTTGACATTAAATAAAATTAAATAATTTTAAAATATATTAAAATATTATAAAAATAATATTTTTGGGTGTAAAATGAAAAACTGGACTTAGGATAATTTTTTTGGAATTTATCGGGCCCCGGACCTATTTTTAAATCACCTAAAACTATTATTTATTTATTTATTTATTTATTTATTATTTATTTATTTATTTATTTATTTTGTATTAATCCAGTCCAGCCCAACTCAAAGCCCAGCCCAACCCAAACCCTTGGCTGTGGGACGGATCCGGGTCCAACCCGCGACCCGAACCCGCAAAGCCCAACCCGCTGCGGCTAACGGGTCGGGCCGGGTCTGCCAGACCCGCCACCCACCCGACCCGTTCCTCTTTCCCCCCCCCCACATGATCGGCTGCGCTCCGCTTCTTCCGTCGTCCCGCCCGGCCGCTCGCCGCCTCCTTCGGCCCACGCCCCCGCGAGCTCCGCCTCCCCCGCCACGTCCTCCGCCTCTCCCGGCCGACCCTCCCCGTCGCCAGCCCTATATAAACCCCTCATTTGTCCCCTCCGGCCAACCATTCCCCCGCCGACCACCTCGCCGCAACGCCGCCACCGCCTCCCGCCCAGCTCCGCCGGCGACGCCGCAGCCCTGAGCCCCGGCCTCCTTCCTCCTCCCCCGCTCGGCCACGAGCCCCAGCCGCAGCAACAGCAGCTCCGGCCACCCAGCCGCCGAGCCCCGCGTCCCCGCCCGCTTCGCGCGTCCCCGCACCGGCCGCCGCCTCACCCGGCCATCCCCCGCTCCCATCCGCCTATAAAACCCTAGTTTCCCCCTCTCCGGTCACCCGCTCCGTCCCCCGCCTCCTCGCCGCACGCCGCCGTGCCGCCCCAGCGCCGCCCGCTGCAGCCCCCGCCGACTTTCTCCTCCCTCCTCGCCGGCAGCAGCAGCACCTAGCAGCAGCCGCCTCCGGCCAGACACCCGCCGCACAGCCCCCGTGCCTCGCCGTGCCGCGCTGCCCCCAGCCCTCTCCGGCCGGCCTCCCCCGCCGCAGCGCCGCCGGAGCTCCGCCGGAGAACCCCCAAACCCTAACCCTAGTTCTCTCCTGTGTCGGACACGTGTCGGACACGAAACTTTCCGAGTTTTTTAGCCCTGTTCAGGTACGCGTATCTCCCTGCTCGTTTACCCGTTTTCGATTCCGTCAGTTGCGTTGCGTAGCCTGCATGACCCCCTCGGCGTCTGGGCAACCCGCTCGGGGCATCGCTGTCACGACCCGCACCCAGAAATTCGGGCACGAGTGCGTGGGCACGTCCAGCCTACGCCGCAGTGTCGGCGGTAGTACGCTGTCTAGGTCATTTCTGTGGTCATTAAGTATCTATCTCATCCACAATAATGAACATGTAAGAATAATCACAGGAAATATGAATGCTAAGATTTCATAATATTTAATCTGTGACAACCAAATCCACAGTTAATACAAGCCAGAAGATAAATCGGGGACAAACCTGAGTATATGCTGAAAGGAAAAATAATAACTAACTGGCTACTCCTCCTTAAAGGTAGTCTCCTGAGTGGGAACTGGCTCCTCATATGTGCCAGCTGCTAACTCATAGTGGCCATAATAGGTAGGGACAAGGTTCTCATCATCGCCTAAAACAACGGATCCAGTCAGGAAAGGAGCAAAGTACACAATGCACAACAAGATTAAACTAAATATTTATGACAATTAACTTGAGTATCATATTGAGAAAATTTGCATAAAAGAAATATCAATATCTCAGAGTTAATTCTATAAACAGGGATATGAGAAAGCAGGAATAAATGAGACAGGAAATGAAACTACAACAGTCAGCAAGAACTATAACAAGACCAGAAACTATCTGTGTGAACTTGTGTTTATTTTAGAATACATAGTTGGCATGTAGGGGTTTATAAGGCTAATCCGGCCGTCATAGACGGCTATTTAACATGAATAATCGAGATCCGGCTGAGGGTACAGTCGCGCACCAACAGCTATTAAACACGGTAGGGGGAAGGGTAAACTACATGCCTTCTAGTATTCTCCCACCCGACATGAAAAATAAGACATGAACTCCAGTATTCAAGACATGAAATCCAGTGTTCTAGCACTACGTGTAATCATCAATGGTACTAGTAAAGCAGGGAATTAATTATCATAATATAAAGATTAACTTGAAGTGCAGGTACTTGCCTGTTGTTTGGATCCAATTAATTGTATCTCGAGAAAATTCCAGAAATGAGTCCAAAAGATAAAATAGACATTACCATCACGCTCAAAAGATGTCAAATAGCTAGAAATGCCTGTCCTTGGGTCCAATTTGGAGACAAGGGCAAAAACGATAGTTTCGGGTCAAAACGGGGTCCGCCGGTGGGCCCGCTTTTGCACCGAAAAACGCGTCAGGGTCAAAAGTCTCCAAATGCACCAAACTTAGTGTCAACAGGTCAGGAACGCTGATACGAACCCAACGGAACTTTCAGAATTGAATTCCGATGAGCCGGTCACAAAATCGCCCGTCGAGCGGGGCTTGTGGGGCCCACGACACGCGGTTTCGTCAACGTTCTCAGAATCGAACCAAACTTGACCCACAGGACCAGCGTATCGCTACGAGTCCGATGGCGTAAGTTTCGTCTCGATCCGACGAGTGTACAAGAAGTTAGGGCGAATTGTAGAAAAGTCGGATACGGGGCGATGTCCGCGGATACGTGTTGATTTCGGTGTGCACGCACACCCGAATCAGCTTCCGCGAAATCTCACACGTCCGTATCGACGATGCGCACGTATCTGTGAAGACCGTACGTGACCAAGTCATCCCGTTTGGCGGAGCGTACTCAGTTCCGGGGTGAAACATGGTCTGGTTTTTCCTGTTTTTGGATCGCGGTGTGCGATCACCACAGGACGCGATGCCCCGAGCGGTTTGTCCGGGCACCGAGAGGGTTATACAGGCTTCGCAACGTAATTTACGGAATCAAAAACAGAGCTACGAACAAAAAGTTACATGCACCTGAAGGGGACCCAAAAATCAGGGTCAAATTGTGTCCGACACGGTTCGACGTGTCCGAGTCCAAAATTAGGGCTAGGGTTAGGTCTGGGAGCTGCGGCGGCGCCGACCGGAGTCTGAGGCGGCGCTGGCTGGCCGGAGGCGGTCGGGGGCGCTGGGGCGCGGCCGGGCGGAGGCACGGCGGAGCGGGGCGGCGAGGTCGGGGCTGCACGGTGGCGGGTGGTGGCCGGATTTAGGTTTAGGGTTAGGGTGCAGTGAGGGGGAAGAAGAAGAGGGGGAAGCTTATATAGGAGGGAGGAGGGCCGGCCAAGGCGGGGCGAGGGGGGTCGTGGCCGCGGAGGGCGGGGCGAGCCGGCCGGAGCGGCGGGTGGCGCGGAGCTCGCCGGAAAAAGCGCAGGGACGGGGTCGTGGGGGAGAGCCGGTCGCCCGGGTCGGGCGGCTAGCGGGTCCGGGCAGACCCGCCCGACCCGCAAGGAAGCGGGCTGGGGGCTGGGCTGCTGGGCCGGTCCACTGGGCCGGGCCGGCCCAAGAAAAATAATAAAAATATAATAATAATAATAATAATAATAATAATAATAATAATAATAATAATAATAAACAGTTAAATTAATTAATTAATTAGTAAAAATAGTTTTTAGGTATTTAAAAATAGGTCTGAGGCCCAAAAAAATCCAGAAAAAATTACCCTAAGTCAAGTTTTTCATTTTACACCCAAAAATGTCATTTCCATGATATTTTAATATTATTTATTAACAATTAAAAATCATTCAATAATTAAAAATTCTGATTTTAATTACAGAAATTTTCCAGAAAATTCCAGAAAATTGTGAAAAATCCCAATTTAAAATTCTTGCAAAATCTGGGGGTTTACAATCTACCCAACTTATAAAAATTTCATCCTCAAAATTTAAAATTAAGCCATAATCTGTTAATCCTTCATGTACATAGGGCAAGTCGATCGCCATCTCTTTGCGATAATTAAAAGCCTAATCATATCCACTGCAATCACTTCAAAGTTTAAGACGACTACTTGTTCCAATCAAGAATTCAACCTATGGTTATTACTTCTTACTTCCTCAAATTATCCACAGGCAGATTTTAGACTAAGTCCATATAGCATTTTCAAGATTTGCACATGACTTTGCCTCTAATTATCATAAATTCCTCTAGAAGTGATTCGAGTCCAACAGTATTCCTATTCACAATTGTATGCTTCAACTCTTTAAATTCCATTCACATTCTCAATATTCTAACTAGGTAGTCCAACCCTCAAATTTAAATTCTTAAATCAAATCATCAAATTGAAAAATAATTTAAATGTAGTTCACCGATGTTCAAGTCTGAAATTCTATAATTCTATCCTCTAAATTCAAATTAATGATTTTACTTTCATTATTCAAAATTTAAATCATGTATCCAAGATACAACTTATTGGGTCCTCGATATCAATTCATTAATCATTTTAGTCACTCCTCTAAATTTTCAAAATTATAATGGCTTGCTTCTTCCAATCTAACATTACTCGGTCACGATCCAAAAGACATTCCTCTCGAGTTGACGAATACATTGCTACCCAACTTAGAGTTTACCCATTCATCACAAAAGACTATATACCTTAAGAAAAATATTCCTTAATATGTTTACCTATGTCATTCAATCCTCGAACTTCAACGCCGATCATATCACATATAATATGTCCTCAATTACGAAAGTTTAATCCTCAAGTATGTGATCGGCCTATGTGGCATATCTAGTACTATCTATGTACTAACTTATACCAGGCACGAGATTTCGTCTTTCCGAAATAAGGGAAGACGAAGATCAATAATAAAGAGTTCAAGGGTGGGGTGATAGAAAAGAAATATCGGGGTCAAGGCATTTTAAAGTATTTAGGTGGGAATTGTCAAGCGATTGTGGATTGAATCCTATCTCGGTAATTTCTATTCATATGCTCGTATTAATACAGTTATGTAATCGATACGATATGTTCGGAAATGTCTAGGGCAAGTATACTATTCAACTATATCTCAATCCACGTAAAGTATTAATTCGAAAGGCGAATCAAGCGCACTATGGTTGATCAGACCGTAATACACTAATTTTGAAATGTATCATTGTGGGCCTCCCCAATAATACACTTGTCATGAACAAGCTCGATAAAGAGTAAGCTTGCAAAACTAGGCTATAGACTAGCAGCATAAATCAAGTACGACAAAATTAAGTGCGCTAGATGATGATGAAAGGAGGTACAAATCATTGAAGTTCACACAGTAAGCAAAATAACAGAAGACTCTACAATCTCTACAGTTATTAAATATAAAAGCATACCAGGTTATTAGCAAGTTTAAAGTTACTAGGTTGGGGCTGAGGTCAAGAACCAGTAGGCACAAGCTAAAACAATACTAGAAAATGGTATCTACGAATCACTTACGCTCATTAGTTACTCTAAGAGTCTGCACGTTCTCCACGGTCATCGCGTAAGCTTGTCCGTGTTCTTGAGGTGGTGCCCTCTGCTGCGCTGCTGGGGCCTGGCCTGAACTGGAACTTTTGTGCAGTTGTGCGTCTTTGAGTAGCAGGACAGTCCTTCATTTGATGTGCTGCTGATCCACAATATAGACAGGCACCTAGCCTCTTTCTACAATCCTGCCAAATTTGACCTTGTTTTCGACAATAGCCACAAGTGGGAGCTTGCTGGTTCTGTCCTTGAGTTGGATTCATCTGTGGTCGCTTTGCAGCTTTTTCTTGTTGTGCTTGGTCTGGTGCTGACGCATACGGCCGCTTCCGGCTGGACTCGATCCTTGTGGTGCACTCCACAGGTCGCGCTGCAGTAAGAACGTCCTCGTCGAAGGTAATTGTATTTGAACTGCTTAGCTTCCGTGACTCCGAGCTAATTCTGTCGATGAAGTTCTCCGCTTGGTTTTGCTGAGTTTCTTGTTGAACCTTCTGATAGGCTTGCATCATTATGTAGAACATGCGAAACATCTGCTGTTCGTCCATAGGCGGTCCCGGTGGGAAGGAAGGCATCGGTGGAATATGCTGCGTCGAGGGTGGAACGCCATCTTGATGGATTATTAAGGCAGGCTGACTTGCTTGACTGCCTTGTGATGATTGGCCTTCACCGACTGGTATCACATCGTCTTCTTGGGTAACCACAACGGTTTATGGTGTTTCTGCATGAGCCTCGTTGCTGGCTTGTGGGTCCATTTCCCTGTATCCAAAATAACCAATAAGAGGCGCACAGGAATCAAGGCAAGATGCAAGTTCATATTAGTTCGAATACGATACAGATATCAAAAACGATTCAAGCAAGTGGATGAGATCCTATAAACTTATCCTAGCTTTATTGCAGGCCTGTTCGGTCCCTGAGTTGAAACCGAACAATTTAGTCGTTGACCTGCATGGGCCACCACAAAAATGTGTCACGACCCGCACCCGAAAATTCGGGCACGAGTGCGTGGGCACGTCCAGCCTACGCCGCAGTGTCGGCGGTAGTACGCTGTCTAGGTCATTTCTGGGGTCATTAAGTATCTATCTCATCCACAATAATGAACATGTAAGAATAATCACAGGAAATATGAATGCTAAGATTTCATAATATTTAATCTGTGACAACCAAATCCACAGTTAATACAAGCCAGAAGATAAATCGGGGACAAATCCGAGTATATGCTGAAAGGAAAAATAATAACTAACTGGCTACTCCTCCTTAAAGGTAGTCTCCTGAGTGGGAACTGGCTCCTCATATGTGCCAGCTGCTAACTCAAAGTGGCCATAATAGGTAGGGGCAAGGTTCTCATCATCGCCTAAAACAACGGATCCAGTCAGGAAAGGAGCAAAGTACACAATGCACAACAAGATTAAACTAAATATTTATGACAATTAACTTGAGTATCATATTGAGAAAATTTGCATAAAAGAAACATCAATATCTCAGAGTTAATGCTATAAACAGGGATATGAGAAAGCAGGAATAAATGAGACAGGAAATGAAACTACAATAGTCAGCAAGAACTATAACAAAACCAGAAACTATCTGTGTGAACTTGTGTTTATTTTAGAATACATAGTTGGCATGTAGGGGTTTATAAGGCTAATCCGGCCATCATAGACGGCTATTTAACATGAATAATCGAGATCCGGCTGAGGGTACAGTCGCGCACCAACAGCTATTAAACACGGTAGGGGGAAGGGTAAACTACATGCCTTCTAGTATTCTCCCACCCGACATGAAAAACAAGACATGAACTCCAGTATTCAAGACATGAAATTCAGTGTTCTAGCACTACGTGTAATCATCAATGGTACTAGTAAAGCAGAGAATTAATTATCACAATATAAAGATTAACTTGAAGTGCAGGTACTTGCCTGTTGTTTGGATCCAATTAATTGTATCTCGGGGAAATTCCAAAAATGAGTCCAAAAGCTAAAATAGACATTACCATCACGTTCAAAAGATATCAAATAGCTAGAAATGCCTGTCCTTGGGTCCAATTTGGAGACAAGGGCAAAAACGACAGTTTCGGGTCAAAACGGGGTCCGCCGGTGGGCCCGCTTTGCACCGAAAAATGCGTCAGGGTCAAAAGTCTCCAAATGCACCAAACTTAGTGTTAACAGGTCAGGAACGCTGATACGAATCTAACAGAACTTTCAGAATTGAATTCCAATGAGCCGGTCACAAAATCGTCCGTCGAGCGGGGCCTGTGGGGCCACGACATGCGGTTTCGTCAACGTTCTCAGAATCGAACCAAACTTGACCCACAGGACCAGCGTATCACTACGAGTCCGATGGAGCAAGTTTCGTATCGATCCGACGAGTGTACAAGAAGTTAGGGCGAATTGCAAAAAAGTCGGATACGGGGCGATGTCCGCGGATACGCGTTGATTCCGGTGTGCACGCACACCCGAATCAGCTTCCGCGAAATCTCACACGTCCGTATCGACGATGCGCACGTATCTGTGAAGACCGCACGCGACCAAGTCGTCCCGTTTGGCGGAGCGTACTCAGTTCCGGGGTGAAACAGGGTCTGGTTTTTCCTGTTTTTGGATCGCGGTGTGCGATCATCACAGGACGCGATGCCCCGAGCGGTTTATCCGGGCACCGAGAGGGTCATACAGGCTTCGCAACGTAATTTACGAAATAAAAAACAGAGCTACGAACAAAAAGTTATACGCACCTGAAGGGGACCCGAAAATCAGGGTCAAATTGTGTCCGACACGGTTCGACGTGTCCGAGTCCAAAATTAGGGCTAGGGTTAGGTCTGGGAGCTGCGGCGGGGCCGGCCGGAGGCTGAGGCGGCGCTGGCTGGCCGGAGGCGGTCGGGGGCGCTGGGGTGCGGCCGGGCGGAGGCACGGCGGAGCGGGGCGGCGAGGTCGGGGCTGCACGGTGGCGGGTGGTGGCCGGAGTTAGGTTTAGGGTTAGGGTGCAGTGAGGGGGAAGAAGAAGAGGGGGAAGCTTATATAGGAGGGAGGAGGGCCGGCCAAGGCGGGGCGGGGGGGTCGTGGCCTCGGAGGGCGGGGCGAGCCGGCCGGAGCGGCGGGTGGCGCGGAGCTCGCCGGAAAAAGCGCAGGGACGGGGTCGTGGGGGAGAGCCGGTCGCCCGGGTCGGGCGGCTAGCGGGTCCGGGCAGACCCGCCCGACCCGCAAGGAAGCGGGCTGGGGGCTGGGCTGCTGGGCCGGTCCACTGGGCCGGGCCGGCCCAAGAAAAATAATAAAAATATAATAATAATAATAATAATAATAATAATAAACAGTTAAATTAATTAATTAATTAGTAAAAATAATTTTTAGGTATTTAAAAATAGGTCTGAGGCCCAAAAAAATCCAGAAAAAATTACCCTAAGTCAAGTTTTTCATTTTACACCCAAAAATATTATTTCCATAATATTTTAATATTATTTATTAATAATTAAAAATCATTCAATAATTAAAAATCCTGATTTTAATTACAGAAAATTCTCAGAAAATTCCAGAAAATTGTAAAAAATTCCAATTTAAAATTCTTGCAAAATCTGGGGATTTACAATCTACCCAACTTATAGAAATTTCGTTCTCGAAATTTAAATAAGCCATAATCTGTTAATCCTTCATGTACATAGGGCAAGTCGATCGCCATCTCTTTGCGATAATTAAAAGCCTAATCATATCTACTGCAATCACTTCAAAGTTTGAGACGACTACTTGTTCCAATCAAGAATTCAACCTATGGTTATTACTTCTTACTTCCTCAAATTACCCACAGGCAGATTTTAGACTAAGTCCATATAGCATTTTCAAGATTTGCACATGACTTTGCCTCTAATTATCATAAATTCCTCTAGAAGTAATTCGAGTCCAACAGTATTCCTATTCACAATTGTATGCTTCAACTCTTTAAATTCCATTCACATTCTCAATATTCTAACTAGGTAGTCCAACCCTCAAATTTAAATTCTTAAATCAAATCATCAAATTGAAAAATAATTTAAATGTAGTTCACCGATGTTCAAGTCTGAAATTCTATAATTCTATCCTCTAAATTCAAATTGATGATTTTACTTTCATTATTCAAAATTTAAATCATGTATCCAAGATACAACTTATTGGGTCCTCGATATCAATTCATTAATCATTTTAGTCACTCCTCTAAATTTTCAAAATTATAATGGCTTGCTTCTTCCAATCTAACCTTACTCGGTCACGATCCAAAAGACATTCCTCTCGAGTTGACGAATACATTGCTACCCAACTTAGAGTTTACCCATTCATCACAAAAGACTATATACCTTAAGAAAAATATTTCTTAATATGTTTATCTATGTCATTCAATCCTCGAACTTCAACGCCGATCATATCACATATAATATGTCCTCAATTACGAAAGTTTAATCCTCAAGTATGTGATCGGCCTATGTGGCATATCTAGTACTATCTATGTACTAACTTATACCAGGCACGAGATTTCGTCTTTCCGAAATAAGGGAAGACGAAGATCAATAATAAAGAGTTCAAGGGTGGGGTGATAGAAAAGAAATATCGGGGTCAAGGCATTTTAAAGTATTCAGGTGGGAATTGTCAAGCGATTGTGGATTGAATCCTATCTCGGTAATTCCTATTCACATGCTCGTATTAATACAGTTATGTAATCGATACGATATGTTCGGAAATGTCTAGGACAAGTATACTAGTCAACTATATCTCAATCCACGTAAAGTATTAATTCGAAGGGCGAATCAAGCGCACTATGGTTGATCAGACCGTAATACACTGATTCTGAAATATATCATTGTGGGCCTCCCCAATAATACACTTGTCATGAACAAGCTCGATAAAGAGTAAGCTTGCAAAACTAGGCTATAGACTAGCAGCATAAATCAAGTACGGCAAAATTAAGTGCGCTAGATGATGATGAAAGGAGGTACAAATCATTGAAGTTCACACAGTAAGCAAAATAACAGAAGACTCTACAATCTCTACAGTTATTAAATATAAAAGCATACCAGGTTATTAGCAAGTTTAAAGTTACTAGGTTGGGGTTGAGGTCACGAACCAGTAGGCACAAGCTAAAACAATACTAGAAAATGGTATCTACGAATCACTTACGCGCATTAGTTACTCTAAGAGTCTGCACGTTCTCCACGGTCATCGCGTAAGCTTGTCCGTGTTCTTGAGGTGGTGCCCTCTGCTGCGCTGCTGGGGCCTGGCCTGAACTGGAACTTTTGTGCAGTTGTGCGTCTTTGAGCAGCAGGACAGTCCTTCATTTGATGTGCTGCTGATCCACAATATAGACAGGCACCTAGCCTCTTTCTACAATCCTGCCAAATGTGACTTTGTTTTCGACAATAGCCACAAGTGGGAGCTTGTTGGTTCTGTCCTTGAGTTGGATTCATCTGTGGTCGCTTTGCAGCTTTTTCTTGTTGTGCTTGGTCTGGTGCTGACGCATACGGCCGCTTTAGGCTGGACTCGATCCTTGTGGTGCACTCCACAGGTCGCGCTGCAGTAAGAACGTCATCGTCGAAGGTAATTGTATTTGAACTGCTTAGCTTCCGTGACTCCGAGCTAATTCTGTCGATGAAGTTCTCCGCTTGGTTTTGCTGAGTTTCTTGTTGAACCTTCTGATAGGCTTGCATCATTATGTAGAACATGCGGAACATCTGCTGTTCGTCCATAGGCGGTCCCGGTGGGAAGGAAGGCATCAGTGGAATAGGCTGCGTCGAGGGTGGAACGCCATCTTGATGGATTATTGGGGCAGACTGACTTGCTTGACTGCCTTGTGATGATTGGCCTTCACCGACTGGTATCACATCGTCTTCTTGGGTAACCACAACGGTTTATGGTGTTTCTGCATGAGCCTCGTTGCTGGCTTGTGGGTCCATTTCCCTGTATCCAAAATAACCAATAAGAGGCACACAGGAATCAAGGCAAGATGCAAGTTCATATTAGTTCGAATACGATACAGATATCAAAAACGATTCAAGCAAGTGGATGAGATCCTATAAACTTATCCTAGCTTTATTGCAGGCCTGTTCGGTCCCTGAGTTAAAACCGAACAATTTAGTCGTTGACCTGCATGGGCCACCACAAAAATGTGTCACGACCCGCACCCGAAAATTCGGGCACGAGTGCGTGGGCACGTCCAGCCTACGCCGCAGTGTCGGCGGTAGTACGCTGTCTAGGTCATTTCTGGGGTCATTAAGTATCTATCTCATCCACAATAATGAACATGTAAGAATAATCATAGGAAATAGGAATGCTAAGATTTTATAATATTTAATCTGTGACAACCAAATCCACAGTTAATACAAGCCAGAAGATAAATTGGGGACAAACCCGAGTATATGCTGAAAGAAAAAATAATAACTAACTGGCTACTCCTCCTTAAAGGTAGTCTCCTGAGTGGGAACTGGCTCCTCATATGTGCCAGCTGCTAACTCAAAGTGGCCATAATAGGTAGGGGCAAGGTTCTCATCATCGCCTAAAACAACGGATCCAGTCAGGAAAGGAGCAAAGTACACAATGCACAACAAGATTAAACTAAATATTTATGACAATTAACTTGAGTATCATATTGAGAAAATTTGCATAAAAGAAACATCAATATCTCAGAGTTAATGCTATAAACAGGGATATGAGAAAGCAGGAATAAATGAGACAGAAAATAAAACTACAACAGTCAGCAAGAACTATAACAAGACCAGAAACTATCTGTGTGAACTTGTGTTTATTTTAGAATACATAGTTGGCATGTAGGGGTTTATAAGGCTAATTCGGCCATCATAGACGGCTATTTAACATGAATAATCGAGATCCAGCTGAGGGTAGAGTCGCGCACCAACAGCTATTAAACACGGTAGGGGGAAGGGTAAACTACATGCCTTCTAGTATTCTCCCACCCGACATGAAAAACAAGACATGAACTCCAGTATTCAAGACATAAAATCCAGTGTTCTAGCACTACGTGTAATCATCAATGGTACTAGTAAAGCAGGGAATTAATTATCACAATATAAAGATTAACTTGAAGTGCAGGTACTTGCCTGTTGTTTGGATCCAATTAATTGTATCTCGGGGAAATTCCAGAAATGAGTCCAAAAGCTGAAATAGACATTACCATCACGCTCAAAAGATGTCAAATAGCTAGAAATGCCTGTCCTTGGGTCCAATTTGGAGACAAGGGCAAAAACGACAGTTTCGGATCAAAACGGGGTCCGCCGATGGGCCCACTTTGCACCGAAAAACGCGTCAGGGTCAAAAGTCTCCAAATGCACCAAACTTAGTGTCAACAGGTCAGGAACGCTGATACGAACCCAACGAAACTTTCAGAATTGAATTCCGATGAGCCGGTCACAAAATCGTCCGTCGAGCGGGGCCTATGGGGCCCACGACACGCGGTTTCGTCAACGTTCTCAGAATCGAACCAAACTTGACCCACAGGACCAGCGTATCACTACGAGTCCGATGGCGCAAGTTTTGTCTCGATCCGACGAGTGTATAAGAAGTTAGGGCGAATTGCAGAAAAGTCGGATACGGGGCGATGTCCGCGGATACGCGTTGATTTCGGTGTGCACGCACACCCGAATCAGCTTCCGCGAAATCTCACATGTCCGTATCAACGATGTGCACGTATCTGTGAAGACCGCACGCGACCAAGTCGTCCCGTTTGGCGGAGCGTACTCAGTTCCGGGGTGAAACAGGGTCTGGTTTTTCCTGTTTTTGGATCGCGGTGTGCGATCACCACAGGACGCGATGCCCCGAGCGGTTTGTCCGGGCACCGAGAGGGTCATACAGGCGTCGCAACGTAATTTACGGAATAGAAAACAGAGCTACGAACAAAAAGTTATACGCACCTGAAGGGGACCCGAAAATCAGGGTCAAATTGTGTCCGACACGGTTCGACGTGTCCGAGTCCAAAATTAGGGCTAGGGTTAGGTCTGGGAGCTGCGGCGGGGCCGGCCGGAGGCTGAGGCGGCGCTGGCTGGCCGGAGGCGGTCGGGGGCGCTGGGGCGCGTCCGGGCGGAGGCACGGCGGAGCGGGGCGGCGAGGTCGGGGCTGCACGGTGGCGGGTGGTGGCCGGAGTTAGGTTTAGGGTTAGGGTGCAGTGAGGGGGAAGAAGAAGAGGGGGAAGCTTATATAGGAGGGAGGAGGGCCGGCCAAGGCGGGGCGAGGGGGGGTCGTGGCCGCGGAGGGCGGGGCGAGCCGGCCGGAGCGGCGGGTGGCGCGGAGCTCGCCGGAAAAAGCGCAGGGACGGGGTCGTGGGGGAGAGCCGGTCGCCCGGGTCGGGCGGCTAGCGGGTCCGGGCAGACCCGCCCGACCCACAAGGAAGCGGGCTGGGGGCTGGGCTGCTGGGCCGGTCCACTGGGCCGGGCCGGCCCAAGAAAAATAATAAAAATATAATAATAATAATAATAAACAGTTAAATTAATTAATTAATTAGTAAAAATAGTTTTTAGGTATTTAAAAATAGGTCTGAGGCCCAAAAAAATCCAAAAAAAATTACCCTAAGTCAAGTTTTTCATTTTACACCCAAAAATATTATTTTCATAATATTTTAATATTATTTATTAATAATTAAAAATTATTCAATAATTAAAAACCCTGATTTTAATTACAGAAAATTCCCAGAAAATTTCAGAAAATTGTGAAAAATCCCAATTTAAAATTCTTGCAAAATCTGGGGGTTTACAATCGCGTCCTGTAGCGATCGCGAACCGCGATCCAAAAACAGAAAAAACAACGCCCTGATTCACCCCGGAACTGGGTACACCCCGCCAAACGGGATGACTTGGTCACGCACGGTCTTCACAGATACGTGCGCGTCGTCGATACGGACGTATGAGATTTCGCAGAAGCTGATTCGGATGTGCGTGCACACCGAAATCAGTACGTATCCGCGGACAACGTCCCGTATTCGACTTTTCTGAATCGCGCCCTAACTTTGTGTACACACGTCGGATTGAAACGAAACTTGCACCATCGGACTCGTAGCGATACGCTGGTCCTGTGACCCAAGTTTGGGGTGATTCTGAGAACGTTGACGAAATCGCGTGTCGTGGGCCCCACAGGCTCCACTAGACGGGCGATTTTGTGACCGGCTCATCAGAATCCAATTCTGGAAGTTCCGTTGGGTTTGTATCATCGTTCCTGACCTGTTGACACTAAGTTTGGCAAATTTGGAGACCGTTGACCCTGACACATTTTTCGGTGCAAAGCGGGCCCACACGTGGACCCCGTTTTGACCCGAAATTACCATTTTTGCCATTGTCTCCAAATTAGACTCAAGGACAGGTGTTTCTAGCTGATTGATATTTTCTGGATCTGATGGTGATGTTTATTTTAGCAACCGGAGTACAGCCTGTAATTTCCGCTGAAGTCAGAGCCGCAATTGGAACCAGAACCACAGGCAAATGTACCTTGCCAAACTTGCAGTTTTTGCTATTTATTCCTTTGAATATATACATTATAACTGTTGTACTTGCTCAACCCTAGGGCCGTGTGACGTGCTTAGCGTCCGATTATAGTCGGGTGCCAACACCGTACGCGGGGTTGTGTAACGTCACCTAGAGATGGGTATCGTGACATTTATATTCTCGTACTTGCATTATCAAGTACATTATACCCAGGACACTTGACACTATTCATGAGACGGAATCTTCCTGAGATATTCATGGTAATTCTGTGTAGGATATATATTCATGATATTACAGTTTACTTGCTTAGAAACTATTCTGACTTACTGCATTAGTTGATCTTGCGTGACTGGACCTGAGACATTATGGAACTGTGACATGAGATTTCATGGGGTGGGGAGAGTATTACCATATCAAGGCTGATTATAATATAAATAATATTATCTGGAGGTATCTTAGTCTCTGATACAGAGCTTTGGTACCTTACTGGCCCTTCGAGAAAATACTGCTATGGTTTCTTCGACACTGATCCTGTAGTAGTCTCAGCCTGAGTATGACTAAAACTCTCACTTGCATATCACTTAGCTGGTTTATTTATTTACCCTATTGTTCCTTATTTCTGTACTGCATTTATTTTGGCTTGTATTATCTGTACCTTGTTATGTCCCCTGAGGACCTGGAATGGACTATGTCCCCAGGTATAGCCGAAGAGATCTACCCCGAGGTGTACGGAACATGAGCACTTCTCGGAACAGAACAGGAACCTGAGGACGAGATCGTGGCAGAAGACTTATCCTGAGTACCGGCTCCATATACTCAGTATTTTTATTTCCAGTTGATTTATTTCCTGTCTATTTGCATTCGATGTACCAGACATATTCTCGGATTGTTCCAGAGACACTTATTTGAGATTGTTTATTTATTTTATTGCATTATTTCTGGCATTTAATCTGTGATTATCTGTTGTGGATGAGATTAGTATAGACTGTGACTTGTATTGTTGGATCTATTTATTGTTAGACTACAGCTTAAGCATGCCCTGATGGATCCATTAAATTGGGTTGTCCATCGGTGCGTGCTGCTGGCCATTGCCACGCATTCAGTCCCTCGGTATTTTGGGACTGGGGCGTGACAGCAATATATTCAGCTTCTGTGGTGGATAGAGCGATACACTTTTGCAGCTTTGATTGCCAGGATACGACCCCCTGCAAAGGTAAAACAAGTATCCTGATGTTGACTTTCTCTTGTCCAAGTCACCTGCCATGTCAGAATCAGTGTAACTATCACGTCCCAGTCCCAAAATACGTAGGACTAGGTCACGTAACCATGCCAGCTGGCCCGTATATATGGCAACTCCAATATATGGAAACCATATATACGTGCGTACGCTGTATAATGAACAATAATTCATAAGTGGTAAAACTGATCACAAGTCACAGGGTAATATCTAAATCTCATCCACAGAATCAAATATGAATAACCAATAATCATGTAACTAGATCTCAATACAGATATCTAAGAATGACAGTCAGATGAAATCAAATCTACTGCCGAAATAGAATACAAAAGGAACCAGAATACACACCATAAAGAACAACATCTGACAATCTCGAGGCTCGAAGAGAAGACCTCCTCGGGATAAACATAACATGTCCGGGTCTGTGCTCCTGCGAATACTCAAGAAAATATACACCTGGCAGGGGACCAGGTCCTCAGAGGGACATAGCAAGATACATAAAAATGACATGCCATAATATAAATACTGAATAAATAAATAGGGTGTGCTAACCATCTAAGTGAATGCAATTTAAAGACCTTGTAGTACGCATGGGAATGTGTAGGCTTGACATATGCTGACGTAATTCACCAATCGTCATGACTGGCTAGTATATGTGTCATATGCCCCCGGACACACGGGTAGCTCTGCAATCGACCACCTCCGAGGAGCATGGTACGAAGGATAAAAGACTCAAGAAGGGGGTGTCCCATACGTCTACTAGATATCTTCCCCACCCAAGGATATACAAGTCGTGAAAACGACGTGGACATCTCGTATAATGATGCAAGTCTCCATAGAAATAAACTAAGCTAAATACCGTTACACATGTTGCTCACACCGATGGTCAGTCGAATATGAGGCACGCGTCCCTACATGAACTCACTCTGTGACGTGTAATGATACGTGTCAAGGCCTGGAAGTCATATCAATAACTTCACAACTTTAGGTGGGTCTACTAGACACTAGGTCAGATACAATCCTAACGTCAACGCCTTCGTTGACTGCACCCGAGTGTTCTCGGACGCTCACATTTATATAATATTAAAATAAATAAACATGTAACTAGCAAGAACTGAATTTAAACAGTACAACAAGGCAAGGTATACTTGCCTGGCGGGAGAGCTGCAAATATAATGTCCAGATGTCAAATGCCAAAAGTCAGAACTATGGCCTCAGAATAAATGTCTCCAGATACTGAAATAAACATCACTAACAGTCTCATAAAATATCAAATAGCTAGAAACGCCTGTTCTTAAGTCCAATTTGGACACAGGGGCAAAAATAACAGTTTCCGGTCAAAGCGGGGTCCACATGTGGGCCCACTTTGCTCCGAAAAACGTGTCAGGGTCAAAGGTCTCCAATTTCGCCAAACTTAGTGTCAACAAGTCAGGAACGATGATACGAACTCAACGGAACTTCCAGAATTGGATTCTGATGAGCCGGTCACAAAATTGCCCGTCAAGTGGAGCCTGTGGGGCCCACGATACGGGATTTTGCCAACGTTCTCAGAATCGAACCAAACTTGGCTCACACGACCAACGTATTGCTACGAGTCCGATGGCGCAAGTTTTGTCTCGATTCGACGTGTGTACACAAAGTTGCAGCGTGTTCCAGAACTGACGGATACGGGGCGGTGTCGGCGGATACGCGTTGATTCCGGTGTGCACGCACATCCAAATCAACTTCTCCGAATTCCTACACGTCCGTATCAACGTCGCGCACGTTTCGGTAAAGACCGCGTGCGACCAAGTCGTCCCGTTTGGCAGGACGTACCCAGTTCCGGGGTGAATCGGGTCGTTGTTTTTCCTGTATTTGGATCGCGTACCGCGATCGCCACAGGACGCGATGCACCGAGCGGGTTGCACGGGCACCGAGATGGTCACATAGCCTACGTGTCACAACTGACGGAAATAAAAACGGAACTACGAGGAGATAGAATGGGTTACCTGAACAGGGCTCCGTGAAAACTGCATTTTCCGTGTCCGGTCACTATGTTGTGTCCTGGTTGCTGTGTCCGGGCTGTGTCCAGCCGCTGTGTCCGGTCTGAGTCCAGTGGAGACTCGCCGGGGCTTCGCCGGAGAGTTGCTGCTGGCCGGGGCAGCTCGACGAGGGGCTGGGCGGCGCTGGCCGGAGTCGCGGGTGGGGAGGTGGTGGTGGCGGCGGAGTGGAGGAGGAGGAGGAGTCTGGTGATGGAGGGTGGTGGTGGTGGATGTGGTTGATGATGATGATGACGGTGGTGGCTGTGATAGGGGGCTGCGGGGTGGCGGTGGCGAGCTTCACGGGGAGGTGGCGGCGATGGAGGGAAGAGGAGCAGCGGGTCAGGGGGGTCGACGCCGGCGGGGCTCGCCGCGGGGGGGAGCGAGCTCAGGGAAAGAGGGGAAGGAGAAGAAGGGGAGCTGAGGAGAGAGGGGCCAGCGGGAGGGCTCGCAGCGGCCGGGGAGGGGTTCGCTCCGGCGGGGGTTGGGTCGGCGGAGCGGCTCTGGCGGGGGCTCGCCGCTCCGGCCGGGGGGTGAGGAGAGGAAGAGGGAGAGAGGAGAGAGGGAGCGGCGGGGAGGAGGAAAGGAGGAGGAGAAGGAGGAGATCGCCAGCGGGGGGGGGGGGGGGGGCTCCGGCGAGGCGGAGCGGCTCCGGCGGCGGGGGTCGGCTGCCGCTCCAGCGAGGGGGGGGGGGGGGTCGGCTGCGGGGAGAGGGGGGGGTAGATTTTTAGGTTTTGATTTTATTTTTCTTTTAATTTCTTTTATTTTATAGAAATAATTTAAGGGTAAAAATGGTAATTTACATTTAAGATATTTACTTAATGTAAATACATCGAATCTGGACTCCTTTTGGAATGGACGGTGCATGTTCACCGGCCAATCAGGGGATGACACCTCATATGCAAATTTTGTAGAAAAGTCCCTGTAATTTCATAAATTACGCAAAGGTCCTATTTTGGGAAATTGTACAATTACGAAATTGTCTGGGAAAATTCCCGATTCCCGAAAATTCTAAATTTTACCGAATTGAAGGGAAAAGCTGTGCGAGGGTCCCGAGGGGGTGGGGGTGAGTCTGGGCAGGGACTGGGCCTGGTTTTGGGGTGATACGGGCCATCGTATTTATTTAATTAATAAATACTGCGCACGGTGTTCTCTAATTATTTAGAGGCAGGTAGGGTCATAATTTTTCTACGGTGTCAATACACTAAATGTAGTATACTCAGTGTAAAAAAATAACGTATTTTTGTCTGGGTAAAACAGGTGGATGTTAGGCCTCAAATCTTTATTGGAACAGGGATGGGTACAGGTCTGGAATTAAAATAGGAATTAAATACGGGCGTTTGTAACGAGATTCGTGCGTCTCATACGAGGCTCAAAACTAAGTATCTGGGAGTTGCACAAAGTGCAGGATAGTAGACTGGCACGTCTAGGAGAGGTATGAAAACTTCGTTCGGGGAGAACAGTCAAGGTAAAGCTCCAAATAATTAGGTGACGGACAGGTGCACAAGTCAATAGGATATGTAAGCAAAATAAAATAAATTATTACAACAAATCCTAAATTGTGTAAAATATTCCTAAAATACTGGAATCTGGTCGAGGGGGTTTACAATCTACCCAACTTATAAAAATTTCGTCCTCGAAATTAAAACTAAGCCGGGGTAGAAGTCAAAGTCGGCATAAGATATAATTTAACAAGGTAATTTATATCTTGGTCTACTATTAGGTTCGAAAAACGTTTACGCATGTCGTCCGCACGCTTCCAAGTAGATTTCTCTGGCGCGCCATGCTTCCATGGTACGCGGATCAAGGGTATAGACTGGTTCTTCAATACTTTTTCTCGATGGTCAAGGGTTCCCACGGGTTATTCTTGATACGACAGGTCTCAGCCTAATGGTGATATCCTCAAAAGACATGATCGTCCACTTTGAATTCCACGGGACGATGATGACGGTCTCCTACTGCTTCTGTCTGTCTTGCACTGCTTGCTAGTGTCCTTGCATTTACTCATCTGTCTCTATGGTGTTGACCACCAACTCTGGTCACGTGAATCCTTGTCTGGCACAATGCTGACTGGTACGCCGTGCAATATTACGGTTTGTCTCAAATAGGTAATGTCTCTATAGCTAGAGCTTCTGCAGACTAGTCAATTCTATAGGGTAAGAAAAGTGCTGTCTGGTATGTCGGTCCATAAGAATTCTTGATCCTTATCAGTCCATCTAGTCATAGGTGCTGTTATCCATTCAGGAGTCAATCCATTTGTTTATCCAGGTAAAATCCTTTTAGACTCCTGTAAGCAAAATGATACATCCTATCGTAACACTTGAGTTCTGAACTTGACCCAAGTTACGAGGCAAAAATAAAAATTTTGCTGCCTTAGTGATGCAGGTATCAGGAACGTAATAAAACGTAGGTAGGTAGGGAAGGGTCATCCTAAAGGTAGCACAAACTGCAATTATATCTAATAATAGGGTTTGGTAATTACCCAAGAACAATCATAATGGCTACAGAAACAATACACTTTCGTGCTTATATTAAGTACGAAGTTTCGTCTTTCCGAAATAAGGGAAGACGGAAAACAGTAATCAAGAGTTCAAGGGGAAGGTAATAGATTAGAAGTGTGAGGATCAAGGCGTTTAAAGAATTCAACAGGAATTGTCAAAGCAGTTGTGGAATTGGGATGCTATTTTGGGAATCCCTATTAACATATTCGGATCAGCACAGTTATGTAGCTGATACGATATGCTCAGGCATATCCAACGGGCAAGTACATCTATCTACTAATCACTATATATCTTAATCCACGTAAAGTAGTAATGCGAAGGACGAACCAAGTGCACTATGGTTGATCAGACCGTAATACACTGATTCTGAAATGTATTAGTGTAGTACTCCAATAATACATCTCTCAAGAACAAGCTTGATAAAGAATAAGCTTGCGAAACTAGGCTATAATAGCGGCATAAGTCAAGGTAGTAAGGTAAATATAAGTACGCTAGATTATGATGTGAGAAGTACAAAACAATTCATATTCACAAGAACAAGACTCTACAATCTCTACAGTTATTATTCTAAATCCTTGACTAAGTCGCTAGTTGACCCAAAAGAGGTATGGCCTTCTAAGTTCTATAATCTATATAAATACTATAGGATGTCTGCCTAAAACAGAGATTTAAGGAAGTCTACGTAAAGTAGGGGTTCGAGGTTGTCTGCGTAATGCAGTGATACAATAAATTGGCGTAAGGTAGAAATCCGAAACTGTCTGCGTAAAACAAAATTTCAAATTGTCTAGCGCAAGGTAGGGATCCAAAGTAGTTTGGCGTAAGTCAGGGATTCAAACTATCGGCGTAAAATAGGCTTCAGAGTTATCCGCGTAAAACAGAGAAGCGTAAGGTAGAGCTTCAGAGCTGTTCGCGTAAAAAGTCTGTGCGTAGGAATCTGCGCGTAAAAGTCTGGGTGAAAGTCTGAGCGTAAAAGTCTGCGGTAAAGTTTTGCCTAAAGGTTGCGTAAAATCTGCCAGCGTAAACAGTCTAGCATACGCTGCAGCGTAAAGTTGTACAAGAAACTCATGAGTTTGTCAGTCAAGTTAATGAATCATGTCATCTGACAAAAGTACTTGCACAACGATCGAGGGGATGGTTTGATGATAATTTGCACGGAGTTCAAGGTTGTCGTTTAGGGACTTATTGGATACAAGTCATCATTACACTCGAGGGGAGACAAAACCAGATGTCCCGTCGAAAACGGTTTCCTTTTGCACAGGGCTCGAGGTGTATCTCTGCGCAGAATTTGGTCGCGTCTGGGGAAAGCTACGGCTGTAACAAATACGCTAACATTCTATTCTTATGTTATGCCTAAACAGGTTACTCTACACTGGTTATCTATGAATCATCAGGTTTGCGCAGGGCAGTTACCTACGTGGCTGGCATGATGCGTCATACGCAGGACAAGGAAGACTAAGGGCGGCGTAAAGGGGACAAGCTTCTACATGATTTAGCTTTTACGCCAACTAGGCAGGGGTTTGGCTCTTATGCTAACAACGGTCAAATGGGTTTTACGCCAACAAGGGTAAAGAGTCTCTGGCGTAAAACTCTGGTTATCCAAGCATAGGATGAGGGTTTCTGTCCTAGTATCCAACCTTGAATTTCTATTAGTTTCTTAAGACTAAGGGCAATACTATGGTCAATCTCTAACTAATCCTAGTAGTGTTTTTACTATTCTCAAGTCATATATAAATACGTCAAGGGATAAGGGTAAGTTAATCTATAGGTAAGTGACGCTAGGGTTTACTTAGGAAATCAGGAAGGCTAGGGTTTACTTAGGAAGTCAGGAAGGCTAGGGTTCACTAAGTAATCCGAACTTAAGGATATGTCAAAGCCCTAGTGGTGATCTTAATAGGAATACTACCCTAATCATCATCCTATCAACAGGGATTTCTATATTCTAGCAGAAATTATACTAAAAGAATTATCAGGGAAGCACATGAATCAAGCAGGATGCAATTATGTAAGTAGGACGAACTGGAAAGAAGATAAGTCATAGTCAATTTTTGGATGAGATTCTATGCTCTAATCCTAGGTGCAGGCTTGCTCGGTACAGTAACGTAACCGAGACAATATGCTCTCGACCTGCATGGGCCACCACTAAAAACATGTCACATCCCAGTCCCAAAATACGTAGGACTAGGTCACGTAACCATGCCAGCTGGCCCGTATATATGGCAATTCCAATATATGGAAACCATATATACGTGCGTACGCTGTATAATGAACAATAATTCATAAGTGGTAAAACTGATCACAAGTCACAGGATAATATCTAAATCTCATCCACAGAATCAAATATGAATAACCAATAATCATGTAACTAGATCTCAATACAGATATCTAAGAATGACAGTCAGATGAAATCAAATCTACTGCCGAAATAGAATACAAAAGGAACCAGAATACACACCATAAAGAACAACATCTGACAATCTCGAGGCTCGAAGAGAAGACCTCCTCGGGATAAACATAACATGTCCGGGTCTGTGCTCCTGCGAATACTCAAGAAAATATACACCTGGCAGGGGACCAGGTCCTCAGAGGGACATAGCAAGATACATAAAAATGACATGCCATAATGTAAATACTGAATAAATAAATAGGATGTGCTAACCATCTAAGTGAATGCAATTTAAAGACCTTGTAGTACGCATGGGAATGTGTAGGCTTGACATATGCTGACGTAATTCACCAATCGTCATGACTGGCTAGTATATGTGTCATATGCCCCCGGACACACGGGTAGCTCTGCAATCGACCATCTCCGAGGAGCATGGTACGAAGGATAAAAGACTCAAGAAGGGGGTGTCCCATACGTCTACTAGATATCTTCCCCACCCAAGGATATACAAGTCGTGAAAACGACGTGGACATCTCGTATAATGATGCAAGTCTCCATAGAAATAAACTAAGCTAAATACCGTTACACATGTTGCTCACACCGATGGCCAGTCGAATATGAGGCACGCGTCCCTACATGAACTCACTCTGTGACGTGTAATGATACGTGTCAAGGCCTGAAAGTCATATCAATAACTTCACAACTTTAGGTGGGTCTACTAGACACTAGGTCAGATACAATCCTAACGTCAACGCCTTCGTTGACTGCACCCGAGTGTTCTCGGACGCGCACATTTATATAATATTAAAATAAATAAACATGTAACTAGCAAGAACTGAATTTAAACAGTACAACAAGGTAAGGTATACTTGCCTGGCGGGAGAGCTGCAAATATAATGTCCAGATGTCAAATGCCAAAAGTCAGAACTATGGCCTCAGAATAAATGTCTCCGGATACTGAAATAAACATCACTAACAGTCTCAGAAAATATCAAATAGCTAGAAACGCCTGTTCTTAAGTCCAATTTGGACACAGGGGCAAAAATGACAGTTTCCGGTCAAAGCGGGGTCCACATGTGGGCCCACTTTGCTCCGAAAAATGTGTCAGGGTCAAAGGTCTCCAATTTCGCCAAACTTAGTGTCAACAAGTCAGGAACGATGATACGAACTCAACGGAACTTTCAGAATTGGATTCTGATGAGCCGGTCACAAAATCGCCCGTCAAGTGGAGCCTGTGGGGCCCACGATACGGGATTTTGCCAACGTTCTCAGAATCGAACCAAACTTGGCTCACAGGACCAGCGTATTGCTACGAGTCCGATGGCGCAAGTTTTGTCTCGATCCGACGTGTGTACACAAAGTTGCAGCGTGTTCCAGAACTGACGGATACGGGGCGGTGTCGGCGGATACGCGTTGATTCCGGTGTGCACGCACATCCAAATCAACTTCTCCGAATTCCTACACGTCCGTATCAACGTCGCGCACGTTTCGGTAAAGACCGCGTGCGACCAAGTCGTCCCGTTTGGCGGGGCGTACCCAGTTCCGGGGTGAATCGGGTCGTTGTTTTTCCTGTATTTGGATCGCGTATCGCGATCGCCACAGGATGCGATGCACCGAGCGGGTTGCACGGGCACCGAGATGGTCACATAGCCTACGTGTCACAACTGACGGAAATAAAAACGGAACTACGAGGAGATAGAACGGGTTACCTCAACAGGGCTCCGTGAAAACTGCATTTTCCGTGTCCGGTCGCTATGTTGTGTCCTGGTTGCTGTGTCCGGGCTGTGTCCAGCCGCTGTGTCCGGTCTGAGTCCAGTGGAGACTCGCCGGGGCTTCGCCGGAGAGTTGCTGCTGGCCGGGGCAGCTCGACGAGGGGCTGGGCGGCGCTGGCCGGAGTCGCGGGTGGGGAGGTGGTGGTGGCGGCGGAGTGGAGGAGGAGGAGGAGTCTGGTGATGGAGGGTGGTGGTGGTGGATGTGGTTGATGATGATGATGACGGTGGTGGCTGTGATAGGGGGCTGCGGGGTGGCGGTGGTGAGCTTCACGGGGAGGTGGCGGCGATGGAGGGAAGAGGAGCAGCGGGTCAGGGGGGTCGACGCCGGCGGGGCTCGCCGCGGGGGGGAGCGAGCTCAGGGAAAGAGGGGGAGGAGAAGAAGGGGAGCTGAGGAGAGAGGGGCCAGCGGGGGGGCTCGCAGCGGCCGGGGAGGGGTTCGCTCCGGCGGGGGTTGGGTCGGCGGAGCGGCTCTGGCGGGGGCTCGCTGCTCCGGCCGGGGGGTGAGGAGAGGAAGAGGGAGAGAGGAGAGAGGGAGCGGCGGGGAGGAGGAAAGGAGGAGGAGAAGGAGGAGATCGCCAGCGGGGGGGGGGGGGGGGGGGGGGGGCTCCGGCGAGGCGGAGCGGCTCCGGCGGCGGGGGTCGGCTGCCGCTCCAGCGAGGGGGGGGGTCGGCTGCGGGGAGAGGGGGGGGGGTAGATTTTTAGGTTTTGATTTGATTTTTCTTTTAATTTCTTTTATTTTATAGAAATAATTTAAGGGTAAAAATGGTAATTTACATTTAAGATATTTACTTAATGTAAATACATCGAATCTGGACTCCTTTTGGAATGGACGGTGCACATTCACCGGCCAATCAGGGGATGACACCTCATATGCAAATTTTGCAGAAAAGTCCCTGTAATTTCATAAATTACGCAAAGGTCCTATTTTGGGAAATTGTGCAATTACGAAATTGTCTGGGAAAATTCCCGATTCCTGAAAATTCTAAATTTCACCGAATTGAAGGGAAAAGCTGTGCGAGGGTCCCGAGGGGGTGGGGGTGAGTCTGGGCAGGGACTGGGCCTGATTTTGGGGTGATACGGGCCATCGTATTTATTTAATTAATAAATACTGCGCACGGTGTTCTCTAATTATTTAGAGGCAGGTAGGGTCATAATTTTTCTACGGTGTCAATACACTAAATGTAGTATACTCAGTGTAGAAAAATAACGTATTTTTTTCTGGGTAAAACAGGTGGATGTTAGGCCTCAAATCTTTATTGGAACAGGGATGGGTACAGGTCTGGAATTAAAATAGGAATTAAATACGGGCGTTTGTAACGAGATTCGTGCGTCTCATACGAGGCTCAAAACTAAGTATCTGGGAGTTGCACAAAGTGCAGGATAGTAGACTGGCACGTCTAGGAGAGGTATGAAAACTTCGTTCGGGGAGAACAGTCAAGGTAAAGCTCCAAATAATTAGGTGACGGACAGGTGCACAAGTCAATAGGATATGTAAGCAAAATAAAATAAATTATTGCAACAAATCCTAAATTGTGTAAAATATTCCTAAAATACTGGAATCTGGTCGAGGGGGTTTACAGTAACCTTCCAAGATAGGTTTTTCATCTCCAAAATATAAAGAAAATTTAGAGGTTCCTCTATGATATCTTAGGATCCACTTTACTGCTTTTCAATGTGTTTTACCAGGATTGGCAAGAAAATGACTTACCACTCTAATTGCATGTGCTATGTCGGGTCTTGTACAAATCTTGAGTACATCAAACTTTTGACGACCAAGGCAAATGGAATGCTCTTGATCTCCTCCTTCTCCTTCTCACTTGAAGGGCTTTGTTGTGCACTTAGCTTAAAATGAGCTGCTACCGGTGTGCTGACTGGCTTAGAGTTCACCATATTGAACCTCTCCAGAACACGTTTAATGTATCTTTCTTGTGATAGCCATAACTTTCTTGCACTTCTGTCCCGAGAGATCTTCATTCCCAATATATGTTGTGCTGCTCCTAAGTCTTCATATCAAATGACTTGCTTATCTCTTTCTTCAACCTGTCAATCTTTGACATATCTTTTCCAACAACAAGCATATCATCAACATATAGAGAGAGAATAATGAAATTATCATCAGAGAACTTCTGGACATAAACACAATGATTGCAGATGTTCTTTTGTACCCATGGTCAAGTATAAAAGAATCAAACCTTTTATACCACTGTCGCGGTGCCTGCTTGAGCCCGTACAAGCTCTTCTTCAATTTGCAAACCAAGTGTTCCTTGTCCTTTACCTTGAAACCCTCTGGTTGCTCCATATAGATTTCTTCCGCCAAATCACCATGGAGAAATGCAGTCTTCACATCTAGCTGCTCAACTTCAAGATCTTGGGAAGCAACAAGATCAAGAATAACGTGAATAGAAGACATCTTCACAACAGGAGAAAATATTTCTTCATAGTCAATACCTTGTTTCTGACTGAAACCTTTAACCACGAGGCGAGCTTTGTACTTGACTTGGCCATTTTCTTCATTCTTGATTTTGAACACCTATTTGTTCTTCAAGGATTTTCTGTTCTTTGGTAGCTCCACCAGGTTATAAGTGTGGTTCTTATGCAAAGAATCCATCTCCTCTTGCATAACTTTCTTCCACTTGACAAGATCTTCATTGACTTGTGCTTTATGAAAATTTTCTAGTTCACCTGCATCTGTCACCATAGTATATTCTGAAGCAGGATATCTAGTTAAGGATTGTTGTTCCCTCTCCGACCGTCTCAACTGAGGTGTTGGTGGCTGATCCATATGCGACGGTTCTACATGTTCATGCTCCCCCTGATCAGAACCTGGAAAACTTGTAATTTCTTCTTTCTGTACATCTTGAAAATTATTATTTTCTGGCATAAGAGAAGGAATAACAATAGGCGTGAAGATTGGATCTTGGACAATGTGAGTATTTTGTGGCTCTTCTTCTTTTTCAAAATCAGCAAATAGTTTATCTTCACAAAATACAACATCCCTGCTCCTTACAATTTTCTTGTTTATAGGATCCCACAACCTATATCCAAATTTATCATTTCCATATCCTAAGAAGATGCATGAAATGGCTTTGTCATCAAGTTTTGTTCTTTTCTCCTTAGGTACATGCACAAATGCCTTGCAACCGAATACATGCAAGTGGGAATAGAAAATATCTTTTCCACTCCAAATCCTTTCAGGAATATCTCCATCCAAAGGAACTGAGGGGGACAAGTTTATCAAGTAACAGGCTGTTCGTACTGCCTCTTCCCAAAATATTTTTGGTAATTTTGCTAAGGATAGCATACTTCTTATCATTTTCACAATTGTGCGGTTCATTCTTTGTGCAACCCCATTATGTTATGGTGTGTATGGGACAGTCTTTTGGTGTCTAATGCCATATTTAGAACAATAATCTTCAAACATTCTTGAAGTATACTCACCACCATTATCCGTGTGAATACACTTAAAGAGCTTTTCGGTTTCTCTTTCTACTTTGGTATGGAAGTCTTTGAAAACTTCAAAGAAACATCTTTGACTTTTATGACATATACCCACACCTTTCTAGATGCATCATCTATGAAGGTCACAAAGTAGGAGGCATCACTAAAGGTTTTTACATTTATGGGTCTGCACACATCCGAATAGATTAAGTCCAATATGTTGCTCTCTTTTTTTGTTATAATTTTTAACAAAAGCTACCCGGTATTGTTTTCTAATTAAGCATTGATCACAGTGGGATAGTGTTGTAACTTGCATGGATGAAGTAGTTATCGCCATGCGAGAGTTTGTAGTCCTTTCTCGCTCATGTGGCCAAGCCGCTTGTACCACAAATCCATAGAGGTACCTTCCACTGTTCCAAGTTCATCATTCTCTAAGTGGAACTGAGTCTTGTAGAGAGTGTAACACTTCTTTCCTCTCGCCAGTACAAGTGATCATTTGATAAGCTTTCAGCATCCTTTACCAAAGTTGCTTGTGTATCCTTCTTCGTTAAGCTTGCCGGTGGAGAGAATATTGAGACGAAGATCGGGCACAAATCTAACATCGTTTAGAACCATCTTTGTTCAAAGGTTAGTGGTAACACAAATATTTCCAATGCCAAGAATTTGAGAAGAGTTTTTGTTACCCATTTTTACCATTCCAAGGTTACCTTCACAAAGCGAAGTGAAATAGTCCTTCCGGGGAGTAGCATGGTAGGAGGCACCAGAATCAATCACCTATTCTGAGTCTTGGCAAGTGAGATTTGTATAGTCTTCTTCACATGCCGAGAAAAATACGATTTTATTGTCAGTGACAACTGTTGCACTTTCATTCTTTTCTTGCTTCTCATTGGTCCTTCCTTCCTTTTGTTCTCGCTTGAGCTTGCGACATTTCCGTTTTATATGTCCACTCTTCCCACAGTGATAGCAACTAATGTCCTTCCTAGCCTTTGATTTTTCTCTCGCCTTGTCTTGGTTCTGAGGCTGTCGGCTTTTGCTCCTCCCCCTATTCTCGGTGACAAGGGCATGAGAATGGGAGGATCTAGATGACTTTCTTTGAATTTTTTCATTCAAGAGGCTGCTTGTAACTTGGTTCATGGATACAACTCCGTCAGGTGCGGAGTTGCTAAGAGACACCACCAGAGTCTCCCAACTATCCGGTAATGAGCTAACCAGAAGAAGACTTGAAGCTCGTCGTCCAACACCATCTTCATAGCTGCAAGATGATTAACAATACTTTGAATTTCGTTCAGATGTTCAGATATGGAATCACCTTCCTTGAACTTGATATTGACAAGCTTCCAAATCAAGAAATGTTTGTTGCCGGCGGTCTTCCTCTCGTAGAGATCTTTAAGTTTCTTCCACAAGCTGTTCGCCGAAGTCTCATTCGACGCATGATGGAATACGGTGTCATCCACCTATTGTCGAATGGTGTTGATGGTCTTCCGGTCGAGCTTCTTCCATTCTTCCATCGTCATGGAATCCGGCTTGGAAGATTCTCCTTCAACCGGTGCATAGAGGTCCTTGCAGTAGAGAAGGTCCGTCATCTTCGCCTTCCATATCATCCAGTTGCGGCCATTCAAGCTGATCATCCGAATGTCACCAATGAGAGTCTCCATCTCAACACTAGAAGATTAGCAACCTGTGCTCTGATACTATTGTTGGAAAAAATAAGACATTTTTCGTCTTTGTGATGAGATAAAATAAAATGGAAGAGAAGAGAAGTTAAGAGAGAGAACACACAAAAGATTTATCGAGGTTCAGCTCAATTTGAGCCTACGTCCTCCACCCGCCCATTCTTTACCGTTTTTACTATAATCAAATGAAAGATTACAAGGGCATTCTCTCAAGTTGGTACAACTTAACTTGAGTATCACTTTCTCTCACAAACTCACTTGAGGTGGGTTACAAGTGTGAGGATTACAAGTTGTGTATTGTTCTTCTTGTTACTTGTTGTGTTCAACATTCACCATCTTTCCTCTATTTATAGGGAGGATATGCCTCTTGGGTACATCACATTCGTTGCATGGAGAAGTCCAAAGGTAAGATCCTTTCATCTATCATCAATGTTACATGCAAGTTGAATGCATGCAGAATATGAATAAATAGACTACTTCAGATGGTCATAACTTCTTCAATACACCTTCAAATGACCTGGTTCAAAGCTTGTATGAAAGTGAAAACTTTTCTCAACAACTTTTGTATTGAAGACCGAGCCAAATAATGAATGTAACAACTTCGAAATAGCCTTCCAAAACTGAATCTTGTCACAGAAACTGCATCCAGAAAAATGATTAAGTACTTGACCGAACCCAACCATGGGTGACCGATTTTCATAGATCAAATCCATGTTTATTCATCATGGGGATGGACCCCGTTCCCATCACCAGAGGTATTTTTACCTACTGAACTGCTCTTGATGCAAGCAAAAATATTGTGCAGTTCACATATATGCTTTACCATTCATTATGTATCTATCAATTAAAATATGGGTAACGAAATCAAGTGCATACCTATATTTGTCTAGTTATGTCCAAGTCCTTGCTATGTCATATATGTCTAATGTCTGCCGCTGATTGCTGGAAAGGAATATATTGAGGCATAAATCTTAATTGCTAGCTTGTTGGATGTTTGGGTTTAATAATGATTTATACATCTCCATCTTTAAAAGGGTGGTTGATATCATGACATGGAAATGAATCCTCATCGTGCATTTTCAATATTACAAAGATAAAAGGTAACAGGTGAGCAAATATGATAACTGTAACTGTAATGTTGTGCTGTACTCAGCTTAAGTTCTTTCTTTACTACATTCATAAGAAAACATAGCCAGCATGATTGGGGAAGTTATGTTATCTTAATAGTCTATCAGTAACTCTTCAGGCATATACCTGGATATGTAGCAAGATTCCAAACCATAGTTATCTTGCTTGCATTTTTCTGCTGTGTATTTTGCTAATGTTCCTTTACTGTCTGAGCCAAGATACAATCAGAACTTGTGACCTTTTGATTAAACAAACTGGTAAGCATCACAAATAGCAAGAGTGAAACTCTCTTCTTGAAACAGGCTGCGGTATCTTCCCAGCCTTTTAATACAAAAGGGAAAAAAAGAAACCATCACATGCTGTTATTTTCTGACTGGCCAATGTAAATTATCTAATCTTTAACATTATTTTTCAAGATACAAACACACTCTCTGTCAATGACATGACCCTCACAAAGTTCATTCAGTCATAACTTTAATTGGTACCCATATTTTGGGCATATGTAATACTAGTAGGCCAAATTGTCGATTGATCATTGACAAGGGTGGTAACTATAGGTGAAATTTACTTGTAGATTTAGTTATATGATTTTCACCTAAGTTTCTCAAACAATTAAAGCAGTAATTTCACACTAAACTAAGGAAAGACAAACAACAACTTTGTTATCACCGAACTCGAGTGACCCTTGTGGTTACCGGAGAGAGGTATATAAGACTCTTGCTGAGTGGCGGAAAATCGGTGGATCGAGCCACGGGACGTATTATTCTTTCCATTTATTTGGTTGGAGTTGGGAGCAGTGGGCCCAAAAGGTATGCAACACAGCATGCACAAAGTCCCGTGCGTTACGCCGGACATCTAAAAAAAACAAATTTGTTATCCATAAATCCAATATAACTTTGACTGGTTTTAAACTTTTTATTTCTGTATGCATAACATAATGATTCTTTTTCTCATTCAGTTTATCACATGCATTCTCTGTGAATATGCTCGCATGTGTTCAGGTTCTAATGGTTCTTTTGTGAGAAAGGTTCTAATGTTATTAACTAGGTTGACTTAAATACTTACAATTATGCATGTCTGAGTGCTTCTATCACCTTATGATTCTAAGCCTTATATCTGAATTAAGGGGTAGAAATTAAAATCTTTCTACTAGGAACTGGTCAATTGATGGCTAGAAAATTCATATTGTCTTGTGCATCAAGTGATCGTACATGTTTTTTTTTTTCCATCTTTGCTTGATGCTGCTGCAAGAATACTGTTATTTCTGTTTCAAGATAACATAAATATGTTGTTGGGGTGTTGATCATCAGCAAAGATGGTCCTTTCAATCGGTCATAACAAAAGTGATGCACCTTTTCTGTGTATTACACCTCATCCAACTTTTATAATTATTTAGCTGTATTATTTCTCTAAGCTTCCACGCTACAACTACAAGAGGCATAAGCAGATGGAGAAGCATGCCTATGAGGAATGGAAGTCCACAGTGGTCTCTAAGAAGGAAGAAAGAAGGATAGGTAAGTTGTCACTAATACCTCTGTGCTTTGCCGCCTCTGAACTTTTGTTATGGACCTTCACTATCGTGTTCTCTCAATGACAGTCCCCATCGAGCGAAAGAAGCAGGCACAACTTAACTTCACTAAGAAAACAGATGAAGGGATCATATTAGAAGCTTGATAGGCCAATGCATTGTTTGTTTCTCTCCATTTGGCTGAAGAAAAGGAAGTAGATGTCCCCTCTCAAATTGAATCACTAGTTTGAGATAATTCAAGTTGTTTCAGGTTAAGAGTTCAGCTGTGTTATATCCTCATGACATACATGTAAACTTATCATCTCATTCTCAGCGAACTCGATAAAGCTGTTGAATGTTTTACTTTTCAGTGATCACTGATGAAGCATAATGCTTGGATCATGTGACGTATTGTATATACTCAAATTTATTATGTCTTAAGAATGTTAATCATTTTTTGTAAAAATTATTCGTCGATTGTCAGTCTCCGTCGTTGAATTCTGTCGGTAATTTGACATATTTTTGTAGTATTGGTCCGATATTGATGCGCACATTGTTCGATTTGCTTTGTTGGTCGTTGTTGTTTCTTGAAGTTTCGTGCTTGCTTAGGTGGGGTTAATGACGAGGAAAATTAATTTGGGAGGAGTTGTTGATCGTGTCCAATTTGTTCAAATCTAGTTTTTTTATTCTTTGTCTGGAGAGCAATTGCGTGTCTAAATTATCGATGGAGAGTAGTCTTATTTGTTTGTAGGGAAATTATAATTCTGTCTGTATATTAGTATCATTTTACCTTCTTATTAGGGTCTGTCACGTTCGATCTCCAAGAATCTGAGTCCAACTAGATGTGATTTTAAGTTGTATTCGTACAAGACATTTAGATGTAACAAATTTAAATTATCAATTCAAATACGGCTGTCATAGCAGAATAAGTAGAAGATTAAATAACAAACAATAATCATGTGACGTAACATCCATTATTAGGTGATCTTTTCTATTCTTTATAAATTCTTTTCGTAGCATTTTTATACTAATTTTCTTTTTTCCATTCAGCTAAAGATAATGCATCAAAGGTGACCATGGTCATGAAACATGCATCTTATTTATTATTATTAAAGGAAGAACAAGAACATCAAAGAGCAAAGAAGCCAAAGGGAAACACACACAATGCATAGCCGTATAGCACGATCAATACTCGTCCACTCGAGCATCCGCCCTCAAGTCTTTATAGAACAACTCCTTGAACCTCTCCATGTTCTTGGTCTCCAGTGACATGAGAACCGAGACGCCCCCGCCTCTCCCAGGCAATATATAAACTTTGCCACTGCCACTAATCATCCTCGCCCTCCCCATGTGCTCCGGCTTTCCCCACCCGAAGTCAGCCTTCTCCATCGCCAGCCCGAGCCAGCTATTGCCAGACACATTAGCTTCCGACATCCCGAGCCAGCTGCGGGCACACTGATCGAACCTCCCTTCCTTCCTCTCCGCCTCGATGTGGTCGATGACCGACCTCGCGTACTCGTCCGTCAGTCCGGCAATCGTGCCCCCGATCTTACGGGCAGCAAATATGACCGGGTTCGACACGATCTCTCCGACTGTAGAGACCGCCTCCGCTCGACAAACGGCGTTTCCAAAGTAGCCCGGAGGGAGCGCAGGTTTCAGCCGGCTGCGGATTTCGCCTATGAAGATAAACTTGGTCACCTGGTCGCAGGGATGGAACCAAAATTTTCATTTATTTCGGACGGAACTTAAAACGTTTTATGTTGTCTTATCTTGTCTTATTTTATTTTATTTATTAATTTTTTTTTTTTGGTAAAATGAATGTTTTGTTACTATCGTCATGTTCATATCTTACAAAATAAACATTTTTTTTTAAAGATAATGAACTATAGTAAAATAATAAATAAGATAATAAGTTAGAATTTTTTGAAAAATGTAACATGAGTGTAAGCACTTTTGTCGCCAACAACAATGACGATATGAATGTAACTATTTTTTTTTTTTTAACTTTGCTGAGTTGGGCTAATAAAACTTTTTATTAATTAAACTGAATTTTTAGTGACGAAATTAGGATTTTAGTGACAAAATTAGACTTTAGTGACAAATACTTTTAAATTTTTTTTAAAAGTTGTCATTGTTGTTGACAACACAAGTGCATGCTTATGTTGCCATCGTTGTTGGTGAAATGTTACCTGATTTTAATTTTATTAATAAATTAGATTTTTGGTGATAAAATTAAACTTTTAGTGACGAACTTTACGATGAAATTAGATTTTTAGTAACGTATTATTTTGTTTATGAAACTATTCATGTTTGGAAGACTTTTGTGCTTGAAAATGCTTTGGACGGCGCATTACTTTTTTCAAAAATTTGTAAACTTATTATCTTATTTATTATTTTACTATATTTTGTTATTTTTTTTTTAAAAAATCTGCAAAATAAACTTCATCTATGAAGTTAAATGAACTTGGTCACCTTGTCTGGAGCTAGTTGTCTCGCGATGCTTGCGCACCGCCACACGTGGCCCATGATAGCTTGGAAGGTGGATTGTTGTTCGCTCGTCTTCTTGAGGGCATTCACTTGGCTTTCGGAGAGTTCGAGCATGACGGAGGAGACGCAAGGTTCGGTAGTGTCGACAGAGACGGCGGCCGACGCCGAGGTGGAGTAATTCGGGTTGCATACGAACTTTTCGGATTGGTGGCAAAGGTTCGGAGGAGATCGTGAGCGCAGAACGGTGCGGTCAAAGAAGGGGGGGATGGCCAATTCGCTGATGCCCCTAGTGAGGTTGCACCAGTGTTGGATGAAGTTGAATGCGCTGCGACCATCCACGACGGCGTGCTGCATGTCTAAACCTATCGCCACTCCACCGCACTTGAAGAATGTCACCTATGCAACAAATAGTTGTCCGTTACAACTGTTGAAAATATATCCCAAGAAATGATGTATTGACGTAGTAACCCCTATTTATGTCCAAATTGTCCTTTCAAACCATTTTTTCATATCGGACAGCCCACGTGACGACATGTTAAATATTATTACATGTTATCTAGCATGACAGTTGACATTACGAATTTTAATCCAAAAAATTAATCATCCAATTTTTTAAATTTAAATTTAAATTTAAATTTTTAACATTTGTCTTGTCATTTGTCACATTAACCGTTATGTCAGCTGTCACATAAGGATAAATACTTTGGAGGAACAATTTGGAGGAATGAGTAGCATTATTCATTAGAAATTTTGTAGTTCCACCAGAGAATTCTTTAACATTCCTCTCAAACAATTTTATTTCATACACTCTCGCAGTAGATTTTGGATTACATCAGCGGTTCTGAAATGTTGTAGAGTTAGATCTTACGATAATTTTTTTCCCAAAAATATTCTTATATATGTTTACTAATTAAAATGATTAATTAAAGTTAATAGGAACATCTAAGGTAATTTCGAAGCTGGTTTTTGATGTTTCTAAATAGTTTTGATTGCATGCATGTATAAAATAATATATATAATAATATTAATATAATAATAAATTTAAAATAATTAAGGTAGGTGTCTTTTAGTCTTTCTAAGCCAGTCTTAAAAAAAACTAAATAGATATTTAGACTTTGGGTCTCAGATAAGGTCCAATATTTGTGTTTGTGCCTCCATAATATACATAATTAGTGTTTGGATCTCAAAAGTGTCAATAATGTCTCAAAAAGTGTCACCAAAAGTGTACCAAAAGCGTCACTAATTATTTTTTGTGATACTTTTGAAATCTAAATACTAATTATATATATTAGGGAGACCCAAGTATAAATTTTGAAACTTATCTGAACTCAAAGTCTAAATATTTCAAAACTAAAATAATTATAATACTATCTTTTTGTCTTTATAATGATAGTCTATGAAATACGTAAAAAAAAAAAAATACATATATACTAGTCTATATTAAAGAGAAGAGTTGAATTAATTTGCAGGACACGAAGTCGACAATGGAGTTGAGGGTTCGCACCAATGGTCTATAGAATATAATCCTTAGTTATATGCTACAGCGGGCGTCCAGATTATGGTCGTATGGGATAAGACGGTAGATCGTAGGAATGGACATGATTCAAATTTTTTTTTTAAAATTTAATTTATAATCCAATAAAAATAACATCAAAATTAAAAATTAAAAAATTTAAGTCAGAATATTTTTTTATAGTCTCCTCATCGAATTAGAAGCTAAGTTCTCAAAAAATGTCCACCATCGTAACAATCCCACGGACAATTCTGTCTCAACGATGATTGGTTATGAAGTTAGTCGAATATATCAAATTGAGCATTAAAAAAAATTATAATAGTGTTTGCTTGGTTATAAAGCATACGAGGTAATGAATTGAACATTAGTAGAATTTTTTGTTATTTAGTAATAGAGTAGTTCGAGTGAAGAGTTGAATTTTTTTTTTTGCCTCAATATAGATGAGCAGCCATATTTGAAAAGTTTGGAAGGGTCGTATAAATTTCTTTTATTACAAATTACCACCCTATAGAGTGAGTTGGATTATCAACTCTAAGGAACTTCAGAAATTGAATATTAATATAGTCGGTCCTAAATTGAATGGCAATATAGTGGTCGAACTCGAGTGACCCTTGTTAAACATATAAGTCCTAATTTTGTGAGAAAAGATAGATGAATCGAGCCACAAAAATATATTATATCTTCTATTTATAAATGATGAGAGTTGGAAACGGTAGACTCAAAAGACATGCACATGCAACGTGATATTAGTTGTCACATAAGAGCATCCATAGTAAGAGATGTTTCAAGTGTTGTATTTTAATTTTAGTCAACTTTTGTAGCATTTGAATGCTAGAGTGGACACTTGTCCATACTTAAAAAAAATTGCTAAAAAGTTTAAAAAATAATCCAGATTTAGAACACGACTCTTCTACATTAATTAATGGGTCCATAAAAAATAACTGTTCTTAGAAAAAAGAGGGAGAAAAAATCTTACCAAACAGAAAAAAAAAATAAAAAAAAAGAGAAGAAAAAAGTTTACCATTGTGTGCCAATATCAAGGAGGCAGTCGAAAAGTAATAATTTATCCAATTTTTAATAATTTGGATTATTAGTTTGGAGTGTCCCCAGTGTGGATGCTCTAAAAGAAATGGTTTTAAGTGATAATTTGGAAGGATGAATAGTATTACTTAATGAAAATTGCTATTTATCACTCCAAAGTGTCCCTCCAAACATCATTCCTTATGTGACAGCTGACGTGATGGTTAATATGTCATCTGACATTGTAACTTTTAAAATTAAAATTAAAATTAAAACTAAAATTAAAAAATGGGTGATTAATTCATTCGGTTAAAATTTGTCATGTTATCTGTCATATTAGATGTCACATAATGTCATTTGACATATCACGTCAGCTGTCACATAAGGATGATTGGTTTGGAGAGAGAATTTGGAGGGATGATACTCAATATAGAAATCATATCTTTACGTATGTGTTTGGTCCTGCACTAACAATTTGAATAATGATACTTGTCCCTCTAAAGTGTCATTCTAAACCATCTCTTCTTATGTGGAAGCTGACGTGACGATTTATGTGGTAGATGATATGACAAATTTTAAACAATTAAAATTAATACTACCATTAATATTAAAATTAAAATTAAAATTTAAATTTAAATTTATATTAAGATTAAGATTAACATTAATATTAATATTAATATTAATATTAATATTTACATTTACGTTAATATTAATTTTTTTGGATAATTAAATTTTTTTTACTTAAAATTTATTATGTCAGCTACTATGTTAAATATCATATAATACTATTTAACATGTCACGCACAATACTGATTTGGATGAATATTTTGAAGATACCGGTAGCATTACTCTAAGTTTCTCTTTGAACAAAGTTTTTTGTTACTTTCTCTCTTTAAATACTTTTTTCTTGAAGGTTCTCCTTGAACAAAGTTATGTTTCTAATATATGTGGTGCATGCATACATGCATACATGCATACATGTCATATCTATTCTACCTGTATCATGAGCAAGATTGTCGACTTCTCTGAAGCCTCCGCCGACGGCACTAACAGCCGCCTCATCTCCGGGGACGGCAAAAAGTCTCCGAAGTCGTCCATGCAGCCTTCGGAGCGAGCCACCGTAAATAAAGCCCCTTCGCCCGTGCAGTTGATCTCAGGCCGGCCGTCGCGGTCCCTACCGAGCCGACCGGCCATCGGGTAGAAGGCGACCAGGGCCCTGGCCAGCGACGCCTTCAGGGCTTCCACCGAGAAGAAGTCGGAACTACCTCCATTAGGACGTCTGTAGAAGTAGACAGTGGGAATGTAGAACATAAGGATGAGATCGATGTTGGAGAGCCAGATGCTATGCTTCGGAGTCTCCTCAACTGGAGCTACCAAACTGGACTCTACTATTCCCATCTCTGCCATGGCCATGACTCTACTGCTTCCACTTCCATTGCCAACTTTATATACATCCAGGCCTGGGGCCGGTCCAGCTAGTTGTTGTCTCTGAAATAATTTTGTTTGTCCTTCGTTCCTATTGAAAAAATATAAATTTAAGTTAAAATCGGTCATAAGAAAATCAAATAACCTATGAGTCGCCCTATGGACAAGAATCAATCCAGAAACATACACTATGATGGACTAGGATAGATTGTGGTGGATTATATGTGAGCTAACTCTTAGAATAAATATTAAAAAAATATATGAATAAAAAAGGATGGGCTTCTAGATCCGCCCCGACCTATAGAGGAGGTTGTATAAATCTGAAGTCTTGTTAAATTTATTCCAAAAGATGGTCCTTTCAATCAGCAAAGATGGTCCTTTCAATCGGTCATAGCAAAAGTGATGCACCTTTTCTGTGTATTACACCTCATCCAACTTTTATAATTATTTAGCTGTATTATTTCTCTAAGCTTCCACGCTACAACTACAAGAGACATAAGCAGATGGAGAAGCATGCCTATGAGGAATAGAAGTCCACAGTGGTCTCTAAGAAGGAAGAAAGAAGGATAGGTAAGTTGTCACTAATACCTCTGTGCTTTGCCGCCTCTGAACTTTTGTTATGGACCTTCACTATCGTGTTTTCTCAATGACAGTCCCCATCGAGCGAAAGAAGCAGGCACAACTTAACTTCACTAAGAAAACAGATGAAGGGATCATATTGATAGGCCAAATGCATTGTTTGTTTCTCTCCATTTGGCTGAAGAAAAGGAAGTAGATGTCCCCTCTCAAATTGAATCACTAGTTTGAGATAATTCAAGTTGTTTCAGGTTAAGAGTTCAGCTGTGTTATATCCTCATGACATACATGTAAACTTATCATCTCATTCTCAGCGAACTCGATAAAGCTGTTGAATGTTTTACTTTTCAGTGATCACTGATGAAGAATAATGCTTGGATCATGTGACATATTGTATATACTCAAATTTATTATATCTTAAGAATGTTAATCATTTTTTGTAAAAATATTTGTCGATTGTCAGTCTCTGTCGTTGAATTCTGTCGCTAATTTGATATATTTTTGTAGTATTGGTCCGATATTGATGCGCACATCGTACGATTTGCTTTGTTGATCGTTGTTGTTTCTTAAAGTTTCGTGCTTGCTTAGGTGGGGTTAATGACGAGGAAAATTAATTTGGGAGGAGTTGTTGATCGTGTCCAATTTGTTCAAATCTAATTTTTTTTTTATTCTTTGTCTGGAGAGCAATTGCGTGTCTAAATTATCGATGGAAAGTAGTCTTATTTGTTTGTAGGGAAATTATAATTATCTATCTGTATATTAGTATCATTTTACCTTCTTATTAGGATCTGTCACGTTCAATCTCTAAGAATCTGAGTCCAACTTAGATGTGATTCTAAGTTGTATTCTTACAAAATATTTAGATGTAACAAATTTAAATTATCAATTCATATACCAAGGCTGTCATAGCAGAATAAGTAGAAGATTAAATAACAAACATTAATCATGTGACGTAACATCCATTATTAGATGATCTTTTCTATTCTTTATAAATTCTTTACCTAGCATTTTTATACTAATTTTCTTCTTTCCATTCAGCTAAAGATAATGCATCAAAGGTGACTATATGGTCTTTTGTACAAAAGATGGGACTAGAATATACTCCACATGCAAAACCATTATTAGCAATACAACATGTCTATATGACAACAACTGAAATATCTTATAAATTTGGCTACGTTAACGGTACTATGCCGTCGTTAACAGTACTATGCCGTCCTTTCTACTGCAGATATCTAATCCAACTAAAGGTCTCATAATATCTGTACATATCCACCTTGGACAAAAATGATCATTTTCCTAGGTGTAAGAAACAATCAAATTGAAGTTTTGATTAAAAACTGTTTTAAGAAACAATCAAATAGAAAAAAAAGACAAATTTCTCACAGATCTTTGCTCTTTGCTCTGATACTAGGTCAAATATAGAATTCTATGAAATATTTGAGAGAAAGAATTATTTCATGTTTATTCTTCTAACAGAGAAATACTAGGTCAAATAAAGAATTATTTTATACAGAGAAAGAAAGTTTGAAAAAAAAATGTACATAATAAAAGTTCCAAAAAATTATATTCCACGAATTATTATTTTTGACGGTATGGCAGAATCTATGTTGTGCATGCCACAAGGTTGGTCATAGTTGGACATGGACAACCATTCTAAGTTTTTTTTAGTCGATTATAAATGTGGGTAAAGAATTTAGAAAATTTTATATAGAGAAAGAGAGTTTGGAAAGAAAAAAAAAGTACATGATAGAAGTTTCAAAAAATTATATTCCACAATTTTTTTTTTTTTTACGGTCTGACAGAATCTATGTTGTACATGCACAAATTATGTCAAATCGACAGAATTCACACACACACAAAATTTTTACGTAATTAAATAATTTGAGCCCAACGTCAATCAAATGACAAATATTTTAAACCGAAGTCAAATATTTTACCATTACACCACAAGCAATCATTAAATTTTTGGAGGTAAAAAAATATATATTTAAAAGATTTGCGAGACTGTCCAACTGAAATGGGTAGAATATTTAGTAGACATAATTTTCCTCGGTATATCCTGTCTTCGGTATATCCTTCTTCCGGACTCACACCTGATGATATTCTGATCTTAAATCTATCTTGAAGAAGACTCTTGCTCCATCAAACAAATCATCAATCCATGAGTTGTTGGAAGGTACGCTGGATCCTCGGATGCTGGCTAGAAATCTGGCCATGCAAAACTAGTGGAATTAGACCCCAAATAGCAAATACCACAAAAAAAAACACAAAATTGAGAAAAAAAATCCAAAATAAATATATAATAATACATAAATTCGGTGTCCTTTTATCCAAAGTCACACAAGAACAGAAATATAAAATGACAAATACAACCCTCATGAAACATGCATCTTATTTATTATTAAAGGAAGAACAGGAACATCAAAGAGCAAAGAAGCCAAAGGGAAGCACACACAATGCATAGCCGTATAGCACGATCAATACTCGTCCACACGAGCATCCGCCCTCAAGTCTTTATAGAACAACTCCTTGAACCTCTCCATGTTCTTGGTCTCCAGTGACATGAGAACCGAGACGCCCCCGTCTCTCCCAGGCAATATATAAACTTTGCCACTGCCACTAATCATCCTCGCCCTCCCCACGTGCTCCGGCTTTCCCCACCCGAAGTCAGCCTTCTCCATCGCCAGCCCGAGCCAGCTATTGCCAGACACATTAGCTTCCGACATCCCGAGCCAGCTGCGGGCACATTGATCGAACCTCCCTTCCTTCCTCTCCGCCTCCATGTGGTCGATGACCGACCTCGCGTACTCGTCCGTCAGTCCGGCAATCGTGCCCCCGATCTTACGGGCAGCAAAACTGACAGGGTTCGACACGATCTCTCCGACTGTAGAGGCCGCCTCCGCTCGACAAACGGCGTTTCCAAAGTAGCCCGGAGGGAGCGCAGGTTTCAGCCGGCTGCGGATTTCGCCTATGAAGATAAACTTGGTCACCTGGTCGCAAGGACGGAACCAAAATTTTGGACTTAAAATGTCTTTTTCTGTTTTTTTTTTTTTTTTTTTTTTAACAAAATAAATGTTTTGTTTCTATCATCATGTTCATCTCTCACAAAATTAACATATTTTTTTTTAAAAGATAAAGAAGTATAGTAAAATAATAAATAAGATAATAAGTTAAAAAAAATTCGAAAAATGTAACATGAGTGTATGTACTCATCGCTAACAATAATGACGACATGAATGTAACTATTTTTTTTATTTTTTTGACTTTGCTGAATTGGGCTGATAAAACTTTTTATTAACGAAACTGGATTTTTTTAGTGACGAATTAGAATTTTAGTGACAAAATTAGACTTTTAGTGACAAATACATTTTTTTTTATAAAAAAATAAAAAAGTTGCCATTGTTGTTTACGACACGAGTGCATGTACTTATGTTGCCATCGTTGTTGGCGACATGTTACCTGATTTTAACTTTTATTAATAAAATTAGATTTTTGGTGATGAAATTGAATTTTTAGTGACGAATTTTATGACGAAATTAGATTTTTAGTAACGTATTATTTTGTTTATGAAACTATTCATGTTTCGAAGACTTTTGTGCTTGAAAATTTATTTTACATTCATATCGTAAACGCTTTGGACGACGCATTATTTTTTTCAAAAATTTATAAACTTATTATCTTATTTATTATTTTACTACATTTCGTTATCTTTTTCAGAAATTTTCTACAAAATAAACTTCATCTATGAAGATAAATGAACTTGGTCACCTGGTCTGGAGCTAGCTGTCTCGCGATGCATGCGCACCGCCACGCGTGGCCCATGATAGCTTGGAAGGTGGATTGTTGTTCGCTCGTCCTCTTGAGGGCATTCACTTGGCATTCGGAGAGTTCGAGCATGACGGAGGAGACGCAAGGATCGGTAGTCGTGTTGGCAGAGACGGCGGCGGAATAATTCGGGTTGCATACGAACTTTTCGGATTGGTGGCAAAGGTTCGGAGGAGATCGTGAGCGCAGAGCGGTGCGGTCAAAGAAGGGAGGGATGACCAATTCGCTGATGCCCCTAGTGAGGTTGCACCAGTGTTGGATGAAGTTGAATGCGCTGCGACCATCCACGACGGCGTGCTGCACGTCTAAACCTATCGCCACTCCACCGCACTTGAAGAATGTCACCTATGCAACAAATACTTGTCCGTTACAACTGTTGAAAATATATCTCAAGAAATGATGTATTGACGTGATAACCCCTATTTATATCCAAATTGTCCTTTCAAACCATTTTTTCATATCGGACAACCCACGTGACGACATGTTAAATATTATTACATGTTATCTAGCATGACAGTTGACATTACAAATTTTAACACAAAAAATTAATCATCCAATTTTTTAAATTTAAATTTAAATTTAAATTTAAATTTTTAACATTTGTCATGTCATTTGTCACATTAACCGTTATGTCAGCTGTCACATAAGGATAAATGGTTTGGAGGAACAATTTGGAGGAGTGAGTAGCATTATTCATTAGGAATTTTGTAGTTCCACCAGAGAATTCTTTAACATTCCTCTCAAACAATTTTATTTCATCCACTCTCGCAGTAGATTTTGGATTACATCAGCGGTTCTGAATTGTTGTCACATATCTATATACTACTATATAATAGATAAAGTTAGATCTTACGATATTTTTTTTTCCAAAAATATTCTTATATATATGTTTACTAATTAAAATGATTAATTAAAGTTAATAGGAACTTCTAAGGTAATTTCGAAGCTGTTTTTTGATGTTTCTAAATAGTTTTGACTTGCATGCATGTATAAAATAATATATATAATAATATTAATATAATAATAAATTTAAAATAATTAAGGTAGGTGTCTTTTAGTCTTTCTAAGCCAGTCTTAATAAAAACTAAATAGATATTTAGACTTTGGGTCTCAGATAAGGTCCAAAATTTGTGTTTGTGCCTCCATAATATACATAATTAGCGTTTGGATCTCAAAAGTGTCAATAATGTCTCAAAAGTGTCACCAAAAGTGTACCAACACCATTCCTTATGTGACAGCTGACGTGACGGTTAATATGTCATCTGACATTGTAACTTTTAAAATTAAAATTAAAATTAAAATTAAAATTAATTTAAAATTAAAAAATGGGTGATTAATTCATTCGGTTAAAATTTGTCATGTTATCTGTCATATTATATGTCACATAATGTCATTTGACATATCACGTCAGCCGTCACATAAGGATGATTGGTTTGGAGAGAGAATTTGGAGGGATGATACTCAATATAGAAATCATATCTTTACGTATGCGTTTGGCCCTGCACTAACAATTCGGAAAATTCAATGAGTGCATTATAATATGAAAAAATTTCAAAAAAAGCATTAAAATTTTTAAATTTACAAGCAGAGCATCAAAACGCCCTTTCCAAGGACGTTTTATACTTTTCGTTAGTAAAAAGTTAACTCTCCGCTAACGGAGGAAAAAAAAATATTATACAAGGAAAACGTCCTTTGGAATGACATTTTTTTAGAAAAAATGCCCCTCCCCTCTCTCTCCTCTCTCCTCTCGTCTCTCCTCCTTTCCCGCTCCCCTCTCTCTCTCTCTCTCTCTCTCTCTCTTCTCCTCTCTTTCCCACTCCCCTCCTCTCCTCTCCGCTCCCCTCCCCTCCCTCTCTCTCCCTCTCTCTCTCTCTCTCTCTCTCCTCTCCTCTCTCTCTCTCTCTCTCTCTCTCTCTCTCTCCTCTCCTCTCCTCTAGGCAAAGTAATATATATATATATATATATATATATATATATATATATATATATATACTCTGATTTTTTACTTTTTTGTGAAAAGAGTTTAACATCCAAAATAAAATATGTTATCATTGAACCCAAAAAAAAAAAAAACTACCGTACGAATATTACGTCTGCCGTCGATCAGACTTCGAACGGCCATAACTATTTGTTTTCAAATCGTTTTTCGTCACACAATAGGTCGATTTGTATGTTTTCGACAAGAGTAACACAATTCGTGTAGAGAAAATTTTCATCCGAAGTAAGACGTACATATTACAAACAAAAATATAAAACATAAAACTGTAAAGTATCATAACTTTTGACTGGGAGATCGAAACAAGGTCAAGTCTGTGCCAAAATGATCGTATAGAAAAGTACTTCGGGATAAACGGTTTTACCGTTTGACGGACTTTCCAAATTTTTAGAATCGCAAAAAAATGATGTTTCGACCTCCAAATTTTAATTTTGGTATTTTTTTTTCAAAATATTTACTGTACCAATAATAAATTTACTGTTAATAAAATCTTGGGATATTTTAAATAACATAATACTTTAACAAATTTTAAGGATAAAAATTTGGAATATTTTAAAATTTTGATACATATCGACAACTGAGTTAATTTATTTTAATTTTTTGTTAATTTTGAAATTTCGATACAGTAAATTTTCTTTTAATTTATTTTAATTTTATTTCGTTAAAATATTTTTTTTTAAATAAAACAGAAAATTAACAAAATAAATTGGCCCCCCACCAATTAACAAAATACATTAACAGAAAAAAAACAGAAACTAATTGAATTTTATATATATATATATATATATATATATATATATATATATATATATATATATATATATATATATATATTACTTTGCCTAGGAGAGAGGAGAGGAGAGGAGGGGAGCGGGAAAGAGAGGAGAAGAGAGAGAGAGAGAGAGAGAGAGAGAGAGAGGGAGGGGAGCGGGAGAGGAGAGAGGAGAGAAGAGAGGAGAGGAGAGAGAGAGGGAAAACGCTCTTCGGAAATGCCCTTCCAAAGGGCGTTTTTCTGTGTATAATATTTTTTTTCTCCGTTAACGGAGAGTTAACGAAAAGCATAAAACGATCTTAGAAAGGACGTTTTGATGCTTTGCTTGTAAATTTTAAAATTTTAATATTTTTTTTGGAAAATTTTCATATTATAATGCTCTCATTTAAATTTTTCGCTAACAATTTGAATAATGATATTTGTCCCTCCAAAATGTCCTTCCAAACCATATATTCTTATGTTGAAGCTGACGTGACGATTTATGTGGTAGATGATATGATAAATTTTAAACAATTAAAATTAAAATTAATACTACCATTAATATTAAAATTAAAATTTATATTAAAATTAACATTAATATTAATATTAATATTAATATTAATATTAATATTTACATTTACGTTAATATTAATTTTTTTGGATAATTAATTTTTTTACTTAAAATTTTTTATATCAACTAATATGTTAAATGTCATATAATGCTATTTAATATGTCACGTCAGTTATCTTACAGTACTTTTTGGATGAATATTTTGAAGATACCGGTAGCATTACTCTAAGTTTCTCTTTGAACAAAGTTTTTTGTTACTTTCTCTCTTTAAATACTTTTTTCTTGAAGGTTCTCCTTGAACAAAGTTATGTTTCTAATATATGTGGTGCATGCATACATGCATACATGCATACATGTCATATCTATTCTACCTGTATCATGAGCAAGATTGTCGACTTCTCTGAAGCCTCCGCCGACGGCACTAACAGCCGCCTCATCTCCGGGGACGGCAAAAAGTCTCCGAAGTCGTCCATGCAGCCTTCGGAGCGAGCCACCGTAAATAAAGCCCCTTCGCCCGTGCAGTTGATCTCAGGCCGGCCGTCGCGGTCCCTACCGAGCCGACCGGCCATCGGGTAGAAGGCGACCAGGGCCCTGGCCAGCGACGCCTTCAGGGCTTCCACCGAGAAGAAGTCGGAACTACCTCCATTAGGACGTCTGTAGAAGTAGACAGTGGGAATGTAGAACATAAGGATGAGATCGATGTTGGAGAGCCAGATGCTATGCTTCGGAGTCTCCTCAACTGGAGCTACCAAACTGGACTCTACTATTCCCATCTCTGCCATGGCCATGACTCTTCTGCTTCCACTTTCATTGCCAACTTTATATACATCCAGGCCTGGGGCCGGTCCAGCTGTTGTTTTCTCTGAAATAATTTTGCTTCTCCTTCGTTCCTATTGAAAAAATATAAATTTAAGTTAAAATCGGTCATAGGACTCTCTCGTCTGTGACATAGTTGAAGGCACGTTGCAATAAGAAAATCAAATAACCTATGAGTCGCCCTATGGATAAGAACGAATCCAGAAACATACACTACGATGGACTAAGATAGATTGTGGTGGATTATATGTGGGCTAACATCCACAGTGGAGTGGAAGAGATTTCAATGCTACATTTTAGTTTTAGTCAAATTTTTTAGCATTTGAAAGCTGCAGTGGATACTTGTGCATATTTAAAAATTGCTAGAAAGTTAAGAGACACTCCAGATTTGGAGCGTGTCCTAACTCCTCTATATTAATTGATGGGCCCAAAATAAATAATCAAACAAAAAAGAAAAATAAAGAATAAAAAGAGAGAAAAAAATATTATCTATGTAAGGAAAATAAAAAGAAAAAGAAAAGAAAAAGAAAAGAGGAGATTAATTTGGAGTGTTTATTTGGAGTGTATCATTGTGTATCAATATCATTGAGACACTACAAAAGTAATAATTTATAAATTTTTAATAATTTGGAGTATGTGTTTGAGTGTTCCCACTGTGAATGCTCTAACTCCTAGAATAAATAAAAAAAAAAAATATGAATAAAAAAGAATGGGTTTCTAGATCCGCCCCAACCTATAGAGGGGGTTGTATAAATCTGAAGTCTTGTTAAATTTATCCAAAATCAGTTCCTGTATATACTTATAAACACACGAACCAAGCCTTTCTTTTCTTTTTCTTTTCTTTTTATTTATGGTAAAAAAAAATGATGTAATGCATGTATATAGTCAAAGCTTACAGAAGAGCATGTGAGGGTGAACCTTGTTTGTTTGTGTCCATGATAGGTTTATTTTAAGTAATTGTAACCGATCATACCAAAAGGTTCTAACTGAATTTACAGCTTTAGTAGAAACATTAAAAAAAAATTTGATGTACATAAATTATTTTTAAATAAACTATCTCAAACAAGAAAATTCTGGAAAACAGAAATTTTGTTGTACGTGAAATATTTTTAAATAAAATAATTTTAAAAAAATATTGAAATCACGAAAACTTTTGCCATCCCATAAGGCGAAAATATGAAAATTTTATTTATTTATTTTTTATGTTTGCCAAACTTTCGCCAACAAGGTTGGGCGAAAATCTAACAATGATTTTTTTTTTTTTTTTGATTCTTTTGGTTTGTTTTTTTTAGATTTTTTTTGTGTTGGTTTTTGGGATAGTTGGGTTTGATTTTTTTTTTTTTTTTGATTTTATAAAAAATTAACTAATAGATTTTCTAAAGACAATTTAAAATTAACTAAAATATTTTTTCAAATATTAGATACCACATCTATTATCATTCAAAATATAATTTTAATTCAAAATATAATTTTAGGCATAGCAACCGTTTGATTATTATATATCTATACTAACTTTTTATTATGTATACTAATATAATTTTGAAAATATAATTATTATCTATACTAATTTGTTAAATAGCAACTGTTTTGATTAAATCAAAATCTATTATTAGTTAAATTTTTATTATTTGTACTAATTTGTTATTATCTATACTAATATGAATGATAATCGTTTGATTAAATCAAAATATAATTTGTTATCAAAATATACTAATATGAATGATAACCGTTTGTTATTATCTATACTAATTTTTTATTATCTAATTAAACACATATTCAAAATTTAAAACATATATTTATGAGAAATCATAATTAAAATATATATCACAATGTAACGTCCAAGTACCAAAATAAGTAGGACTGGGAATACGTAACATGCCAACTACGCATTCGATCAGACTCTGATCCGACTCGAATACGTATAAGCTGTATAATAAGGGTAACTATCTAAGAATACTGAAAATATGTATGTCTCAATCCACACAAAGAACAAAGTATCAAGAATGAACTACATGTGCTAAAGTCGGCCGCCAGTGTCACGACCCGGACCCGAAAAATCGGACATGAGTCGTGGGTACGTCCAGCCTACGCCGCAGCATCGACGGTAGAGCGCTTTATAGGTCTACTATCTAGCTAACAATCTCACACACCAAATTTTTGCCAACTCGGTTGGCGAAAATCCACCCATTCCCGTCACGTCGGATTCCACGTAGGTTTTTTTTCGAATTTTCGCCAACTGGGTTGGCAAAAATCCAGCACTCCTAATTTTCACCAACCCAGTTGGCGATATGTATAGAATTTTCAAAATTTTTTAAGCTTCTAACATTATACTTAATTAATATAAATTTATTATCGGTACAGTAAATTTTCTGTATAATTTAACAAATAAAAAGCTAATTATTTGTTATCTATATAATTAATTATTTTAAATAAATTTTGTGTACAAATAATAATAAATTATCTTTTAGTGATATGAAAGAAAAATATAATATTGATAATAATATTAATCAATAGATTTTGTTATCATTCATATTATTATAGATAATAACAAATTAGTATAGATAATAAAAAATTCAATTTTTTTTTTACCGAAAGTAAAATTTGTAGGTCGAAACATCATTTTTTTACGATTCTAAAGTTTTTCAAAGTCCGTCAAACGGTGAAACGATTTACCCCATAGTACTTTTCGATACGGTCATTTTGGCACAAACTGGACCTTGTTTCGATCTCTCAGTCAAAAGTTATGATACTTTAAAGTTTTAAATTTTATACTTTTGTCTGTAACATGTGCGTCTTGCTTCGGATGAAAATTATTTCTACACGAATTATGTTACTCTCGTCGAAAACATACAAATTGACCTATTATTTGACAAAAAAATAATTTTCAAACAAATAGTTATGGCCGTTCGAAATATGCTCGACGGTAGACGTAATTTTCTTACGGCATAATTTTTTTTAAATTTTGGATGTTCAATGATAGTATATTTTATTTTGAATGTTAAATTTTATTTTTTCTAATTTATTTAAAAATTTTATTGCTACAATATTTTTTTTAAAAAAAAACTAAACCTAAATAAAACTAAAGAAAAGAACTCTTTTTTCAAAAAAATAAAAAAACCAAACTCAATTATCCCAAAAAATCAACAATAAAAAAACATTAAAAAAATTCACTATCAGAGTTGGCAAAAATTTGACAAATATATATATAAAAAATTCTTATTTTCACCATTCCATATGACGAAAGCTTTAGTGACTTCAAATTTTTTCAAAATAATTTCGGTTTACTTAATTTATTTAAAAATATTTAACCATCTGAGATGACGAAAATATAATTTTTTTTTTTTTTTTTTTTACGTTTTCGCCAACTAGGTTGTCTACCATCCGAGTTGGCGAACATATGACTGTTTTTTTTTCTTTTTTGTTGGTTTTTTTTTTCTTTGGTTTGTCTTTTTATGTCTTTTCTTTGTGTTGGTTTTTTTTACAGGTGGGATTAATTTTTTTTTTTTTGTTGATTTCTTTTTGGATAGATAGGATTGGTTGATATATTACTCTGTTTAATTGACAACGACTTTTTTTAACTTTATATTTTGTAACGTTTATATTATAACGTTCTAATTTTTCTAATATATTTAAAAATATTTTTCTATTTTGACAATTATGAGAATGACTAACACTCTTATGTTATTCATTATTTCCTCCTCCTTTCTTCCTTCTTATACAACCCACAGAGTAGCAACCAACATTAAACCCTTTCACCCACCATATTAAACCAACACAAACACCCATCATATTAAACCACACCAACACCGAACCACCATATTAAACCAGCAACACCACCCACCCGAACCGTATTAAACCAACACCAACACCAACACCAACACCAACTGTATATAGAGATCCTCTGGTACATTTTTCACTCGGATCAGAATGCGAAACATACAAGTGAAAACAAGGGAACTGACAAGGATTGATATGACCGAGTCCCTAAGCACCGGGATGGAACTACATTATGGCATGGGGGTGAAAAATTCTAGTATTAATTTTTAAATTTCTGAAATACAAGTGGCATGGGGAGCAACATATACCACTAATTTAAATAAGAGTTAATTATCGAAATGGTACACGAGGAATGTAATGTTTGACATTTTGGTAATCGATTTTTTTTTTTTTTTTGTTAAAATGATGCATGAGCTTTGTATTTTGTTTCAATTAGTACTTTAAGTAAACTTTTTTGATATTTTTGGATAAAAATCGTTAAAAATAGACAAGTAATTGTCACATGCCTTATTTTTAATAATTATTTTGTCGAGTTTTTGATTTTTGATTACTATTTTTAACGTAGACTTGTCCCCAGGAGTAGCATCTACTTAAAACCAATTGAATGTTCTTGCTTACATTATCCACAAATTGACACGTAAAAAGGAATCACACAGAAATTCACAGTTAGTCAGAAGCTGAGCAGGAAGAGAAGGATTTCCGGAGAAAAATCGATGCTTCACATTCAATGGGAAGACCGATACTCCAAAGATCTGATGCGGTATCTGTGTCGGACACGTATCGGACAGTAGACAAATGACAAAAAACATTAGGGAGCACCAGGAACAGTGCCGTATCCGAATCGTGTCGTATTTGTGTCCGTGCAACACATCTTTTCCTGACTATTAACGAACAATAGACGCAAGAAATGCGTGAAGCACAAGAAAAAATAGGAGACGATGAACTGAAGATTGAGTTCATCATAGCACATTATCATAAAGCAATTATAGATTAATGAAAGCCTAGAAAAATAAAACCCCAATTTAAAGGAAGGAAAGCGGAAGAATTTTTACAAAATAGAGCTTCTGCAACTGCAAAATTTCTTCAATGGAAATATTTGGAATGGGAAGTGAGTAAGGAAGAATGGAGGGAACGTCTAGGAGACGCTGAATTGAAAAAAAAAAAAAAAAAGCGTTTGGGAAAAGCCAACTCGGACTCCGGTTATATAATGTTGTTAATGTTGGCCTTTGATCAACGCACTATATAAAATTAAAAAATAAATAAATCAGAACAGTCCAAAATTTTATCTTAAATAATTACAAGTTTGTTATTTTTAAAAATTATTCATTTGGACTGTCTATTTCTAATTAATTTTTTTTTATAATCAGTTTTGACAGTCCTAGTATTTAAAAATACTGTCAAAATTCTAAAAAAATTCTGTTGATCAAACATACATAGCCTCTTTCTTTAAAACCCCATATATGAAGTTTCTGATTATTCTGACGAGGCTTCTGTCGAACATACTAAGGGTTGCTTAAAGCTTGTCAACCAATATAACACTTGGCGATATTCAATTGAACATTTTACCATATGGGTGCAAGTACAAATCTTCTAGTTCTACGGAAGAGGGTTGTGATAGCAAATAATATTTTTGAAAAAATATAATACTCACAGAGCAGTTTTCAGTAGTAAAATTTATTGGCTTACTTATTTTTATAAATTAAGTGACCAAATGTACATTTATTAGAGATATGACAGTTAGAGAAATGAAATTGTACCGAGAACCTTCTGATGCATTTGTTATTGCTTTACAGAATAAGAAGAAATTTACTACATTACTGAAAGGTTGTTAACCTATTCAGAGTGTTTAGCTGATCCATACGAAGAGATGTCAGGGTGTCCAAACTAGCTCAACACCTAAAGCAATTAGAACAAGTATATAGTCAAAGCTTACAGAAGAGGATGTGAGGGTGAACCTTGTTTGTTTGTGTCCATGATAGGTTTATTTTAAGTAATTGTAACCAATCATACATACCAAAAGGTTCTAACTGAATTTACAGCTTTAGTAGAAACATTAAAAAATAATTTGATGTACATAAATTATTTTTAAATAAATTATCTCAAACAAAAAAATTCTGGAAAGCAGAAATTTTGTTGTACATGAAATATTTTTAAATAAATTAACTAAAATAAAATAATTTTAAAAAAAAATTGAAATCACGAAAACTTTTGCCATCCCATATGGCGAAAATATGAAAAATTAATTAATTAATATTTTTTTTTTATGTTTGCCAAACTTTCGCCAACAGGGTTGGGCGAAAATCTAACAATGATTTTTTTTTTTTGGATTCTTTTGGTTTGTTTTTTTTAGATTTTTAGCATAGGAACCTTTGATTATTATCTATACTAACTTTTTATTATGTATACTAATATAATTTTGAAAATATAATTATTATCTATACTAATTTGTTAGATATCAACTGTTTTGATTAAATCAAAATCTATTATTAGTTAAATTTTTATTATTTGTACTAATTTGTTATTATCTATACTAATATGAATGATAACCGTTTGATTAAACCAAAATATAATTTGTTATCAAAATATACTAATATGAATGATAACCGTTTGTTATTATCTATACTAATTTTTTATTATCTAACTAAACACATATTCAAAATTTAAAACATATATTTATGAGAAATCAAAATTAAAATAGATATCACAATGTAACGTCCAAGTCCCAAAATACGTAGGACTGAGAATACGTAACATGCCAGCTACGCATTCGATCAGACTCTGATCCGACTCGAATACGTATAAGCTGTATAATAAGGGTAACTATCTAAGAATACTGAAAATATGTATGTCTCAATCCACACAAAGAACAAAGTATCAAGAATGAACTACATCTGCTAAAGTCGGCCGCCAGTGTCACGACCCGCACCCAAAAAATCGAGCATGAGTCGTGGGTACGTCCAGCCTACGCCGCAGCATCGGCGGTAGAACGATGTCTAGGTCTACTATCTAGCTAACAATCTCACACAACAATATAAGTACCTGCCAAGATCTCAACTCCAAACGGAGGAACAATATGATAAAGTTAATACAAATACTCAATTACGATCTAAGCACGATAAGATAACAAGGAAGTCTAACAACTACAAAGTCTAAACAACAACTACTACTAAAGACAACAACAACAATAATAACAACAATATCCTGAATCAAATACAATACAAAGTCTCAAACCAAAAGCCGGGGACAAATCCGGTACCAAAAGCTAATAAATACAACTGAGGTCCTAGTGATCCCGGCTACCAACCCGAAAATTATTCCTGAACTAGGGGGTCCCTGTCTGCACCATCGACAGGCTGAGGTCCATAAAATGTCGGACACCAATCTTCCGGATCCTCTGAAAAATATATCCAGTCAGGATTGGAGCAAGTACACCTCTAACAACAGTTCCAGTTAAATGATAAAAACTATAAAGCAGTTGTAGCAAGTAGCCGACTCAAACGACAAAAGTGCACTGTCCTGACCCGCTTTGCCTCAAACAAGAAGCAAAGGATATCCAGACTTGTCCCTACAAGAAATCCGGCTTAGGCTTTCAGAGGCTCGCTTGACGTATCGCTCTACCGAGGTGAATCATCGCTAAGGTGGATGGCTACGGTGAACTTGTCTTTGCTTAGCCAGCACACATAAAATCTGGAATGTTCATGCTAGTCGCTAGGTGAATCACCCCCTGCATGCTAATAAGAATACAACGCACCTAGCTAATGGGAATAATCCTAACTTGTGTTGCTTATGCTAGAACATGAAAATTGAAATACTGCTTATAGTTAGACCCTCGCATGCTAAGTCCCTTACGGTTTCACCTCTCAGCTTACCTTCGGGTCCGAGCAAACGTGCATGCTTATGTTCCTTAGAAATGCGTGCTTGCCTGCTTACGAATGTTTAACGTTATTGTATTGTGCATGCATTCTTGTTAGCCAGGAGACTATCAAATAGTCCTTCTGTGCGATTGAACCTGCAAGTACCCGGGACCGTTAGGTCACCAAGGCATCCCCGAACCAGGAGCATGCATCAAGGAAAGTGAATACCGTACTGTGATTGTAGAAGCATGAAAAATATGCTGGCAAAAGCTACGCGACGTATTGATACAGAGCAGCGCAAGCAAAGGCCTTCAGTGCCATCAGGCGTAAGAGCTCAAGGGTGCAACGCGTCCAAAACCGCTTCGGCGTAGACGGGACCCCCCCCCCCCATCGTCTCCAGGGCGTAAAAACTCAGCCGCTCTCAAAGCAGCGTTAAATAGCGTACGAGGAACGCTTCGTCTTCCCCGAAATGAACCTGTCAAGTCACGCAGTGAACCTGGCCTCTGACTCCTGACAAAAAAGTGCTGCACGGCGACCCAGACGACGGCTGAAAACAGGCACAGACCCCTCGGGACGCACACCACAGTATGATGGCGGATCTCTGCATTTAATGCAGAGGATTGGGTTAAGATACCACCGAACCGTCGTTTACTGACGTTCCCTCAGCATAAACCGCTCTTTTGCGTACAGAGGGATACGCTGCATTGTTTTACACAGGCAGGCATAAGCCGGTTTACGCTCCGCAGTAGACAAACCGCCTGCCACGTCAAAAGCTGCACATCGTACGGGGCTCGAGGCATGTCTCTACGTCTAATTGTACGGGACGGTGACAGGTTCAGTCAAGGCACGTCTCTGCAACGGATGCACAGAAGGGCTGCAGACCTTCGAAACACGTCTTCGCATTTAATGCACAGGATGATGGCAAATCTCTGTAGAAGATTTGATTACATCTTCGAAAGCCGTGATTCCGGCTAAGACGTCCCCGTCACTCGGGCACGGTACGCAGCGGCTTCTACGCCCATTCAAGACCTGTGCCCCTTCGGCTCTCAACGCCTATCCGGCTTCAACGCCTCTCCGGCTCCTACGCCAATCCGGCTTCAACGCCTCTCCGGCTCCTACGCCTATCTGGCTTCAACGCCTCTCCGGCTCCTACGCCTATCCGGCTTCAACGCCTCTCCGGCTCCAACGCCTCTCCGGCTTTTATGCCTCTCCGGCTTCTATGCCTATCCGGCTTCAACGCCTCTCCGGCTTCAACGCCTATCCGGCTTCTAGGCCTATCCGGCTTCTACGCCTATTCGGCTTCTATGCCTATCTGGCCTCCGTGCCAGGGTGACAGTCATTTGGCTTCTACGCCAACCGTTTCTACACACGGGATACCTACCTACGTGGCTCTTACGCCGTGATCTTCGTAGCAATAGTACGCGTTGTGTTTCCTTAGTTGGACCCGCGTCATACGCTCATCCAAAAGATCATCCATACGCAGGCATTGGTTACTTTAACCGTTGTGTAAAAGGGTGTTGTACTTCCCACTCCTCGGTTTTTACACCGGCGGAGTGGTCACTGTCACCAAAACTCTATAAATAGAGACCCCTATCAATGGGGAAAGAAGGAGGAAAAAAAAGAATTATCATCCAGGAGAGAATTATCGTCCAAGGAGAGAGAGAGAGAGAAAGAGAGAGGGAGAGAGAGAGAGAGAGAGAGAGCCCGGAGAGCAGGCAAAGAGCAGGGATCGACGACCTTGGCCTCGTGCGTCCAACCTCTTCTGCAACCTTCGAAGCTGCTACCTGTCTTCCACGGCACTTCTTCAACATCGTGTGGTCCAAGGGCTGAAGTGATCGACCGCAGATCAGACACCTATAGCAATTTATACCCAGATTAAATAAATTATACTCCCACATCCTCGTATAGGATTACATTGTACAAGTTTGTTTGTAAACAGAAGGGCGCGGGTTTCGCATAAACCCCGTCATTGAAATACAATTTCATTCCTTTCGTTTAATACCACAAACAAGATGGCGACTCTGCTGGAGACATCTTTCTCTTCTGACGAGGAAGTAATTGCTCAACACGATACGGTATCCGTGGGAACCGTGAAGAAGACGCTGGTCGTTCATTTCGACCAGTCAGCCTACGAAGACATGCTTCGAGCCGGGGGTAGCTCTCGCCCTCTCTCCGTCCAGGACAACAGGAAGCTGCGCAATGTGTGGATGCCCAAGACATCCTCTACTATTCCTGTGGACTCTCCGATCTCTCCGAACTCTCCGATCTCTCCGATCTCTTCGGCCAACGAGGTTGTAGCGACGCTCCCTCCGTGCCCCGCACGTAAAATTCAGTCTCCCGCTACGCGCGGTACAGACAAAACTTCGGGCGAAGCCTTAGCGCTAACCCCGAAGAATCCACTGCGCTTTACGCGTAGGAAACAGTCTCCCGCTACGCGCGGTAAAGACAAAACTTCGGGCGAAGCCTCAGCGCTAACCCAGAAGCCTTCACTGCGCTTTACGCGTAGAAATCTGTCTCCCGCTCCGCGCGGTACAGACAGAACTTCCGATGGTGCCTCGGCGCCAAGACGGAAGAACAGATCTCGCTCCACGCGCAAGACGTCATCTGACCTCTACGGTAAACCAGATGAACGTTGTGATCTCCGCGAAGGAAAGCAAGCGAAGGAATATGTTACTCATGGCCCGTTGGTATGTAGCCCCGGCATTCTTCAATCCGAAGGGCATGACCGTATAGCAATATACCCCCAGTGGTGTCCGAAAAGCAGTGTGCTTCTCGTCTTCAGGATGCATCTGCACAATGCCTGTATCGCCGGACCTACGACGGATTACTGTTGAGATGTCTGTCTAACGACGAAGCACAGCAGATTATCCGGGAAGCTCACGACGGCGTATGCGGAGCACACCAACCCGGTCCTAAGCTACAGGATCGCATCAGGAGAATGGGCTATTATTGGCCTACTATGATCACAGATGCGATACGGTATGCAAGACAATGCAGAGCCTGTCAGATTCACGCAGACTTCATACACCAACCATCTGAGCATCTGCATCCTACAGTTGCATCCTGGCCTTTCGAAGCATGGGGTATGGACGTCATTGGTCCCATTCACCCGTCTTCTTCCCGAGGTCACCAGTTCATACTAGCCATCACGGACTACTTCTCCAAATGGGCAGAGGCAATCCCTCTTGCTGAGGTAAAGGCGTCTAATGTGATCAGCTTCATCAAGCATCACGTCATTTATCGCTTCGGGGTCCCCCGAAGGATAATCCATGACAACGGGCCCCAGTTCATCAGCCAAGCGTTTCATCGATTTTGCGATAAAAATCGAATACACAATATCGCCTCTACGACATACTATCCAGCTGCTAATGGTTTGGCGGAAGCTTTCAACAAAACCATTATCAAACTCTTGAAGAAGTTCGTCTCTTCAAACAAAAGAGATTAGAACGAAAAGCTGGGCGAATGTCTCTGGGCATACCGCACAACGGTACGAACGCCGACAGGCTGTACCCCATTCTCACTGGTATACGGGAGCGAGGCAGTTCTCCCCATTGAAATCCAGATCCCGTCACTCAGGATAGCCGTGGCTAACGAGCTGACTCAAGAAAAGAATGACCTGTTAAGGCTTCAGGAGCTAGAAGGATTAGACGAGAAATGCCTCCAAGCTCAACAGCGCATCGCGCTCTACCAAGCACACATTTCCAGAGCTTTTAATCGTAAAGTAAAGGAAAGGGTGTTCAAAGTCGGCGAGCTAGTTTTAGCCGTAAGAAGGCCGATGATTCTTACTCACAGGAGTAAAGGCAAGTTCCAGCCCAAGTGGGAAGGCCCTTATGTGATCGAGACAACATTCTCGAACGGAGCCTATAGACTGGCCCAGCCCAATGGAGACCTATTAATGGCTCCTATCAACGGCAAATTCCTGAAGAAGTACTATGCCTAATCTCCTCCACTCAGGAGGAATACGGCGAGATTCTCGTAATCCGACGAAACTACTTCAAAGAAGAAACTAGTTAAGGCCCACGAATCAGTCATGTCCATATCACCTCTGAACTGTATTTCCTTGGAGAATCTGCCATGTCCATATCACCTCTGAACAGGCTTTCCAAGATTCTGACCATCGATTATCACCTCTGATATCGATCGTCACTTCAACTTAACACCCGTACTAAATCTAAGTACGCCAGTGGTGTTAGGTCCACAAAATCTGCTACGTCCATATTACCTCTAGCAGGGCTTGTCCTCAAACCTATTACTTGCACCTAGGTGCGCAAAAAAGCAATAGGCCCATAAATCAGTCATGTCCATATCACCTCTGAACTGTATTTCCTTGGAGAATCTGCCATGTCCATATCACCTCTGAACAGGCTTTCCAAGATTCTGACCATCGATTATCACCTCTGATATCGATCGTCACTTCAACTTAACACCCGTACTAAATCTAAGTACGCCAGTGGTGTTAGGTCCACAAAATCTGCTACGTCCATATTACCTCTAGCAGGGCTTGTCCTCAAACCTATTTACTTGCACCTAGGTGCGCAAAAAGTAATAGGCCCACAAAACAGCTATGTCCATATTACCTCTGAGCTGTAATCTAGTAAAGCCTATCACGTCTATCTCACCTCTGATAGTACTTTACCTACAAAACTTGGCCAAAGCACGTTCTATCATGTCCGTATGACCTCTGAATAGATGTGCCCTGCTGAAGTTTACCGAGGGTTTATCACGTCCATACTACCTCTGATACCACTCTCGCCCTAACCTGTCATTTATATTCCGAAATGATGGGTCCAAAGTTAGGAAAAATTCTCTTTTTATTCCCAAGAAAGAACAAAATTACATCTGGGAAAGCAAAAAGGGCAAAAAAGAGTACATCATTACGGCGGAGCAGTCATGTCACGGAGCTGCCGCGCTAGCACGGCCATCCTCTCGTCCCTAATGGCCAGAGCATCAGCACGGGCCCGCTCCAGCAGTGCCTCGTTGTCACTCGAATGGGACAGTTTGGCTATCGTCCGACGAACGCCCGCACAGGCACCTTTCGTGCGATCCAGATCCCGCCGCGCTGTGCTCAGTCGACCGGCCACCACATCCAAGCCTGCCAACGACTGGGAAGCCCACTCTTCTGCCTGAGCGAGTTTCTCCCTCAACCTGTGAATCCTCGCTACATTCCCCTCGTGCTCGGATTGGCACGTTGTCTGGAGGGCGAGGATCTCATCCACGGCAGCTTTTCTCTGAATCGCCTCCAGCTGGCGAGTTCGAAGGAGTTCCTTCAGGTCTTCCATCCGTTTGGCAAGATGAGCAGTCATAAGACCGTATCTGGTCTGGGCCTCAGCGTCAAGACTGCCCTGAGCCAACCGCAAATACTCGTTAATGGGTTATTCTAAACCATTAACCATCGCCTCCAGGGCATCGGCTCCCCCGGAATCGCCGAACTCCCTGACAACCCCGATCGAGAACTGGGCAGTTCTCTTCAGGCATTCAAAATCCAGACTCTTCGCCAACACCATTGATATTATCGCTCCCAAACCGGTGTAAAAGAGGCTGGTATGTTGCTCAGTCAGCGCAACTAAACCCGACTGAACGCCAGGAGAGACCGCGATATCAGCGAGTCCCCCACCAGAGACGATTGCAGACGAGGTAGCCACAGCTGCCGCCTCGACGGTTGGTACGACCGAAGGCGAGGTCACGGTGATAGGCTCATCCTCCTCTCGAGGCGACGAAACCACTCCGGGCGAGCTAGCCCCCGAAGGTGTTTCCTCCTCAGGATCAGGTGCCTCCGTATCACCGCCAGGAGCCGGAGCAGAGCCAGAAGGCGGCTCAACGCTACACTCCCCGTGGGCTCCATCCCCTGAGAAGAAAGAACCCGAAAGTCGGCATCAGTACAACGGTAACCTTTCTAAAAGGAGACATGAAAACGATATTTACCCGGGGCCAATGGTATATATGGCGCATCTGCAGCCGAGGCAGCTAAACCTCGCTTTAAGGACGCAATGCGAACTATCATACCTGGGGAAGGAGGTGGACCAACTGACATCGCCCGAAATTCCTCCAAGCCTCCACCAAGACGCGGTCGGGGTTCGTCAACTGGAATCTCGCTAGGCACAGCAGGAGCTTTATCCGTTGTGGTTCCAGGGAAGGATCCTCCCATCTGCCATGGCCACCTAGGCGATCTCGTTCCACTACCCGGAGCAGTAGCCACAACAGCGACCCCTAGCGAAGATCCTCCGGCGCCGCCAACCGAAACCATAGAGGGTCCCTCTTTAAAAGGCGAGGAACCTCCAGCCAAAGACTCATCCCCGACATGGGGAGATGTAGGCCCACTTCCGGTAGCTTCAACACCAAGAATACGGAAAGGACGAGCAACTGTCTCCTTCCTCCTCTTACGAACAGAAGCCTCCTTAGGAGCAGGCGCCCTTCGCTTCTGAGGAACTACCAAGGCCCCCGCAGGCGGAGGCACTTCACACCCCGGCATCGACTCCAGGGGTTCATCCGGAGTATCAAACTCCTCACCCTCATCGGGAGAAACCGAGGGAACTTCAACTCCTCCCCCGGCAATAGGAGAGGACACCCTAAGACTTCCGCGTATGTCGAAATCGCGGTGGAAGGTGTTGATCGCCACGTAAAACTGGGCGTAAGAATGAAGGATGCGCAGCTCCGTAGAGGGGGTGACATCCGGCACGACGAAGGCTGCTCCTGTGCAACCCGTGGTGAAATACCGCCATCCTCTGGCTCCATCAATGAGCCCGCCTCTGGACCTGAAGCTGGTGACGGCATTGCCCACGTGCAGCTGGCCGTACCCAAATTGCCTGGCGAACCGACTAGGCAAATAAGGCTCGAAGAAGCAATGGTCTTCACTCCTGTACAGAAGATGGGAGGGTCTAATGCAGACCAGCCAATTAAAAGCCTCCGGAGAAAGATCAGTCTTCTCTCTACCCGAGTCCTCAAGCCTCATCCCTAATTGATTGCAATCTACGGGAGGGAGAGTACAGAGGAACTTCCAGCCATGGCTGAGGTTCAATGCCAGCCGACAATCTAGAACGGTGTCCACGTTCCAGGGCGAATCCTTGTAGTTCAACAAGAAATTTCCCCCTGAGCTGCTACCAGAGCCAGGAGACATCACCCGGGGATTGTGGAGAATTAACCAACCCATCAGATACAGGTATGGTAATTCCACCCTGGAAAAACTCTCACGCCGGGCTTCATCAGCAAGCAACCCATCGGTCAGAGCTCTCAAGCCCGTCTGTATACGGCACACCATGGCAGGAAGCAAGCCCAGTCTTGCCCCGAACACCAGGCGCACTGCCGGCCACAAGATGTTCCGGTGAATGCGGTCCGCGGACGCAGTACCAGGCACTACTACTCGACGCAGCCATAACGAGAGGAAACCAGCCAGCTGGGCTTCCTTGGATAGAAACCTACGACAGCGCCTCAGGTAACTACGAGCCGTAGTACCTTCGGGGTACTTTCCTACCCTCTCAACGAGGATCTGGTCCGAAGCTTTGGCCTCCTCCATAAGGCCATCCATGACCTGGGCACTAAGCACGCCCAAACAGTTCACGGGCTCATTCTTGCCCCCCAAAACTTTCTCCAACCTGGCAGCTCTAGCTCGGTGGAAGAAGAGGTAGGACATCCACTTGGTAGTGTGGGCCAAACCAGAGGGCTCGTTGTAAAAAGCGGTGCAGGCGAGGTATTGGCACATCAGCTCCTGATACACATCCGCCACCCGAGGGTCCGAATCCCCCAACTCCCGATTGGTGGAAACATACTCTTCATACGGGGTATCCCCCATCGGCAGCCTCGAGACAACCGCCATCTCATGAAGGGCCAATCCCAACTCCCCCAGTGGAGTGGCAAAGGTCCCAGTGAGCGAAACGTATCGCTCCATCAGTGCCAAGAACAAATTAGGGTTGGGAGGCAACCCGACGCTCGTCGCGCTCACAGCGGCATACAGCCCAATGCCCTCTAGCTCTTGCCGAAAGCGCTTCAAGGCCCAGTTAACTAGGCTGGTCCATCGGAGGTTTGCTGGGGTGACCCACCCATTACATCGAGGATTCTCCTTGGGGTACACCTAACCTCGTCCCATGAAGCTGTTGCAGAAAATTGACAGTTGGACCGGCTGGATCACAGAGCTGTCTTCGCTCGGGACGCCACCCGGGTACAATCCCCGGAACAACGTCACAGGACCAGAAGGACGACTGACAAACGATCCCTGGTCAGCTCCTTTCTGATGAAAGATCTTCCCCGGCTTGCCATGAAGATCGGGAGTCAACGTCCACGACATCTTTCTGGGATGAGTGGCATGGAAGAAAGCCGAGATGGGATAATCCCTCGGCATCGTCGGCAGGTACAGAACCAAGCTCTCGACAGCAAAAACCCAAGGTTCCCTCTTAGGCTTCGTCTGGGACCGCTTGTCGATCATGTCCCCGAAAAGGAAAGCCGGCTTTATGTACCGCTCTCCGTCTACATACGTCAGGGGCTCCCCGTTGATCATGCTCAGCAGTGCCCGCTCGCCCTGAACCGATAACAGGAACCCCCTTCCCTCAGGATACTGGGGTCCGGAGAGGGGAAATGCCACGTAGGACAAGTCCTCCAGGTAGTTCGAGTGCAGCATCCCGGCGGAGGAACCCATCACCTCGGTCAGCGGAGACTCACCCAGGTTAACTACAAAGGTGCAAAGAAAGTATGTCATTACAAAAATCTTGCACAAACATACAGAACCAAAAGAACGACAATCTGTGCTCTACGCCAGGATTGCACGAATATGGTTATTATACGCCGGGAGTCCCCTCCACAAACGTAAAATGCTTATTTTACGACATACGCCAGTTTTCGGTAGCCAGAGCTTTTACGCTCGGAACTACGAAAATATGGCGCCTTTACGCTAGCACACGAGAAATGTGGGCGTAAAAGATGAAAACGCCTCCGTGCATCATCTTCCTCCGAAGAGGCTATCAGCACAGAAGATGACCTAGCGCGGTCACGTTCAACGTGTGCGAAGGATTTTTTGTTATTCTTGTCACCCCAAAAGCTCTACCTCTCAGACCGGGTGCGCTGCCCGTCGGCGGGATACTTTCGGAAGGAAGTCCACCTTGCCTGACCGAAGACTCCCTCGCTGAGGCAGTGGGAGAAGAAGAAGAACCTATGCTCTTTCCCTTAGCGGAGGAGTTTGTTTCGTCGCCATTTCTGAAAGCTCGAAGTGCTCAGAGAAGGAATGAAGGAGAAAGCTTGAACAGTCAAGAACTCTCGAAGACGGATGAAAAGTTTTTTTCTCCAAAGCTTGGGATATATATAGAGTCCGGATCGACTCCTCGAATCCTCGGATCGACTCCTCGAATCCTCGGACGGACTCCTCGAGACCCTAACCAAGTCTCGCATTAAATAGTCGGATATGATTGGGTGCTACGTCAACCCACTACCCTCGAAAGACGGACAGTCAGCGAATTCGAAAAATTCTTCGCGCAAGACAGTTCAGCAGTTCTACGCTAAAGGAGCTTTCTACGCTCGACAGCAACAGATCTACGATTTTACGCTCGCAAGCTACAAGTCTATGGTTTTTCTCGCCCGGATGCCTTTGTGCTCGGTAGCTTTTACGCTCGAGAGGCGACAAACCTACGGCTTTACGCTCAGCAGATACCAAATCGATGATCTCACGCTCGGTGGCGCTCAGTTTACGCTCAGAAGCAACAGATCCGCAGAACTTCACGCTCGAAAAAATTCTCTTTTCAGGAGCTACAGATCCACAAGTCCTACGCTAAAGGAGCTTTCTACACTCAACAACAACGATTCTACGGCTTTACGTCAAGCAGCTATAAGTCTATGGTTTTTCTCGCCCGGATGCCTTTGTGCTCGGTAGCTTTTACGCTCAAGAGGCGACAAACCTACGACTTCACGCTCAGGAACCACAAGTCTACGACTTCACGCTCGACGGTATTTTACGCCCAGACGCTGCAGACTGAGGATTTCGCACTCCGCGACTTTTCGCTTATCCAGAACAGTCCCCGACCCGGTCAAGCGCAAAGAGTTCACACAGAAGATACTCGTTCTTGACCCAGAGCATCCCAAGTACCCGAAACAGATAGAGTACAACCATTAAGAAATTACTCTTTTTCGGGTCCCAAAATTGGAGGTTCATCCGGACTCCAGTCTGAACATCTCGTCTGTCAAGATGACAAAGCTCAGCCAGAATCCTCGACCCTGTTTCAAGGGAGTTCCGAGAGATCATTCTTGAAGACGAAGACCGAACAAAGTTCTGCTCATCAGAAGCAGCAGTTCAGAACTCTACGCGGTTCCTTAGTCCTAGCAACAGGACAGTTCTAAGTGTTCAAAATGCTAAAGCAGCGCTCTATGCACTATCCGCTGCACGTAAAGAACAGGACAGAACCTAGTACTCTCTATACACAGTCGCGTAAAGTATCAGACGTGTCGAAGCTGCACACATTCAGACTTCACAGCAACGTATGGCAAGTGATCATATGAAGAAAAGACGACTTTATTGAAGATTAAAAACATGATTACATATGAGGGAAATCCTGTCTACAGGGGTTTTTCTCTACTTTTCATGATTACATATGAGAGAAACTCCGTCTACAAAGGAGATACCCCCTCGTCGTCTGAAGATCGCACCGAGAGGCTGTTCTGACAGGTTCTCACGTCGGTGAAGGTCTTCCTCTTCTTCTAAGAAGATGATCACCGGCGGACACGACAGAGTTAGGGCTTGCATAGATTTTGCAGATCCCCTACTCCGTGCACCGCTCAAACCGGGACAGCACGAGTCTGTCTGAATCTCGTCACCGGAGGTAAGAGGAGAAGGCGCCAGTTATAGGCAGCACGGTCAAGAACGACCGTTCCTCTCGCCAGAAGCAACGCCATACAAAGTTGCTGATTATCCCGAGCAAGGGAGGCTAAGATATCCTTCCATGATCCATCACTGCAGTAGACACTTGCTCGAAGACGCCGTCTTTTTCGGCTCCCAACATGCTGGAAGAACATGATCTCCTTCTTCCTCAGATCGACCCGACGAACTCCGGCGATCATTTTAGCATGGTGATGGGAATATGGGGAAACAGGTTAACCCCCCCGCCTTTTATAGGCAAAAGAGATCACAGCGGTCTCCAATAAATCCGCCATAAAGGCTGCACCGACCGTTTCAACGCTCCATTCAGAAACGTTTCGAGTCACGAGGGGCCATTCATGCTTCATTCAAAGCGTTTCAAATTCCAAGGAATTTAAAAGCTTTGAAGGGGGTCTTGTAGAAGCATGAAAAATACGCTGGCAAAAGCTACGTGACGTATTGATACAGAGCAGCGCAAGCAAAGGCCTTCAGTGCCATCAGGCGTAAGAGCTCAAGGGTGCAGCACGTCCAAAATCGCTTCGGCGTAGACGGGACCCCCCCCCCCATCGCCTCCAGGGCGTAAAAACTCAGCCGCTCTCAAAGCAGCGTTAAATAGCGTACGAGGAACGCTTCGTCTTCCCCAAAATGAACCTGTCAAGTCACGCAATAAACCTGGCCTCTGACTCCTGACAAAAAAGTGCTGCACGGCGACCCAGACGACGGCTGAAAACAGGCACAGACCCCTCGGGACGCACACCACAGTATGATGGCGGATCTCTGCATTTAATGCAGAGGATTGGGTTAAGATACCACCGAACCGTCGTTTACTGACGTCCCCTCAGTATAAACCGCTCTTTTGCGTACAGAGGGATACGCTGCATTGTTTTACACAGGCAGGCATAAGCCGGTTTACGCTCCGCAGTAGACAAACCGCCTGCCACGTAAAAAGTTGCACATCGTACGGGGCTCGAGGCACGTCTCTACGTCTAATTGCATGGGGCGGTGACAGGTTCAGTCAAGGCACGTCTCTGCAACGGATGCACAGAAGGGCTGCAGACCTTCGAAATACGTCTTCGCATTTAATGCACAGGATGATGGCAAATCTCTGTAGAAGATTTGATTACATCTTCGAAAGCCGTGATTCCGGCTAAGACGTCCCCGTCACTCGGGCACGGTACGCAGCGGCTTCTACGCCCATTCAAGACCTGTGCCCCTTCGGCTCTCAACGCCTATCCGGCTTCAACGCCTCTCCGGCTCCTACGCCTATCCGGCTTCAACGCCTCTCCGGCTCCAACGCCTCTCCGGCTTCTATGCCTCTCCGGCTTCTATGTCTATCCGGCTTCAACGCCTATCCGGCTTCTACGCCTATCTGGCCTCCGTGCCAGGGTGACAGTCATTTGGCTTCTACGCCAACCGTTTCTACACACGGGATACCTACCTACGTGGCTCTTACGCCATGATCTTCGTAGCAATAGTACGCGTTGTGTTTCCTTAGTTGGACCCGCGTCATACGCTCATCTAAAAGATCATCCATACGCAGGCATTGGTTACTTTAACCGTTGTGTAAAAGGGTGTTGTACTTCCCACTCCTCGGTTTTTATACCGGCGGAGTGGTCACTGTCACCAAAACTCTATAAATAGAAACCCCTATCAATGGGGAAAAAAGGAGGAAAAAAAAGAATTATCATCCAGGAGAGAATTATCGTCCAAGGAGAGAGAGAGAGAGAAAGAGAGAGGGAGAGAGAGAGAGAGAGAGAGAGAGAGAGCCCGGAGAGCAGGCAAAGAGCAGGGATCGACGACCTTGGCCTCGTGCATCCAACCTCTTCTGCAACCTTCGAAGCTGCTACCTGTCTTCCACGGCACTTCTTCAACATCGTGTGGTCCAAGGGCTAAAGTGATCGACCGCAGATCAGACACCTATAGCAATTTATGCCCAGATTAAATAAATTGTACTCCCACATCCTCGTATAGGATTACATTGTACAAGTTTGTTTGTAAACAGAAGGGCGCGGGTTTCGCATAAACCCCGTCATTGAAATACAATTTCATTCCTTTCGTTTAATACCACAAACAGTGATCACATCAAGTTTACCTTTGAACGAGAATCATGTTCAAGCTCGTTCATAGCGGAAACTCAAGATTGTACTCGTGTTATTGATTGTATCGTGATGGATATGGAATGTATATGGATATGGAATGGATATGGATAACCCTAAAGACCTGCATGTCGCGGACAACTTGGTGCACAAGGTAATGGAGGTTTCGCGGACGCTCGTCGGGGCACTGGGACCGATCCGATCCGGACGAAATATATGGATTAGTCAATTGGAATTGAGGATGAAGATGGCATGTGGTGGGGCTCGCTACCTGCGTCGCATAGCATTTTCTATCCCGTGACTATAACTCGTCCTTTATGGCTATGCCAGCGACAATTGTCATATAGATAAGTCATTCTCGCTTAGCGGCTATCCGTGTGCGAGCCATTGCATTGCATTGCATCGCATCAAATGAACAACTGAACACCTGAATGATCATAATACAACAACACTCGTGTTTGCTTATGTTGTTGCCTTGGTTTTCATTATGAATGTCCCTAAATGTTTATACTTCCCGTGCTTGAATTAATACTATTTTGCCTTGGACAGAGAAGGCCAATTGGTAAGTCTCGCCGTGTTTCCTCTCATGTCGCACGGCGTACTGCCACACGAGTTAGGCTATTCAATATTTGTATGAAACTGATCCTAAGGCAACTAGAAAGACAACTTAATAGTTGGTGCACGGAACCTTTATTACATGTTTGGATTTGTCGAGCGGGCGAGTAGCTTCCCCACCAGTGCATTCAATATACTGATAATCCACCAGTTTGTATGCAGGGTACGGGAGAACCTCGTTCGGTGCAGATGCCTCCTTTATGCGTCGCTAAGGCCAGGAGTTCCCTCTGAAGCCTTGGGGCGCTGCATCCGGAACAGAAGCACATATATAAGACATAATATTGTGAATCATCGCCTGAACCTCGCCTGTACAATCATTCCACAATTATAGCCACTTGGCACGCTTTTACTGTTTCAGAGAGAGGCTTGAGCGACTTGTAATCTCGGCCAAGTGCCGCCTGTAACACATGTTTATATCAATAAAAGAGTTGCTTTGCTTCAACTTGTGTTTCAATGCTTCCGCTATATTGTCGACTCAGTGAACCTGTTACCGATCGCCTGTGCGTTCATGATTCCGCTGCACTCGGACAATCTGTGCGACACTGTGGCTTAGAACTCTTACCGCCAGCCAATGAACCACGGCCTTGCACGGGCGTGGCTCACGCTCGTGCGGCATCATGCCCGGATGGGTCGAAGCGATCGTTCCGCGGCAGCGCTTGCGCGGTGATTCTCGCCTAGAGATCGGGGCGTGACATGGGTCCGGCGGTCGGTGATGGTCGGGATGGTAGAGGAGATGATGGTGGTGGTGGTCGGCTAGGCTGGGGTTTATATAGGGTGAAGGGGGGAGGTTACAGGGAGAGAAAGATGATGGGTCGGACGGTTTCGGGGGAGGGGAAGGGATCAGCTGCGGGGGGGTTTCGGGTACTGTAGCTGGGCGGGTTATTGGGTACGGGTGAGCGGGTTAGTGGGTTTTAGGTGCGGGTTCGGGTCTAGGTTTAGGTTTAGTTTGGTTTGGGTTAAAATAAATAACCAATATATATATATATATATATATATATATATATATATATATATATATATATATATATGACCATCTAAAAATAGTTTTGGACCTCAATAAATTTCAGAAAAATTCTACAATACTCTATTAATAGTTGTACACCAAAAAATATATTTTTTGCACTATATTAATAATTAATTAAATACACATAATTATAAATTCATGAATATTATATATTATAATTAGCTAAAAATAAATAAAAAAATCTTCCTTAATCATAATAATTTCAGAATACCAATATTAAATAAATTTAAAATTTTAATTCTAAAAAAATTAAGGTGTTTACATTCTACCAAACTTATAAAAATTTTGTCCTCGAAAATAAAAATAAAAATAGTAGAAATGATTTTAGTTAAGCATGGTTGCACTAAAGATGGGGACGCAGTTACCAAATGGAGTCCTACTTTGACTTCGCATTCTATGAATAAGGGTACGCTTAATCAAGGCTCTACCAAACTTATAAAAATAAAGTTGGCCGCAGGAACTATAGTCATGATCATATTTCTAAGAATTTTTAGAAAGTCTAACTTCAAGGAGGGATTCGAGATGGTAAGAATTTTGTGACCGTTGTCATAGCCTATCAAAAAAAATCTAGATACTACCATGGCGTTAATGAGTCAATAACTCTATAAAGAAAGTTTTACCAGTTCTCCTTGCTTCTAATTAGGTCATGAGTCTACAAAACAATAGAAAATATCATAGCCAAATACAACTAGGGTAAAATAGTACCGAGGAATACTTTATCACAAATCTTGTCAAGGTTATTAACATTGTGTAGAGAGTTCAAGGGCTCAACTTAATGCAACACCAGTGTCATGGACGTAGGTTGGCATGAATGAGATACGGGTATATCGGTGGTTAGAGTAATTAGGTTACTGGTGTACAATTTAATTTAATTGCAACAAAACTGACTAATTAACTATAGGGTTTTCTAGAAGTAGGTATGCCACGAATGTTGTGGAGTCTATATGGAGCATGTAAATGTATATTTGGGCGTAACAGCTGGGTCATGAGTGAAGTAGGTCTAGTTATCCTCAGACCTTATTGGTCAACAATCTAAATTCATGTCCCTAATCAGTTTATGTGTAACCCACAATATACAGCTATCATTCCTATAAGACTTTTATCTTCCATATACACTTCCCTACCATGTGTAAATCTATACTCTAAGGGTCTTGTGATAATCCTCTACAGAATAACTATCAAGTCAGTATGTGATTCTGAACATGTGTTTAATTTCTTAAATTTTTTTACTCGCACTAAATTCTCAAAACTTCAAAAGCATTACAATTCATAAATACTAAAATTATTATTTCTCAAGTCTATACCACAATCCCTTCTCCTTGGATTATGCGACCATAATATCTTTTCCTTATCATTTGTTTTCTACTCACCTTCATATCTTTTTAGTATGTTAATCTTGTTTTCAACTTTAAGCTTCGTCAATCATGACCCAGTACTTTCTACTTCGTAGTATAGATCTTCTAGGGAACTACCGAGTGATAAATCTTCGGTCCCTCCTAGAAAAATGCTCAAGGTCATGTACTTCTCGTGAATGTTTTCTTGTTACCATTTTACCTTCTTCACCTTGAGCCTGAGAATTCTTCTTGTTTATTCCATGTATACTCTTCATCCAAACTACATGGTTACCATCTTGTTATAACTTGTTATTTATAGGCAATTCACTATCTAACTCAAAACTATAACATCTATCAAAACTCTCATTCTTCAACATATTTGCTCTAACACAGATACTAGCTTATCTACCCAAGTAATCATGGGTAGAACTTTACTTGTTCAATTAACACTGACACCCAATTAATCAAGTACATCTAGGTTGAATTTCAAAAGCTATACTTTAGTACTTGAGTTATCTAATTACTCAAACATCTAGAAATCTACCTATCTATTTAGTCAAGACCTATAGTCATCAATAATTTAAGAGGGTCATAAGATCTAATTTTGTTACTAAAAGTCATAAAACAACTAAAGATTTAACCACTATGGCCTGCTACGTAAGGTTCCAATTTCTTAAGGTCATAATGCAATTCCTTGTATCACCATCATGAGCCACATCTGATCCCCAGCATCTAGCTATGTATTCTATAAATTATTCCAGTGCATTAGAATCAAACAATCTTTCCTATCTTCCAATACTTCCAAATTATTTGCTACCTTAAGCAAGGGTAAGGTTTTATTAGTTCTAGGCCTCTGATACTATATTCAATTCTCATGCTAATAATCGATACTAGCTCTAGCATATAGGAATAACCTATCTACCTATCCTACTAAGGGTAACCATCTTCAAAAATTTATATCCAGCATGTCTTCTTCCGTCTTGACAAGGATCTGCTTCTGGAGGAAACACCGCGTACGAACGTCCATCTCTCTGAAATAAGGAGAGATGATAAACAATAATAAGGATGTCGAGAGAAATACAAGAGTACAATTATAAAGTCCAAGGGTGATAATCAATTGCTAAAAAATTTTCAAATCAGTTGTGGATTGAGATACTAATACTGCTAATCCTGATTACAGGTGTCACGACCCGATCCCACAGGGTCCGATCATCCTCGCTTGGTCCCTACGAAACCGATCGTCCTCGCTTGGGCGCGATGCCGTGCAAGCCTAATTTGTGCTTGCACAAGGCCAAAGTTTGAACAAGGACAAGTAAGCCATTCAAAACGGAAGCAGTGGCACATATTGCAGAAAAGTAAAGAACATAATGCAATAAAAAAATAAGCATTATTTATTGATATTCAAAAGTGTTACAAGCGGCGCATGGCCGAGGTTATAATTCACTCAAGCACTCTCTCGAATAATGATATCGTTCCATATATTACATCCCTTTATACAAAAGCAGCTAAAAACAATCTCGATACGGCTCAAGGCATCGACTCTAGATTTTCGGGTCCCTGGGATGAGGCACGACTATCGCTTCCTCGGACGATCCAGCACCTGAGAACAAGCAAACTGTTGGTGGGTCAGCACTTTGGAGAAAGTACTAGTGAGTATAAAATCAACGAACAGAAGCAACACCCCCTAAAATCCACACTAAGTAAGCATGTGGCAAAATATTACATTACTAGTGATCTTGCTACTTTTACCTAAGTTCATTTCATGCAGCTCAGGATTATAGTCAGTTTACATCTTTTCGAAAACAAAGCTTTGAAAACAGTTTTCTTATTCAAACATATAAGCATACAATCAGGACAATATTCTATCGTGCAGTGCGCAGCATGTATTGTGCACCATATGCTAACTCTTAGGAACAAAAATTACCTCTAGCGGACTGATCATCTCGAATCAAACAAGCGTATCAAGTGGACTATCATTCTTTTCAAGCAAACAAGATGACATATCTATATGATTTCGGTCCCCGAGAAAATCATGATCAGTAGCGGTAAACCAGCTAACTAATGACTCTTTTATCTGATGTTATTAGCAGCTGTGACTCATGATTGCTTTTCACTAACAAGTAGCAACCGTGACCAAGGTTCAGCTCTTCACTAATAGCCATTGTCCAACCGATGCGAATGCATGAAGCACTATCAGATAAACTCTATGATGCAAACGAAATGAATAAGCATGCTATATATAAACTCATTGTATTTCTTACCCCTTGTCGAATGGTTATCCCTACAGCAAACATACAAGTTAGCAATAATTTGTATAAACATATATGTATAAGGTTCTCTTTTCCTGTCCGTCTCTGCATCAAACAGTTAGGTATGCAAGAAGGCTAGCCTAGCATACGCCTTAATTATATGATGGTCCATGGGTAGCCCCATGATTAGCAGCGACGACCCAAGGTTCAGCTCTTCACTAGCATGCGCATGTGTCGGCAGTTGTGACTCAAGGTTCATCTCTTCACCAACACACACAAATATTAACAGCTGTGACATCATGGGTTCCGTACAACACTAATAGACATATCGCCCCACTCGACCCCAGTGTCCGTATTCTCAGGGCAAACGAAAATCACTTCCGGACCAAGCGATTTCCAGTGCCCCAGGAATCGTTCGAGAGACAAGACCTTGTGCACAAGTTGTCCGAGACCAATGCAATGACATGAAGCATCTATAATGCAAGCAAAACAAATGATCAAGCAAAACATATATGGTCGAGCAAAACACATCTTGTCAAGCAAAGCACATCTTTCACATATCTAATAGCACACCCCACTAGATCACAAGGACCGTACCTCAGGGTGCACTATTAGTCTCTTCTTATACGAATCAAAGACTTATAGCAGATCCATATAGCAAAATAGACAAGCGAAGCATATATTAGCAAGCACGATTTCGATTTCATAACTAGCATGCAATATCTATCTCTTTCTTAGCATATTACAAAGGGACTTGTACACGCAGTTCCTTTACTTATCTTCTTAGCATGGCAAGGGTTCGTTTGATAGCTGTGTCAGTGTAACTAAGCATGCAATATTTCTTATACTTCTTGACTTAGCATGGCAAGGTTCTATCTCTTTTTCAGACAAGCATACAAGTTCTCTAGTTAAGCAAGCAAGTTCGTTTCAATGACAAGCTATACGAGTTCACTTATTAAGCATGCAAGGTCAGGTTCTATCATTCTTCTTATAAAACTATCTTCTTAGAATAAGCATTCAAAAAGTCAGATTTATTATTAAGGCGTGCAAGAATCAGAGAATGGAGTTCTGCCTACTCACTTAGATCAATCGTCTTGTGGTTCGATCGAGAACTCTCCGAGAAGACTTTCACTCGAGCAAGCAAAGCGATATCACTTGTACATAGTGCCTACGCAGAGTGGGGCACTACATACTTATCCACCAACAAAGAGTTTCATCCTCGAAACTCAAGGAGAAACTTACGATATCCCGAGCAGCGATAGTCCTCATCCCTCACCTTCCTCAATCGAAAACTCTATCAACCAGAACTCAATAAACCTCTAGCCATCAGAAATCATAAATCACATCTCAAGCAATAAAATAAAATCCATAAAACTTTTACCGGCATCTTTGAGAATATCTATGGACTTATTGTATGGAACGTTTATTGCAGCACCATATTGGGCACATCTCAGAGTCAAAAGCAACAGAATGGGCAAAGAATTGAGTTGCTCTGATACCATTATGTCATGTCCTGATCCCGCAGGGTCTGATCGTCATCGCTTGGTCCCTACGGAACTTATCGTCCTTGTCCTTGTTCAAGCTTTGGCCTTGTGCAAGCACAAATTAGGCTTGCACGGCATCGCGCCCAAGCGAGGACGATCGGTTCCGTAGGGACCAAGCGAGGACGATCGGACCCTGCGGGATCGGGGCGTGACAACAAGCTTGCTCGGTACTGGAAAGTAACTGAAATGATTTAATCAGGACCTGCATGGGCCACCACAAAAATATGTAATGCTCTAGTCCAAAAATACGTCGGACTAGGAATACGTAACATGCTAGCTACGCATTCGACCAGACTCTGATCTGACTCAAATACGTATAAGCTGTATAATAAGGGTAACTATCTACGAATACTAAAAATATCTATGTATCAATCCACATAAAGAACAAAGTATCAAGAATGAACTACATGTGCTAAAGTCGGCCGCCAGTAACACATAAGCTCGAATAGACTCGAGAAAGGAGTACGAGTCTATAAACTAGGCTACATCAGCAGATGAATAGACAATAAGAATAAATAACCATAACTCTGGTAGAAATGATATAAGTACCTGACACCAATGCCTGCAAGATAAGCAGCACACATCGACAAATCCTGACAAGCTCCACAACGGTCTATGCTGCAAAACTGGCAAGGGACCAGGTCCTCAGAGTGATGTAACAAGGTACAAGAAACAGCATGCCAAAATAAAATAGTATAATGCCACATACTCAAGGGTACTACTCTAACCATCTAAGTGATATGCATGTGAGGACATCACTCGTACTCAGGCTGAAACTACTACATGCTCTGTATCGAGGAGCCCATAGCACCAAGTAATATCTCGAAGGGCCAGTAAATGTGCCAAAGACAGAGTCTAAGGCACCTCCAGTAATGTAGTGTGTGTATATATATATATATATATATAACCAGCCTGTAGTGTGGTGTGTCTCTCCCCACCCAATGTAACCTCACGTCTCATGTCCATATCACGTAAGATCATAACCTCTAGTTAGTCATAATGCTATCTATGTATATGCAAGTCTCATATCACGAATCCTGTAAGCCTATACAGAATCACCATGAATTATTCAAGAAAGATTCTGTCACATGAAATAGTGTCAAGTGTCATATGGTATGACGTACATGGTAAAGCAAGCACGTAAAAATATAGGATCGTGAAATCAACTCTCTAAGTGACGTTACACGACTCCGCGTACGGTGTAGACACCCGAATATTGTTCGGACGCTAAGCAATGTCTCACGGTCCTAGGTTGAACAAGTACATCACAGAAGTATATAGAAAGAATACAAGCAAATAATATCACATGATCTACTGCAAGTTGGCAAGGTACACTTGCCTGGGTTCTGAGCTCCGTCAGTTGCTCCGATATAAGAAGAATCTCCAAGTATGCCTCCGGATGCTGAAACAAACATCACCATTATTCTTAGAATACTTGAAATAGCTAGGTTTGACTACCCATAAATCCAATTTGAACACAGGGGCAGAATTGACAGTTTCGGGTCAAAGCGGGGTTCATATGTGGCCCACTTCGCACCAAAAAAATGTACCAAAGGTAAAGTTCTCCAAATTCATCAAAATTAGTGTCTACGAGTCCAAAACGACGAACTTTCAGAACTGGATTCCGATGAGCCGATCACGAAATCGTCCGTCAAGTAGAACCGTGGGGCCCGCGAAACGGTATTTCGTCAACGTTCTCAGAATCGAACCAAACTTGGGTCACATGACCAGCGTAACTATGTGAATCCAATGGCGCAAGTTTTATTGCGAAACGACAAGCACACACGAAATTATGACGAGTGTCAGAATATGCCGATATGAGAATTTTTGACGGATACGCATTGATTTCGGTGTGCACGCACATCCAAATTAACTTCCGCAAAATCTCACAAGTCCGCATTGACGATAAGCGCCTTTCGACACAATTCGCACACTACGAAGTTGCCTCGTTTAGCGGAACGTACCTCGTTTCAGAAAAATTAGGGTTTAAGAAACCAAGTTTTTGACAGAATTCAACAGTAAATAAATCACAGCATAATCAACAATAAAATAAACTAAATGAAGAGCTTAAAACTCAGTTATGTTATCTAAATTACTGTTCAAGTATAATTTCAGTATCGCGTGCCGTTATGAAGATAACGGAACTCAAACACGCGTATTGGGACCATTTCTGTTCCTCAAAATAAGTGTTTTTTTTTTCTGTTTTGCATCGCGATTTGCGACCGACACAGGACACGATACACTAAAATAATTATACAGGGTTTAAGGGGGTCATGTTTTGGATTACTGTGCAAGGAGATGCAAGGACGAGAAGTTGAGTACCTCGTTACTGCTGCTGCTCGTCTTGACTTCGGCGGCTGTTCGCGACGGTGGAGCGCGGCGGTCCGGCGGTCGACGATGGTCGGGGTAGTAGAGGAGATGATAGTGGTGGTGGTCGGCTAGGATGAGGTTTATATAGGGTGAAGGGGGGAGGTTACCGGGAGAGGAATATGATGGGTCGGGCGGTTTCGAGGAGGGGAAGGGATCGGCTGCGGGAGGGTTTCGGGTACTGTAGCTGGGCGGGTTATTGGGTACGGGTGAGCGGGTTAGTGGGTTTTAGGTGCGGGTTCGGGTCTAGGTTTAGGTTTAGTTTGGTTTGGGTTGGTTTGGTTTGGTTTGGGTTAAAATAAATAACCAATATATATATATATATATATATATATATATATATATATATATATATATATATATATATATATATATATGACCATCTAAAAATATTTTTGGACCTCAATAAATTTCAGAATAATTCTACAACACTCTATTAATAGTTGTACACCCAAAAATATATTTTCTGCACTATATTAATAATTAATTAAATACACATAATTATAAATTCATGAATATTATATATTATAATTAGCTAAAAATAAATGAAAAATTCTTCCTTAATCACAATAATTTCAGAATACCAATATTAAATAAATTTAAAAATTTAATGCTAAAAAAATTAGGGTGTTTACACACAATTTAACAAATAACAAACTAATTATTTGTTATCTATATAATTAATTATTTTAAATAAATTTTGTGTACAAATAATAATAAATTTATCTTTTAGTGATATGAAAGAAAAATAAAACATTGATAATAATATTAATCAATAGATTTTGTTAACATTCATATTAGCATAGATAATAACAAACTAGTATAGATAATTAAAAAATCCAAAAATAAAATTATCGAAATTAAAATTTGGAGGTCGAAACATCGTTTTTTTGCGATTCTAATTTTTTTTTTAAGTCCGTTAAATTGTGAAACGATTTATCCCATAATACTTTTCGATACGGTCATTTTGGCACAAAATGGACTTTGTTTCGATCTCTTAGTCAAAATTTATGATATTTTAAAGTTGTAATTTTTATACTTTTGCCTGTAACATGTGCGTCTTGCTTTGAATGAAAATTCTTTCTACACGAATTGTGTTACTTTCGTCGAAAACATACAAATTGACCTTTTGTTTGACATAAAATAATTTTCAAACAAATAGTTATTGCCGCTCGAAATCTGCTCGACGACAGACGTAATTTTCTTACGGCATAATTTTTTTTTAAATTTGGAATGTTCAATGATAGCATATTTTATTTTGGATGTTAAATTTTATTTTTTTTCTAATTTATTGAAAAAATTATTGCTACAATATTTTTTTTTTTAAAGAACTAAACCTAAATAAAACTTAACAAAAGCACTCATTTTAAAAAAAAAAAAAATCCAAACTCAATTATCCAAAAATATCAACAACAATACCACTGTCAGATTTTCGTCAACCCAGTTATCGAAAATTTGACAAATAATTTTTTTTTTATATTTTTGCCATCCCAGTTGGCGAAAGCTTTAGTGACTTCAAATTTTTTCAAAATTAGTTTCGGTTAAGTTAATTTATTTAAAAATATTTTCTATACAACAAAATTTTTGTTTGGAAAAATTTGAATTCATGAATGCTTTAGCCAATTGGGATGGGAAAAATATGATTTTTTTTTTTGCATTTTGCATTTTGCATTTTGCATTTTGCCAAACTAGGTCGGCGAACATCCGAATTAGCGAAAATGTGACTATGTTTTTTTTGTTGTTGGTTTTTTCTTTTTTCTTTTTTTTTGCTTTGGTTTTTTTTTAAAAGTTTTTATTTTTGTGTTGGTTTTTTTTTATAGTTTGGATTGATTTTTTTTTTTGTTGAATTTTTTTGGATAGTTGGAATTGGTTTATATATTAGTCTATTTATTTAATTGACAACGACTTTTTTTAACTTTCTCTTTTGTAACGTTCATATTGTAACGTTCTGATTTTTCTAATATATTTAAAATTATTTTTCTATTTTGACAATTATAAGAATGACTAACACTCTTATGTTATTCACTACTTTCTCCTCCTTCCTTCCTCCTTATACAACCCACATAGTGTTGAAATTTTTTCTAAAGAATGCAAATTGGAAGATGTAAAATTAAAGACAGAAAATAGTAGAGGATTCGAGGCACGTTACACGCTGTCCTTAGAATAGAATTTCGTCTAACGAACAGTGCAGCGGGTTCCTGGCGATCTATTCCCGAGATACAACGAATCATTCGATCCACTTCATCGTGCACCCGGTGGCGAATCCCTCAAACGATCACAACCTTGTCCGAAGAAGAGAGATTGGACGAAGGAGTTTTTGGAGGACTTTAGGTTCTGGTATTTTTCTTTTCTTTTTTGTCTTTGTACGATTTTTCTTTCGTTTCGAACAGAGAGCGATAGAGAGAGAAGGAAAAAACTGATTTCTGTTCTCAGATCTCAGGATCGTATCCTGGATATATCTCTCACGTAACCTTTCCCACTCTTTCCGTAACGGGATTACGTGGCAAACCACCAGATCAAACCAACGAAAATAAAAAATAAAATAAAATAGGTTATGAAATTACCTTTGTACCTGTGTCCGTTCCGTGACGCACAAAGTGCTAAGTGCGCGATTAATAAACGCGTAAAAACACGCATTAATGGATGAGCTGTAGTCCATCTCCTACAAAGTCCACTTACCCACTAAGAGAGGTAAAACAATATATGGAAAGGAGAATGACTTCTCATTTTTCATGTGGGACTAAACAAAATAGTTGTCTTTATTGAATCACATGGATAAACAAATCTAACACATAGTATCAACCAATATTAAACCTTCTCACCCACCATATTAAACCAAAACCAACACCATATTAAACCAACACCGAACCATGGTATTAAACCAACACCAACACACACCCGAACCGTATTAAACCAATACCAACGCCAACTGTATATAGAAATCCTCTGGTACATTTTTCACTCGGATCAGAAAGCGAAACATACAAGTGAAAACAAGGGAACTGAGAAAGATTGATATGACTTGTCCCCTAAGCACAGGGATGGAACTACATTATGGCATGGGGGTGAAAAATTCTAGTATAAAATTTTAAATTTCTGAAATACTAGTATCCCCATCCCCACCCCACTCTAATTATGGCATGGGGAGCAACAAATACCACTAATTTAAATAAACACTAGAAACTCTTACAAAAGCCATTCACCAAGTATCTAAAAAAAAAAATCTATTGACCCTTGGTTCCCAGGAGTAGCATCTTATCCAGTACTTATTGAGACTTTTCTACTAACCAATTGAATGTTCTTGCTTACATTATCCACAAATTGACACGTATAAAGCAATCACACAGAAATTCACAGTTAGTCAGAAGCTGAGCAGGAAGAGAAGGATTTCCGGAGACCACATGGTCAAGTAAGTCGAGAAAAATCGACGCTTCACATTCAATGGGCAGACCGATACTCCAAAGAACTGATGCTGTATCTGTGTCGGACACGTATCGGACAGTAGACAAACGACAAAAAACATTAGGGAGCACCAGAAACAGTGCCGTATCCGAATTGTGTCGTATTTGTATCCGTGCAACATATCTTTTTCCGACTATTAACGAACAATCGACACAAGAAATGCGTGAAGCCTAAGATTACGAAGTAAACTCAGCATAAGAAAAAATAGGAGACGATGAACTGAAGATTGAGTTCATCATAGCACAATATCATAAAGCTTTTTACCAAATAGAGCTTCTGCAACTGCAAAATTTCTTCAATGAAAATATTTGGAATGGGAAGTGAGTAGGGATAGAAGAATGGAGGGAACGCCTAGGAGACACTGAATTGAAAAAAAAAAAAAACCAACGTTTGGGAAACGCCAACTCAGACTCCGGTTATATAATGTTGTTAATGTTGGCCTTTGATCAATGCACTAAAAAAAAAAAAAAAAAAAAACCAAACCTCTCAACAGTCCAAAATTTTACCTTAGATATTTACAAGTTTGTCACTTCGAAAAATTACTTACCGAACTGTTCACTTCTAATTAATTTTTTTTTTAATCAGAATTGTCAAAATTTTGACAGATCTGACAATTGGAATGACTGTAAAAATCCTAAAAAAATATGTTGATCAAACATACATAGCCTCTTTCTTTAAAACCCCATATATGAAGTTTCTGATTATTCTGACGAGTCTTCCATCAAACATACTTAAGGGTTGCTTAAAACTTGTCAACCAATATAACACTTGCTAGATATTCAATTGAACATTTTACCATATGGGTGCAAGTACAAATCTTCTAGTTCTAGGGAAGAGGGTTGTGATAGCAAATAGTATTTTTGAAAAAAATATAATACTCACAGAGCAGTTTTCAGTAGTAAAATTTATTGACTTACTTATTTTTATAAACTAAGTGACCAAATGTACATTTATTAGAGAGATGACAGTTAGAGAAATGAAATTGTACCGAGAACCTTCTGATGCATTTGTTATTGCTTTACAGAATAAGAAGAAATTCACTACATTACTGAAAGGTTGTTAACCTATTCAGAGGGTTTAGCTAATCCATACGAAGAGATGTCAGGGTGTCAAAACTAGCTCAATACCTAGAGCAATTAGAACAAGTGAAATATCAGCTTGTCATTCGTATTATTTGAGGAATTACAATAAAATGAGTTTTACATTCTAATTTTGAAGTATAGTACAGATGTTAACATATTAAATCTTTCATATCATGTCCATGTTCTTTCTCTTCATCTATTTGCTTCTCATGGTGCAATGACTCGCTCACACGTCCTGTCTTTTCTGTAATCACGTCATATTTAATAGGCACTTTCTGAGGGAAAAGGCAAGGATGAGAGGCACATAATATAATACACGTAAGTTCTGGTTCTCCTTTTTTTTTTATTTTTTTTTTCTTTCTAGTTTGATATTCAAATGCTGTTGTTGATGACCTTACATTTTGCAAGATCTCTTCAGGTATATGAATCCTTCTTAATCAAGTAAGAGCCAATCGAATCTTCTCCTTGATTTTGAACTGTCAATCTACTGTAGGTGGTTTAACTTGCTGTGTAAAAGGACTCACTAATATTGAACTCACATGTGTTATTGGTGTTAATTGGTTTAGTTTATAAGTTTTAGATGGCTCTGTCTATATACATGCAGATGAGCACATTAATTATTTCATAATCATCCTTTCAAGTGGACATGTTTATTTTGCAACACCATCCTGATTTTGAAAATGTGCATTCATGGACCTAGTGAACTATTTATTCTGCAGGGCATCTCAATTTGCATGGATTTTGTTTTATTGAAACTCCAGATTACTCATTGAATCCATCTACCTACCTCCCAAATATTCATCCGGTCTCTGTTTTTTCTTCCAAGTCAAGCCAGTTGACTGATATATGGCCGGCTCCAGGGGAGGCAGGTTAGGCAGCCGTCTAGGGCCTCCTCTCCCAAGAGAACCTCTATTATTTTTTTAATTAGCAACCTAGGGCAAATTATATATATATATATATATATATATATATATATATATATATATATATATATGAGGAAGCACGTGACTGTTTGGAGAAAAATTAAATAAAACTAGAAAAAAAAAATAGAACTTGAAATTGCTTAATTTATTGGATCTTAGTGATAATCTATGTGTGCTCAAGGACTAAATATATTATATTTTGGATTTGTATTCTGAAAAAAAAAAATAGAAATTTGAGTTGCTTAATTTATTGGATCTTGATGATAATTTATACGTATTTAAGGACTAATTATATTATATTTTAAATTTATTAGACTTGCTAGAATTTGAATTTATAAAAAAAATTATGTAGATAAATAAGGGTCTCATTTTCGAAACTTGTTTAGGACCTCCAAAATATAGTAGACGGTCCCGCTGGTATCTATGTGCGGGAAGTAGGCAGGGCGCGGAAAGCACGCACACCTGAGGAAAGTCTCATTTCATGGATTCCTAGCAATTCTGACGATGTGTTGAAATTAGGGTTTGTTCGCTTGGTGGTTCAGCCTTAGGTGTCCAGTTTCGGCCTTAGCCCTTTTATGGGAAATTATATTTTGGGTCCACTGTTCCTCATCATGCAAGGGAAGGGCGACATCACATGTCCATCGTCTCCATACATCTTAAGGAGACATCGCATGCCTCGGCTCTGTGACAGGGTTCTGGTCACCTCCAGAAATACTCTGCCATCACGCAGAGGACATTGTATTCAGTGTGGCCCACTTGAGTCTAGATTGGGCTTGAGCTACTATCGGGGTTGCTGATGGGGGCCCACATGGGCTCGCTCTATATGTAAGAAAGAAAAGCACATGGATGGCCTTGTAAATAAAAATTACAAAGTTCCGCCAGCTTTATTTTTTCCCCACTTCATTAATAATGTTTGGGTCTATTATGAGAAAAGAAACTGGATCATTATTTCTCTGGCTTTGGATTGGTGCAAGTTTGGGAAGATTGTAGATAATGTCAATTCATCCTTCGTCTTCTGCGCATACGTGTTGTTGATTGTACGATGATATCGATCTGCAGACTTTATTTTAAACCCCAAGAAATCTGATCTGAATTTTGTAAGTTTTTCGTGCAATGATAGAAATCATGAGAGTAACATGAGCAACAGCTTATGATTTGGACTATTGTATTTAGGGTTGTTTGATTCGACCAAGTACGATGAACTGACAAACTCGAAAATTGATATTTTACGTATGTGTTTCGGTGAAATGGAACAAAGTGGGATAAAACAAAAAAATTTGTTTGGATGCTTTGAAAAACTAAAAATTAGAAATAAAAAATAAAAAATTCTAAAATTTGATGTTGGTTGTTGAATTGAGTGCAGACTTTTTTTTCTAAAGAATAGTGAAAGTAGTTATCCAACCAAACGTGCAAAGTGAGAATGAGAATTTTTTATTTTTGTACTCCACTTCGAAAGAAAAAAAAATTAATATCAAAATTTTGATTTTATGCACAACATGATTTACTATTCATGTCAAAATGCAATGACTTAACCTCTATACTTAAATAAGGTTCTTGATAAAGGCATTGCAAAGATGACTCAGGTTGTTCCAAATTTTTTTTTCTAAATTTTTCACTTAAAATTTTACTCAGTGCTAGTTCAAAAATATATTTAGGACTATCAAAATTTTGACAGTCCTTCCAATAGTTTGGACTGGCAAAATTTTGACAGTCCTAAATAATGTATGCAATTCAATGGACTAATAAAATTTTGACAGTCCAAAATTTTGACACATAAATAAATTTTGACAGTCAAAAGTACTACCGCCCACAGGATGGAGAGCCAGTTGAGGTAGCACATGTAGGCCAGGACGATCTGGTACCAGTTGTCGAGGAGACACACCTAGCTATAACAGACCCTTAGCTAGTATCTATTATTGTACTGGATATGTTTCCAACATTAGACTATGACATGTTATTTACATTTGAGATCATTTATGGTTATTGCTACACTCTAGGCTTGGATATTGTTGTGACTTGTTATTTTCTATTCTCTTTATGATACAATGCCATTATTTGTCTCTAGTTTGGTGATTGAGTATTGATGCGATATATATATATATATATATATATTATTGCATGAGTTTTTTAGATTACGTTGAGGACCTTTACAACGTTCTACCACCGATAATGCGGCGTAGGCTGGACGTCCCCACGACTCATGTCCATTTTTCGGGTGCGGGTCATGACAAAATACAACCACAAACAAGTTCAATTATAGTATCGGACAATCACTTGTACGGATTGTTAGGTGGAGTCTGGGTTATCCCAGAGGTATTATGCATGCAATAGGATTCCTCAGATTGAACCTCAGATCAAACCATGTGCTAGCAGAGCTAGTCGAGTCATGAATCATCGCATAGTACGTAGTAATTATGCACCGGTCCCACGCAAGGCCATAATGCTAAGATCGCATGGAACACATAGTACAATATAATAGTCGGATATCGCAATCCACTAATGAGGATTTAAACAATATCCTAATGGTGGCCAGCCTGCACTCTCCAAATAAATATTTGAGGGTGGCTAGTTAAGCACGATCTCGAGATTTCGTCCCTCCCAATGCTCTACAAGTTTTAGTTGCCTAGTTAACCCTACGGTTAGCTGAAATTATATTACGTGGTCACATGTTATTCCCCTTATATGTCGTACCGCAGTACGGGCACGCTTGATATGATCCAATTTGTCTCTTGATAGTTCAATTTGGATTCATCCAGCGTGATGCAACAATAAACACAAGTTCTAGCCACGCTTGGTTATCGACCAACTATGATGTCCATGTTGGAGAAAATTGTATCATATTACATGTCACATAGCACGTAGGTACACCTCAGTGTAAAATAAGTAACATAATCGCGTATGAACACTTAGCACATAGGAACAGGTAGCACGTAGTAAGTGTATCAGCACAGATACCAATAACTGGATCAAGTTACCAATCATTGGTAAATCACTTGAGTTCTAGCACATAGCAATTTATTAGTTAAGTCAGGCACATAGGTGGTCGTAGTCATTTGGCGCATGGATAATATGGCCACTTGGCGCATAGCCTAGTCTTGCACATAGTCGGGTCAGGCACTTAGTCGAGTCTAACACATGGTCTAGCTCACATACACTCACAAAATCCAATAAAATACCAAACCAAGAAAATAAATAAATCATGCACACGGGGCCGCATAGGATCGGAGACGCATAGGTCAATGCCGCATAGGATCAAGGCTGCATATGAGTCAGTGCCGCATATGTCAAGGCAAAGTCCACTCCTTGGAAAACTGCTGAGTGATGGCCAACAAATTCGTGTCAGAGAAGTGACTGAAGTGATGGACGTGACAAGCCATAAAGTGTGTCAGAAAGAAAAAGACAAATTTATGAAAAGTCATGCATAGCCATGAAAGTCGTGCTGAGTTGTGCGTCCAAGAGAAGAGAGTCGCATATGGTTACTGCCGCATAGGTCACACGGCCGCATAGATGTTTCTTGGCTTAGTAAAATTATCATTCGTTGAGCATGTGAAACACGAGGAGTTTCGTTGTTAAGACTTTTCCAAGTACTTAGCTCTAGAACGCATGTGTAACAATCAGTCATGCATCTAACAAGATGGACGCATGCTGGAAGGCATATGCGGCAAAGAGTTCAGGCCGCATAAGATCAGGCCGCATAAAACTCTTGGCCGCATAGATGCTGCCCGCATGAGAACTTCGACTTCTCCAGACAACAAGTTCAGCCATGGTGGAAAGCTCAAAACCAAAATTTATTTTCTTCATAAATTTTTTATTTTAACTCTAAATCAACTGAAACAAAAGTCAAAATTGTACGAAATTGAATGCTCTACCACATGAAATAATTAGTTTTCAAAGATACTAACTTTAAGTATATCAAAACCAAGAAAAACTCATAGAATCCATGAAAATCCTTAACTAAAATATAGATCTAGCTAAATCCACCCATCAAAACCGAAAACTCTAAGTATTAAAAGTACTTAGAATCATAATATACACATATTAGACAAATAAAATGCAAGAAAAAAAAAACAAAAATTAAAATTTAAGAGTTTATCCATGTCATGCAAGGTGTACTTGCCTAAAATAAAGAAAGAGAGAAAGAAGTTGGCTTATATAGTTAGGGTTGAGGTTTAGACCATGGGTTTAACTCATGATCAAACAAACCCAAACAAATAAACCATGAACCAATCTAAACCAAAGAATGGGTCTAGTCTCCATGCAACCTAATTATCATGCAAGTAAAAAATAATATGTTCTGAATATGTATATCGAGA